>CM032472.1:19014949-20214949 GCA_019059595.1 Marasmia exigua
ACGTTCAATATTATGTTTGGTATGTACATTAATGTTTAATGTGCAATGTTATTGAAGTTGCATACATAATATAGTCCGGTCAATTTAGACATTCGAAGTTACATAAAGTCCCAACAAGCTGAATTTCTGTGAAGTTGTTCAAAACATAATTACAAACAATGTCTAGAAGTTCCCTATCATTCCCCTGAAAGGAAAAAATTTAATTCAAGGTCAAAGGACTAAACTATAACTTTTAGAATCGTTATATCTCAGAAACGGTGGCTCGTAGGAAAAAAAGTTGATACATTTTTTATAGATAATTTTATGATCTACAATTTTTGTCTGAGGTACTTTTATGATAAAACTTATCGTTTTGCTGAAAATCGCGAAAAACTCATTTTTTTTACCTTTGACCTTGAATTAATTTTTTTCCTTGTAGCTTGTCAAAAAATCTAGTTTTTTATCAAGTTTACATCTAATATTTACTTTACTGCTTATGTCAGGTGGCTTTCAACCAATTAACGAAGATGTAACTCGTAGTCCTTTGTGAACAAGCTGTTGTTTAAAGTTGAGTTACTGATATGTCCTGCCCTGTACTCTATTCTTTTGTCGAGCTATTGTGGTAAAATTGACATTGAGAGGCCAACGGTTGTCCTCACGACCTTTCTGAAACGAATTGCACAGATATTGCTCAGGATTGTAGTCCATTCACGCAATTGTTTGCTTTTCCATGCATTTCATGACGGTTGTTTTTTTCTTTGAATAAAGGAAAATGAGTGAGACGAGCTGAGAAAAACAATGTAATTCTAGGCTACTTCTAGCGACGATAGGGGCGATAGCATGAATGTACGAAGTTGAAAAAAGTAGATGTACAGTTTTGGACATAAAACTGACGCTGGCTTGTTAGTGTACAATAGGTATGCCTATTCATTTGTCAGTGTTGTTGTAATTATACATTTGAAAAATGCCAAGCTACTTGGCCCTTTTTTATCCCGATCTAAAAAGGTGTAGGTGTAGGCAGTATGCCTGTTTTGTTTCTCTGATAGTCTCCGATCTGCTCCGAGGTCATATCTAGGATTTTGACAGCATCTTCCGAGCACTGTCGTGGCCTGATATGAACGCCTAATGAGATTCCAGCGGTGCAGAAGATGGTTGGTAGTTGTCTTGTCCAATTATCATTGCACAGGCTTCATGAGTCCGGAGCATACGTCATCGTTGACGCCCGATAGCATAGGTGAAATATTTTCGTATTTTTATTGACTAAGCAAAAGTTATGATAGTAAGTGACAGATTGACACTATAAGGTTTTCTATGGTCGACAGTTTCAATAATATAAGTATTTGTAATTTCAGTTACACACAGGTGCGTTTTAAAGTAGTTTCCTATTTTTAACCGATTTCATAAAAAAAGGAGGAGGTTCTCAATTTGACATGTATATTTTATTATTCACTTTTTGAACATGTAAAATCATTTGTTAAACAAAGAGACGTGATTAGGTTTAGATTATGCATTTTACTACACTTCTTCAGTTTGATTCTATTGTTTTGCTCTTTCGAAATATCTGTAATCGGTATTCGTGTTAAAAATAAGAGTTTTCCAATTTTCATTCTATTCCACGTGACCTCCGCAGCGCGCTTATCAAATGACCTCTTTACAACCTCTCTAGCGCACACCGAAAGGACCTAAGCGACAATAGTGTACACGAAACTGACACGAAAGTTCACAGGCTGAAGGTGAGTTATCGCTTGAGCGCGAACGACATTGTTTTCAGTTGTTATCGTCGCATGTTTCATGTTTTAGGCATTTGGTTCATTCGTCGGTAAGCAATTTCAATAGTATGCACGTATCAATTTGTGGGTTTAGTTTCAGTGTTTCGTAATTGTGTGATGGTTTTGTAAATACAATGCCTTCTACCTATATTTGTCACGTCAAGACAATCTACAAAGAAACGAGCTATGGTTGCTCAGAGAATTAGGCTGCGTTTCCACAGAAGTGGAGCTGCGCGGAGTTGAGCGGAGACTTACCAAAAATTTACCAATCACATTGCTCAAAATAGATGAGATGTGTATTTTGAGCAATGTGATTGGTAAACTTTTATAAATCTCCGCTCGACTCCGCATTTCATCGGAAATTCGCATAAAAAAATGCAAATTTTCATAAAAAGTTGGTCACGTGAGTTGGCCATTTTGTATGGGGAGTCGAAAAAATTTTTGACGAATTCAGAAAAGTCATTGAACAAATGTTGTTTAGAATTGTTGGTAGAACACGTGGTTAAAGGGATGTAAATGTTCACAGATACACCCTGACATGGCAATTATTATTATTATATAGGTAGCCATTCAATATTTATTTGTAATACAATTTACAAGCAGCAACTTTTGTAAAAAAAAATGTGCACCTACCTACTGTCCGATTCGATGGCTAAGCAAGCAAGCACTTGCCATAATTCGTCGACATTCTAAGGTCCTTGATAACTGAGGTTGAGTGGGAGAGAGGCCGAGCTGGCGAGCCTCTTCGCCCTGACCGGGCGACGGATGAAGCCTCCGTGGCAGTCCTCACCCCGGTCTGAGTGTTTCCTGGGCGAGGGATGGAAGCGCCCCAGTGTTTTTATTGGGTATGCCTCCGGACAGTCTCTGATTAGCAGATACCTAACCCGGAGGAGAGCCCCTTTCAGCGTGCATAGGGTGCATTTTCACTGGGTCATCAAAAAAAAAAAAAAAAGGTAATTAGTGAGAACAGTTTGTCCGGTTCGCAATAGACGTGGTTTCGAGTCCCATTCAAAGACTGCTGGCGTCGATACATTTTTTAGAATATTCTTTGTTCATAACATATTGTTATGCTTAAGCTTTACTCAACATTAATATGTAAATATTGATAAATAAATATCATTAACCGGACGTTTAGACAATGACTCTTCTTTTATTGCTTATTATTCAAACTGCTTAATTTTTTCCATTTGAACAATTCTTGTAAGCCATATCAGTTGTAATTTGAGGCCATTTCTGTATCTACATATGAAATGGACATATCACGTGGGCGTCCGGTAACTATCGTTTCTCTATCAGCTGCCACTCATGCCTTAAGCCAGACATCGGCACGAGGCACGCGTGGGGCCACAGCGTGGGCGTCCGGTAACTATCGTTTCTCTATCAGCTGCCACTCATGCCTTAAGCCAGACATCGGCACGAGGCACGCGTGGGGCCAAAGCGTGGGCGTCCGGTAACTATCGTTTCTCTATCAGCTGCCACTCATGCCTTAAGCCAGACATCGGCACGAGGCACGCGTGGGGCCAAAGCGTGGGCGTCCGGTAACTATCGTTTCTCTATCAGCTGCCACTCATGCCTTAAGCCAGACATCGGCACGAGGCACGCGTGGGGCCAAAGCGTGGGCGTCCGGTAACTATCGTTTCTCTATCAGCTGCCACTCATGCCTTAAGCCAGACATCGGCACGAGGCACGCGTGGGGCCACAGCGTGGGCGTCCGGTAACTATCGTTTCTCTATCAGCTGCCACTCATGCCTTAAGCCAGACATCGGCACAAGCCACGCGCGGCTCCACAGTGTGATTGTCCGAATAAACATGTCCGGTAACTATCGTTTCTCTATCAGCTGCCACTCATGCCTTAAGCCAGACATCGGCACGAGGCACGCGTGGGGCCAAAGCGTGGGCGTCCGGTAACTATCGTTTCTCTATCAGCTGCCACTCATGCCTTAAGCCAGACATCGGCACGAGGCACGCGTGGGGCCAAAGCGTGGGCGTCCGGTAACTATCGTTTCTCTATCAGCTGCCACTCATGCCTTAAGCCAGACATCGGCACGAGGCACGCGTGGGGCCAAAGCGTGGGCGTCCGGTAACTATCGTTTCTCTATCAGCTGCCACTCATGCCTTAAGCCAGACATCGGCACGAGGCACGCGTGGGG
The DNA here is from genome assembly GCA_019059595.1 of Marasmia exigua. NCBI lineage: Eukaryota > Metazoa > Arthropoda > Insecta > Lepidoptera > Crambidae > Marasmia > Marasmia exigua. The sequence continues at coordinate 19,018,848 of CM032472.1, forward strand.
CCAAAGCGTGGGCGTCCGGTAACTATCGTTTCTCTATCAGCTGCCACTCATGCCTTAAGCCAGACATCGGCACGAGGCACGCGTGGGGCCAAAGCGTGGGCGTCCGGTAACTATCGTTTCTCTATCAGCTGCCACTCATGCCTTAAGCCAGACATCGGCACGAGGCACGCGTGGGGCCACAGCGTGGGCGTCCGGTAACTATCGTTTCTCTATCAGCTGCCACTCATGCCTTAAGCCAGACATCGGCACGAGGCACGCGTGGGGCCAAAGCGTGGGCGTCCGGTAACTATCGTTTCTCTATCAGCTGCCACTCATGCCTTAAGCCAGACATCGGCACGAGGCACGCGTGGGGCCAAAGCGTGGGCGTCCGGTAACTATCGTTTCTCTATCAGCTGCCACTCATGCCTTAAGCCAGACATCGGCACGAGGCACGCGTGGGGCCACAGCGTGGGCGTCCGGTAACTATCGTTTCTCTATCAGCTGCCACTCATGCCTTAAGCCAGACATCGGCACGAGGCACGCGTGGGGCCAAAGCGTGGGCGTCCGGTAACTATCGTTTCTCTATCAGCTGCCACTCATGCCTTAAGCCAGACATCGGCACGAGGCACGCGTGGGGCCAAAGCGTGGGCGTCCGGTAACTATCGTTTCTCTATCAGCTGCCACTCATGCCTTAAGCCAGACATCGGCACAAGCCACGCGCGGCTCCACAGTGTGATTGTCCGAATAAACATGTCCGGTAACTATCGTTTCTCTATCAGCTGCCACTCATGCCTTAAGCCAGACATCGGCACGAGGCACGCGTGGGGCCAAAGCGTGGGCGTCCGGTAACTATCGTTTCTCTATCAGCTGCCACTCATGCCTTAAGCCAGACATCGGCACGAGGCACGCGTGGGGCCAAAGCGTGGGCGTCCGGTAACTATCGTTTCTCTATCAGCTGCCACTCATGCCTTAAGCCAGACATCGGCACGAGGCACGCGTGGGGCCAAAGCGTGGGCGTCCGGTAACTATCGTTTCTCTATCAGCTGCCACTCATGCCTTAAGCCAGACATCGGCACGAGGCACGCGTGGGGCCAAAGCGTGGGCGTCCGGTAACTATCGTTTCTCTATCAGCTGCCACTCATGCCTTAAGCCAGACATCGGCACAAGCCACGCGCGGCTCCACAGTGTGATTGTCCGAATAAACATGTCCGGTAACTATCGTTTCTCTATCAGCTGCCACTCATGCCTTAAGCCAGACATCGGCACGAGGCACGCGTGGGGCCAAAGCGTGGGCGTCCGGTAACTATCGTTTCTCTATCAGCTGCCACTCATGCCTTAAGCCAGACATCGGCACGAGGCACGCGTGGGGCCAAAGCGTGGGCGTCCGGTAACTATCGTTTCTCTATCAGCTGCCACTCATGCCTTAAGCCAGACATCGGCACGAGGCACGCGTGGGGCCAAAGCGTGGGCGTCCGGTAACTATCGTTTCTCTATCAGCTGCCACTCATGCCTTAAGCCAGACATCGGCACGAGGCACGCGTGGGGCCAAAGCGTGGGCGTCCGGTAACTATCGTTTCTCTATCAGCTGCCACTCATGCCTTAGGCCAGACATCGGCACGAGGCACGCGTGGGGCCAAAGCGTGGGCGTCCGGTAACTATCGTTCTCCAGCCCGCTGCCACTCGTGCCTTAGGCGAGACATCGGCACGAGGCACGCGTGGGGCCACAGCGTGGGCGTCCGGTAACTATCGTTCTCCAGCCCGCTGCCACTTGTGCCTTAGGCCAGAACGTCGGCACGAGCCACGCGTGGGGCCACAGCGTGGGCGTCCGAATAAACATGTCCGGTAACGAGCGGCGCTCGTAAACTGCGTTGAGCTATCGTTCGGGGAACTCGGACCCGGTGGGTTCAACGGCTTGTTTGTTAAACTACCTAGTATTCAATGAGGAATCCGGCTAGGTTTCAAAGAACGCACTGATTCTTTTCGTAAAAGGAAGGTGGTACTGTATTATAATATCTGTGGCACTGCCTTTATTGCTCAAGCGATGTAACAACAGTAACTTTATTTCGATCTCTGTTGTTCCACTTTTTTGATCTTTTTTAATCTTCTAGTTAAGATATAACAAAGGGTCATATTGTATCCTAAAAATAAAACCATACCAATGCCTCCGGTAGCTTAGTCGGTAAAGCAGTTGCCCGGTTAGCAAAAGATAGTGGGTTTGAGTCCCACCCGAAGACTGTCCAAAAATTTTTAAGTGCATTATTTACTTAAGAATAAATTACAAAAAAATGCTATACCCAAAAAAAATAGAATTTTGTATATAATCGATTTTAACAATTTCGGAAGCCTCACTTAATGCTGAAGTTTTCTAACTTACCTATAGAAGTGATATCGTCTTTGAGCTCTTTAGAATGATCTCAAAACATAGGTAATATTAATTATATTTTTGATATATGGTAAAAAACCTTACTTAAGTAAGTATCTCTTACTTTCTGAGGTATCTCAATAACATGTAGGTAATAATATTTATTGAAAAATAAATGATAATTACTTATTTAAGTGATTTGGGGTTGTTTCCAACTTTAAATTAATCAACTTGTATTAAAAACATTCACAAAATGGCTTAATAGCTACCTTCTCGTGTATACCTCAGACATAAGTGCGTACTCTGTAATTAGCTACAGTCAACACCGCACTGGACAAATGCTGAGAGCAAACAAAGCATCAACTCCTAAATACCAGTAAACAGAGTCTAGAAATTCAAATATTATCTTTGGGAGTATGTGCTACAGAGATGCTCAGACGCAATTCCTCAATGAACACTAAATGTAAACAAGCAGTAAGGACATATTTATACCAAATGTTATTTTATGAAAATACTTACAACCACACTCAGAGACGACAATTAATCTTAATGTTCATTAACATAACTATAGAAAGTCTTTATATTATTAATAAAGCGTATTTTTTTTACGTGATGGGTGGCAGACTAGCAGATGTATCACCTGATGGTAAGCGTTTTGATGAAGTGTCAATATTTTTTGTGAAGTAACCACTAAAGTTATTTTGACGTCTTTGAGTGTGTTTTTCGATTTCATGGTTCCAAATAATGACAATTTTAGATCTATTATTATTTTTAATACAATTTCTTACACCAAAAAAAAACACCACATGATATTATAACATACATTATTTATTCTTGGCAACCCATAAAGTTTATTAAAAACCAGTTAAAATTTAGTTGTAGGTCACCAAATAAGCTATAGTCATAGTCATATTCTTTATTGCATCATGTGGTGGTTACATAGGATCTTTAATTAATAAGGTTCGCAACATGAGCCCCGTAGGGGCACTGCATAGGTTACATAATTAAATTATTTTAAATATTATGAATTGAAAATGTCAAAACATAAAAAACTACATTATCTTATGGAGAATTGCCGTATGCTCGCTTATTAAAAAACTTTATTTCAGTAAATCATTCACAATTAAATCGCCGAAGCCTCCCTCTTCCTCTATAATATTTACGGGACAACCTGTTTATGCACAGGAATGACGGAAGGATTTATCTACATGCATAATGTTAATATTTTACTCTGTTTTATAGTAAAAAACATACAAAATAAATTGTCTCTGAGTGTAGAAGGATCCTTATACTCCACTTGACCGGACAACCTCTACGATGTGACCGATAATCTCTGATAGCAAAACATTAATACCTTCCATTTAAAGTGTATGACTAAACAAATACCAACATTTTAAAAAAATACAAAGATCATAAAATGCCTTGAAGAAAGTGGTAATCAGTGAAGAATTTGGTTTATTAGTCTTCAACGGTATCAACGCATTGTTTTTTAGGTATGTTTTATGTGATAAGTGGAAGACGAGCAGACGAGTCACCTGATGGGAAGCTAACCACCCATGGACACCCGCAGCACTAGTGAAGTTACAAGCGTGCTGCCAAATTTTAATTAAAACACAAACTCGCCCGACTCCGAAAGTAAAAATTGGAAACATTTATAAATACCGTGGGAGAGCCACGCTTCGGCATGAATGGGCCGGCTCGACCTGAAACACAAAAAACCGGCGTATAGCCGCACTGTGCTGTGTTTCGCTGTGTGAGTGAGGAGGGTACCGGAGGCCCAATCCGGGGAAAGGGGGGTTAATAGGTTGGCAGCGTACTTGTGACTCAACTGTTGTCGCGGATGTCCATGGGCGGCGGCAATCGCTTGCCATCAGGTGATCCGTCTGCTCGTCGGCCACCTTTGACATAAAAACCCTTTCCCCGGATTGGGCCTCCGGTACCCTCATTCACACAGCGAAACACAGCACAGACGCTGCTTCACGCCCTTTTTCTGTGAGGCCCTGTTATCACTCCTGTTGAGCCGGCCTATTCATGCCGAAGCGTCGCTTTCCCTCGGCGGCTTACAGTTTTCTGCCTAGGAAATCGGTAGAGTAGAAAATCTTTTACTATCCATCAGGTCCAAAAAAAAATCTCCAATCTAAAGGTGTTAGGTAACGCAGATCGAACTCCAGAGAGCACCAATTTTAACTAGTTTGAAGAGGAAATAATATACTACCATAAACAGTAGAGCCCCTCTGGCCGTGAACTGTAACTACTGCTGTAAATAATAGTGATGTGATTTGAATCGATTTGCAGTCGAGTAAGTCCTGATAACATTAAAAAAATATTCTTCTTCTTCATCATCATCATCATTTCAGCCAATAGACGTCCACTGCTGGATATAGGCCTCCCCCAATGTTCTCCACACAGATCGATCCTGTGCCTCCCGCATCCAATGGATTCCTGCGATCTTCACCAGATCGTCGGTCCACCTTGTAGGAGGCCTGCCACGGCTGCGACTTCCTGTACATGACCTCCACTCGAGGACCTTTCAGCCCCAACGGCCGTCTGTTCTCCTCGCTATGTGCCTTGTCCATTGTCACTTGTGGCATGCAATCCTAGGGGCTACGTCTGTGACCTTAGTTCTCCTGCGGATTTTATCATTTTTGATACGATCAGGCAAGGATACTCCGAGCATTGCCCTCTCCATCGCTCTCTGGGTGACTTTGATTTTCCATGGGCAGCAGTAATTCTTACAGGTCCTGCGCCCGATCCTTCTCCAGTAGTATCACCACTAGTCATCATCATCATCTCAACATCAACACCATAGTCAGTATTACCATTAGTGTCCCATCGGAATATGAGGGTAAGGGAATAGAGAGTGCATCTGTGTCTGCAACATGAATATCTCCTACGTAATAGGCGGCAGACGGGCAGATGGATCGCCTGATTGTAAGCGATTGCCGCTGCCCATAGACACTCACGACACCACTGGAGTCACAAGTGCGCTGTCTACCTTTAAATCCCGGATTAGGCCTTCGGTACTCTCACTCACCCAGCGAAACACAGCACAGTGATGCTTCACGTCTGTTTTCTGTGAGGCCGTGGTATTACTCGGTCGAGTTATCGTGGCAATCGGCTAAAGGTTATAATTCTGTGCGTCATGTGAAAAGTGGTACATTCGACTGATATCGAATTTGATTTTCTTCTTGTTACTTCATCACAAATCATCACATCCGTCATCCGAAGTAGCAAGAAGTTTTGTTAGGTATCCGCAGAATATCAGCGTCGAGGCTCTGTGTCTCGACAAATATGGCGCCACTTAGAATTTAGATACCTAGATTAGGATTAAATTAATTAGAATGTATAGATTTTGTTATCTGTATTTTTGGTGCCAAATAAACATTTTTCTATTTCTATTTCTATATTTCTATTTCAAGAAGAAAATAAAATTTGATATAAGTCGACTTGTACCACAGGACGCACAGAATTATTCGAGTAAAATTACAAAATCACTCGCACCACTCGAGTGGTATTAGTTGCGTCGCATCACTAGTAAGTGGCTGGTTATAGGCGCGAACAGTAGGAAAACGAACGCATGACCCAACGCGACCCACAGGCGAAGGTCGTACATACCGAGATGTGAGTACAAGGTATAAGACTTAGGCGTTTGTATGAATATAAAAAAAAAATGCTGTTCCATACTAAATAGAATATCCACCCGGCAATAATGTAAGGAACGGATGGTTTTGTTGATCTCACGTGCTAAACGTACTTTATTCACGATACCTATTATGAAGTTTCGGAGTGTACCTACTACGTCATATGTACAGTCAAAGAACGAATAGGTTCGTCAATTTTCAAATTGATTCGTTTGATATGCTATGAGCACTTATTACCTTTCGTAAATTTGTCAGAGTAATACCTGTTGCACAGAAAATTATCCTTAACTGTTAAGGGCCGATTTCACCGTTGAATTTGAACGCGATCAATTCACTTGAACTCGGTCCACCCGCTAAACCGAGTTCCTTTCCTTTGTTTTCGCTCGCATTGATCGCGTTGAAGCGTTGATCGCGTTCAATTTCGACGGTGAAATCGGCCCTAAATCAGAAAGTTGAGATTTGTTTGTAGCAAAATTGATTCCTTTTGATGAAAAGAAAATTTAATGATATGAAGTAAAACCTACAAACCTACCTACCGACTAAATAATAAATAAATACATTGGTTTGACGTGGCAATTAATTTTATAATAAAAAATAATTAAAAATAAATTTATTATTATGGTCGGTGACGTTTTTAATTTGGATGTTTACTATTGGCTGTCTCGTGTGTCATTCGCGAATAGCTTAGATAATAGGTTAAAAGGTCAAAATCACTCTGTCTTTGCCATATTTGAAGACAAATGTATTATGACATTTTTAAAAGGATAGGCAGATATTTTTAAAACTTTACGTTGGTATAACTGATTCTTGCCGTGCAAGCAAAAATTTACCTTAAGGTGACGAAACTTTTTATTATCTAACTGTACGTATTACAGGATAGAAGATTTTCTTAATTTTTTATGTGATAGGCGGCAGACGAGCAGACGGTTCACCTGATGGTAATCGATTGCCGCCGCCCGTGGACACCCGCGACACCAGTGGAGTCAGAAGTGCGCTGCAAAGATAGGCAGTCCCCCTTTCCCTCGGAATGGGCTTCCGGTATCCTCACTCTCGCAGCGAAACACAGCACAGACGATGCTTAGCGGTAGTTTACTGTGAGGAAATATCACTCGGGTGGAGCCGGCCCATTCATGTTGAAGCGTGGCTTTCCCACGGTAAAAAATAAAAAAACCGCGTCACTTCGCACGATTTCAAGTGATTAAACTTTTTGCATTGTTGGTAAATTTGACAAGGCAAGGTGAAAAAACACTATAAATGTCTGCGAGGCTCAATAACTTTATTCTACTGGCTCACGCTATGATTAATATCCAGTTTGACCCTAGGTTTGACTTTAAACTGTCTTAATTGCGATAATCGACGGGTTGACATTGTTCATAACTCGATAAATAATTCAATGATAGTTATTGATTTGTGTAAATTACATAATTGGGTACCTGATTTAAGTTGTACAGTAATTTTCTTTGAATTACGATGGTTTTATTCCTTATGGTTCCTGCGATGGTTTTATTCCGGTTATCGCTATCATTTCGGTTTACTTTTGTCTTATTGAGCGTATTTATAAAACAATCAAGTAGGCAGTTCGGCTTTTTTTCGGTAGATGTCACTATGCGCTATTACATCGCGCTAGCAAAGCGTGCTACCGAAATAAAGACCTGGAGCCACCTGCCTAGCTTAGTCAGTACAAAACGGGATACCAAACAGTAAAGGATGAAAATAAACAACAAGTCAGATGGAATAGGTGTTTCGTTTTCCTTTTCCCTGCCTGGACCTCAAGGGTGTCTTCTATATTGAGGAAATAATATTTTTCTCAGCCGTAAACTAATTTAATTTGCTCTGAACGTATGCAGGCAGTCTGGAGTTGCAGACGTCCATAGGCTGCGGTATTCTTTTTATTTGAAAAAACACACTCTCCAATTGGTCCCTACTAATTTATTGGAAGCCCTTTTGGTCTAGTGTTTTAAGTAGATACATACAACATAGCTCGGGTTTATGATCACCACTCCTCATTAGGCTAGCGTGATGATTTAGCCTAATCTCATCATGCCGAAACGTGGACACTTACGGTACGGCTGGTCTACAAGTTAAAGGTCGCTCAGCGGGCTATGGAACGAGCAATGCTCGGCGTCTCTCTCCGAGATCGAATCCGAAATGAGGTGATCCGACAGAGAACCAAAGTTATCGACATTGCTCACCGGATTAGCAAGCTTAAGTGGCAGTGGGCTGGCCATATTAGCCGCAGAACCGACAACCCATGGGGTAAACGAGTTCTGGAGTGGAGACCGCGTCTTGGCAAACTTAATGTAGGGCGCCCTCTGGCTAGGTGGGGGGACGATCTGCGCAGGATGGCTGGCAAGAGCTGGATGCGAGAAGCCATGGATAGATCACAGTGGCGATCAATTGGAGGGAACGTCCAGCAGTGGACTGCAATAGGCTGATGATGATGATGATGATGAATCTCATCATAGTAGAAATGAAGTCATTGGACTTCATTTCTTTGATGGATGCCTTTGCCCTGCAGTGGGATAGTATATTAGACTGATACCTAACTTTACTACTAATTTAAAATAAATAGCAAGTTATCTTATAACTTACATCGCCTATCGAGTAATGTGCGCCTGCGCATCCGAGCCGTTATGCAACGAACGATGTCAATGGTGCACTTGATTGCCGCTTCGACCTTAGTCTGACCTGTGAATTTCATTTACAAGAGGATAATGAAAACCAATGTACGGTATATTAGCTTTCATGGTTGGTCTGGGGGGATAAAAATATTGGCGTTATAAGATAGTTAAAATGATATGAAAAGACATTCAGACCATTTAATACCCATAATGTTAATATAGTCTATTGTAATATGCAAGCTAAATAATATATTTTATGTTTTTTGAAGATTTTGATTGCAGATGCGACCTGGAGCTCAATTCTCGTGCTCGTGACATTTATTATAATACGACATTAATTATATCAATAAAACATAGTATTTTTGTATGGATTTCATGTGACATTCCGCCATGTTTTCAAAATATCACAAGCACCAGGATTGGGCTCCTGGTAATCTTAAAGAAAAAAGCTTATTCATCCCTTAAGAGCTGGCAACGCATATGTGATGCCTCATTTGTTGCAGAGAGAGGTTGTACAAAACTAAAAAGCCGCATTTAAAAGAGAGTTACTTCATTTACGCCAGTATACATTGCTGTTATGAATTTCAAAGTTTCTTAGATTTTCGCGTTGCATTATAACTATAATTTATCAAGACGGGAAATAACACAACATTGTGTACTCAGATATTTTGCTCGACGTTTCGGCTACGTTACAGCAGCCGTGATCACGAGCGGACTGGCGGAGCACGGCGTCGTCTGCCTGGGGCCGGGCTGTGAATCTTCGGACAACCTCACATTTTATCGCAATGTTGGATCACATAATAAATATCGTGTTGATTCCCTTCTTGATAAATTATAGTTGTCAAAGTTTCGTCCAGAAAACTTCTAAGAGCAGAACTTTTGACCAATATATCTTGTGAAGTTGCATTACAAACATACTTAGGTCTATGCACAGACTTCTAAACCAGACTTTTTTGCTTTTATATAGTCAGGTTAGAATGAAAAATATGTACTAATCTTTTTCGTCTTTTCTGTAGTCCAGTAAAAAACATTCGAGTGATATTATCGTAATATTATTTGCATAATCGTGTGGAAATGAATCAAGACGCATCTCTAACACAGGTCGAGTAAAGCGTAGTTTATAATCCACCAAGCTAATGGACATACCTGTTCATGTGGGTGCAAGGTCGGTCTGCAGTTTTGCACTTAGGGTTCACTTCACGAGGGCGCCGATGGTTGCACTTCTATAGATCAATGAGGAATGTGTGCAAGCGATTTTCGCTCTTAGGGTTTTATTATTGGGATGGGAATATCGGTGGGATGATAATCGGATTGTTAAGTGATTGTAGATTGTTCTGTGTAGGACCGTAGATCGCTTGACCATAATAATATCTTATGAAAGGAAAATTGTACCTTAGTTTTCGGTAATATATGAATAAAAAAAAACTATTTTTAGTTGGATTAGTGACTTCATTTATTATGTGCAATTTACATAAAATAATACAATTATCACATTGTCTAAGAGCATATTCTTCTCAGTACCTAGTAGGTACGTGCAGGTAGGTACTACCTACCTGCTTATGATATCGGGTAATGGGCCGCACTTTATGGGTTTTTCTGTTAAGAAATTCTCAGCCCGGAGTCTGGAAGTTTGGCGGTCGTGTACCCCCGTGCCTCGGCAAGCACGTTATGCCGTTGGTCCTGCGCCCAGTCCCTCTCCTGTCGTGTCACACTTGTGTCCCATCGGAGTATGAGGCCAAGGGAATAGTGAGTGGACTTGTGTTTGCGCACACACTTGAGCACTATAAATTATCCTGATAGATATGAGGATAGATATGAGGTTGGGCGCCTTGGCCGAAATCGTGTGGAGGATATTATTATAACTTGGACACTATGGTTATAGCGTCCAAGTAAGATAGATAGATACACTTTATTGCACAAAATTTCCAATCTTAGCCTAAGTTATTATACTAAAACAATGTAGGCGGTCTTATCGCTAATAGCGATCTCTTCCAGAGAACCTCAGGGTAGAGGAAAAGTATAGCGAATTAAGAAAAGGGGTAAGGCAGTGCAAGTCAGAAAAAGAGAAATAAAAAGACATTGTATAAATACGAGTATGTTATATACATACATACATTATATTAAATAAATATATACTAGCTATAAATACTAATACATACTAGTTATACAGAACCTTGACACTGTATCACACGTAACGCGGATACCTACTACATTAACGCGAACTATCTAATTATTCACGTTATGCAAGCGCTTGCGCAGATGCAAAAGAGCTGGTATTGCCGGGAATGTGTTATTAGCCTTAGAACTGCATGGACTGACAGGTTGTGTATTTAAAGTGAAATGCCTATGTTTTTTATGAGATAACCGTCATAGACGTATTGGGGGGGGGGGGGGGGGGGGTATGATTCTTCATTGTATGCACGTGATTGAAGTTTTCCTACCCGCTGGTAATAGTAGAGTTGCCTTTTGTAGAGCCAATATTTGAATAAATTGAGACTACATAGGTTTAAATATTTTTATTATCATAATCATATACGTTTACGAGTCAGTGAATTGCCTCAGAATAAGTTTGTGCTGATATACTAATTAGTGATTAAACAATTAAGTATTTTTAAAATGTATTCACGAACAACACAGTACTTACAGTTAACCAAGAAAAACCTGTTATTGGCCTTATGTTATGTAACTTGCATGAAACATATATTTATTGTAAACGCTGTTGGTTTTTTAAATAAATAAATAAATAAAAAACTACAAAGGTTTCACTTAAAATGAGACATGTACAATTTAAAGTAAATAATTATTTGTTCCTCTGGTGCACAAAACAGAAGAAAATGTATTCTAGTAAATTCGCAACATACTTATAGAATTATTAAAAATTAATTTCATTAAAATTATTCAAGCAGTTCTATTAAAATAAATAAACATTTTCATCACGAACTATAAATTCATTTCATAAATTACAAGTAATAAATTAATAAAAATCAAAATAATAAAATCAGGCAACATATTTGAACATATCGAAATACATGAAAATAACTTCATACAAACAATCATTTGATTTTATATTAGGTAAAAAGGACACATCACTTATACAGGGTGTATACCAGGGTAACCACGTGTTCTACCAACCATTCCGAACAACATTTGTCCAACGACTTTTCTAAATTCATCGAAAAATGTTCGACTCTCCATACAAAATGACCAAGTCACGTGACCGACTTTGTATGAAAAGTTGAAATTTTTTCATGCGAATTTCTAAAAGTGATAGAACAAATGTTGTACATAATGGTTAGTAAAACACATGGTTGAAGGGATGTGAATGTTCACAGGTACACCTGTATTGTCCTGGTCCCAGACTAAGGTTTTGTACCTACTATGGAAACAAGAAACAACGACGGTACCACAAACACCCAGACCCAGAACTGCTGGGCTAAGCCCCCCTAAAAAATACTTATGTTGGAATTTTGTTGCCAATATGGAGTCCATAGGGTTATAGCCTAGTTAGTTTTCCCATATTAAACCTTCCCGAAAGTCTTTTGAATGAAGAGGTTAGTTCTCAATGGCTGGAACCCAAGTGCGTTTTCGGCGGTCGAAAGTTACAACCTTATTGCGAGCAAATGCTGTCAAAGCATTGTGAATGATCCGGTTTTTCCTACCGACCACATTGTTCGTTGAGAAATCTCAAGTGATCCAAAACTTGCGGCGCGTTTGCATGATAAAGCCTGCCGATACACAATGGCAGCTCTAAAATGCCGCTAGACTTTGAAGTCAATAGATGCAGTCATGAGCAAATTCTTTATTCAATTTAGGTCCACGCAGAACACTTATGAATGTCAATCGTCTTAGGACCTAAATTTCATACAAACATACTGATTATAAATATGAAATCGCTGTCAAAAATGTTCTTCTCTTCATGATTCTTTTCATTGATGCCTCCATCACAGAAATCAAGTCATCACTACTATGATGGGCTTAGGCTTAATTATCACGCTTGCCAAATGCGGAAAATGCGAAACCTACCTTTTGCTCGACCCGAGAATTGAACTGAATACCCCGAGATCTCGGCCCAGTACTTAAATGTAATATACAGTAATTTTTACCTTAATTCTTAATATAAATTCTGACATGTGTACTTATATAGATTTGCATTTTTTTTATATATGAGAGGTTGCAGACGAGGAGACGGATCACCTGATGGTAAGCAATTCCGTCGCCCATGGATACCCGTAACACCAGTGGAGTCACAAGTGCGCTGCCAACCTTTTCCCCTTCGCCCCCATTGGGCATCCGGTAACCTCACTCACACGGCGAAACACAGCGCAGGCGCTGCTTCACGCCGGTCTTCTGTGAGGCAGAGGTATCACTCCGGTCGAGCCGGCCCATTCATGCCTAAGCGTGGCTCTCCCACATTTTAAACATGCCATGTTATGGTTAAGTATGTCAATCTCTTTTAATATCATAAGACCTAGGTACTATGTACCGTATTTATGCAAATAAAGATTCATTCATTCGTTCATAAACCACTAGACCAAAAGGACATTGGTTATAGTTCTGTCTATGTAGGTAAACTACTGGAAATGGTTTGGAGGGTAATAGGTAGGTACTCGTGCCTGAAACTGAGAGAGCGTCATTTTAGCGGCCCCGCGACTGTCGCACGTCAAGTGGTGTTTATTCATTGCGGAGCTTTGTCTGTATGCTAAACAGTGGCCGGTCGCCGCGACCTCTATGTAGGGAGCGAAGGTCACTTGTAGGACGCACACTTTGCGCGCTCGCCATACACACAGTATAGAGTTTTGCGGCCGGTGTCAAAGGAATTTCGTCTCAGTGTGCGTGGGAGTTTGGGCTGGCGAAATTTTTGGTGGATATGTAGCTATACGTGACAGTTTGGTTAACCTACTACTACTCTGATTTTTAATTATGCGACAGATGCAAATGTCCAGTTTAAAAACAAACTTAAATTATTAAAATAAAATAATCCATATTTATACCAGACTTTTGGCCTGGTATCTTGTGAAATGTTGCTCTCGCAGCATAGCCTGCGAGATGTAAATAATATTTCCCTGTAGAAGTATGACTTATCCTACAGGAAAATGTACGGCTATTTAAAGAGATGATAAACTGGCGGATTGCGAGCGTTTTGAAAACGGAGGGGCGACGCAGCGAACACGCCGCGGATACGCCGCTGATTCGCCGTGGAGATAAGTCCAAACGCCATTTTTTATGCAAGAGGTGACAGACGAGCAAGCGAGTCACCTGATGGAAAGTAATCATCGCTTGCCATGAACATCTGCGAAATCAGAGAGATCGCTAATCTGTTGCCGGATTTTTTAAAAAGGAGTAGGTACGCTCTTCTCTTGAAGGTTCCTAAGGCGTAGCCGTCGGAAAATACTCCCGCAGGCAAACCGTTCCACGGAAATGAGACCTGTGTTACGGATATCAGAATCAACAGTGGGATTACAAATATATACATATAATACTTTACTTTTGTAAATAAATACTTATAATACATAGAAAACACCCAGACCAATACAAACGGACATGTTCATGCACACAAATGTTTGTACTGTGCCCGCACAGTTCGATCCCCGGATCGAACCCGCAACCCTTGGACCAAAGGCACATTCACTACCACTGTTCCAAACTGGTCGTCAATTATGTCAATAAATTACAAAATTGGTCATGTAATTTTGACTTACATCCCAAAAATTAAGTCATTTCTCCTTGGAATAATATTAGTTCATACTAGCATGAGTATAGATTACATTTTTAAGTGTTATCATATTCAACATGGCCTTTTGTCCTATAAATTATATATTCAAAGCCTGTACATCAAAGGCATTTAGCAAGAGATGACTAATCTTAATCGGCTATATTATTGGCACGCTCGCACCTAGTAATTACGAAAACAATCAAAGGATATCGTGTAATAGTGAGCTATGATACCGCTCGTGGTTAATTGTAGGGCAATCTGTGTTATGGTTGCCGACATTGGGAAGGTCAGAGATCAGCGATGCGTTAAAAAAGTAAAGTACCTTTCAGCATACACAGCTTGCTTTTTAACCGACTTACTCACTTATTTAGGGCATTATACTGATAAAAACAAACATTTTTCCCCAAAGAACATAGGGAAGTATCACAAAAAAGGAAAAATAATCGGCGTCCAATACAAATTGCACCAATCACCAGTCTTAAGGTGACGGGTAGGGCACACTAGCGACGCCAATCGATTTTAATTTTTAGTTACTAAACCGGATCTATTTTAAACAATTTCGGGCATACAACCTCTCGGCAAACACTTATACTATTTATAATGTATCAATACGGGGATTAACACGTTACAGCAGCCGTGGTCACGAGCGGATAGTCCGCTCGTGACCACGGCTGCTGTAACGTAGCCGAAACGTCGAGCCAAATATGTGAGTACACAATGCTGTTTCACATAATAAATATCGTGTTAATCCCCGTATTGATATAGTTATAATGCAACGCGAAAATCTAAAAAACTACTTATACTATTTATTAAATAGCCTTGCACAAATATGGGGTCCGTTTTTGTACGTGAAAAATTGATTCACGATCAATTTTTACGCGTTGAACCTAACAATTGTGCATGGTTATTTAATAAATAATACTATTTATTAAATAACCATGCACAAATGTTGGGTTCAACGTGTAACAATCATTTAAGTGTTTGCCGAGAGGACCCCGAAATTGTTTAAAATAGATCCCGTTTAGTAGCTAAAAATTAAAATCGATTAGCGTCGCTAGTGTGCCCTACCCGTCACCTTAAGTTTAATGCTCCTTTCTTTCAATCAGCTGTCACTTGTATGGGAAAGTGTTTAATTTCAGATGTAAGACCCTGTGTTCTTTGAGGAAAAATCTTTTTTTTCATCAGTATACTGTCGATAAATGAAAAAGTACGGTATATACTGCTGTCCCCATGCAGGGCAAAGGCTTCTATCATAGAAATCAAGTCTATCACAACTATAATGCAATTAGGCTTAACCACCACGCGTGCCTAATGCAGAGAATTTGTGATCACCAACAAACCCGAGATATGTTCGAAAAATTCGAAACTTAATTTTTGCCCCGATCTGGGAAACGAGCCTACTTCTTCCTAAAAGGTCGGCAACGCGTCTTCACTACTTCTGGTGTGGCGGATATCCATGGGCGGCGGTGATCACTTATAGAAAGAAGAAAGAAAGAAAATATTTATTATTATAAACATCACAACACAGAACTTATTGCAGTTGTAAACAGAACACAATTTGGCACAAACAGAAAACAAAACATCATCGTCAGCCCATTTAAGTCCCCACTGCTGAAGCACGGGCCTCCCTCAATCACATGAGGGGTAATTGCCATACTCACCACGCTGGCAGACGGGTTGGCGAGGGTTTTGATATAAATGCAGAGTTTTCCTTCTCTGGGTGCTGATGATCATGCCAGCAGCTTTACCTTAGTCGCCTTTTACAACACCTCGGGAAGAGTGAGGGTGGCCTATTCTACTCTGCCGGGAACCACACGGCGAACAAAAACAAACAAAACTATATTCAATCATGTCCAGACAGTGCCAAATGAATATTATGATGTGTTATGACGTCTAGTATGAATAAATTATCATCAGGTAACTTGCATGCTCGTTTGCCTCCCTATTTCATAAAAAAAAACAGCAAATGTTTCTACACATTTTATCGCATAAAATTTATCAGGTGTGCCGTCAGCTTAAGAGCCGGTAACACATATGAGATGGCTCAGGTATTGCAGATGTCCATAGGCGGCGGTGATTGCTTACCATCAGGTGAGCCGTCTCCTTGTTTGTCCGTTATAATATAGATAGTATAGACATAATTACCCTAGTATGAATACTGAAAAAAGTATTCATACTAGGGTAATTATGTCTATACTATCTGCACAGACGCTTTGTTCCGGGCCGTGATCTTGGGGTTCTGGGTTCGATTCCCGGGTCGAGCAAAAAGTATGTTTTGAATTTTTCGAACATTGCTCGGGTTTGTGATCACCAATCTGCAATAGGCAAACGTGGTGATTATGCCTAATCCCACCATAGTAGCGATAACTTGATTTCTATGATAGAGATCTTATCCTTGCTAAAAATATCTTCCAGGCGGACTTAAAAGGCACTGCAAGTTCTTTTTTTATTATTGTTGATGGGCTTGCTCTTAGCTTCAAGTTGAACCCTTGAGTTGAGAGTAGATCTAATATTTAATCTAATATTTAGCGTGATTAGAAGTACATACCTTAGGAGTAAGTATACCAAAAGCAGATTATTAATTCTGCCTTTATTTTTTGGAGTTATCAGCCCTACAGTAACCCACATCGAACAAAGACGCGAACCTTGGCCCGACCCTGCGTGTGCGCATCCTTGCTCCGAATGCACCATTGTTCGTTCCGGTGCGCACGAGATGGACTGCGTGTGTCGTAGGATTCAAAACGTTTTGTTTTAGAATGTGGGTAATTATCATCACTATGGGGAGTCCAGTTTTCAAGTGGGTCACGTAATATAATAGTAGTCATAGTTATACGCATACTAGGTCTGGGATGACAAAAGGCAAGAGTTATTATTGTTAGAATATTTTTTTTCTTCACCGCCCAGTGAATACACATAGATTTAAAACCTTCAGAGGTGCATGATCGGACATGAATCTACGGCCAGATGGGTGCAATATTCAATTTCAGGCGTAAAGATGTTGTATAATGTTTGTTAGACTCCTTATCAGAAGGTGGATATAAGTTATACAATTCCTTGGTTTTGAATTTTATGTCAGATACATGATGCACGGCCACTAAATATGGGAGAGCCACGCTTAGGCATGAATGGGCCGGCTCGACCGGAGTGATACCACTGCCTCACAGAAGACCGGCGTGAAGCAGCGTCTGCGCTGTGTTTCGTCGTGTGAGTGAGGTTACCGGAGGCCCAATGGGGTGGGAAGGGGAAAAATTTTGCCAGCGCACTTGTGACTCCACTGGTGGTGCGGGTGTCCATGGGCGGCGGAATTGCTTACCGTCAGGTGATCCGTCTGCTCGTCTGCGTCGTCATATAAAAAAAATATATACAAAGTATTTATATAATTTATCGACAGAGCCCTACAAAACATGGGTAAAGTTTCTAGAAACCTTGTATTCACTTGTTGCAACATTTGAATCAAGCGAAACTGAAAAATACATTCTATCTAAGCATAGAAAACTAATAAAACCAAATTTATTGGAATCAATGATTGGCAGTGATCACTTGACATCAAGAAGCTTACCAATTAGCCTCTAAAACAAAACGCCTGCGTACATTGAATCCAATCTACCAACCACCAACCGTACACACGTCCCGCCCAGGAGGCTGCCTGGCGACTGGTAATACAGTTGTTTTCTAAGACCTATATCCCCAGCCACTCACACTTGGGTCTTTAAAACTGGAAATTACTTTAGAGTAGATTGTTTAAGATCATACAAGTGTACATGAGGAAATAAATACATTTTGAATTGAATTGAATACCCCTGCTCTTACCACGGCACGATAAGTGCTACATTATTGCATACATCCCAGCTGCCCAGCTGTTCCGCGTCGCATACCAAATCCTAGTATTTACGATTCTTAGCGACAATCAACACCGTTATACCGATATAAGGCGCGTAGAAGTGCTTATTCACTTATTAATGGTAGGAAATGCAAAGAAGGCGGTGTAGGCCGCTTCCCACGTAATGAATACAGCTCCGATAAACTTAGGTTTTACGTTTTCGTTGGGCAATTCTGTGGGGCGTGATCTTATGGCAAATGTAAGATTGAGCAGTACAGTTGCAGCTATGAGTGTTAACAAATGTGAGATTGTATGGTAGCTTCCTTATTCCAAATTATATCCAAGTATTTGCTTCTAGTGTCATTGAACATAACACATGCAAACAGTCCGTCTTGTAACTGAACATCTATTTTGTGACTACAGAAAAGACATAGATAGGTAACCACTCACATAGGTAAGTAGGTACACTACTATAATATTATGTATTCTGGTCTGGTCATATTAGCCGCAGAACTGACAGCCGTTGGAGCCGTAAAGTCCTTGAGTGGAGACCGCGACTCGGTAAGCGTAGTGTTGGACGCCCCGCGACAAGATGGGATGATGACATTCGAAGGCTGGCTGGTGTGAGCAGGATGAGAGTGGCCGAAAATCGGGAGCAGTGGCGTGCATTAGGGGAGACCTATGTCCAGCAGTGGACGACGGTGGGTTGCTGATGATGATGATGATTATGTATTCTGAATCTTTATTATGTATCTGATGAAAAATCCTTTAAAACTTACGTAATTTATTGGATAGGAGAGCCACAGAATACAGGTGGTAAAAAACGTGTGAGAATTAGAATAAATGTTTACGGGATTTCTACCATGTACCTTTGAGTTTCCTATAATTCGGCGCTGTTGCAAGCACCACGGTCATGGAGTAACTGAAGTTTTTGGTTGTTAGTGACCATTGGACAGTGACTACTGTTGGACTTAACAACTTCAGCCATTGCTACGATCGTAATTTGATCTTTTGACATACCTAATTATCATATCAAATAAGAATGATAATAGTACCTACGCCATCTAGCGGGTTTTTCACACGCAATAGCCCCCATTCCGTCTCTGTGCAAACCGTAATGCAAGCAGTCTCCTCTCCACGTCTCTACAATACTAAAATTTATTAGATACAATCAATTTGTACTACTTCCTTTCAGTTATTTCGTTAAATATTATAATTTACAACCCCCTGTCCCCTAATCCGCGATTTCCTACTTTCTTGAACGCTTACACTAATCACCAATCATCTTTAACAACAATGCTTAGACGTTTGCCGGCATAGCGGGACACATGTTTCTCCGGAGGCAATCCCTTTAATTACCCTATAATTTCTCTTATTTTGATCGGGTTTATGGAGTTGCCACACTGGCGGATTACGAGCCTATTCAAAGTGTAGCGACGGCGCAGCGAAGACGTCGCGGCTGCGCAGCGATCACGCCGCGAATGCGCAACGGATGCGCAACCGATTCGCCGGCGTTTTTCTCCCTGGTCACCACAAAAAACAATGGCGTTCAAAACCTTATTTCCATGGCGAATCCGTCGCATTTTGCGGCGTGAACGCGCAGCCACGACGTGTTCGTTGCGTCGTCGCTCCGCTTTGAAAACGCTTGCAATCCGCCAGTGTGGCAACTTCCTTACTGTTGTGAATCCTTACGTAGGGTTACTAAAGAGAAAACTTGAAATATTACTTTTTTTTAAATGGCCACACTTCTATTTGTACGAGTAATGTCTCTTAATGAAAAATACCCCTTATGTCAAATCGTTTTTTTTATGCTAAAGGCGACAAATGAGCAAGCCTGATTGAAAGTAATACGCTGCCCATGAACATCCGCATCAGAGTTCGTTGCGGTGCAGTCTTTTGATGAAAATGAGACGTGTTTTTCACTTATTTACTCCTTTGGCTCAGTGACCCGAAACGAGTCTTGGCCTCCGAAACAAGAGAACGCTACTTTGTTCGATCCTGCACTACTTGTCGCCAGTCACCGGCCTTAAGTTCTCGCAGATCATTTTCGACGACGTCTTTCCAGCGTATTTTTCACACTATAAATATTTAGACAAAGAAAGGATATTTAGGAAAAATTTAGATTTTTTTAAGCAAGCCCGTAGAGTCCCTCTTCTTCTTCTTCTCTTCTTCAGTAGCATGTATTTGCCCACCGCAGAGCATATGCCTCACCAATTTCTCTCCACTTTCTTCTTTCGTCGGTTTTCCTGGACCACGCTACACCAGCTTGAGCCTTGATATCATCGGACCATCTGGTAGTTTGTCCGCCAACACTCCTCTTTCCATCTCTTGGTCTCCATTCAAGGAAATCCTTGCTCTACCTCTCATCACCCCTTCTGCACACATGACCTGCCCACGCCCTATTTCAGTTTTGCGGCTCGGTACCCTACGTCTATCACTTTTGTGCATTCCCTGATGATTGTGACACTCTGCCTCGTAAGGATATACCGAGCATAATACTTTCCACGTAGAGTCCTACAGCTGGGCAAAGGCCCAAATCTAACCATAGAACCCTATGAGATTCCATTAGCTCACTCGCATACACACACTCAAACACACGTCATGATATACTTAGGTACACATACACACGCTTACACCCAAATATAATATACATACACACACAACTCACCCACAGCACATCCTAGATTACAATAAGAAAACACTCATATACCTAAACGTAATTTTTTTGGAACCCTTCTTATCGGGCTTCCTGTACTTGTGTTACTTACTGCTTCTATACCTATCTAATGTAGCTGAATAGATGTCATCATGTCGACTACTGTCTTCTATCCGCGGGAGGGCCCTGGTGACTTGTCCTACGGGTTTTTTCCAAAACCTCTTCCAGGCACCAGTCTCTCACAACGATAACGATATAGGTCATAATATTTTAATTATATCTACAACTAGCGTTAAGTTACACTGTACCTAGTTAAGACGTATTTTTGTGAAGAGAAAATAAACGATTATATTATTATTATTCTTAAACATAGCTTAAGAACTCGTGACACAGCATGTTTTTGGGCCTACTTCGTAGCTGGCTTTTATCGATGGGTTTTCTTCTTAATATCCAACGATAGAAGCCAGCCACAAAGTAGTCTTCCTGGTTCCCTCCATCGCTGTCGCTTTGGAGCCCAAGATCCGCTTTTGCTCCACTACTTTACCAACATTGAGTTCGCATAATTGTAATACTTTCCAATTGCATGATTTATATTCACAATTACAGTACATTGTAACATGAGCAGAAACAGTTACATACGGATATTATATCGAGATACCTACTCGTAGATACTAATCCGTTACATAATCGATGATAAATAGCCACCGAATTTCGATCTCTTTATTAACCAAAAGAACTACTTAATTAGAGAGTTCCATTTTACAAAACACGCGTTGCGCGTTCCATTTAATCCGTCCATGATTGATGTGTTACAAAACAATGATAGTTACGAACTTTAATGATATTTTTAACCCAATTAATAATGATATTGGTTGGAAGTCATTAATTCGAGTGGAGCCTTCATCGCTCAATACATAACGACTGTTGATTGAGAAGCATAAAATTATAGCCATTTCCAGGCCGTAAGAGTTAGTTATACTATACGTAGCTAATGACCGCATGTAATGAGTATCACGTAATCAAATAAAAAATGTTAACAAGGCATATATTTTTTTCACTTGGGATAATTAAGTTATTGATGATGGAAATGGTGCTATCTACACATAGAATTTTTTCATTAGTGTGAATCTGTTTTTGCTTCTGGCTAAAATGTGAACTGACGCTGTCTTCTTAGGAATAAGAATAGAATAAGAATAATTTATTACAGATAATTGTTCCATTACATTATGGCACTTTAAACTTGAGCTAACAAAAATATATAAACAAAATTAACGAAGTGTAACATACAGGAGATCAGTCCGTAGGTCCCACACTAGGATAACCCTGTATCGTGGGCACCTACATGACGAGATGCGAGTTGCGATAGATGTTTTATGTAGAAAAGTGAAGAACTTAAAAATTTTAAATAATATTTTTTTCTTATATAAATCTATTCATAAAGATAGGAACTATCACTTTTAACTATTTCGCTATAGAAAAATGGCAGTAACTGTAAGGGGCATTTACGTTAGTCGAGAAATCGGTCGTAAACCTTTCCTCGTTTATTTCTGTTCGGCAAACCCTTTGGCGTATGTTTACTAACAACCAATGTAGATGAGTCCATTGCCTTCTCATGAATTTCATTTAATAGAGAAGCCATATTTCATTCATCAGCTAGCTACATACTTGATTGCCACCGTCGTTGTATAAAATGTATCACCTTATGCTCGTGTTTAATAATAATAAATATTAAGACATTTTCTCCTCAAGGTAATTTAAAGTCATTGTTAGCTACGCCTAGTCTCTAAAGCACGCCAATTAAATAAAACCACTTTTGCATTTATTTTCCACACACAATATAATCATAGAGCTTAGGCAACTGTCTTTATAATAGACAATATAGAGGTTTTTTTTTAATATGAGAGGTGGCAGACGAGCAGACGGATCACCTGATGGGAAGCAATTCCGCCGCCCATGGACACCCGCAACACCAGTGGAGTCACAAGTGCGTTGCCAACCTTTTTCCCCTTCTCCCCCATTGGGATTGGGCCTCCGGTAACCTCACTCACACGGCGAAACTACAGCGCAGGCGCTGCTTCACGCCGGTCTTCTGTGAAGGCAGTGGTATCACTCCGGTCGAGCCGGCCCATTCATGCCTAAGCGTGGTTCTCCCAGATTTCAAAAGTATAAGTAAGTAGGTATCAAAAGTAAAGGAAATATAAAAGATATAGATGATATAAGAAAGGATGGTTGTGGCCGTCGCCAACAGTCATATTGTAGTAATATAGACTAATTAAAAACTGATTTATACATATTTTGTACTACGAAGTATTATATACAATGACCTAGTAACCTTTTTAAACTAATACTTGTAAGTACACCTTATGATTTATGTCCATAAATATAGTGCTGCCAAACCCAAATCTAGATCCTAGTATCGATAATAAAGATATCAATCTGTGGGGTCGTTATTAAGTAAACAGTCCCTGCTATAATTTATATTGTCTCCAGTCAAGTTGCACTCATCTACCGCGATATAAATCATACCATTACCGCCGCTTTGAACTCACCGACGCTTACCTTCGACCCTGCTCCATTATTCAATCTCTATGTTACAATATTAATGAATTGTAAGCGATTTTATGTAACGAAATCTTGAAATATGATTAGCAATACCACCAGTATACTAAGACCTACATTAACTAGTCCTTTCTTTATAATAGAAGCTCTAAGTCAAGCAGGCAGAGACTTCAGTAACGTCGAGGTAGCGACCATCCGCTTGTGGGGTCGCGTAGTGATGTGAAAAAAAGTAACGATACGGTATGCTAATTCAAATGAATTATTCATCCGATATTTATTTTGTGCTGTATGAGATTTGATGCTCATGATGTATGGTATTACAAGCCGTTAACATGAATAAAGATAACCATTCATCTGTCACGAGTTTAAGGCTATGATATTTATATGAGCCGAATTAGCGTAGATTACGTTGACGATAAATCAAAGGCCAATAAAAAGCTTCTGTGGACCAGATACGTCAAAACTTCTCAAAAATGTTTATTGTGCAGATGAAATATAATCTAAAATTACAATGCGTAATAATAAAAGTCCGTGATAAATCATAATAATGATTTAATGTGTGTCGTACTAATTTATTTATTATAAACATTTTGAACAGTTCCGTTTCTTTATTAGATTTGAAAAACATATAAAAATGTCATCAAAAATAGAAGTATTTAAGTAGGTACCTGACTAGATTACACATTCGACATATCAAAGTATGCTATATTTATGTCACTATAGAATTATTACATTAAAATTTAAAGTCATCTAGTTTTAAATTTAACATTTATAATTATAATATCTTCCAAGCGATTTCGGCTAAGGCCACTAATCTCAACGATCAGCCACATACACAGGATATATTATAGTACCCAAGTAAGTGCGCAAACACAAGTGCACTCTCAATTCCTTTGCCTCATATTCCGATGGGACAACAGTGTCACACGATCGGAGAGGGATCGGGCGCAGGACTAACGGCTTAACGTGCTTTCCGAGGCACGGGGGTACAGGACCGCCAACTTCCTGACCTCGGGCTGACGCTGAGAATTTCTTAACAGAAAAACTCTGGTATACATTTTGACCAGACCCGGGGATCGAACCCGGGACCCCAAGCGCAGCCATCGCTTTAAAGTACGACGCACTACCCACTGCGCCAACAAGGCAGTCAACATTTATATTGAGTTCAAATGGTTTTAAGTTTATTTTTTACGTTTAAGATTTACAGTCGCTTTATTCTAATCAATAGATTAATTATCCTGAATCATGGTCCAAAAGCTTACTCCGGGTCCCAAAACATCTTTGGACGCAACTTGAATTGATACGCAGTGATAAGACCGCGATAATACGCAATAATTTCCATCGATATTATCGATAACCCCGTCGCAATCCTAAGACCTTATTGCAGTGCACCTACCGCACTGTAAGCTCATTCATAAATATCAAGTCGACGAACACGACCGTTACATCCCTAGCCGAGGCTTATCCCTGTATAATGACTCGGTATACGGGGCTGTATAATATTAATGATGATCTCTACACTGATACTAATACTTGTGATTGAGAGAGATATTGAAGCGCGAGTGCAATCTGCAATTATGAATTTGTAGGATGGAAAATTTGTATGAAAGACTTTAATTATTATTGTGAGATTTATATGAATATGACTGTAAACGCTCCTGTGTAAATGAATAAATATGTAGCCAATGGAAATTTGTCGAAACGAAATTTGTGTGTATGGACTATGTTTGTCTGACACAAATTATTTAAATTGAATTGAATTGAATTATCATCATCATTTCAGCCAATATACGTCCACTGCACAAAATTTTCTACCGAATTTAAATCCTCATCCCTTTCACTCACGCTATGCGTCTCTTCTTTTTTGGATACCGTGGGAGAGCTACGCTTCGGCATGAATGAGCCGGCTCGACCGGAGTGATACCACGGCCTCACAGAAATCCGGCGTGAAGCAGCACTGTGCTGTGTTTCGCTGCGTGAGTGCGGTTTTATTTTAGACCGTCTACATATCGTCATCGTCAGCCCATTAAGTCCCCACTGCTGGGGCACGGGCCTCCCTCAATCACATGAGGGGTAATTGCCATACTCACCACGCTTGGCAGACGGGTTGGCGAGAGTTTTGATATAAATGCAGAGTTTTCTTTCTCTGGTGGCTGATGATCATGCCAGCAGCTTTACCTTAGTCGCCTTTACGACACCTCGGTAAGAGTGAGGGTGGTCTATTCTACTCTGCCGGGGACCATTAAGTATTGGGTAGGTAAAATAATATAAACCTAATGTTCATTAAAATAAAGGACACATGTCATCTGTTACTCTAATCAAGCTTTATTTTTCGGACGTATTGCATAAATTCCGAATTGCTACACACGCCAAAATACCTTTGTCGCACTAATCCCATGCATAAAATAGACCTGCCGGGCATCGAACGCGGGCCCGCGCGGGTGGCGGCGGCCGAGACAGTTGTCGGCGGTAATTGGCACCGCTTTCTACACAGTCCACTTATACAGCATGATTCTAATATGAGCATTAGACAATTTTTATGTCTCTTGAGCGATGATTTGCTTTTCTTGTTGTAAAGTAGTTCAAAGAACTTAGCTTGATCATTAGGTTATAGAAATACCTACTATATATATATATATATAGACATAGTTTTATTGTGTAAATTTTATAAGCCTCAAATGAATATACTTAGTTAGGTAATCGCTTATCGTCAGGTGATCCGTCGGCTCGTGTGTCACCTATATCATAAAAAAATGTAGGTAACATTAACTACTTCGAAGCTATTACTATTACTATTTTTATCAAATCAATTATTTTTTTTTTATTTCTTACAATCCAAAATCCGCATTCAAACTTTAGAGCATACTGTAGACAACCTGTCGGCTTTAAGCAAACAGCTTAAGTGCTTTTTTCTATCGTTTAAACCTAATTAGAGAAGATTTGCGGATAGATTCACCATTTAAAAATAAACGTAAAGAAACTTGTGCAGTGTAACACGCTGACTTTTAAAATAGATATCTCCATTCGCAAATGTTAAAAAAGATAAGATCGTCCACATCACAGACTTCACTCACCCCTAATAAGCACGCGCCGAGGAGCCTATTAAACCCGTGAAAAGTCTATCAACCGACACATCTTAAGGCGACTGATAGGGTAAGCTAGCGACGCCAATAGATTTAAATTAAAGTATCAGCCTATACATAATAAGTAGTATACATTCGAAGGCTGGCTGGTGTGGGCTGCATGAGAGTGGCCGAAAATCGGGAGAAGTGGCGTGCATTGGACCTATGTCCAGCAGTGGACGAGTGTGGGTTGCTGATGATGATGATGATGATCAGCCTATAAACCGTCCCACTGCAGCGCAAAGGCCTCCATCATAGAAATCAAGTCATCGCTACTATGATGGGATTAGGCTTAGTCACCACGCTTGCCAAATGCGGATTGGTGATCACAAACCCGAACTTCGTTCGATAAATTCGAAACATACTTAAACCACTAAACCAACAGGGGGCGAAATGGTTAAAAAGTAATTTGGTTTAGTACCTAACCATTTAAATCGATTGGCGTCGCTAGTTCGGGGTTCTCGTCGCTTTAAGATGACGGGTAGGGCAAACTATCGACGCCAATCGATTTTAATTTTTAGCCACTAAAAAGGAACTATTTTAAACAATTTCCGAGTTACAACTTCTCGGCAAACACTTAAATTAGACGACCCGATTGGAACAGTGGTAGTGAACGCTGCCTCTGATACAAGGGTTGCGGGTTCGATCCCCGCACAGTACAAACATTTGTGTGCATGAACATGTTTGTTCGTATTGGTCTGGGTGTTTGCTATGTATTATAAGTATGTATTTACAAAAGAAAAGTATTATATGTATATATTTGTAATCCCACTGTTGATTCTGATATCCGTAACACAGGTGCTTGAGCCACCTATCTCGGAGTCAGATCAATGTATGTGATGTTGTAAAATATTTATATTAAATAATATATTTATTAAATAACCATGCACAAATTTTTGGGTCCGTTTTTGTACGCGAAAAATTTAGCGTGAATCAATTTTATAAGTATAAGTGTAACCTAACCCTAAAAAGCGGGTGTCACACGAGTTTTTATCTCGGATAGGAGATCCCGCTGTATCGACAGTTCGCGTGCTTGCTCTCTAATGGGCGTTCGGAAAAAAGGCTCAATTGAGGCAATTGACGAGCGGCGAGCGGCGATCCGCGCCGCACGACCGGCCCGCCGCACCTGCGCATGCGTAGGGTTTACACAACATGGAAAAACAAATAATAAAAGAAATTATTTGATAATCAATAATTGATAAGTTCCATATTGGGTGGCGGCTTTTAAGGTAACGGGTAGGGCACACTAACGACGTCAATTGATTTAAATTGTTAGCAACTAAACCGGATATCCTTTTAACAATTTCGAAGTTGCAATCTCTCGAAAAACACTATTACTATTTATTTAATACTTATACTTATACTTAACTTTTGGGTTTGCTTTTGTACTCGAAATTAGAATTACCGCCAAAAACAGCCACTTATGGTGTTAATCCAAATTTCGAGTTAAAGAGTAATGCAAAAGTATTAGATAAATAGTATAATAATAATAATAAATAATAATAATAAATATTTCACAACATCACATACATTGATCTGACTCCGAGATAGATTGCTCAAGCACCTGTGTTACCAGAATCAACAGTGGGATTACAAATATATACGTATAATACTTTTCTTTTGTAAATACATACTTATAATACATAGGGAACACCCAGACCAATACAAACAGACATGTTCATGCACACAAATATAAATGTTTGTTTAGCGACTACCGCTCCGAAATTGTTCAAAATAGAACCGGTTTAGTAGCTAAGAATTTAAATCAATTGCTGTCGCTAGTGGGGTATACCCTTCACCTTAAGCCACCACCGTGGGAGAGACACACTTGGGCATGGGTGAACCGGCTCGACCGAAGTAATACCACGGTCTCACAGAAAACCAGCGCTAAGCGTTGTCTGTGTTGTGTTTCGTTACCGGAAGTCTAATCTGGGGGAAAGGGGGTTCAAAGGTTGGCAGCGCATTTGTAACTCCACGGCTGTCCATGAACGGCGGCAATCTACCATCAGGTGATCCATCTGCTCATCTGCCACGAATCACATAAAAAAGCAATAGATTTACTTATACTTAAACAAGCACCGCTCTTTTTTAGCACATGCATGGTCTTAAAATCCTTAGTGTTGAGGCTGTTTGCCGACAAAGTTTCTTTACGACGTCCATGCCAAGGACTGCAAGCGTAGAGGTTACCGTGGCAATTGTTACATACATAAACAGATGGCCTACAACAAGATCGTCCCGTGACGAACGAAATATTTTTTCTTATAATATGGCAGACAAAGGATCAGACGGTTCACCTGATGGAGTCACAAGTGCGCTGCCAACCTTTGTCCTGACCTGACCTGACCTGACCTTGGTCCTGAATTATATTTCGTTATAGGCTCTATGTTCGGTGATCATAGGACACGGTCGTTTAGCCAACTTTATCATGTGTTCTTTTATTATTTTTTTTGACTCACAAAACAGAAAGATTATTGTTATCATCACATCATCGCCAGCCCTACAGTAACGAGATGGCCGCGGGCGCAAACGAAGCTGCGCGGGCGCCGCATCCGGAACACTTGCTACTGCGAAACTGGAACGTCGCCGTTCAATCCGACCATTGTCGCGGAATGTCATAATAAACGTTATATATTTATTACTTAGGTACTAACTTTGGCCCGCGGCTTCCCTGACACGGTTACTCTTTCCAAAAACAATATTTGTTTGTAATATATAGTCCGCATTCAAATTGTTTGCTTCCTACCTTGAAAATGGCGGAATGCTCCAAACAAATATCCTACTCCCCATTTTAGGCGCGTGGGGGAGTTGGAAAGAGACAATAAATAGCACAACATCATTTTGTATTCCTTCAAATATCTTCTCTTAAAAAAATCACGTCAATTCGGCGCTACTTTTTGTCCTGGAAGACGGACAAACAAACACGCATATTTTCCGATTTATAAATAAGTAGTGATGGCAACTCGAAGCTAATTGCGCGATTTAGCAAGTGACAATACGTACTGTAATGTCGGGTTCTTGATTAAAAAAAAGATTTGAGGTCTTCAGGGTTATTTTATAATTAATTTTAATAATTGTACAGAGAGACGTACATGATCATCAGCACCCAGAGAAGGAAAACTCTGCATTTATCTCAAAACCCTCGCCAACCCGTCTGCCAAGCGTGGTGAGTATAGCAATTACCCCTCATGTGATTGAGGGAGGCCCGTGCCCCAGCAGTGGGGACTTAAATGGGCTGATGATGATGATGATGACAGAGAGACGTGTTGCCTAACCGAGATCGATACTCACCTTAATTTCCAACACGTTTGGCTCAATATCAATTGAGGAAATTTGACAGGTTGTGAGTGCGACTGTATCTACATTTTTATTGTTCGTCGCTTTGACGAATGGGACATATTAAATCGTTAGCGGTTTTGCGGTAATTGGAGTGTTTCCTTTTATGGAAACTAGAGTTGTCTTGATATTTAGGCTTCTATTATTCAAATAAGAAACAACTTTGGCGTAGGTGTGTAATCGTCGGTCATATTAAATCATAATATCAATTTATTGGTTATACAAATAGGTATTTAGTGAGCAATAAATATTAAGGCCAACATTTTCTAACCACTAACAATATATTTTCAATGTTATATTGATAAATAAAAATCAGCCGATCCATATAATTATATGCTTGATTAGGCATTCCGTTTTATATGTTGAAGTATTGTTGGTCTAATTTGTTATAAAGACGTTAAAACTATATTGCAATAAAAAATATAAAAGTATCAGCCTGTTTATTCCCACTGGATGGAAAAGGCCTCCGTCATAGAAATCAAGTCATCGCTACTATGATGGGATAAGGCTCAATCACCATGCTTGCCTTATGCGGATTGGTGTTGAACACCAACCTTAGCTATTTTCAATAAATGCTACACATACCTACGCCTTTTTGGTCTTGCGGCTTAAGTCCTAAGGGCCTTAAGCCGCAAGACCGCAAACCAAGATAAAAATCTCCCACTCGACTTTAGTCTCGAGCATTCGACACTAAAGTCAAGTTGGAGATTTTTATGGACGAATGTATGAAGTCTCTAAATTGGACTTCAATGTCGCGTGCACAAGAATTGCCCCTCTGAACCGTGATCTCAGGGTCTTGGGTTCGATTACCAGGTAGAGCAAAAAGTATTTTGCTAAAATTTTACTAGAATAAAATAAACGAATATTACTCCCATAAACATATTGCAGTATGCTGATCCTAAGATTTTGGGAAGCTACAGAGCCGCGGGAGACTCCTATCTCAAAAGAAACCCATTTACAGACATTAACTTAAACGACTTTATTATTAACTGAAGCAAAACGTGGTAACAGATAAAACGGCTCGTGACTCCCTGCAATGTTGCAGGTGCAAATTCTTTCGTTTGGCCAGCCGATACAAATCTCTGTAATATTCAATAGACACGAACTTGAAAATATTGCTTTAAAATGCCTTATTTTTTAGTAGTCGAGGGTTATTGTTTTTTACTTGAAAATTGTATTAAGATATTTAATGCCACCCAACTTCTTTACCCTTCCCCCCTTATTACAAATCGCGAATTAAGGATAGTCCTGGAACAAAAATCGTGCTAGCCCCTTTTAACATTGCGTGTTGGAACGGGATGGCATGAGCTTTAGTACGGTAATAACTTTAGATCGCGATTTATAATAAGGTGGTTCATGTTTTTCCGTTGCGTTTTCTAAAGAGAATACTGTTTCTTTTTTTTTTAATTGCCTACGATTGATCATCATATGTATTCATATTAAACCATACTAATAGAATACAGTATAATTGATAACACCAATTATATGGCAATCACAGGCATTTAGAAATGTATAAGTGTTCAATTATATAGTAAAAAAACGATAGTATGCACTAATCTTCCACTGATACAAAATAACAAAGAAAACAACAATAAAACAAAGGTATAAAAATTCAGTAAGAATTTTAACATAATTATTAAATTACAGTAAACAATACTGTAATTTAATAATTATGAAAAATATTTAATGTTCTTCTTCTTATAATTTTAATTACGTCGTAAGCCGTAATTAAAGGGTAGCCTAACTAGCGGCACCAATCGATTTAAATTGAGCTACTATTAAACCGGATTTATTTTAAACAATTTTGGAGCAGGAGTCTCTAAGCAAACATTTATCCTATTTTATTTAATTATTTAGCACTACTTAATGATCAGATTTTGCTCAAAATTTGTATTAACGACGTTTTTGGCGGTAATTCAAATTTCGATTACAAAAGCAGACCCAAAAAATAAGAATTAAATAAATAGTATAAGTGTTTTCCAAGAGGCTTCAGCTTCGAAATTGTTAAAAATGTATCCGGTTAATTGCTAACAATTTAAATCAATTGGTTTCGCTAGTGTGATCTACCCGTCACCTTAAGCGATGTCGCCAACATCATATAAGTCGTCAGTCAGTTTTCATTTCAGTCTTGGCACACAGGCAGACTGACAGACAACAAAACAATTTTAAAAAGATTCCGTTGTTTTCTTTCGAGGTACGGAACACAAAAAAAAATCGAAATCAAATCCAACCACAAGATCAACCTGACCACTTGACAACACTCAAACATTCACACGAAATCAGTTCAAGTTCAATCGTTCGCGCCCGCCGCCATTGAACCGCGTCGGCAAAAAACAGAAGAAATGATCAAAAAAATTACTGTACCGCGCGAGATTAGACGGGAAAAACTATCGGTGTCTTAAGGCTTTTTGCCTCGGTTGGGTGCGGGAAAATCGGGACAAAGCATTTTGCTGCGTCCAAATCGATTTTTCACGGTTCGGCTGGCATCTGATGCTGTGGGGTTAATACACTGGTTATTGTTTTCTGTGACGCCGTTTCAGTTCTGTTGATTAGCCTTATGACAGTGAAAAAAATAGATTCTTGGTTGATTTTCCTAAACGATATAAATCAAACTCGTATAGGAGATACATTTATGTGCATACTTTAATATGGGTTTTACTTATACACCATCTTAGAAACTTCTAATTTATTAATGAAAACAATATTTTTTCAAAGTTCAAAGTTCTTTATTTGCAGTAAATGTGGTAACAAATGATCTTATAACGTAAGCTAGTGCACACACTTAACTGTATAACAGCATGCAATTTTTTTTCTTGTTATTGAAGTATTTGAATAAATCTAAAATCAAATTGGTACCTACATTGGTCAATCAATACATATTAAATCAAATTTAAAGTATTTAACAATCATGTCAATTCAATAATTGTATTAGGACATTTAAAATTTGAATTCAAAATATTCATTAATGGAATGTGTTTCTTTTTAGTTTTACACTCTATGATATTTATTATTTGGTGAATAATGTTTGTTGTCAATGCCCTCGAATAGTTTCTTAGGTTCGATTCGACCAATTTTAATCCTATACTAATTTGATGGTATTATAGCGTTGTCATTCTATACAAATCTGATGTTATACCATAGAGTTATCCACGGATAAAGATTAAAGGTAAATAACATTAAAGCTATTGCCGACTTATTCTCGACTCTTGGGACCGATTTGACCAACCTTATTCTGATAATAAATCTATGGTATCATTCTATACAAATCTGACGTTATACCATAGATAATGATTGGTCGAATCAGGGCTTAGACGGTTTTTAAAGCCCGGTGTATTTGTATATCCTGTACCGAAAGAATTTTCATGAGAATACATTTTTATAGGTATCAAAATGTAATGTCATGAAAACCTTAAGTTTAGTATTAATAAATTTAAAACTAAGAAATACTTAAACCCCATTATTACATCGCGAACTAAAGATAGTCCCGGAAGCCAAAACTAGGGCAGCCCGTTTAAACATTGCGTGTTGGAAAGGGATGACATGAGTACGGTATTAACGATTATGATTTGTAATAAGGTGGAAACAGTTATAAAACTTATTTTTAACTAACCTATGAACATATTTATTATGTAGCTGATATTTATTTATGCAAGTTAATAAGTACTACTTATGTAATAAAAATACGAACACATTAACAAAATTACTAACAATTTATCCGCAACACTTTTTAGACTTCACTTTTAAAATCTTTCATTTTGAAACAATTGGCGATCTGAATCCAAAGTTATGTGTTGTTATGGTTGGTCCATAGGGGTTGAGATGGGGCTGACGGCTGACGCCTTGCCGCTCTGATGCTCGCCTCGGCCCCGCGCCGCGCCCTGGACGCCGAGGCCCCCGTCGTATGGCCAGCGTGGTGCTACTCAGGTACGCAGTATAGGATTAAACTCTGACCCGTCAAGCATAGAGTAACTTATATTTACTGAGATAGCGGCATCAGTCGGCTAGCCAGCGCCATCTAGAGGAAACCGACCATTTCTCAAGGGCTATGTAGTACGGCCACCTTCGAGAATCAGTCAGAGAGACGATTAAATAAAATACCAAAAATAATTTTATTTCCTTTATAACTAAATTCCCAATACCATCTAGATCTTTGCTTTATTTCTTATACTTTTTAAGATTACTAATGTGGGCAGGCGGCTTGAGGTCATTGTTTCGGAAACACGCTTTTCTAGCGCGATGTAAAAATGCATAGTGACATCTACCGAAACAGCGCCGAACCATCTGCTTGATTGCTTTTTAAAGTTACATTTGCTTTTTACAAGCTCCATCTAGCGAAAACCGTTGAACTATTTTTCCCATTCTAAAGAATAAAGTATTATGTAAGTGAAACGACCCGGCCGTCAAGCGAACCTCGGCTCAGAACAGACAAAGCAGTGGCATAGCCTTACTGTAGTCCCGATAGGACCTTCAAGAGACCGGTAACGCACATCTATAACGCTAGCCAGTTTTTAGACGTACTCCGTTTTGGACCATGACCAGGATTTGGACTGGTAATTACATGAAAGTAATTGCCTAATAACCTCTGCAACCCTTGGACCGAGGAAGCCGACCAATCACTACACATTATAAAACAAAACGCTTTCCATGTCTGACCCGATTGTTAGCTGAATAAAAATCGAATCGAATCACTAGTAAATACCACATCCCTAGTGGCATCTGTCACTCGAACTGTCAGATTAATTGTAGATTTCGCGCGTACTGACATTTGTTAATTATTTTATTGCTATATAATTGCCTACTCAGAATGCATCTCATTGTCAATACTATGTGAGCTTAGATCTTAAAAACTACGCAACGGATTTTGATGCGGTTTTTTTAAAATAGAGTAGGTATGTAAATCACAAAGTAATAAAACTTTTATCAATAAAATACATGCTGAATATACATTATGAACATAGTTAAATATATTATGAAATAAGTAGAATTGGAGCGAGGGATATAAAGGGAGTAATTATCGGAACAACCATTTATACCTACTTTTATTTTTCTATTAGGACTCACGATTAAACTGCAATAATGACAAACAATCATGGACACAGTCTCTACTCGATGGCAGACGAGCAGACGGATCACTTGATGGTAAGCGATTGCCTCCGCCCATGGACACCCGCAACATCAGTGGAGTCACAAGTGCACTGTCAACCTTTAAACCCCCCTTCCCCCGGATTGGGCTTCCGGTACCCTTACTCTCGTAGAGATACAGCACAGTGCTGCTTCACGCTGGTTTTCTGTGAGGCCGTGGTATCACTTCGGTCGTGCCGGCTCATCCATGCCGAAGCGTGGTTCTCACAAGGTCAACTATCTCACTCTCCCCTTACATATATCGAACCCTTATGTAAAAATTCGATGTCCATTTACTAGTATGCTCTAACTACTGGTCTATAATGTAGTGTTGCTGTATAATCCATTTTACGTCGTTTATTAATCGATTATCGATTATGCAAATAGGGGTCAAATAATCTAATAATCGATTGAGAGTATCGATACTATCGATCGAAAGGGTTTTAATTTTTGGTAGATATAATCGATTATAATCGTATTGAATCGATACTAAAATTAAGCCAATACTATCGATTATAATCGATCGATCGAGACGTAATATCTAGAAATAATGGCAGATTAATCGATTATAGAAGTCATTCATATAGAAGATGTCAAAGAATGCATAATATAAATGATGATTATATCTAGAAATAATTAAATTTATTAATAGATTAAAATTGATATACTCGATAGTATCGGCTTAATTCCAGTATTGATTAAATCGATAGTATCGTCATTATATACGATTATAATAGAGTATATCGGCCAAAAATGAAAATCGATTTAATCGATAGTATCGCCACTATCGATAGTCCAATCGATTATTAGATTAATAAGGGTGAAAATAATCGATTAATCGATTGTCAAATATTCGGAAACACTACTATAATGAAGACGGTAGCCAGCAGGGTAGATGAAAAAGTGGCCAGGCTACAAGAAGTCGTCCAACTAAGCTCTCGTTTATTCGACGCAGTGGGTGGCGGAACAGGTGCGCATTTCCATGCAGCCATAGAGTAAGAAAATACAGAAGTTATTTCATTTATTTATAAAATAAAAAATAGACGTACCTAGGAAAAGAGAAACATTTCCTAAAATATAGAGCTAAACTAAAACTAAATAAAAAATAAAGGGAAAAACTTTTGTGACGTCACTGTTGATGCGGGTGTGGGTACATGGGGGGCGGCGAACGCTAAGCATCATGTAATTAGTCTGCTTGTTTGATATCATATAAAATCTGTATTTTTTTTCATTGAATTGCAATTCCTTCCTTGAATGTTGACTTGAATGTTGTTTTTCGTTCATTAAGAAAGTATCAGCCTATAAACTGCCCCACTGCAGGGCAAAGGCCTCCATCATAGAAATCATGTCATTGCTAATTTGATGGGATTAGGCTTAATGCTGATTGGTGATACCAATCCCGAGCTATGTTCGAAAAATTAAAAACAAACCTTTGCTCGACCCTGGAATCGAACCCAGGACCCCGAGATCACGGCCTGGTACTTAAACCACTAGACCAAACGGGGCGATAACTTAACGTGATTGACCCTAAACATACAGGTCAGCAACAGAATAGCTTTTTGAAGTCTGTTGAAATAAAGTGCCGCTTCTGCAATTTCAATATTATGTTTGCCACAGCCCTGCGCCCGCGCACGATCGCAACGTTTTTACGAAGCCTTATTAGCCGCTGTTTTTGTCGGCATTCCGTTGCTTGAACTGTCAAAATAAGATCAAGGTTCTAATGAGAAATGCGGATGAAAATAACTATCGAAACTACTTGAATTGGAACGTACGTATGTAAATCGGAGCATTCAATTTGTCCGTCAATCAATGCGCATCATATTTCATTGGACGAAATCATTATTTTTATTATTTACGTGGGTACAGTGACAGTTCAAAGATGTTTTGGAGGACGTGCAAATTTTTCTATAGGTTAATGTCATAATCAGAGTCACACTTAGGTAAGAAAAGGGATTCGGCGAGAAGGACTAAAACAAGCCACGTGGACTAATGCAACTCAAAGGTTTTATTTTAGTGTCTAGTGGGTTTTAGTGTACAAATTTGGTGTTTATTTGTGCAGTAAAGTGCCGCAAAGTGATCCTAATAATAAGAATCGTTGGATTGTTTCGTTTTTAGTACTGCTATTGTGTGTCGAGTGAGTTGCTTGGACCTAATAGAGTCTTAAAACCCGCGATTGCTTTTAGAGTGATGGCCGCTGAATCCGTAGGTCGATAAAACATAATATACCGGCGTTTTATTTAGTGACTGTGACTTTGACTGACTTCGACTGTTGACTTATTCTCAATAAGTTACTTGACATTGGCGAATTACCTTCGGGTTATAAAAAAAGATGGGTAAGAAAATTACTCGACACAGAAAGTAGGCTCTAGCTAACCTTGATATCCAGCAGCTCGTGATAGTTATAGCAGTATATTGTATCATGTCCCTCCAGCACGTCTGTATTCATTGCTCCGAAACACGCCGAGAATACCGTAGGAGTACATGTATGTGTACGTAGTCTGTTTCGCTCGAGTTCCAGAAGCTGCTCTTCGGTCCGCAGTGTAGGCTGCCAGGGCCAAGGTCGTTCGATGGTTGGTATTCGATAGGTAGGAATTCTTGGCACCCCTGGGTCCCGGCGCCTCCCCCGCTTCCGTCATCGCCAGATCGGCCTCCGGTTAGGCTTGCCAGACCGCCGGGAAATCCGGGATTGTCCCGGAATCTTGCCTCTTGTCCCGTGTCCAGTAATTAGCGCATAATGTCCCGGATTCCGAAAACTTTTAATCAAAATAACCTGTCCGCTTTCTGACTCTTTCATGTTTAAATTTATTGATGGTAGTATCTTATTATTACTGTTTTTTTTTCTTCAGTTTATTACTATTTAATTTGTTATTTAGTTTTCATTGTCTACCAAAGTTTAAATTTGCAAATTTAAGCGAAGTGCTAAAATCTATAATAGTTTAACGTGTGATTTACTACCACAGTGCTTCATCTTAGAATTATAACTGGCGGTAGATACCTTCTAATCACACGCCTATCTAATAAAAGGGTAGATAAATAGGTATTTGAAAATAAATGGCATTTTAACTTTTAAATGAATGCTTGAAAAAAAAATTGCGGTTTGGTGGGGAACGCCAGAGCCTCTTCCGTTATGCAGCAGGGTGCGCCAAGTGCAGGTGAGGTTGACTTGGCTCCCGTAAGATGTTGAGCAGAACTCCCTTACATCCCAGAACCCC
Source organism: Marasmia exigua (assembly GCA_019059595.1). Taxonomy (NCBI): domain Eukaryota; kingdom Metazoa; phylum Arthropoda; class Insecta; order Lepidoptera; family Crambidae; genus Marasmia; species Marasmia exigua. The sequence continues at coordinate 19,056,987 of CM032472.1, forward strand.
CTATACACCTCTCTACTTACCTAAGTAGTATATTTTCACTCATGTCAGAGAGTTCACACCACACTGTCAGAGTCTGTAATATGCTCATTATCGGAACCGTTTCTCACAGGCGAAAATTGAGTCCATTTGATGCCAATTTGGAGTTTTTACTCGATATTTTTCCTTCAAAATTCGGTTATTGATGTGATTTGATTTCACGATCGCCGTTTTTGTGTTAATAGTAAATCAATGAGAAAATTGCAGTTCGTAAAATGGTGTTACTGTTAGCTTCGCTACTGGGATTAACGGTGGTGTGAAGAATGTGTCTGTTTGTATCTTTTTGTTATTCTTTAGGTCAGCTTTATAAAGATTTTAATTCTTACTTACTACGCTGGATTGGGGATCTAAATGGATCTTCGTTCGTCAAAGTTCACGTATTTCTATCATTAGCGGCGGTGAGGGAAAACATCGTGAGGAAACCTATACGTTTCGGAATAGTTTCTGTAACGTGTAACCATAATTAAGCTGTTCTGGTTCACTGTAAAGGGTTGCGAAGGTCAGACGGCAGTCGCTTCATTGTAATTATAAGATTCCCCAAATTCTGAATAATGGTCCAAACGTACCCCGAGCTCCAGAGCTATAGCTTCGGACGCAACCGGGAATAGGCTTATGTCCTATTTTTTTTCTCTTGTAGGTAATATAAGAACCCCTCAAAAGTGAAAACATTGGTGAAAGAATGGATTTGTTAGCTTGGAAACTCTTCGAGATAGGACAATTTGAAAATAACTTAAAATAGACTTGCCCAAAACGCTCCATACAAACAACGACGTGAGGCGTGACGTCAGCCCTCACTAGTTTGTGCGTCATCGCGAGATAGCTATGTTCGATAGCTATATGAAATAGTGCGTTTATGAAAATTGTTTCTTAACAAAACTTGCTATAAATTTAATAAGATATCGATTGCTATATAAATATTTCATAAATTTAAGATTTAATATTTACTTGCCTATCTTTGTGTTTGAGGGCTCATAACAAAAATAATACATAAGGTTTCAAGCTGAACTTTTGTACATAGCTCCTTTTGACCGTTATTTCTAAATGCTATTTAAAAAATATGAAAATCTCTGACCTAGTACACTAAGCCTATTACACGCTTAGATTGAGTTATGTAGTTAGTTCCTTAAAGTTCGACATTTTATTCAGTCTAGAGCACATTCTGCACATAACATGTTTGAGGGTACTATAATATAGTGTCCTGAAATCTTTGGCGACTTCGTCCTTCCAGCGATATCTGTAATTGAGATTTTTATATACCGTCAAATTTTTAATTTATGTTCTTATGGATGGCTGACGTTACAATAACACATTTTGCATTCGCAGTGATTTGTAAGAATAATCTTCGCCCTGAATAGCAGAAAAACAATTTTCCAAAAATGCAAGAAAAATTTAGGATAGCCATTATCACTTACCAGACCACTCCAGTACCGGAGGCTTAAGGTTGACAGCACACTTGTGACGCCACTGGTGTCGCGGGTGTCCATTGGTGGCGGCAATCGTTTACCCTCAGGTGATCCGTCTGCTCGGCTGGCTCCTGTCTGATTAATAATTATTAATAATATTTTTTTTAATTAAAACATATAAATTAATTTTAAGTATACGCCCGGTTTCTCAATTGAGAATTTGAAGTTACTTACAAATATCAAATTTATATGCTTAAATTACATTTGAGTCGTGCTCAACTTCAAATTCTCAATCCAGAAACCAGTGGCTATTCTATTAAGCAGCTTTACTTATGAGCATGATCAATAAAATCTACTAGATTTTATAGCTGTTGAGGTAATTATTATAAATTGAACTATCATTGTCCTTGGATTAATATGTTAATGCTACTATGTAGATAATGTAATGAAAATTAATTTAGTATAATAAAGTTATATGGCCTTGCAGAGTGGCTTTCTTCCCTATAATTAGATTAAGATGGCCGCTGTATTGAAGAGTGGTGGTCTCGTTACTAAATTAAATAAATTAAAATTTATTTCGGACCAATTTAAAATCCATAGAGGGTTAGTAACAAATGACTTATTATCTATTGTTAGTATTATACATAAGTGTGCGCACAAAATGTTTAATAAGCGGAGAGTTATAATTCTCCGCTACTGTTTTCAGGATGCTGTTGTAACTACCCCTCACCCTTTTGAGAAGAGACGCCGTTTTCTTCCGTATTATAGCGTGAAAACCGTCAGTTCGGGCTTGCGCAAACATTTCCGACGCGGAACAATACCGAGGAAATCCCAACAGCATCCTAATACAATTATTATATTGGACTCGTAGGACATCCAGCGACTTTTTCGTGTAGTTGACCCAGAGATTGCCCGTGTACAGACTTTGGCAGTACGCCTTAAACAGGGTGATTTTGAGTTCGTCCCTACATCAGGGACTCATCCGTTCCGATCGGCCGATCGACCGATCGGGATCATCCGTACTAAGGGAATAATAAATAAATTAATAAAAAAATATTTCACAACATCACAAACATTGATCTGACTCTGAGATAGGTAGCTCAAGCACTCGTGTTACGCTTATCAAAACCTTTCGTTTTCGGATTACCTATAAGCGTTGCCGATTCCCTTTATAAATAGCATAGATACCACTGACTCGTTGGTAGGGGAAAATATCGCTAGATAAGCTTTTCTTCACGTCTTGGACAGTTTTTTTAAACTACGATTGATTCCGAACCTGTTTAGCTTCTGATTAAGGCTGGATTCGACCAATCTTTATCCGTGCAAATCTATGGTAGTTATAACGTCAGATTTGTATAGAATGACAGCGCTATACCATACATTTATTATCGGGATAATGTTGGCCGAATCGGTCTCAAGAGTCGAGAATAAAACGGCAATAGCATTAATATAATTACCAGACTTGTCAAATTTTGTATCATGGTCCAAGCTTACCCGTATAAAGGAGATTGTTAACAGAAGTAAGTACTTAATGAATTCATGGAATAATTTAACTATTGCTTAGGTAATAGAGTGTAAGTGGCATAACACGGTATAATAAAGGTCAGATGTCAAATGAAATGTAGCAATGTTCTTGTTTTAACAACTTACAAGCTAAATCGTGGTATAATGAACAGGGGACTTAGTTAAGTTCGATTAAAATACGGCACTAATGTTATCACAGTATACTGACTCCCAGTATCAAAGATAACTTGAACGTAGCGCTACTCCTAATTGGTTACTAATGATTGCCAAAACTAAACGTGTGGAAGGGCTAATAAAAGTACGATATTCCTTACACAAAGTTACTATAGTCCGTAAAATATACCTTGATTAGAATGACAGATGTCGCTTGACCTGTATTTCAATGAACACAAGGTTTATTATTGAACCAAGTTTTATTCCATAGATTTTAATTCGTATAGTCCTAAAGTTGCTCGGAGACTCCCCTTGCGAGATCTTATCAGGAATGATGAGATCCGCAGGAGAACCAAGGTCAATGACATAGCCCAAAGAATTGCATGCCTCACACTTGCCACTGCAATGGGCAGGGCACATTGCGAGGAGATCAGACGGCCGATGGGGCAGAAAGGTCCTCGAGTGGAGGCCACGTATAGGTGGAAGCCGAGGCAGGCCCCCCACAAGGTGGACCGACGATCTGGTGAAGGTCGCAGGAATTCCTTGGATGCGGGCGGCACGAGACCGATCTGTGTGGATATCATTGCGGGAGGCCTATGTCCAGCAGTGGACGTTTATTGGCTGAAATGATGATGATAATGAGTCCTTAAAGATAATTTTTCTGTGACACCTATAGCTGTCATTCTAAACAAGCTAAATTTTACGGACTATAGAGAAAAATGAACTTACCGCCCAATTAGGTACCCCGCAACGATGACCTATGCAAATACAGAAGTATTTCTACTAAATATCTGTATACTGTAGACATGACTATACGTAAACCAACCAAAATATGGTCATCGTGAAAAACCTCAAAATATTTTGAGACTTATTTCGTCGGATCAAGATTTAAAGTTCTACAGATAAATTGGACTTAAGGTTAACTTTACAGTCATTACCATAACAAACTGCTAATAGCAGATGAGTGTCTGAAATGTGAATGCAACTATTTGTTCTGGATTATGTAGATTTTATCTGATACAAAATGCATGTAGAGTAACTCAGTGGTATTTAACCTTTTGTGGCTACATATTTAAACTATGTCAAGTGTGTTATTATGAATACGAATAAGCAGTCTGTCTCGTTTTAAATTATCGTTTGACGTTTGTTAAAATATGTACTATGTAGTTAATATTTGAGAGCACAATTTTAAATATTATTAAACGCCCTGTTGGTCTAGTGGTTTAAGTATCAGGCCGAGATCTCGGAGTCCTGGGTTCGATTGGCGGTTCGAGCAAAAAGTATGTTTCTACTTTTTCGAACATAGCTTCAGGTTTGTGATCACCAATCCGTAATAAGCAAGCGTAGGTGATTAAGCCTAATTCCATCATAGTAGCGATAACTTGATTTCTATGATGGAGGGCCTTTGCCATGTAGTGGAACAGTTTATAAGCTGATACTTTACAATTTTAAATCCCATGAACGCTTCGGCTGTGGAATTAGATTTGACGTCCGGGGGATAACAGTATAGGGTTCTTAAAAAAAAAATAACATACTAAGGTTTTGAAAGGGTTGGCAACGAGTATGCAGATCCAAGAGTTGCTGACGTCAATCGCGGTATCTGCGGTAATCGCTTACCATCAGGCGAGCTAAAAATTTGATTGCCACCAACGACGTACAAAAAAATCTTTATAGAATTTTAGCATTTTTTTTAATATTATTATAGAATAATATAATTATATATCTTATCTTATCTATATTTATAAAAGAAAGTCGTGTTAATTACACTATTTATATATCAAGAACGGCTGGACCGATTTAGCAAAAAATTTGCGAAGAGGGTGCTTAGAACTTTTTATCCCAAAAAACGGCAGGTTCCTGTGGGATAACCAAAAAAGAATACTACACGGACAAAGCCGCGGCCGAAAGCTAGTACTAAATAAAAACATACAAAAAACAACATGTATACTAGAACACATACATTGTATGTAATCATCGATATGATATCGATAAATTATAGAAATTATGATTACAATCTATCGATATTGACAGTCAATAAAAACAAAATGCGCGCATTACATACACGTTTTCTTAATTAATGTCGTAACCGCCATTTATCTCGATACCTAGTTTATATTTATACTAAATGCATAACGTTAAAAAGCAATTTGCAATTGATTGAAGCGATATAAAATACCTGCGGCTGTTTTTTATATTGGTGTCAAAATTCAACAACTTTTGACTTGAACTCATCAAAATACTTTGCATTTTTTATACAATCATGATGGTAGGGTGGCATAATAATTGCGTTTTGTAGGACAAGTTTTACGGTTACGAAATTTTTAATATCCAATTTTATCAGACGAATTTTATTGTTATACCTTCTAAACGCAACGACTTGCGGTCGACAATGATTACTTTGTTTTAAACTTTCATGACAACATTAGAATAGTTGTTTACGAGATTTCTACCATGTACCTTATTTTTGAGTGTCCAAAATATCAGAAACTCAAAAATAAGGGTACATGACAAAATTCTACTACTGTTCATCGCACTATTCTAATGGAGTATGTACATATTTCATTCATTAATTATGAATTAAATATGACACCGACTGCCTCGAGTCTTAAGCTCGAGTATAACAGTTACTTCCCTTTACACTTAATGAGATGTTATTATTAATAATGTAATACTTTAACGTCTGCTACGAGTCTTGCGTTTTTTTTATTTTATAGGTGGCAGACGAGCAGACGGATCACCTGATGGTAGGCGATTGAGCGACACCAGTGGATTGTACGTTTAGTGTAGTCTACTTTACCTCCAAATGTCGAAAGAAAGAACGTGTAAAAAAGTATTTTTCCAGTTTCACGAGAAAGTGTTAGAAATACCATGACTGATCGAACTAAATTTGTCAATGTTCTTTTACTCTCATAAGGCCTAAGTTTTTACAAACGTTAAAGTAACCGAAAACGGTTAAACGTAAAAATAACTATGTATAAAAAATACATTATTTTTATAAATCGTTATTTTTTTATCGTTTACATCCCGAAAACCTTATAATAGGCATCGTGAATAAAGTCCATTTAGCATGTTGAATCATTAAAATAAGCGAACAAATAATCCGCTGTACCATTACATTATCGCCGGGTGGAAATTCAAATAAATAAATATTTCACAACGCCACATACATTGATCTGACTTCGAGATAGGTAGCTCAAGCACCTGTGTTACGGATATCAGAATCAACAGTGGGATTACAATTATATACATATAATACTTTTCTTTCGTAAATACATACATAGAAAATACCCAGACCAATACAAATAGACATGTTCATGCACACAAATATTTGTACCGTGCGGCGAACGAATCCGCAACCCTTGGACCAAAGGCAGCGTTCACTACCACTGATCAAAACGGGTCGTCAAATTCACAGGTACAGCCGATTTTTTTATTTTCGCTTATTTTATTAATCCAACATGCCAAATGAACTTTATTCACGATACCTATTTTGAGGTTTTCGGATGTAAACGATAAAAAAAAATAACGGTGTATAGGTAGGTATTTATTAAATAGATGCACAGGTACTTAACATACAAACTAAAACTAGGTTCACTATTACTGGAATTACGTACAGGCGACCATATTACTACGAGTAGGTATATGCAATATTATATAGGCAAACTTCGGGTAAAATACTGGGTTTTATCTAAAAATGTGTGTCCGAATTATATATTTTTTATTTTGGTATTCCTACCCAGGTGTGAATACGTACATAGAATATTTTGCATTGTTAATGTGTGCGTGGGCGCGCACGCGCCGGCCCCGCCTCTCGCTCCTATTATTTATCGACTCGCATTCGATATGGAAAGGCCAAATAGTTTTTGATATTTATTGACAATGATAATATTAAAATATCACTCAGATAATAATAGCTTCCTTGTAATAATAACTGTGATTTGTGATCGGATTTATAGTGCAATAAATAAATTAAAGTAATTTTTATCAATTAGTATTGGACCCCAAATTGTGTTGATTGAAACCATTTGGAAATGCTGTTTAATTGATTGCCTTAATACAGTAATATGTTATGAAAAAGCATGTTTTATGTTCTTTGATAAAAAAAATTAAAGTAAAAGAATTACATTTGTAGTCTCCAGAAATTTTAAGAGCTTTTCTTGAAAAAACACAATGTAGGTAACCACTATGCCTTCTAATACAAAACTTACATAATATATGTGAGAAAGCATTATATATGTGTGTGCGTATCTCCCGGAACTTTCTACCACGTGAGATACGTGGTAGAAAGTTCCGGGAGATACGTTTAACGTACGTTACGGAGTTCTGTGGAAAGGTTTGGCTACAGGAGTATTTCCCGATGGCTACGACTTAGGGACCTTCAAGAGAAGGGCGTACTCTTTTTTAAAAAGGCCATCAAAACATTAGCGATCTCTCTGATTTCGCGCATGTTCATGAGCGGCGTTGATTACTTTCCCTCAGGTGACTCACTTGCTCGTTTGTCCGCCTCTAGCATAAAAAAAAGCAACACGGTATTATGTGAATGTGACATTACGATATATCTAAGTAAGTAACCTACGTGCCGTGTGGTCCCGGCAGAGTAGAATAGGCCACCCTCACTCTTACCGAGGTGTCGTAAAAGGCGACTAAGGTAATGCTGCTGGCATGATCATCAGCACCCAGAGAAGGAAAACTCTGCATTTATATCAAAACCCTCGCCAACCCGTCTGCCAAGCATGGTGAGTATGGCAATTACCCCTCATGTGATTGAGGGAGGCCCGTGCCCCAGCAGTGGGGAGTTAAATGGGCTGATGATGATGATGATGATGAAGTAACCTACGTGTACTTTACTTCAAATAATTTAATTTTTATTGCAAATATAGTTTTCTTATTTTAAAATTCAGCCAGGTTTTTGTAGAGAACAGCACGATACACCAACCATGTATCTATAGATACAGTTTCATCGTCCGCCATGTAAGTAAAATTCAATCATCATCGCCCTATCCACGTTATTTTCTCAATAATATTTCAAACAATAAATTTGATTAAAATCAGGTTTTTTCGTCAACATACCAACTTGCTCAATTCAAACTGACTTCCTATTGCATTGCACCCGTCCGGAGTGGTGCAACCAAAACACCGACCAACAACTTAATCATTGCAAAATATGCAGACATGCTTTTACCAAAAAAAGAGAGCAAACTCCGACATTCGGAGTATTAGACTCAATACAGTCAACACGTTGGGTAAACTAATAAAATATCTTAACAAATTTTATACCTAACGTTAAACACAAAGCGTTCAATATCCACTGACAATCTTCGGCAGTTTTACTGTACCTATAATTCAAAATGAAAAGGTTCTCCAAAAAGCCTTTAGGAAACGTTTATTTAACCTTCGATAATGAACGTAAATGCAGGTTTGAGTGAACTGATTACAGTGATCCAAAAGTGGACCAGCCGTTTTTGTGGACTTGCAAAAAGCCGGCATCTGTATAATGCAATGCATTTAACTTATTATGAACCATGCATTTTCAGCTTTTGAAGACTTTATAACATACAATTTTCTAATAAAGTATACTAAGAATAGTTTTCAATGATTGCTACCATGTACTTAGCTCATTTTTTAGTTAAGGTGACGGGTAGGGCACACTAGCGATACCAATCGATTTTAATTCTTAGCTACTATTTATTAAATAACCATGCACAAATGATCGGTAAGTTTTTGTACGCGAAAAATTGATTCATTTTTCGCGTACGCGTTGGACCCAACATTTGTGCATGGTTATTTAATAAATAGTATAAGTGTTTGCCTAGAGGTTGTAATCCCGAAATTGTTTAAAACAGATTCGGTTTAGTAGCTAATAATTAAAATCGATTGGCGTCGCTAGTGTGTCCTACCCGTCACCTTAAACCATGGCGTTTGAACAGTAACGAAATGTTAGGCTCTTATAAATCCCGTTACAAACAACTTATATTCTAATATATCCATGAAAGTTTCTTAAATAGGAAAGGAACACTATGGGAATAATATTTGTTATAACGGTACAAATACGAAAAAGTCTATAGTTAAATACTTGTGTTGTAGGTATTTTACTTATATATTCTATAATAAATAAATTCTAACATGACCACAAAAGTAAATACGGTTTGGCTGCAGGAGTATTTCCGGACGGCTACGACTTAGGGACCTTCAAGAGAAGAGCATACTCTTTTTTTAAAAGGCCGGCAACACATTAGCTCCGATTTCTCGGATGTTCATGGGCGGCGATGATTACTTTCCATTAGGTGACTCGCTTGCTAGTTTGTCTACCTCTAGCATAAAAAAAAAACTTATGTAGGTAATACAGAACTACATGTTGGTGTTTTTTTTTAATGTTCATCCAAATATGTAAGAAAATGTTTGTAATAACTGCAAAAACGCTGATAGCTTCTTTTAGTATCTTTAATGTGAATATAATTGTACCTACTTGAAATTTCTACGTCTCAATTTACTTATATTTAATTCAATTTAATTCACTTAATGTTATGTACAGTTAAACGCAGATATTATACAGATTATAATCGAATAAGTTCACCGAGGCAGCGATAACTTTAATGACTTAAAAGCTATAAAAATTACGATACAATTAAAAAGCTTGCGATTTTTTTAATGCCTTATTTAAATTATAACTGCGAGCTAATTTTGCTGTGTGAATTTAAATTGTAATTACGATTTTCGTACTTATTACGAAACGAATTTAATTAAACAGATTATTTTTGCGACTTCTATAAAAATAAAAGGTAAAGCTGCTGGCATGATCATCAGCACCCATAGAAGGAAAACTCGGCATTTATATCAAAACCCTCGCCAACCCGTCTGCCAAGCGTGGTGAGTATGGCAATCACCCCTCATGTGATTGAGGGAGGCCCGTGCCCCAGCAGTGGGGACTTAAATGGGCTGATAAAAATAGATAAGTAATAACGTAAAAATGATAAGACAGGAGTTCATAAGTGCCTGAGGGGACAAAGAAGGATGGAAGAAAGAGAGAGAGAGCATGACAATTTTTGTAGCGGGCATGTCTTGGAATGGAGACCACTACTCGTTGGGGTGTTAGCAGTAATTGGATAGAAATCTGTGGTACACGATGAAGTACCTAGCCCTACTTTTAACAGCGGACGTATACAGGCGGTTGATTGACCTTTTTTAAGGCACGCAGGGAAAATGCTTTTAAAGGCACGGAGGGTTGCTTTACGCACCGTCTCGTCAAGTCCGGGGACCTCTCGGGGTGTGTGAGACTCCCACTGGAAAGATGTCCCAGAGGTATACTCACGGAATACCCTACGACGCCTGCCGCTGTTGATTGCCGAGGCCTACGGTGACTCAGCTGTCCGTTTGACCCCGCTTGCGGCCAACGTCCACCCAAGCAGAATGGGCAGACCTCATGGCAAGATGGGAGTGCAGTGATTGATTGGCCTATAGCACTCTTCTTTTTTGTCTTTTGGGCCTTTTTATTAACTTTTTAGATGTTTTTTTAACAAAGTGCTAAAATCTGTCTTAAAGTATTTTTATTGTTCTAATAGTGACTTCGAAAGAGGTGGGTGTACAATCATGTCGAATATTTATTGACTCCAATAAAATCTTAAATGAAGTGGTCATTGGTTTGAAGTCAACCAAACCATCGTTTTACGACCGAACACATCTTAAACAAAACAATAATAAAAACTCTATAAAACTTCTATTGTAGGGACATGGGACAGATGTAAAGCTTTAGAGTAGAGATGCGACTTGACACTTTTATCTATAGTTTTTCAGTTAAGAACAGCTACGAAATAAATAAATAAATTGAGACAACATCAAATACATTGTCCTGGTCCCAAACTAAGGTTTTCCTTTGTACTATGGAAACCAAAAACAATGACGGTACCACAAACACCCAGACTCAACACAAATATCTGTTTCATCAACAAACATTTGAACTGGTGCGGGTATCGAACCCGCGACCATTGCGGCTCAACCGGCGCACAAAACACTGCGCTTAACGGGTCGTCAGAAACACTGATATTTACATAATAACATTATATTTTTTGGGTTTGTAAATTTGAAAATAATGTAGGAAGATTTAAAGTTCAATTTTGTATTTGTGCTTTTCTAGAGATATGTAGATGATCTTGGTTCTTAAATGTCGATATCTGGTTACTACAATTTTTCAAATAAGTATCCAAAACTGATACTGAAATAAAGTGACAATCGATTGAGCAATTTTGGCATATTTGTTGCGATATGATAAAAATAGAGACTTGATCAAAATCACTCGAACAAAAGTCAACTCAAGTCGCATCACTAATTTACAATACATACAATAGAGGTAAAATAAAATGAGTTCTCAGTCCCAAAATTGTACTTTAAGTACATTACAATAATGTCTATTTTTATTTACCTGCATGGCAATTTGTGGAGCAACAATCACTACAGTGCCACTGCAATCAAAAGCAATCTAAGTTGATCTAATTGCTTCTATGCAATTGCTTTACGACGAGTAATAGCTGAAAAAAAGCAATTTCTCTAACACTGTAAAACCATTTGAACTGCGGCCGTATAATAATTGTATTAGGTTTTTGTTGTAAGTATTCGAAACGTATTGAACTATTATCGGGCTTTTAAAGCTGGACTAAAATTGAATCACCTTATGAATTCCTACTATTTACATGTTAAAACGCTAAAACGACGGTGGTTCAGTGGATAAGAACGCGCCTTCCATGCGAGGGATCGTGGTTCGAATCCGAGCATGCATCTCTGGAATTTTTCAAATCTGTGTGCATATTTCTACCATTAGCTCAGCGCTGAGGGAAAACTGAGGATATCTGCACGTTTGCGATAGTTTTTGGAACGTGAAAGCATGATTCAGTTGGTCTGGTTAACCTGTGAGAGGGTTGCGAAGGTCAGACGGCAGTTGTTTCATTATAATTACTTACCAGACTCCCCAAATCTTGACCTTTAACAGGGGAACCAGTAAAACTTTAAAAAGTTAAAAAAGGCAGTTTAAAGGTTGGCAGCGCTTTAGTGACTCCACTGGTGTCGCGGGCGTCCATGGGCAGCGGCAATCACTTACCATCAGGTGATCCATCTGTTCATCTGTTCACCTATGACATAAAAAACTGGATAAGGGTTACACGATTCAGAAGCTATTCGAAACGTGTAGGTTTCCTCACGACGTTTTCTCTCACCGCCGAGATAATGGTAAGAATTGAAAAATTCAGAAGTGTATGCTCGGCCTATTGTTAAGAAAGCGTAGATTATTATCCACTCAGATACCTAATCTGCTAGCAATATTTATACTATGGTAATATGGTTACAAGATCGCTTAGAAAACATAATCGCTTTGTCACAACAAGATACCAGCTAATCCATTTAACTTTATTTATGGGCCCGTACACTTGTACTTGAATTACAATTGTTTTTAGTGATGCGACTAAACCAAACTAACTTGAGTAGGTAATATTGAAAAAGTATTCTTTCGGATATTGTGGAGCGATATGAGCAAAGGATACATAAAGCAGTATGTACATTTATTTATTTTATGTATTATGTGTTGTGGTCAATAAACAGTTTTTCTCTCTTTCTTTCTTTCTTCCTTAAATAGAGATATTTCCTGTTTAAAAAAGACAATGATTTAATCTTTAGTAAGAGTAGTTATTTATAAGTTTCTAAAATTATTAAATCTTTAGACATTCGCAAAAACTGCAAGGATCTAGGACGCTAATATAAGTTGTAACTACCGAAACATACTTAGTTCAATGGACAGTACGAAAAATAAATGATTTACCATTTTATGTTTTTCGAATAATAAAAGAAAAAAAAAAGATGACCCGTATATTTTTAGTTTTCATTAAATATGTGTTTTATTGAATAAAAAAATTAATAAAAGATGGATAAAAATGCATGAAGTGACGTAGTCCTGAGGCTGTACGTAGATGTCTTTGCTATACAATAAAAAAGTTGACTCTCCCTGTCTTATTCACTACTGTTATTGTCAGCCATTTTCTTTTTTCATAAGTCAACGTGAGCAAAGGCGTCATTAATTTGTCATGCCGAGCTGTGACGTCACGCGGGGATTTTTACATTTTATTTAATTTCTTATCTTTAAAAAATTCTAAAACCATTTTCTTGGCTAATCTACAAAACAGTATTTTTCATTTTGGATTTTTTTTCTCTTTTTGTCCATTCTAAATGCTAGAATTTCGATTTGAGTAAAATAAAAATTGTGAACATGACTTAACTCGTATTGTGGTGAAATTGTTAAATCATTCAAGTGGTAAAATGTTTTGTGTTGCAACACCATTGTTATTCAAGATGACTGTACCTGAGGTAAAGCCTGATTGGTGTAAACAAAGCTGCTAATAAAGTTCTGAACGATGACGGGCTATAAGGCGACCAATTTACACTCACAGTTAGGGCGGAACATTAAACTCGATCAAACTCGATATAACCTTTTTATCGATGTGAGGTAGGGATGTCAAAATCTGATTCATAAAGTCAAGTTATTTTTTTTCTACCTTAGTCTATCTAAGAACTAATTGTTATCTTCTTGGAAAGTATTTTAAAAGTGACACTAATTTTACAGCTATCTATGGAAAAATAGCAATACTACGCCCGGCTCCCTGTACCTATTCTAATTTGACCTGTCATAACTTAGTTTAATTGATTTAAAAACAAATAAGAAACGGCTTACTTTTTGCTGGTTAAAATATATTCGAAAAGAGCTTTTTTTTCTTAAAAGAGCCCGCAAGCAACGCATCTGTGATATCTCGGGTGTTGTTGCCCTCCCGCCTTGGTGTGATATCATGAGATTTTATTCAACCCCCTCCCCCATCCCCAAATTTTTCAGAATGTGGTTTTCTTATGTAAGCGCGTTGGATTGTTATTATTAAAAGAAAAAAAATGCTTCATACTTTTACTAAATTGAGATACCTATTTGGTAAAAAATATGGTCGTATGAAACACAGTAGATGTATAACGTCGAAGTATGAATGCAATTATTTACTTTTGAACAAATTAGTTAATACTCTTAAACGTATTACGATGACGCTTAATATTAAATCTTAAGCATGTACATACAATTTGCATTAAATGGAACAAAATAGTATTTATTTTTTGTTTCAATCACAAAAAAAATCGTGATATTTGTCGAGACCCTCCCTCTACCCAACGTGAGATTAGATTTTACTCGATTCTGCTCCCCTAATCATCTCACGTAATTTATGGACGCCCCCTTACCATCGGGCGTGCTATCGCGTTTTTCCGCTATATGGTAAAAACATCTAGAATAATTTGGTTTAAAATATAAAACAATATTTTTGTTTAAGAACGTCACATCCCTAAGACGAGTCGTTACATCTTATTTCTTAATTTTCATACTATATTGAATGTCCACGCCCTCGCGAAGTGAACCAGTTATTTTTATTCTTACATAAACAGTGGATGGACGCGTTTTTTTGGTAATTAAAAGAAAAAAACGGGTTCGTTATATTGCCGTCGTTCTCAGCAACGCAACATTACCAAATACAGTGGGGTTATTTTTATAATCGTTTCAATATAAATATAATATACAACACATATACATCAAATACATTCACCAGCACTATTCTAATGACCACTATAGGCGGCGGCATTCGCTTATCATCAGGCGATCCGTCTACTCACCTATCACATAAAAACATTGATCTGACTCCGAGATAGGTTAGTATATTTGAGAGTTTACTTAATTCAACTTTAACTGGTATCGGGGATCAAACATCACCATAACATCGATAGATAGATATGCTTTTTGCACAAAATTTACAGATCTTAGTCTATGGTATTATACTAGTATAATGTAGGCGGCCTTATCCCTAATAGCAATATTTTCCAGACAACATCAGGATAGAGGAAAAGTATAGCGAATTGAAAAAGGGTAAAGCAGTGCAAGTCAGAAAAGAAAAAATGACATTGTATAAATAATACATTATATATACATAATAGTAAATTACAAAACAAAAAACATACATACTAACAGTTTATAGGATTGATAGACACGTAATAATGAGCATCATCAACATCTGAGTAAGATAATTATTATAATAATTATTTTAATGTAATTTCATCGGGCATAATCTGAGTTTTGAGATTCTATGTGAATGCAGGATCAATTTAATTTGAAAATTGGTGGTTATAAGTTTTGACTTTTCATATAGTTTTCGCTACGACCCAATTCCGATCAACGAACCCCGTTTCTTTACTGAAATGATTTCAAAATCTTGTTTTCTCCGTAAAAACTGATAAAGCTGCTTTAGGTTATTTTTTACAAAACCCTGGCAACACTAATTCTGGGGCAATCGAAACGTCGCTGTTTGAACTTAATTTGTACGGTCGTTTGACTACCGGATTTGCTCGGATTGCAGGTCAATGGTCGGTGGAAAAATTGCTTTCTTGCGTATAACATGATTAAGATATGTGGATCGCGAGTAATCGATATAATTACACGTTTCGTGCGGGTACGGTGATTTGTGTGTGGTGCGTTTGCTAGCGGAGAACAGGAGCAGAAGCTTATTTTGACACAAAACCATAAAGTGAGTCTCTAGATGGCATCCTGGAGCTTGAATTTGATGATTACGCTTGTTTGAAAGTTAGCATTCTTGTCTTCTTAGTAATGTACCTTTAACTCTTTTTAGAAGGAATCTCATATTAAAAGGAATGAAAGACTTGTAATCTAATCAAAGGTTTAAAAAATATTTATAAATGTACAGTTAGGGAATCTGGCGCTTAACAACTTGAAGCAATAATCGCTTGCATAGTTTTTTGTTTGAAAAGACACCGTTTTAATATCTAGTGTGCAAGCGATTTTCGTTTGAAAGTGGTCAAGCGCCAGAATTTCTGACCGTATTTACCTACTTAAATACCATAGTACAAATAGGCCGTGGATACCAAAATCGTTGGGATCTCATAATCTTAAGCGTTATCTAGGACACTATGCCACTCGGCTGGGTATCTTGTGTTAGGAGTACTGCTGGCAGAGATAAATGGGGCACGGCTAGGATAAAGCGAACTGCGGTTTAACATTTTCTACTGTGTTAGAGACACCCTTAGGCATGATTAGGGCCGGCTCGATTGGAAGATACCACAGCTTTCTCAGGTGAGTTATTGAGTCTGAATATTTGGACGAAAGACGCCTAGGACTCGGTGTCATATTACATTTATAATTAAATTTTGACTGCATCATTGGCGCATTGGGTAGTGCGTCGCACTTTAAAGCGACGGATGCGTTTGGGGTCACGGGTTCGATCCCTCTCCGGTCGTGTCGCACTGGTGTCCCACTTTTTTATATATATTTTTTTATGAGAAAGGGAGGCAAAAGAGCAAGTGACATCAGCCACACCAGAGGGAGTGGAGATGCGTTGCCTTTTAGGAAGGTATAGGCTCGTTTTTTGAAGATCGCAATGTCGTACCGGTATTTCAATATTAGGGCAAGGGAATAAAGATAGAGTGTGCATTGGTGCTCGCGCACACACTTGAGCACTATAATATATCCTACGTAAGTGGCTGATTGTAGGTTGAGATTAGCCGCCTTAACCGAAATCAGTTGGAAGATAATATTATAATGTTTGTCTTTCGAACTACAACCTCGGGCAATTACGTCCTGGATTTTTAGAAGGCGTGCGTGGGACCGAAGCCAACACGTAGAGGCCTTTTCTATAGACAATTTTCTTTAAAAGTGATGTTATTATTATTATTAATTAATTAATGAAATACTCTTCCGTCCGCCCCAAAAGTTTGATTAAGATGATATGTAAACAAGCTCTAGACCTTAGTTAAAAACGCTGACACTCAAGCCACAGCCTCGCGAGTGGATGCGATTAGGTGAAAGCGAGCGATCGCCGCGACAGACCAGTGACGACTTGATTGCTGTAATTCATTTACCATTAATAGTTACGCGATGAAAACTATATCAGATAAGGCTCCTCATTTTTGTTTATATCTTTTGCTCCTCCTTATTCTTTCTTTATGTTTTTCGTGGCCAACGATGGGCTAGATAGCTGTAGTAGCTGTAGTAAAGTAGTAAAGTATCAGCCTATATACTGTCCTAGTGCAGGGCAAAGGCCTCCATCATAGAAATCAAGTCATCGCTACTACAATATGATTAGGCTTAATCACCAGGATTGCCAAATACGGATTAGTGATCACAAACCCGAGGTATGTTCGTAAATTTCGAAACATACTTTTTGCTCGACCCGGGAACCGAACCCAGGACCCCGAGATCACGGCCCGGTACTTAAACCACTAGACCAACAGGGCGTTTCAGGGTGTTTGGAAGTAACTAGTTATAGACGTACGTAATATTAAATACCTATGAATAGTAATATCCTCCAACCGATTAAGGCTACTGCGGTCAATCTCAGCGATCAGCCACGTACGCAGGATATATTATAGAGCTCAAGTGTGTGAGCATACACAAGTGCACTCTCTATTCCCTTACCCTCATATTCCGATGGGACACAAGGGTCATACATATAATACATAAGGGTAATACATAGAAAACACCGAGAACAATACAAATAGACATCTTCATGCACACAAATGTTTGTACTGTGCGGGGATCGAACCCTCAACCCTTGTACCAGAGGCAGCGTTCATTACCACTGATCCAAACGGGTCGCCAAAATAAAAAAAGTAAACAGAAACCTGACCTTAAAAAAGTACTAGACTGAGTATCAGCCTATATACTGTACCAATGTAGGGCAAAGGCCTCCATTCATCCATCATAGAAATCAAGTCATCATTACTATGACGGGATTAGGCTTGATCACCACGCTTGCCTAATGCGGATTGGTGATCACAAACCCGAGCAATGTTCGAAAAATTCGAAGGTGTGCATGGGCGGCGGTAGTCGCTTACCATCAGGTGATCCGTCTGCTTGTCTGCCCCCTATTCAATAAAAAAAAACATACTTTTTATTCAATGCGGGAATCGAATCCAGCACCCGGAGATTACCGCACGGTACTTAAACTACTAGACAATCTGGGCTAAATACGTGCAAAGAACCAATCAGATCGTTCTGATGATTTTAAAAATACTTACATTAAAAAGTTAGGTACTTAACAAGACTTTTTTGTTTTTCTCATAACGGTTCCCTATCGACACGCAATTTCTGAATTAATTTTTCATTAAGATATAATCGTAAGTAAAAAGTATAACACGAATATGTTATTAAATTCATTTAAGCAGCTCAGGATCCATTTCCAAAGCTGGGTCTTGGAAAAGACACTACTCATAATAAGTTTAAGTGCTTTTTTGCAGGCCAAAACGGGTACTTCACATAGGGGAGCCGGAGGTCACTTGGAACAGTCTAAAATATAAATGATCTTTATTATGTTAATACATGGTTTACAAAAGATGATGTAACGCACGCTTACCCAGGAGTTGTTACCGTCTGTGGTAGTTTTTTTATAGTAAACTGGTTGACAGTCGCGATGTCATCCATACAGTTTTACATAGTGCTAAATAATATTATACCAAACATCAATTTATCTCAAATCATTTATATAGTTTCCGAGAATTTTTCGTGAAGAGCACTCACATCAACAATCATAGATATTGTAATTTAAAATATATGGCAAGCAACGTGTGCTCTTCTCTTTAAGTAAGTAGGTAAATTCTTTATTGTATATGGAAAACAAGGTTAAAGAAATGATATTAAAATAGTTACATATATAGTATCACTTGATCCTTCCTTTTCAGGCATATCACACTCTATGGTTATACTCAGTTATAAACCATGACCAAATAATAACAAAAAACTTGCTCACGATCAGGCTGAGGAGAGCCAATATCCTGTCATCATCATCATCATCGTCAGCCCATTTAAGTCCCCACTGCTGGGGCACGGGCCTCCCTCAATCGCATGGGGGGTAATTGCCATACTCACCACGCTTGGCAGACGGGTTGGCGAGGGTTTTGATATAAATGCAGAGTTTTCCTTCTCTGGGTGCTGATGATCATGCCAGCAGCTTTACCTTAGTCGTAGTAGTTAGTAATATCCTGTGTCACTATAAAAAAAACTGTCAACATAGATGTACAGTCGGCTGCAGTAAGATGTATACACTTGATCACCTTAGTCTTAATAGCTATCTGACTTTTACTTTCTTATAGGGAGGATATAGTATTGTGACGTATGTACCCTATACGTGTAAACATCCTTTACAATATACTTTACCCTATTAAGGCTGGTTTCGACCAATCTTATTCCGATACCAAATCTATGGCATAGCACTGCCCTTCTATAGATTTATCCACGAATAAAGGTTGGTCGAATCGAGCCTAAGTCAGACGGCATAAAAAACGAAACGGAACTTGGATAACTTCCAGGCATTTTTATGGAGAAGACTGCTGTTTCAATTTGCCTTGCTCTCCCCTCAGCTTGATTCCCTAAGAGGTCAATTCCAGAGGAATGCCCATTTTCGAACCCATAAGAGGTCATTTAGGTGATCTCGGTTTTGCCACAATTGCCATGCAGAAGTGGATTAATATATTTCGGTTTATTATTACGCTGCTTGGATAGCGATCTTTGATCTTAAGTCGTTTTTATTACGGACCAGTTCTGACGATTTCGTCTTATAAGTAATTTTAAATGGGGATTGGACGTTTTTGAAGGAGAGTGAACTCATATAACACTGATAAGTACTGAAGCTTGTGTCTTTCCTTGTAGGAAGCTTTTCATCTAATCCCCCGTTGCCCCGGATTAGGTTTCCGGTACCCTCATTCATGCAGCGAAACACAGTACTTTGCTGCTTCACGCCGGTTTACTGTGAGGCCGTGGTATCACTCCGGTCAAGCCGGCCTATTTGTGCCGAAGCGTGGCTTCACAGAAAACCGGCGTGAAGCAGCACTGTGCTGTGTTTCGCTGCGTGAGTGAGGGTACCGGAGGCCCAATCTGGGGAGAAAGGGGAGTTTAAACTCTGGTAGCGCATTTGTGACTCCACTGGTGTTGCGGGTGTCCATGGGTGGCGGCAATGGCTGCTCCGTCTGCTCGTCTGACACCTGTCACAGAAAAAAAATTTTTTCTTAAGATTGGTTTACCCGGGCGAGCTGCTACCTAGCCTGCAGTATTCACCGCCATTTTTCATTTACTTTTGACGTTTGTCAAATTGAAAACTACGATGAAAGGATTCCACGACACCCCACCCTATTTATCTTATCGACTGTGAACATCACTAAATATCTTTATCGATAATTCAGTAATCCCTAGTTATTCTCCTCACTTACACACACCGCGATGCTCTAGCGCTTCGCCCTCGGATGGCTCTGTCCCTATATCAGTCATCTGAGACCTGAAGGATACAATATACTATTCCAATGCGGTCGATTCCTCGTTATTCTTAACATTCCTGACTGCTTCGATGGCGCAGTTGATAGTGGGTCCCACTCTAAAGCTACGGCTGCGTAAGAGGTTCCGGGTTCGATTCCCAGGTCGGGCCAAAACTTGTATCTAAGTTTTCTGTAAGAAAATTTTAATGTGCGCCCGGAGTCTGGAAGTTGGCGGTCTTGTACCCCCGTGACTCGTAAAACACGTTAAGCCCAAAGAAGATTCCTCTCCGGTCGTGTCACTTTGGTGTCCCATCGGATTATGAGAGCAAGAGAATTGAGAGTGCACTTGTGTTCGTGCTCACACACTTGAGCCTTATAATATATCCTACATAACCGTAATCGGTTGAAGTATATTATTCCTAACTTAAGTTGATATTAACAAATGAATTGCGATTGCGAAAATCTTATCTGACGAATCGAACAAAAGAATCTCTATTTAAAAATAGCCCAACGTTATGACAGTTAGAATCATTAAAACCTTTGACAGAGTCCGGAAACTATCCGACAAATGACCACAAAGTTGACCCCGACTTTAACGAGGGGCTATTCTTTTCTTTTCACTCCAACCTCGTAAGTGTCATTTGTTAATCAAAACGGTAACAGTAGTCAGGTATTTCGAAAGGCCGCAGGTGGTCGCAGACGCGGCAATTTGCCGTAATCACGGGTTGGACACGCGCGTCGTCTGCGCACGCGGCTGACGAAACGGCCATTGTCTAAATTGTGTCGTGGCTACACACTACATTAGGCGCTGTGCCCAATAGCTGATCACTAGGAAATCTGAAACTAAGGGTTTAGTATCTTCTTAGATTTCCATGTGGGTGGATTAGTTATTTTCGGAATTTCTACTATATTACCTTATTTTTGAGTTTCCGATATATTCGGCAGTGTTGCAAGCGCCATGGTCACGGAGTAAGCTTGCAACAGCGCCGAAATGTCTTAAACTCAAAAATAAGCCACATGGTAGAAATCTTGAAAATAACTATTCTAATGATACTGAGCATGAAAGTTTAAAACAATATATATGTGGGTGGAGTCTTTACAATCGGAGGTATACAGTCTAATGTAATATAATTGTTTATCAGTGTGCTTCAATTTCTTTACAGACGGATGCAATTTTTTGTCTTTGTGTTTAATAGAGGTACAGGATCACCCTCCCGCGCAAGTATTTTATAAATATGGGATTGTTTTTAATTCTATAGAACGTCGGTATATCATTAGATAGAACGTTGGTATATCATTGGCCAATAACGCCTTTTCAAGGTCTTTTAGTTCATATTGTCATAGCTTCGAATACAGGCATACTATGTATATACAATATGTATTTGTCTCGGAAAGCACGTTAACCTGTTGGTTCTGCGCCCGATCCGTCTCCGGTCGTGTCACAGTAGTGACTGATCGGAATATGAGGGTAAGTGCATAGAGAGTGCATTTGTGTTTGCGCACACACTTGAGCACTATAATATATCCTGCGTCCGTGGCTCATCGTTGAGATTGGCCACCGTAGCCGTAATCGGTTGGAGGATATATTATTATTATGTATTTGTCAAATCAAGTGCGTTGTGTTTTGCTTTACTACTACTCCGAGGCCCAACCTGGGCAGAGGGGAATTCAAAAGGTTGGTAGCGTTTATTACCGTCACGGATTGACGGTGACAATCGCTTACCATGAGGTGATCAGTCTGCTCTCTTGCCACCTTTCACATCAATGAAACCCTGGATCATGCTCTTATTTATTCTGCATAGAAAAGAGATTACACACTAGAAGGAAAGAGAATCTGCAATTTTTAGGCAATTTTTAGAGGTCAAATGCTCATCTAATAGAATGATCAAAAAGTCTTGATGTGATGATTTTTTCACGCATCGTATCTAATGAACAGAAGCAAATCACAAACAGTCAAACAAAATAATTGAGGAGCATAACAAATGTCAAATGGGAGTAAGAATTGCGTTGATTGCGTTGCGCGTGCGCGGTAATGACGCGTGGAGAAGGTGCGCGCGCGGCGACGAATCGCGCGTGATGCGTTCGCGCGCATCAATCACTTTGGTGATTTAGCTGATGTGCGTGAGTTATCATCAGCGTAGAATTTAAATATCGCCCGAATACCCAAACGCCACTTAACTGGAGTCACACATGTTGTTGTCCCTATCATAAAGTTGACAGAAAGTCTAGTAAGTAGTCGGATCACATTGAATGAGTTGTTCTCAATTCATTCAATCTCTCAAATGGTCATTTTACCTACAAACGGTTACAAAATATTATATAAAATTGACTCACAAAATGAAATAAGCATTTGCATATTTTATGAAAAAAGGTTTAGCACTGCTGTTTTGGTCGGCGTCATAAATTAGCTTTGTATAAGAATATCCCAAAGGAATCGCAGTCGTCAACATTATCAAACGAATATGATATAATAATAATAATAATTTATTTCAATATAAAGATTACATTCGATCCATTATTGTTTAAATTAACGAAAACAATTAAAAAGGCAGAAAAAGACACCTAAACAATTTACCTCAGCTAGCTATACGAGTAGGTACAAGTTGGTACCAACCAGAGCAACCGACCTCAAATGGATGAAGTGCCTCTTAATAGGAGAGTCATGTCTCTCCGCAACAGTCTTCAAGATACAACGAAGACGTTTTCTTGCGTATTACTCATACAGCATAAAGACCATCCGTACGCGACTGAGTAAAGATCACCGATGCACTGCACAAGCAGGGCAGCTCCAACAATGCCCTGAAACCATCGTTATATTGGACATAGGATGTTCCAAAAGTATCTGAAATAAGAACAAAATTTCTTCGAATGTAATTTTTTTTATTCGTTTTAAAACACTGGGATTCAACCTCATTGTGTAATTTCAAATGGTCAGTATTATTATCTTTGGTAGTTAACCTCATTGTGAAATTTCGAAGGGTTAATATTATTTATATCTTTGGTAATGAAATTTAGATCAGCTAACTTTTGACGCTGACGTACTTTAATTAATTTGATTCGTGATAAATGAAGCCGGCATAAAATGTAATAACTTTTACGTCAGTTCACGATTTATGACACATAGTACTAACGAAATTAGACATGTATGATGAACTGTGAATATTTAATTTCAATCTAGTCATTATTTCGTTGTAACATCATTTCTATGACCTACTTTGGTTTAACGTAAATTGATAATTTTTAATTTATCAATTATAGTTTTGATTAATAAGATAATTACGAACCCAATCGTGCGTAGAATTTTACGCACGGGCGAGAAAATTAATCGGATCCGTTACATTTAGTATAATATGTGTTATTATGGCGTATATTTAATTAAATTGCACCACAGTATAAAAGATAGCCCGTAGCAAGATTAAAGGCCGGTTTACACAGTGCAAGCTGCTGCCTAAACTGTAGCCAACTACTCAGCTTGCCTACTTGTGCGCCAGTACAGTCTACACGACACGTAGTAGCTGTTGCCCAGTCTTGGCGATGGCAAGTGAACGTTGTGTTATTCTTTTGATACTGGCAAGCAGGCAGGTGAAAGAAAACAAAAAAATTTGAAGAACCTCGGATGTATGTAAGTCACTTTCCAGGTCGCACGTGCGCGTTACTCGTAAGTGACGCCCAAACAGTGCGTGCGTTACTGCAGTGCAATTACTCAGCAGGCTGAGTCGTGCGCTACGCTATGCTAGACGAATCGAGCACGAGCGGAGGACGAACCGAGCCAAAATTCGTGTAGTGTGGAGCCGACTTACTTAGAAATACCTGGGTCGAAAAACTGGCAAGCGCCCGATAGGACGCCCAAGGTATCGCTGGATAGACCAGGTCGAAAGAGATCTTGCCCACCTACAACTGGCCGAACTGGCGAGAGGTGGCAGAAAACAGACCGGAATGGAGAAATCTCGTGTCGGAGGCCAAGATCCATTTCGAATCGCTGAGCCAGCGTAGTAAGTAAATGGACCACTTAGGGTTTGCATAATGCCACCTGTTTTTGACGAACACAGAGGGTAATCCCTCTGTGTTCGTTTTGTTCTGGCGAACGGCATCATATACGGCATCTAAACTTTATGAGTTTTGTGAAAACGATTCGATAGTATTTATCGGCGGTTTGTTAGTCAAAGAAACCAAAAAGCGAGTTTTATGTAGAATAAAACCGGAATGAAATCTTTGTACAAGTGAACAAATAGACAAACAGACGCAGCGGGAGATTCTGTTTCATAATTATGTAACGATATTTCAAATGATATATTGAAATGTATCGCTATTAACGAATTGAAAATAAATACTAAACGTTATAAATAACCTAAATGTGGCGTTGCTATTGCTACCAGTCATGAAGAAATTAGAATATTAATGCTCTTGATTTAAGGTCCAATCTGCAATCGAGTTATGTAACAAGTTGACATTAAATAACTTGATTCTAAAAGAAAGTAAAACTAGTTAATGTGTTTTGAAAGTACATCTTTATGTTTTATGGTGACTACATTACCCTCCTTTCAATTTTGCATCACATAATTAAAATAATTTGTATGTTAATATTATTTAAAATATAATAGTAGGGAACCTCTCATGTTTTACAACAGTCGGATTGCTAAGATATATCTGTACCCACTTGCTTGCTCATTGAATGTTTTTTTATAAACCACTTACTAATGAGCATACTAGGACATAGAATAAATAATACATGGATATGAAAGGTTGAAAACTGATAAAAAATTAGCGTCATTTATTTATAAATAAGTTAGTAGTAAATAATGCAGATTGTTGGCGTAACAATGACCAGTCTCAAGCTTTCTAGTACAAAATTAATATCTTAATTAAACTGTTAATAGACGGAAATGGAGATACTATCATAGTTCCTCCGGAACTCTATGAACATCGCAGCAGATGAAGGTCATCGTGAGAGCGCTCACTATCTGAGCCGGAAAAACATTTTTTTTGAATTCTGTACACGAAATGTCATGAAACTTCGCCAACTTCACCGCGTCAAATATGAGAAGCAATTCTCGTGCACTCGACATTGAAATAAAATTTAGAGATTTCATACGTACGTCCATACAAATTCCTATCTCGACTTCAATGGCGAGTGCTCGAAAATAGGCCCTCTAAAGTATCTCTTATGAGATTTCATATACACCGTGATTTTTTAAATACCTAAGAAACTTTTCGAGGGCATTACACTTATGAAAACCATCATTTGTTCCCGAAAAACATAGAGTCTAATCTCAAAAATAAAATGCCCTACCATACCAATTGCATTAATCAACTGATCGCTTTTGTATCGAAAGGTGATTTTTTGTTTTTAAAATTCGTTTCGTTTTCCTTTGAAATCAGAAGGCATCAAAGTGAACCAAACTAGCTCCCTTAAAGTCACGAACACAAACGAAGCCGAAAACAGTGTCATTAAGGTGACGGGTAGGGCACACTCGCGTTGTCAATCGATTTTAATTTTTAGCTACTAAACCGGATCTATTTTAAACAATTTCGGGGTTACAACCTATCGGAAAACACGTATACTATTTATTAAATATACCATGTACAAATGTTGGTTCCGTTTTTGTACGCGGAAAATTGATTCACGCTAAAAGTGGCCGCTTTTGGCATGAATCAATTTTTCGCGTACGCGTTGGACCCAACATTTGTGCATGGTTATTTAATAAATAGTATAAGTATTTGCTGAGAGGTTGTAACCCCGAAATTGTTTAAAATAGATCCGGTTTAGTAGCTAAAAGTTTAAATCGATTGGCGTCGCTAGTGTGCCCTACCCGTCACCTTAATAGCTCGTGTCGAACGTAATCAAGTAAGTAGTTCTATACTCAGCAACTTATATTCGACATTTATGTGTTTTAATTTAATTAAAACTGCGCCATTTAGAAAATATCCACAATGAATTGTGATCAAATCGGTGTTAATTCAAATCAAGTAAAAGCACTTAAGTTTCTTCCACGATTCAATGTTTAGTAACTTATGTACTCTAGAAACAAATGCAGATATTTTTGTAGGCTCCGTCCTCAAAATTGTCAAAACTTATATAACATTCTCATAAAAAAGGTCTAATTAGATAGAAAATGGATGGAGTCCGGCTCGCACTTGGCTGGTTTTAAAAATTTCGTAGTTGGCCCCCATAGTAAAAGTTGTTTGTGTACATAAGAAGTATTTTCATCTCCTCAAGTCTCTGGTGTAATAAAAATGATCACTGTATATTTGCTTTCCATATAGAAACTAATTCCATTTTGAAGGTAGAGATACTAATTCAATTTCCTTTTATAATAATGGTTGTTTTGTCAACTACGGAACAAATGGAAAACACGAAATTAGCTAAATTACATGTTTCTTCACACCCTATCTCGTTACATTATAGCTTTCTCTAACAAAATACCTTTGTTGATTATACCTAATACCTACGTGCTGCAAATTGCATGTGGGTGGCAAAGAATAACAGAAGGGCCTATGATTGTTTTCATTATCGCCTCCTGTCAGGTGCGGTTGTGGTCAAGAGTTAGCCTGTAATCTACCAAATCTATGATTTAGAGTTTAGGTGGTTTTAATGCCGAAGCCCGTTGGAATGATATCTAATAGGCATCCTCATGGTATATTTTTAGAGTGCATTTAGGGTACCTAATAACCCTTTACAACCGATTCAATACGATTCTTTTATCAACCTATATCGCATAGTTTTTTACATTTTAAAAACCTAAAATTGTTTATATACTAATTACTGAACGTGTAACTTTGATCTAGTTGGTCTGTTTCCGAAGACCAGACGGCAGTCGCTTCATTGTACTACTACTGGATCATGTTCCAGGCACACCTACCTTGGCTTCCGGAGCAACGGCCTTTTACGCAACCGAGTATCACATTTCCTAAAATAACATGTGTCTTTACTGCTTTAAATTTCTATCCTATGGAACCTCTGTACCACAAAATCATTGCTAAGATCGTGGACGACGAGGCGCGACTAATCGCGTTAACGAGTCGCACGCCGACGCGATTTAGCGTCGCTCGTGTGGACGCGCCTTTATTGCGTTTTATTACATTTGATACACATTGTGCAACGCCTTCGCTGGGTAGATAAAGCAGTTGTGAGGTAGCTGGTATGCAGGACAAATTGAACTATACATCATTATAACATTACCTTGCTTAGTTACTTTTAAAAAATGATGCACAGTATTGGCACACCTTAGCCTAGTGGTAAGCAAAAGGATAGCTCAGTTGCAATTACAACGGAATTTGTTGGCACTATCATACTGACAATTAACATGCTTTTTCACGCTTTGCTTGTAGTGTTACCTAGATCTGGTAGAATTCCATCTGGTAGAATGGAGGAATCATACTACTACGAGTATAATGCTAGTTCAGCAAGGTGGTCCATGGCAAAACTTTGGTCAAATGATCCCTCATGACAAAAAGGTTATGAACCCCTGACCTATGGAAACGTATTTTTTGTTTAAACAGTCGTTTCAGTCGTCTCTTCCAGTTCCGTAAACAACGCATCGTGTAAGGGATAACGCTGGAGGCCTATCATCAAGACTTAGAGCTCGTCTGAATAGCAACCTTAAATGGTGACATGAACATGACAAAAAGGTTAAAAACCCCTGCACTGGTATATGGAACCGTAAACGCAAGGATGCCAAAACAGTAGTTTTTCAACCATCAGTTCTAGTGTAAGGGACAAGACAACGCTGGGAGCGAACACCGCGAGGCCTGTCATCAAGACTTGAGCTCGTCTGAATGGCAGCCTTTCCCCGGCTACAATCACCGGTGATTTGCGGCGATTGTTCGCACTCGCTCGCTACCACCTGCGGGTTGCTACCACCTTTTATTAGTTTAAGGCTTAGCTTACACAGTTAGCAAGATTGTCTAGCTTTTGCGAACTTTCGTTTGTTTAAGACCGTGTAGTCATAGATTAAGTTACAGATATGATCTACTCCTAGAATGAATGAATGAATATACAGTACAATATATAGTATGATGCCCTCGAGAATTTTCTCGGCGTTTCAAAAAATGTGGTGCGTTCAGGGAAATTCTCGCATACTCGACATTTAGGTCGACTTAGAGATTTGTATGGACGAATATATGAAGTCTCTAAATATTCGACTTCAATGTCGAGTGCTCGAGGCTCTGTTGTGATACTATTCCTGGTCTGGTTAGCCTCTGGTTTATTTTAATATCAGCTAGCTTTTAAACGGGTATATAAAACTATGCGCGTTCGTGCGTGTCACCATAGACTTGCCATGTTGTGGTATGCCTCGCCGCCGTTCGTCTCTCCCGCTAACATATTCCTTATAATCTTTGTCCGTCTCACGCCGAAACACTGTTACGTATTTGTTGTGTCAATAAATGTTTCATTCATTCAATCATTCAAACACGCCGAGAGCTGCAATGTATGTTTAGCCTGAGGGCCTTTATCGAAACGGAATTCACAACCGAATCTGCTCGTCCCTTTTGCACCTATATTTTTGGGGGTGACAGGTATATTTTGTTATGGGACGGTTTCGTTGTAGGTTTTCTGTATTTTGTGCTTCTTTTTACGTCCCCCCCTTTGACTTGGTAGCTGGATTTGCTTGGAACTCTGGCTATATTCGTATTAATACTAGTGGTACTATACTCTAGTCTTAAAAGAATAATAGTCTTGGCGTAATGATGCCCCATGCGCGCGCGCCATAATTTGAACGTAACGCGCGCCACACGGTTTCGCTCGTGTTGAGCTGGTACATTTGTCTCTGACTTTTTTGGTAATTTATTGTCTTTGCTGGATGTAAGAACGTTAAAATTACACCCCTTAGGTATTAGTACAAAACGAGATCTAATAACAGTCCCGGAACTAAGCTCGTTCCAGCCGCTTTTAGCTTTGCGTATTGGAACGGGATAGCTTGAGCTTTAGTACAGTAATATCTTTAAATCGTTTGTAATACTAAGTTGAAAAGGCAACACAACATACTTTGACCGTGGGAGAGCCACGCTTCGGCTCGAATGGGCCGCGGCCGGCCGGCCGGCTCCACCGTAGTGATACCACGGCTTCATTGAAAACCGGCGTGAAGCAGGAATGTGCTGTGTTTCGCTGCATGAGTGAGGGTACCGGAGGCCCAATCCGGGGGAAAGGGGGATTTAAAGGTTGGCACTTGTGACTGCACTGGTGTCGCGAGTGTCGATAGGTGGTCGCAATCTTACCATCATGTGATTTGTCTGCTCGTCTGCCACCTATCACATTTTTCATAAACATGTTATTAACACAATATTTCATGCAAGTTATTTATGTTATTTTTTTTCTGTTTCAGGTAATTCATACATTTATTTACGAGTATCCATCATTTAAAGCGTAAGTAAGTTTCATTAAACAGCACGTATCGGTATACATTTACATCTTTCTTCATCATTTCAGCCAATAGAAGTCCACTGCTGGACATAGGCCTCCCCCAATGTTCTTGCTGCTGGACATAGGCCCTCAGGAGCCCAATTTTCGAAAGTGTCAATAATTCTTAAGTAACCATTAAAGTGCGGCAGTGAGATTCCTAGCTTCATTGGGGCTTAGTATGTATATGTAGTCTTAATAAACTGTTTCTACAATATTGTACGCTCACAAAGTGACCGCGTTCAGATTAGCATATTATCTGTGGTCCAATTAATTTCAGAATATATTGCAACTAATTGCTAAGAGTTTATGCCATGCATTTTAATTCAGACGGGACATCTTAAATGGTTACAGGCTATGAATGTGTAGCATTAAATGAAGGTATAATGCCTAACTAGTTAACTGCAGCAGATTATGCTGCCATTATGGAACTCTCTGCAAACCCAGAATGGAGAATGTTCACTTATTTTATTTTTTTACCTCTTCTTAAACTCGGTTAAAAATAAAAAGTATGGTTGAAAAAAATACTATGATACGTCGTGTAGTTTCCGAGATATTTGATTTCAAAATGAACGGGTTGTAAAGTGACGTCATCGCCGTCCCAGTACTTCGCAACACTAGCTCAGTCCAATTGCGTGTCCCGGTAATACATCGCCCGTACCTCCATCAATTTGATTGAAAATAAAAGACATGGCTGAAAATATATTAAGATACGTCATGTATTTCCTGAGATACTTCATAAAAAAATGAGTTTTACGATGACGTCAGCGCGCGCCTGCGAAATTTGCATTTTCTGTAAATTCATTAATACTTATATAGTATCTGTTGATAAAACAAAAACATGTATATTTATATAGATTTTAGCTCTACTGGGACCATAGTTTATAGCGATTTTGTACACTTAATAACATTCTCCATTATGACATTTACGAGACCAACAGCAAAAATATCTGAGTAGGTATAATATATGCTGCTAGTGTACCTATTTAAATTGTCAGTGAATTGGACCTATTATATAAATTATAACATGAATGACATTTTTATGGTTTCCAAACTATTACCTTATAGGCCGGAGACTGGTTGATGCTACGGGTGACAGGAGAGCTAGCGTATTTCTGGACCAACGTATCAGTTTGGCCATCCAAAAAGGAAATACTCTAGGTCTCCTTAGCACAATTTGGGTGGTATATTTTTTTGGGAATATTAATGTTTATATAGTAAGTATTTCTTAGTTGTATCTAATCCATATGTTTGTGGATTTAAAATACTTTATTACTTATACGGTCACACATATAGTAGAACACTAAGGGCCGATTCGATATGGTATAGCGCTGTCATTTTATATGTCAGTGCGTCAGCACAGTGGCGCCCTCTATCATGTTTGGAAACGTCAAGGAACTTTCTTGGGTAGAGTCAAATGGTATAGCGATGATTGATACTTTTTGGTTAGTCTATTGCCATTTACTTTGATTTTAGCGAGCTGTCAGTTTGACGTTTGGACTGGAGACACGTGGGAATCGCTAGATGATTCGGTGTGTGTTTTCTTAGGGAATGTTGGTGTTTGCTTTAATTTTGTGATGCGATTCGATGGTGACGACTGACTGTGGGATCGCGCAGTGAACAAATGCAGATGAATTTAGAATAATCATCGCTATGCCGAACCTGCCGCGTTTCCTTTGTGTTCTTAATAGTCATAGTCATATTCTTTATTACCGGGGGCCATGTGGTCCCCGGCAGAGCAGAATAGGCCATCCTCACTCTTACCGAGGTGTCGTAAAAGGCGACTAAGGTAAAGCTGCTGGCATGATCATCGGCACCCAGAGAAGAAAAACTCTGCATTTATATCAAAACCCTCGCCAACCCGTCTGCCAAGCGTGGTATGGCAATTACCCCTCATGTGATTGAGGGAGGCCCGTGCCCCAGCAGTGGGTACTTAAATGGGCTGACGATGATGACGATGATGATGATATTCTTTATTGCATCATTTTATTTTATTTTATTTTATTTTACAAGTTTTTGGAAAACTTACAGCTAGATTTAGAGATACAATCACAGAAAAAAAAACATTGAGGGCCAATTACAAGTTTCCACTGATAATCACTAGGTTGTTTAACAGAAATGCAAGTGGGTACCTAATGTTAAGAAAGAAAAAAAAAACAAAAAGTTACTAAATTACAAACAAAACGAACAACGTATTTGCTACTCCCAGAAGAAGAAACATAGAAAATGATCAAGTCATCTGACATTATCAGGAAAAAAAGAAATTAAATAACATTTGAGAAAAAGTTATCATTCAGTACACGTTTCAATTTCGATACTGAAGTGTTGAACAAGTCAATGTCGACATTTACTTTTGCCAAATTATTAAATAGTTGACATGTTCTAATGGAAAATGCGTTCCGCCTATAATTAGTCTTTGCGTGCGGTAAAAAGAGTAAGCTGGGGTTACTGAAAGATTTCGAGTTGGTCATCATGTGGTCTTTCGCGTTGCATGTCTTTCGCGTTGCATGTTGATAGTTTCTTCAATAGACGCTTGAAACTTCCGAATTGACTTCGCTTTGTGATTTGTGGACTCTAATTTCAATATTGCCATCTTCCACAACCTATCTGATAGCGAAGAGCTCGACCAGCCTCCGTTATATATAAATCTGACTTTGTACTATAGTAAGTAAAAAAATGCTTGCTTGAATTTTCCTTTATTCACTACTTTAGCTGACACAGTGTAATTGTTTACAAAATGGTGGGAGCCCGAGTTTTCCCACCGGCTGGACCACAGACCACACAATCAAAAATTTAAACTTGAGGCTTCTCTCACAGTATAACAAGAGCTTAAGGTGACGGGTAGGATTTAATTTTTAGCTACTAAACCGGATCTATTTTAAACAATTTTGGTGTAACAACCTCTCGGCAAACACCTATGCTATTTATTTAATACTTATAGTTAACTGTTTGGTCTGCTTTTCGAATTTTTGATTACCGCCAAAAGTGGCCGCTTTTGGCGTGAATCAATTTTTCGCGTACAAAAACGGTCCCAACATTTGTGCATTGTTATTTAATAAATAGTACAAATGTTTGCCGAGAGGTTGTAATCCCGGAATTGTTTAAAATAGATCCGGTTTAGAAGCTAAAATCGATCGTAATCAAAAATACTGTTTCTAGATTAGACTCATAGAAATTTAAGTAAAATAATTTCAGAATTTTTAAAAAGATATTTACGAAGAGAAAAGAAAATAAACGACAAATTAATAACGCTTTTGCTCACGTTGATTTAAAAAATAACACAAAATCTCTGATCATAAAAATGCTCATATATTTTTTTGTCGTATTGTCCATTCCCAGTAAAGTTGAATTCGATCATGCAGTTTCTCTATATCTAAAGCGTGTCGTGTCGTGTATATCTTCTACATAGACTATACCTGTATCAAATCGTCCGGAAACCGCCTGCCAAGCCGTCTACTCTTGCGGGACACCTGCGCGCTTGCAGCCGCGGTAATCTGCACATCTACGTCAACGGTGTCAATTAAAATAGGATGCGTTGATTAAAAAAAACAATGCATTTTGCTGTAATAAATAATAGGCGATATTAATCAAACATCGTGTCGTGCCCGTGGGCGTTATCTTGTATTTTAGACATTATTTTCCGATTGTATAAGATCGGCTTTGTAATGTCTTTTTTTATGTTATGGGTGCCAAACAAGCAGACGGATCACCTGCTATCGATTACGAAAGCGATTTCCGCCGCTCATGGACACTCGCGACACTAGTGGACTCACAAGTGCGCTGCCAATCTCAAAACCCCCCTTTCCCTCGGGTCGGGCCTCCTGTACTCTCACTTGCGAAACAGCATAGTGCTGTTTCACGCCGTTTCATAAAGACATAAAGAGCCAAATATGAAACCTCAACCGATTTTCGAATCACTTAGAGAGCACTTACGACCCTCTTCTTTTGCATCATAAGGCTCCCTAATTATCCCTAGCGACTCCCGCTTTCGCCTAGACTCCATCCCCAAAAAAAAAATTTTTGGTGAATTTTCTAAACTTCCGGACACTTAGAAAAATTTTCACTAAAGTCTATAGTGCCGTCGAGGTAGAAAAGTGCTACTTTTCAAAAATTCGCCAAAAATTCAACTTTAGGCCTGGCTTCAAAATTTCTTCTGGATATTGTTCCCTGTCGTTAGCTTCACCCTTCTTCAAAATTTCATCCCCCTATCATTTATACTTTCGAAATTATTCACTTCCAAAATTTCAGTTGGAAAATTTGTATGGGGAAAAAGACCGACCTTAGGTGGACTATCCCATACTGAGGAAGGTCTTTGGCAATACCGTACAAATCTTTTAAAAATCTCCAAAAAATTGAATTTTCGGCCGAGCTTTGAAATTCCTTCAGTTTTTGGAACCTTTTGGGACCCCCCCTCCCCTCGCCTAAAAATTTCCCCCCCCCACCCCCCCCCTATTTTTCCCAAAAATCTTTACCCAAATTTCAAAAATCTTTTTCTTGCACCCGTTATTGATTACCCCCTAGCTACCTATAACCAACCTCTCCCCCCCCCTCCCCCCAAAAATTTACTTTACTCCCTTCACCCCAAAAACTTGGGAATTCCCTGAGCTCTTGGAATTCCTTGGAACTTTTCCTCATCTCACATTGTTTTAACCTCCCCCCCCCCACACCCCTAGCCCCCCCCCCCCACTTTTTGAAATTATATATTTTTGAAAAGTCTGCTGATTGTCTGCACCTTACTGTTACCCCATTATTCTCTAAATAAACCCCTCCCCCCCCCAAATTTACTTGACTTTGCCTAAACATGTCTTCGAGACGCCGATCGCGAGGCGAACCGGGACCTAGTTCCCGACCCGCAACGCGAAAGGAGACAGCAAAAAATCAACCCCCCCCCTTCGAAAACCAAGGATCCCCCTCCGAAATTTCAACCCCCACCCCCCAAAACTAAACCAACTCCCCCACCCCAAATTGCTGAACCCCAACCCCCCTTTGAACCCCAGATTGACACCTCCGAAATTGAACCCCCCCCTTCCTCATCCACTCAAGTAGACCTCCCCCTCCCCGAAACTAGCGTTTTAGACTCCCACTTCACGGCAACGCACGACTATAGTCGTGTAGTTAGACCCTATCCCTTTCAAAACCCCCCGTTTGGCGGCTGGAGCCGCCAACACCATTATGTGGACATAGGAAGGCTTTCCGTTCGCAAGGAGCCTACTGACACCAGCGAGTGTACAACAGCGGAGAGAATCATAGATCTCTTCGAAAGGTTCGCGCACACAGTTGTCACTGAGACTCTGCTGGT
Organism: Marasmia exigua; assembly: GCA_019059595.1. NCBI lineage: Eukaryota > Metazoa > Arthropoda > Insecta > Lepidoptera > Crambidae > Marasmia > Marasmia exigua. The sequence goes on from CM032472.1 coordinate 19,092,115, forward strand.
GGAAGAAAGGATTAATGCCGGGAAATCCTTAACCCGGGAGAACCGAAACGTCATAATTGCCTGCTGCCAATCCATCAAAGACGTCTTAAGTGTGGCGGGCAAAGACATGATCGCACTTGTGGGTGAAATTCCCGCAGAACCCGCAAGTCAACCGGATCTCAAGGCCCTAATAGGCGAGGCGGTTAAAACCGAGGTCCGCCCTGTCCTTGATTTGGTTGCGGATTTTACGTCTAATATCCCACAGCCTCAGACACCCGGAGGCCTCACCGAGACGGTTCAGGTTGCACTCAATCAAGAGATGCAAACCTTCCGCAAGGAGTTTGAGCTCCTTCGCGAGACCGTCCGGGAGGAGATACGGGAGTCTCGGGCAGACTTCATTGCGGCACAATTTGACGCCGGCGTACAACCTCTCCCAATACCAGCCCTGCAGAGTACCTTCGCCGAAATCGCTGCGTTACCACCACGTCTAGCCCCTAAAACGCCAAAACCACCACTAGCGCCTAGACCAGCCGTGTTCATAAAGGCCATTGACCCAACCGACCCCCCAAAAGAACCCATCGACGCCATAAATAAGTGGAAGGCGGCATCGTCCTTCCGCAATACCGGATATGCACCTGAGCGTATCATACCAATACGGGATGACATGTTCAAGGTGGAATTTGAGACACCTTCCATGGCAGAACGCGTGGTCGAATGGGCAGCAGAGGCGCAAATGGGTTCCACACGTTTTGACGCATCCCTAGCTCGACGCAAGAACCCCCTAATGATCCTTAAAGGGGTCCCTGTTGATGTTCCAACTAGTGAACTCATCAGCGTTGTCGAGGGTCAAAACCCTGTGAAGGACCTAAGATTGTGCTACCTCACAGCCAATCGAAACCCCCTGCTATATAACGCAGTGATAGAGGTGTCTCCGGAGACCAGGAGACAGATCATTGAGCGAGGCGGGCGTCTGGGCGTGGAACATCAAAAAGTCCACGTTTCGGACCAGACCCGCCTTGTCCAGTGCTTTGCCTGCCTGGGCTTTGGACACACCCGTGCGAAGTGCACAAAAACATCTTGCCGTCCTTGCAGCTTCTGCGCTGAAGAGGGACACCAGTTCGCCAGTTGCCCCAAAAAGTCGGAGAAACAACAAAACCCGACTTGCTTTAACTGTAAGGCGGCCAACCTGCGGAACCAATTGCACTCGGCGACCGACGGGACACAATGTCCTCTCATCAGGCAAGCCATAGCCAGAGCCGATAGCGGCACAGCCTATGCAGATCACCCCTCCCCTCCTGTACCCCCATTGCCACAAAAACGGCACTCAATAAGTGCTACCCAAAATAGCCGTCGTCTGCAAACTTCACTAGACACTAGTGATGTTTTTGCAGATGCCAGCCAATAAGTGAAGCCATCCCTACTATCCTATATACCACTACCTAAACAAGAACTCATCCCAAATTTGTCTATCCAATTCCATCCACAACTTCCTCCTCCCAAAATAAAACGGCAACCTCTTTATCCTAAATCCCCAATTTCACCACTTACCCCTTTTTCCAAAACTCTAGCATCCAGTCTCTGCATAGCATAAAAACAGATATCCAAGATCCTGGACTTCCATATCCGGGGACCCGTCAGCGCCCTCTAGAGAGGGCAATAAAAAAAAAAAAAAAAAAAAAAATATGAAACCTCGACGAAATACCCTACTGGGCACATATAGCATACCATTTATTTATTAGTCATTTTATATTTAATAAACCATTTAAGAGAGACAATGTTGAATTCATTAAAAGAACCGTACCTATAAGTAAGCTTTAAAATCTTAGTAGCCTTATAATTGGAAGTACTATTACCTAGATAATTGGAAACTCGTCTTCCCAGTTGGTTAGGGCCTAAAATGGTCACTAATAAATACGGTACAGCAAAGTATCATACCACAGGAATGTTAGAATGTCATACCTTTCTTGACGCTTCATCAAACTAGAAGTTTTCCCGACCATAAGTCTTACAGCATAAGAAATAATATCGTGTTGAATAGTTTGATCTGTTACTGACTTTGTGGTAGCCAATTAAATATATCTCCTTAACGGATGGAGCCACTATCACTTCTAAGAATAATTCTGTGGTCTGCGTTGATGCACAACATAAACGGATCATTCGTACAATGTTGTAACTGGATTTACTTTCTTTACCATTGTGTCTCTAATAAGTAATCAACTTGAATAGTAGGGGTATTTCCTAAACAATACAACATATACCATTTTATCTCTAACAGCACGAACCTATTAACTTCTATAATCTTAGCTCCTTCTCCTTTACCTCAAAGTTGTCTGATAAAGAATGCTATAAACGGCGAGTGAGGTCGTAGGGTCGAATCCGAGCATGCACCCTAGATTTTTCAAATATGTTTGAATATTTTTCTGACTTGCACTGCCTTACCCCTTTTCTTAATTCGCTATACTTTTCCTCTACCCTGAGGTTGTCTGGAAGAGATCGCTATTAGCGATAAGACCGCCTACATTGTTTTAGTATAATAACTTAGTCTAAGATCTGTAAATTTTGTGCAATAAAGTGTATCTATCTATCTATCTATTTTTTATATTAGCTCGGCGATGAAGGAAACCAAGACGTTTCAGACAGGTTCTGAAACGTGTCATAGTCATATTTCAGTTAAGGTAGCATGAAATATCGACCATCGTGCGATTTTTGAGAATGCTCAAAATTAGCATGTCGTCCACTCATGCTACTAAGTGGCACCTGCTCAAAAGTTGCAAGCTTTAAGCACGAAACTAAGCATGTAGTATGCTTATTAAGATAAGCATGTAGTATTCTTATATTCGTGCTTCGAGCCCAGGATACGCTTGGATCATGATCCAAGCGTATCCTGGGCTCCAAAGCGACAGTTTTGGATGCAACTGGGAATAACACGATTTAGTTGCCTGGAGCCCAATTCTCGTGCTCGTGATATTTATTTTCATACGACATATATCACTAAAACATAGTTTTTTTGTATGGTTTTCAGGTGATATCCGCCATGTTTTCAAAATATCACGAGCACGAGAATTGGGGTCCTGATATTTTTTAGTACTCGTATTTATCCACTTATTCGTTGTCATGCCGCGTGTCTGATAAATATTGTCTTTTACTCGTAGGTACTTATAGCTTCTTGCAAATACAGGTACATAGTTCTTGTGATAGAATCCAAAACAAAGCGTAGTAAAAAGCACCATTTTACAATGGCCGTGCTCACAATACCGTACACAACTTACGGACGAGGCCCCATGAACCCCTAGTTTCCATAGAATCGCCATACACTTGATAATTTAGTGGGTTTAAATGTACCAACACAATCGTACAGGCGTGCGGTGATGATAACATCGAATGCTGAGCAAAATAGTTCACTTGAGTGAAAGGAACGATCCAGTTAGTTCACTTAATCGAAAGAATTCTGTCAGTGTGATTACGCAGAAACTTTATCTATTATACAAATAAATTAGTAATTAAAAAAAAGTAATTTGGTAATTTATTTAGATAATTATTTTAATAAAGTTGACGATGGTATAGGACTACAGATTCAATTTAAATAAACATAAAGTCAAGATGAGTAAAAAGAGAGTCCATTAATCGAATGCACAACCATCACGCCTTTCAGGCATCCTACACAAAGTGAAAATAGTTTAGCGGTTCATTATAACAATTGTATTTGTTATAGTTCAGTACCTAGTTGAGGACACTTCAATCTGTAGTTAAATAGATGTGTAATATTAGATAGCAAACTAGTAAATGAGTTACAGAAATAGCTATATGATGCACAGTAATTCATCGCAAGCTGAGTCATATCAACATTTTTTTCTAGCTCCTAGTTATTACTTTACCATGATCAGTATATCTGATGTAAATAGGTACTATTGACTCTCTATACACTCAACTCGATAAAGGAACTTAAGGAAAGAGAGTGAATAATACGAACTGACTGCGACGGAGTGAACTGTTAGTTGAACGACTCATTTAGTCGCTACACAAGGCTACAATACAATCAAGCCTAGTCCTTTGTGTTAGCAAGAACGGTTAAACGATTGCGATGATTATCGTTATGGTTATGGCTGGAAACAGTCCGGGATGAAAGTTAGCGGAAACCAGAAAAGGTAATCATTAATCCAACTATGTGTATATGTGATAAATAGGGCCATCTAAGAAGCTTCCAAAGCAAACTTTGATAACTTCCTTGCTTTTCTGACTCGAAAATAGCCTCCAAAAATAATCTTAAGCTTTTTGTATCTACCTACTTTTCTCACGTTACAACCATTATTTCACATCTCGTTAAGAAATCAAGTAAAATGTCAGCTTTCGGAAAGTATTCGAGACACATACAAATGGTCTTGTCACTCGATAAGACATCTGAAGCACAGCCTGAAGGCTCGTCTTGAATGTTTTCAATTACGGTAACAATTTGTAATGTTTTCGCCAAAAAAGGTTTCTGCATAACCAGTTAAATGTGCTACAATTTGGAACGAGCAGATCATTTTATATTACTTGTAATAAATATTTACTACCCTGAGGTATGCTCACAAAATAAAGTAATCTCTTTTACAACGTCTTCCTGTATAAATAAAATCCAATTTAAATGCCCTAATTTTCTGTTTCTGACTAAAACCAACTTTTTTGTCAAATGGGATCATCAGCAGCCCATTTAAGTCCCCACTGCTGGGGCACGGGCATCCCTCAATCACACGAGGGGTAATTGCCATACTCACCACGCTTGGCAGACGGGTTGGCGAGGGTTTTGATATAAATGCAGAGTTTTCCTTCTCTGGGTGCTGATGATCATGCCAGCAGCATTACCTTAGTCACCTTTTACGTTACCTCGGTAAGAGTGAGGGTAGCCTATTCAACTCTGCCGGGGACCACATGGTCAAATAGGATGCGTTGATTAAAAAAAAAACAATGCATTTTGCTGTAATAAATAATAGACGATGTTAATCAAACATCGTGTCGTGCCTGTGGGCGTTAGCTTGTATTGGAGACATTATTTTCCGATTGTATAAGATCGGCTATGTAATGACAGTTTTTTATGTGATAGGTGGCAGACGAGCAGACGGATCACCTGATGGTAAGCGATTGCCGCCGCCCATGGACATATAATCTTATTATCTTTAAACATGAGAAATTCTTTACTTCCATCTTTCATCAGAAAATTTCTCGCATATTTAATTTATAGGATACTTTTATTACAAATGTACAAATAACATTTAAAGGTTTGAAACTTAAGTATTCAAGATTTTTGAGGCCAAAATATCGAACTATTTTACTCTTAAGGCACATCGACGAGTAACCGCGTAAAATTAGCGAATTTTTATACAAACGTGGCCACTTCAACGTTTCATAAATAAAAATGTGTGTGGCTCTGAGTGTATTTTTTTTAATGTCATAGGTGGAAGACGAACAGACGGATCACCTGATGGTAGGCGATTGCCGCCGACCATCCCCCGCCACGACACCCGCGACACCAGTGGAGTCACAAGTGCGCTGCAAATCTTAAAGCCCTCCCTGCCCCCGGATTGAACCTCCGGTACCCTCACTCACGCAGCGAAACACAGCATAGTATATCAACTCCTCAAGTAAAACATCTACTGGTACACATCAGTTTCCCAAGCAATAACCCTTTGACATTTACGCAATCTAGTATTTCTACCCATTTAAACCATTCCAAGAAATAGATAACAATTCAATTGCTTCCTCTCCTTTATATTGTCACTTTGACTTTTAAGTACGCTGCTAGTACTCTTAAACTAAAGTGTCCGGATTATTTAATGTCGTCTATTGCTAAACAATAGGGCTGGGAAATCATATTTGAGACGTAATAGGAGCATTCTTATCGCTTGGCGATACTGTCACAGCTTTATAATTATCTTGCGTGTATATCTGCACTAAGTAATTTATTTGACACGGAAAAGTAACACGATTTAAAACCCAAAGTATTTACGGTATCTTAAAAATTTATCTAATGAAATATGAAAGGCAAAAAAATTATATTATTTTTTGTAATAAATCTAAGAATACTGGTGTCGATATAAGTTGTGGTTCTTTAGTTAAATTTAAAAAACTAGTTCTCCCCAAAAGGTGTCAAAAACACCTCTCTTTGTAGTGAAATTGATTTTATTAATATTTAATTCATTCTTCAACACTACCTACTGTTACTGTTGTCAATATTGCATGCCGTTGTCACCATATAATAAGATTACGTTTAGATTGATTTATAATTTTTCTGGTGTTATTATTGTATCATGTACTGATGTAAATTTTGTTGGTGATCTTATAAATAAATAAATAAGAAAAAGAGGGGTGAGATGGAATGATGAAAGATTTTCACAGAAGAGTTGTTGTCTGCCCCGCTGCTTAGCGAGACCAAAATTACCTCTTTGGTTAATTCAGTTAGTCCGGTTACCCTGTTAAAGGGTTGCGATGGTCAGTCGGCAGTCGCTTCATTGTAATTACCAGACTCCCCAAATCAAGAATCATGGGCCATGCGTACCCCGGGCTCCACGGCGACAGCTTTGCACGCAATTGGGGATTAAACTCTAAGATATGAGCGGGGGATGGCGGTTGACCATCATAAGCGTTGGCCGAAAACTCTCGGAAAAGTTAATTAAATGAATTTACGAAGGTACCTTACCTTCGTAAATTCCGATACCGACAACCACTCCCATTCTTATTATTATTCTTCTTCTTATAAATATATTTCGTCCGCCTGGAACAGTGATAGTAGGCCTTTAGTTCAAGGTTTGCGATGGTTCGATCCCCGCACAGTACAAACATTTGTGAGCATGAACATGTCTGTTTGTATTGGTCTGGGTGTTTTCTATATTTACAAGTATGTATTTATATAGTTGTAATCCCGCTGTTGATTCTGATATCCGTAACACAGGTGCTTGAGCTATCTATCTCGGAGTCAGATCAATGTGTGTGATTTTGTGAACTATTATTTATTTTAAATCTATAGCTAAAAGCGTTCCCCTATTTAGCGATGAAGTCTATGTACCTACCTATGCGATGTTTTTTGATATTCCATCTCACCGTCCATTACTTAATCTTAATCTTATCGCCAACCCTAGGACCACACAACAAGTCTTCTAAGAGCTATCCCAGGTTACCTGTAATGACGAAATAGTGGAGCGGCGAGATCGTAAAATTAGGCATTTCCTCCGCCACCTGTTGTAGTTCGTGCCATTCTATTATCCCTGGCGACTGGCCGTGTATTGTCGGTTTCTGATCGTATAATGATCTCACAAGGGGTACAAATTGTCTAAGAATGGATATCGGAAGTCTATACAGAAGTGCGCTCAATAGACAAAAGATAAAAATATTTTTCGAAATGAAAATTATTATTTCCATTAGACACTTAGAAATTTAAGAAAAAAAATCCTAATTTTTGAACAGATATTTATGGAGAAAAAAAATAAAAATCCTCCTGTGACGTAATCACTCGGCATGACAAATTAATAATACTTTTGCTCACGTTGATTAAAAAAGGTAATACAAAAAACCAAACTTCAAGCAATGATATGACCAGTCAGCTATAAACTTTTTTAACTGTACATATAGCACAATATCACAATACGTTGAGCCTCACGTTTACGTCACTTCCAGCATATTAATTAATATTAAAAAAAATTCAATATAAACACATTTAATGATAACTAAAAGATACAGGTTATCTTTTTTTTTCACTTTATTTATTTAAAAAGCATATAAAAATGTTTTATTTGTCGTATTAAATGTAGATTTCTTTTAACCGACCGAGAGAGTAAGAGAGATAAAGATTATGCTATCGATAAAGTTTGGCAGTTTGTGTAACCTCGACCTGCTAAGGTAGATTGGTCGCGTTTTTTCTGTGACAAGTGGCAGATGACCAGAAGGATTACCTAATGCTATTGCCACCGCCCATGGATATGGAAACCAGTGGGATGTCGCGGATACGCCCCCGGTACCGGCACTCACTTGGCGAAACACTGCGCGGGCACTGCTTTACCCCGGTTTTCTGTTTGGTAGTTGTATCACTCTGATCAAGCCGGCCCATTCATACCAAAGCGAGGCTCTCCCATGATTGACGAACTTAGTAGTGTCATACAATTTACTAGCTCATCTCATCGCTTCGTCCAAAGCCTTAGAACTTAGATCCAGGATTAAGTTAGGCTATTACCTTGGATAGACTAGGCTACTGCTGATTGATCTTCGCCACCCTTAGTCTGTGGAATTGGACAATAATAACACTTTTATCTCACCAGTTGTGAACATCCACAGTTTTGAGCGACTAGCTATCCGAAACATGCAAGTTCCATAGCACTTATTGGTTAAGTAAAATACGAGACATTTCTCGTTCACTCGACATTGAAGTCAAATTTTGAGGTTTCATACATTCCTCCATACATATTCTAACTTGACTTCAATTTCGAGTGCTCGAGAATAGGCCCTCAAGTCGCAAAATGTATATCTACCGCTTCCTTTTAAAGTCACGTTTCCGCTCAAATTCATTCCTATTTGTTCGTCTGTCATGTGTTGCGTTTCGGAGCCGCTAGAGGGTGCTGGTAACAAGGTGCCTTAACGACGCGCCTTGCCCTTAACCGCGTAAGCTAATAAGATGTCCACCGCCATCAGGGTTGCCAAAAAAATTTTTTTTTATGCTAGAGTCGACAAACGAGCAAGTCACCTGATGGAAAGCAATCATCGCCGCCCATTAACATCCGCGAAATCAGAGAGATCGCTTCATTTAACATTTAGACGGCTTCTTCTGTTTACGGGTTTTGACATCCTAAATATAAAAACTGACTAACTAATTAGGTTGGCGCAGCGACTCAAAGTGAGCCTTGGCCTCCTATGATAAGAGACTCTTTCTAGGTTGGGCCTAAATATAAAAAAAATAATTTATTGAGTAGTCACGAGGAGGATGACCTGATAGCATACCTTATGGTACACACATGAATGTACGAGTATGTTGTATGAAAACACTTTATAAGTACAACCTCCACCTTCTACTTACTTTTATTTCTTTGAGCATTTTATATAGCTTCAGTATTTATATATTGGTCGGAATTGGCACATGACCGAATAAAATGGAGAACTTTGTCGTCAAAGACCAAGACCCATCTTGGATCGCTAAGCCAGCGTAGCAAGTATTAAATAAATAACTATACATGATTTTCCTCTTCAATCTCATTAAAAAAACTCAAATGCGACTACTAACTATAAGGTAACGAAAGTGATAAACTATAATTAATTCTATCTAGTTTATTGTCAGAACCAGTTCAAAAGCTTTCTAATTAATTAGCTTAAGAGTAAAATGCTGATAAATCTTGTAAATTAGATATCTAGTAAATTCTTCGATTATCGTGGACTGCCACGAAAGTTTAATATTATATTACGCCGAAAATTAAATCAGAATCTTGAAATATTCTAAATAAGTAAAATACCTTTTCTATGAAGAATATAACTTTTACTTGCATTTTATGATTCTGTCAATATAGGCGTAGTGTTTCGCTGCGTGAGTGAGGGTACCGAACGCCCAATCCTGGGAAAACTGGGGCTTAAAGGTTGGCAGCAAACTTGTAACTTCACTGGTGGGTGTCTATAGCGATCCATCTGCTCGTCTGCTATCACATAAAAATAAATAGATTTGTCAAAGCATCATTTCGATGAACAGATCTAGCCGCGCTGACAACCCTGCAGCACTGACGTTGGCCGGAAAAAGCCTGTCTAGTGTGATGTATATCTGTTCCTAGACTGATACATGCCTCCGGTTTTACTCGGCTGTAGAACTGGCTAGAATCCTAGTTGTAAATTAAAAGGGCTGATTATATTGCTTAATTTGCTCGGCTCAACTCTGGTTGTTAAAGTAATAGCACTTATGGTTGTTGCAGCTATAAGCGCTACTATAAAAATACATTCATCACTATTATTTTAGAATACTATATGATTAAATTACTTAGTTTATTATCTATTTAGTTAGATTTGGTTAGATTTTACTAGTGGTAGTCGATTGAGCGTCGAGCCATGAAGTTAGTCGGTGACGCAGAATTAGTGGAGGGTAAATCCCAAAGCCTTGCTCACCGACGTAGAGTGGCCTGTCTATCGGTTTTTTATAGGATGCCTTCTCCTTTCTACCATCGACATTGCGGAAGACGACAGAAATCCACCCTTACACTGTGGAAGTTCCACCAGCTCGTACTAAGCGTTTCGCTTCGTCTTTCTTGGTACGAACTGCTAAGGAATGGAACAACTTGCCAGCTTCTGTATTCCCAGAGAGCTACAATTTGGGTATCTTAAAGTCGAGAGTGAATAGGATTCTGGGTAAGCACGCTACATCTTAGACCTTATTGTCACTTTCCATCAGGTGAAATGAGGTCAAGTGCAAACCCATTTAATATATTTAAAAAAAAGTACGCTGGCAGGGCGCAGCGAAAACCCAGCTAAGCACCTGCGGTAGCTACGACTAAACGCTACAGTAAATATTTTAAGCACTAGCATCCTAACTAACTAGGTTGGCACAGCGACCCAAAGTGAGCATTGGCCTCCTATAATAAGAGTCTCCATCTAGGGCGGTCCGGCGTCATCTCCTGCCAGTCACCCGCCAGAAGTCCGTGCTGGCCTTCGACCATTTGACCGTCCCACGTACGGTCTTTTTACTGCACGATCCTCTTCCGTTCTCTAGAGGTGGCCGAACCATCGAAGTCGATGAATATCACTCTAGGTGGACCAAAATGATACCAACACCTACAACTTAGACCAAAATAGAAGCTCAATGGATAAGAACGCGACTTCCATACGGAGGGTCTTGGTTCAAATCCTAGCTAGCACCACTGGATTTTATCTATGTGTACATTTCTACCATTAGCTCGGCGGTGAGGAAATACATCGTCAGGAAACCTGCACGTCTTGGATAATTTCTCAAAATTGTGCATACCTACAATATTCGAGATCATGATTCTGAACGTGTGACCGTGATCCAGTTCATCTGTTTCCCCAAGGGTGGCAAAAGTAAGACGGCAGTCGCTTCATTGTAATTACCAGACTTCCTGAATTCTGGATACTAAGCGATAGCTTTGGACATAACAGGAAATACCCGTTAAGATGAGGAGCTTCTAAGAGTATGACACAGTCGATCAGTCCTCTACTTCAGTCCAGTAATTAGCCGTGTGGTCCCCGGCAGAGTAGAATAGGCCACCCTCACTCTTACCGAGGTGTCGTAAAAGGCGACTAAGGTAAAGCTGCTGGCATGATCATCAGCACCCAGAGAAGGAAAACTCTGCATTTATATCAAAACCGTCGCCAACCCGTCTGCCAAGCATGGTGAGTATGGCAATTACACCTCATGTGATTGAGGGAGGCCCGTGCCCCAGCAGTGGGGACTTAAATGGGCTGACGATGATCAGTCCTTATGCCGGAGACTGGCAGGGTAGCTGCAACCAAACGGGTCGCGGTAAATATATTAATCTTTAGCTTTACCACGTAAGCTACTCGATGAAATTACATATTCAATCAGCTATTTGGTTCTGAAATCACAGTCGATAAGTTCTCTTTACGGAAGCTGGAAGGCGGCGCGGAGGATGGGCAACGTACTGGCGGTTGCTGCGACCAAACGTACCCCGTTAAACTCATTCATATTTAGCACTTCAAACCTACCTAATCTTAATCAGATATTTGGTTCTGAGATTACGATGAGTCAATTGATTCTCTCGACAGGAGATTGGGGGCGGCATGGAGACCGGGCAACGTCATCTTACCACTCTCGACCTACCTAAGCTACTAGATGAAACTACATATTTAATCAGCTATTTGGTTCTGAGATCACAGTCGATCAGTACTATCGACAGAGGCTGGAGCGGCGCGGGGGCCGGCAACGTATTGGCGGTAGCTGCGACTAAACGTGCCCCGTTAAACACATTCATCTTAGCACTCTCGACCTACCTAAGCTACTAGATTAAACTACATATTTAATCAGCTATTTGGTTCTGAGATCACAGTCGATCAGTACAATCGACAGAGGCTGGAGCGGCGCGGGGGCCGGAACGTATTGGCGGTAGCTGCGACCAAACGTGCCCCGTTAAACACATTCATCTTAGCACTCTCGACCTACCTAAGCTACTAGATGAAACTACATATTTAATCAGCTATTTGGTTCTGAGATCACAGTCGATCAGTACTATCGACAGAGGCTGGAGCGGCGCGGGGGCCGGCAACGTATTGGCGGTAGCTGCGACCAAACGTGCCCCGTTAAACACATTCATCTTAGCACTCTCGACCTACCTAAGCTACTAGATGAAACTACATATTTAATCAGCTATTTGGTTCTGAGATCACAGTCGATCAGTTCTCTCGACAGAGGCTGGGGCGGCGCGGGGGCCGGGCAACGCACCTGCAGTAGCTGCGACCAAACGTGCCGCGGTAAAAATACGTTATTAACGCTTGCTCTTTTATTTTTCAACGCGATCGCCGCGAGCTAAAGGTTATCGTGGGCCGGATTTGGAACACACGAGTTTTATATTAGATTCTGAGTAGTAGTTACGACGAGGTAAATCAGATACTTTTTTTAAGATACTAGAATAGGTATCCATAAAAAATAAATGAAAGACTCAATTTCATTTAAAAATGCCACTCGAAGGAGTAGAGATCTTTCCACGTGCTTGCTGGACTTTTTAATTTATGATTTCAATCATTTCATTTTTACATTATTTCAATAATGCTAAAGCTACGAAAAGCAGATCAATACGATTTGCTTTTCTTAGCTTTAGCACTTGTGTTACATATTATAACAGTCGCTTACTATCCAAATGTTCCGTCTGCTCGTCTGCCACCTATCACAAAAAGTAAGCTATAAAAGGGAAAGCCAACTGACTGATCTATAAACGCAGGGCCTAAACTACTCGTATAAGGGTTAGAAACTTGAAGTTCTGCCCACATGTTCCTTTTATAGCGTAGGGGAGCACCAAAAAGATTTTTGCAAATTCGTCCCCTAAAGGAGTAAAACGGAGGTTGAAAGTTAATATGAAACTTTTCCGTTTCTGAAATTATTCGAATATAGTTCAGTATGAAAATTCTTCATCGAAAATAAATTACAGATTGAAATATTGTCCCAAAATTAAATCAAGGGAATCACTAGCCCATACTAGTTAGTTATTACACTTGTTACAATAGGAGAACTGTTCTACTTCCTTAAAAAATTTAATGCCAAAACACTTACATTAAACACAAGAAAATAAAGCAGATTTGAATTATAAGTATAGCTTATTTAAAGTTTTAAATAAATATTTTTATTAATAGTATTCTAATAAACAAATGTAGCTAATCAACTCCCTGAATGCGTCCCTGGGCGCATGTTTCGGCGCGGCCGACTCCGGAGTCGCTCGGAGGCTGCGGTCACTGCCCGCTGCGCACGCACAGACACTACGCCCATTCAGCCGGCTGATACCACTCCCATTCAACAGGGTAATTATGATTTAAGAGCCTTGCTTGTAGAATGAGTGCAGTCGGGTTATTCGTAGAGATGTCATTACCGTGGCTGTCCTAAAATCCAATATTCCAGGAAATCGTTATGACACTTCATGTCACTGGGCAAAATGAAGTCTCAAGATATAAGACAAGAGATATTCCCTTTGAAAAGGGAATATCTCGAAACGAAAACTAGTATTTTATATTATCACAATTTGTATAATATTTTCTTTTTATATAATAATCTCCAAGGCATTTCTCATTACACAAGATGAGAGATAAGCTGTAAAGCCAGCACAGATAAATAAAAAATGCATCCATGTAGGTCTACACTATTCGTTCGATCACTATCATTTATATGTCCACTTCAAAATAAAAAAGTCAAGCCACCACATGACATTACTTTGACAGCTCACGTCACAGCTGCGAAATTCCACAGACTAAAAACGCGCGCCAATTTGGACTTGCAGGTATCTCCGCTCGCGATCTGATCGAGCTGGCATTACGGTAATATGGTATCGATACCAGACTGGATTGCGTTATCGAGTATCAAAAACTGACTTTGTCAGATTCTTGGGCGATTGAAGGTTAATTAGAAAATAAAATTTTAATTGCTTTGCCATTATAAATACTTATGTTTCTCTTGATAAGACATTATTAATAAGTAGGTACGAGACATCGTACCTACTTATTAGGTGATAAACGGTTTTAAGCATCCATATGGCTTTTGTGTCAGACCACTTAAAGAGCTTTACCACTGTCACTCATATCATAACCTAATAAAAGTGAAAACTGCCTAACTAAACCTAATAACTGACTTCGATTGTTGACTACCCACTTATTCTCAATAATTTACTTGACATTGGCAAAAGATCTTCGGATAGAGCCATAATATAAAAAAAAGTTTAGAAGTTTCCTTGATTGATACCTTAGATCCGGATTCGGCGGGTAGGGCTAAAATAAGCCGCATGGGCTGATGCAATTCAAAGGTTTTAAATTAGTGTCTAGCGGTTTATAGTGTACAAATTCGGTGTTTATTTGTGCAGTGAAGTGCCGCAAAGTGATCCTAATAATAAGAATCGTTTTTAACACTGCTATTGTGTGTCGAGTGCGTTGTCTCGTGACAACTTGCTTGGAACAAATAGAGTCTTAGAACCTGCGATTGCTTTTAGAGTGACATCCGCTGAATCCGTAGGTCGATAAAACGTAAAACACCGGTATGTCTTATTGAGTGACTGTGACATTTGACTGACTTCGTCTGTTGATTACCTACTTAATCCCAATAAGTTACTTGACATTGGCGAATTTTCTTCGGGTAGAGCCAGAATAATAAAAAAAATACCTTCGATCGGTCAGTTGATTTCAGAATACCCTAAAACATTTAAAATTTATAGGAAACATTAGTGGTTAAGCAATGTGCACCGCCATTGTAAGTAAAAGTACATGCATACAAGAATATTAGAATGACACCACACCTTACTTACTCTCAAGGTTATCTAAACTTATGTCCTGGGCTATCGATAATAAATGCCTAGTCATGTTATTAATAAAAATAATGATTTCGACTACCGCTTAATGTCAATGTCGTTGAAAATATCATGCGTGACATTTGCAGTCGATCGCTGAAATTTTGCGTAGGTGGAGCTTCGATCAACAATATAGAACTATAAAGTGGGAAATATATGACACTATTATAGAAGAGATTGACAATAATGTCAATATAGTAATAAACTTTAATAGTCAGGCATTGTATGTTTTAAATTTCACAGTTAATTAAGAGACAAAATGTCCATTGATTTATTCTTACTAGTATATAGATGAATAAAATCAGCATTCGAGCTGTTCTGTTGTACGGATTAGTTTCTATTATCTTACTATTTTTGATAATGATAAATCGTAAACATTTATTGTATTCCAAACCAATAACTATAGCGAGGAGAACAGACGGCCGTTGGGGCGGAAAGGTCCTCGAGTGGACGGCCACGTACAGGAAGTCGCAGCCGTGGCAGGCCCCCCACAAGATGGACCGACGATCTGGTGAAGATCGCGGGAATCCATTGGATGCGGGCGGCACAGGACCGATCTGTGTGGAGAACATTGGGGGAGGCCTATGTCCTGCAGTGGACATCTATTGGCTGAAATGATGATGATGATGAAACCAATATATAATTCTCGATGAAATAGTCAATTCAATGGTATAGATTCAGGAAAAAGTGTCTTAACAGACGGACGGATGTTTACACTGAGCTAGAAAAAAGAAATATCTCATATCTGACCGTTGGAGAGCCACGTTTCGGCATGAATGGGCCGGCTCGACCGGAATGACACCACGGGCTCTCAGAAAACCATTTACGCTGATTTTCTGTGAGGCCGTATTGTCAATCCGGTTGAGCAGCACTGTGCTGTGTTTCGCTGTGTGAGCGAGGGTACCGGAGGCCAATCCGGGGGAAAGGGGGGTTTAAAGCTAGCAGCGCACTAGTGACTACACTGGTGTCGCGGGTGTCCATGGACGGCAGTAATCGCTTACCATACGGTGACTCGTCGATCACATAAAAAAAGTGAAGAATAACGCTTATCTAAATCATCATCATCATCTTTTTGCAGTCCACTGCTGAACATTATGTCTCTAGAAATGTTCGCCATATCGATGTTTCCCCAGATATATACGAGTATTATATAGTATATTAGAGGAAGTATGAAAGTGGCCCCCATCATTGATAAATTGAAGGCAAATCGTCTTTCTTGCTATTTTTTTTATGCTAGAGGCGGACAAACGAGCAAGCGAGTCACCTGATGGAAAGTAATCATCGCCGCCCATGAACATCCGCGAAATCGAAGAGATCGCAAATGTGTTGCCGGGCTTTTTAAAAAATGCTATGGCCATGTAATGAGAAGAGGGGAAGATCATGTAACCAAAATAGTGATGAGTGTAATAAATGTAAGTGGGTGGAGGAACAGAGGACGGCCGAAAAAGAGATGGGTAGTTTGTGTGAAGAATGACAATATGGGAAAAGGGTTGGATGATTCAATGACGAATGACAGGGACGTATGGAAAAGGCAGACATACTTTTTTTTTGGTAACGCTGAGGGAATGCCGCCGGCTATAAGCGATGGTAGCTCAATGGATACGAACGCGCCTTCCACGCAGGTGGTCGAGATTGGAATTCGAACATGCACCAATGGTTTTTTAAAATCTATGTGCGTATTTCTACCATTTCCTTCTGCTCGGCGGTGAGGGGAAACATCGTGAGGAAACTTGCACGTTTCGGAAAACGTTTCTAAACGTGTAACCATGATTCAGTTGGTCTGATTCCCCTGTTAAAGGGTTGCGAAGTTCAGACGGCAGTCGCTTCATTGTAATTATCAGACCCCCTCCAATCCTGAATCATGGTCTAAGCGTACCCTGGACTCCAAAGCGACACCTTTGAACGCACCCGAGAATTACACGCTAAGATGAAGAAGAGGGAATGCCGCCGGCTCAGTAGGAGCCGATGAGCGCCGCCTTACGCACACCCGACCGCTGTGGTGCACTCAGGGGCATACCCGCTAAACTCTTTGCGACAGTTTAATCATCTTCATCATCATCCTGCCGCGCATAACTGACATACTGCGCCGACACGGACCCCCACCCTCGGCGAGAAAGAGCAGGAGGATGGTGATCGATCGATCCCCAGATACTCTCTATTACTTTTCTTAAAAAACTTACTTAAAAGACTCAGCGACCCAAATGTGTCACAAAAACTTGATGAGAATTAAATTAACATCTTTTCAGCGCTATCTTTTTCCTTGATACCTATTGAAATATCTCATTTGCCTATCAATTTGTCATCGAGCCGAGACATAAGTCATAAGTAGTCTCATTTTTTGCCTAGCCGCTATTCACCTCTGGGCGACTTCGAGGTCAAAAACGGCATAACTTGTAGTAACAGGTGACAAAAACAACATATTCCGCGAACTCTCGTTGCTGATATAGCATTCTAGCCTAAATATGTTGTATCATTGGTACATTAAAAATAGAGTTTATTATTTAATTTCCGTGCAGAACATTTTAATGCTTAAACATTTTATTGCTGTTTCGCAATAAAACTTTCATTACAACTTTAGGAAATCTAACGGTGCACATATTTACACAGGCAAGAACTCTACAGGTAAAGATAAAGATTTCTTTATTGACCACAGAATACCAATTTGTAACACGAGTGACATAAAAACATAAATAGAACAAATTCTGTAGCCAACAAGGCCCAACTTCGTATAGTGTATATTTAAGAAATTAACCACCATCAGTTTTAAAAATGGGAAAAAAACTTCTGCCTTTGCATTTTGACTCTCATTTTTAACAACATCTGTAATTCATAAACAAGTGACAGACGTCAATGTTTAGAAAATATATTTAGGTCAGGAAAATACATTCTCATATAGGGTTATCAGTTTCCCGGGATATTCCCGGATTTTTCAGTGCTTTCCCAGTATCAGTTGCAAACCCTACTAGTATAGATTAAAGCCTAACAAAGCCTTTTGAATTTAAAGTATCGACCGATAAACTTTCTAACAATGTTTTATTTATTCAAGTGACGTTTTTCACTGACAAGGAATCAAACACGAAGACAGCAGCGCGAATGCCACTCGTCATTACATCGGCGATTTAAAGTGGAGCGACGAACACATTATTCTAATAACATTTTCAATATCAAGGCAATTTACTTTAATAACTTTTGACAAGGTTTTTTTTGTAAAATAATGTAACGAGTTAAGTGAGTATTCGAAGCCAATCGTATAGGTAGTTTATTAAAGTGCGAGTAAGATCATTCTTGAATAAACATTTCTCATTATCTCTACACGTAGGTATGTAGTGATCTAAAGGCCTTAAGCGCTATGAATTAGAGCCAAAGTCTTTTCCTAACTATTATAGGCCTCTTGCGACCCAATTTTTCTCATAGCACATAATAAAATACTCCACATTTGAGCTCAAAAAATCTCCCTGATCTTATTTTTTGTATTTTCGTTACGTTACAATAAGAGGGGCGTCTTTACTTATAATGCAGGGGGTGCGGTGCATCCGGGCGCCGGAAGTTAGATAGCGGCGAGAGCCCCTCGCTACACATAGAGCCTCCACTGTTTTCCTCATCTTAACGTGTGATTCCCAGTAGCACCCAATGCTGTCGTTTCGATGCCCGGAGTAGGCTTGGACCATGATATAGGATTTGGGATGTCTGATAATTACAATGAAACGACTGCCCATAGCTAGTCGAACATGTTATAAGTATTCCATTTAGTTCCGCATTTTGAAACAAGAGGGAACCAGGTTATTGATTGCGCCCATGCGCTTCTTGGGGCAGAGCCGCCGCTGGTTACGAGAACTTTAAACAAATAGGTATAGTCTATTTTTAAGCACAAAACAAACGTATTTGGTCTCAAAACTACAGATCCCTGGTCTCCGTTTGGGTCAGCCTCCAGAATTTGGTATATCTGGTAATAAAAATGAAGTGATTTCCTTCTAGCCTTTGCTTGCAACCCTTAGACTAGGGAATCAACTGGTTCATGGCTACTGGTCACAACTGGGTACAGGGCCACCGAAACGGTGCTTATTAAAACATCATCTCCCTACCATCTATTTAGTTTGTACTCATACTTTTTCTGTCCTGTGAGACAAACCTTCCTTTTCCCCAGATTTGAAGGGAGCTCTTGGTGGTCGGACATGTAAAACAATAACATGTAACAAACAGGAACAGATTTAATTAGATCAAAAAGTCACACGACATTCAGGGTGACGCATTAATCAAAAAACCGGTTAGAGCGGGACGGAACGATATCGATCACTTATGCACAATCAAATCAATAACGGTGAACTAATTGCGGACAGTTTTTTAGTATCTTTGATTATACACCGTAATATTTCATTACCATCTGCAAAAATGCCAATGTAAATACCAAAATGTGAATGTGCATTATGTCTGATAAAACCCTTTTTTAGCATTGTTCTTCTGAGCCTTACTTTATTAGATTTGGGTTACAAATACTGCCGTGTGGTCCCTGGCAGAGTAGAATAGGCCACCCTCACTCTTGCCGAGGTGTCGTAAAAGGCGACTAAGGTAAATCTGCTGGCATGACCATCAGCACCCAGAGAAGGAAAACTCTGCATTTATATCTAAACCCTCGCCAACCCGTCTGCCAAGCGTGGTGAGTATGGCAATTACCCCTCATGTGATTAAGGGAGGCTCGTGCTTCAGCAGTGGGGACTTAAATGGGCTGATGATGATGATGATGGGTTACAAATATAAAAGGATATATGGATGGAAATGATAGAAAATTCGATGCGAGAAGCAGATGAACAGCATTTGCCTCCATTACTTATGCATCATTTATCAACAAAATGGACCCCAGGCTCCGAAATGACAGTGGGACGATCATGATCAACATAGTTACGGAGGCAAACCCTCACAGCCTCACTTTTTCCATCTCTAGTAACTTCTATCCTCCTACCTATCATCAGTAGGTACATTTTTTCCGCTGCCTCCTAAGGTTTGCCGTGAACCAATTTACACTGTGCCTTAACAGCCTACTTTAGGTATGCATTGACAGCCCACACCCACAGATAATAATTAGACGGATGGCGTGCTCTAATGTCAAGTGTCAACATAAATGTCAAGTCATAAAAAGTCATCGGTCATGCGTATGCGCCTACTAGATAGACGTGTCTTCCTGAATGAGAAGGTTAATCGAACTATGCAGTTATTAATCGTTCACTCATACATTTTAATTTGTGAAAGGAATAGTTACCATTGATGATAAACGTGACTTTTTCAGTGCTTTCCCAGTACCGGTACCAGTGACTATCACTAACTACAGGCTACTGTCCAAGGGTAGCAGCGCACTTGTGACTCCACTGGTGTCCCGGGTATCTATAGGCGGTAACCGCTTACCATTGGGCGATCCGTCTGCTCATCCACCACTAATTACATTAAAAAGAAATCACGGCCAAATCTCAGAAAACCAGTGTGAAGAAGCGCCTGCGGTGTGTTCCGCCGAATGAGTGAGGTAATTTTCTGGCTTTTCAGTACATTTGTTACCATTGGCATTGATGTTACGGGCATCCATGGGCGGGGGTAATCGCTTACCATCAAAAAATTCGTCTATTCCCCCTTTGATCCCAAGGAATGTTTTTCAAGAGCCACTAGAATTGCTTCATTCACCTAGCATGTCTCAAAGCAGCGATACTATTGGCTCTTAACAAACTCATTTCTCGCAACATATACTCACTCATCTCATTCAACGACTTATGCGACACAGGCCTGCGAGCCTAGTGCATAAGTCACTGAATCTACTTTAATTGTTTATATTTTTTGCCAATAAAAATAATTGAATTGAATTGAATCTCTGGTGGTAACGCAGCCTAATTCTTGTAAATTTTAAAAACTACTTTTCTAAAATTTCTCAGAAACCGGCTTTCATCATCGATCGGCGTGGATTGTCTAGTGCATTTTATTGAACTCTTTTTTCTTGAATGAACGGTTATGCTCAAGTCTTCTAGTAGAACCCAATTCCGCCATTCTTTGTTGTTTATTAGATTTATTAAGACCGTCTACCAATGTGAAGTGTGGAATGAGGAGTTTGAATTTATCGCGTGCTATATACGATTTATTTAATCATGTGGCATTTATTTGCATTATGTATGCGATCTGTTAAAAAAAACATGTTACAAGTATTAAGATTAATAAGTTACAATATGAATTAATATAAAAACATAACGAGATAGTGTTTTGAAAAATGAGAGAGATAATATCGCGTGATATTATGTTACTAATTTGTACTCATGTTCGGTGGAGCTGCGTTCGGGACAAAATACATGTAATAAAAATAACACTTCCCACCCGCCAACCAAGGATAGTCCCGGAACAAAGCCCTTAATAACATTGAGATGACATAATCTTTAGTGCGGTAATAACTTTAAAAAACACAATTTATATAAGGTGGTATAAGTATTAATATTTCCATTAATTGAACAAGGAGCTCATTTGATTAAAAGAGCTCCTTTGTCTTAGAATTTTTTTGACGGAATTAATGCTGCTCATTATAAACATTTTCCCCGTAGAACATAATAGATCTGGCAAAAATGTATCTTTCAAAAGATTGGAACATTTGCATCTGGATCAGTGCAGAGATGCGGAACAGTAAATGCTTCATTTGGAACATCGTCTCTCAGATAGATCCGTGATACATTCCGCTCATTCGGCTCACTCGAATCATTCAGCTCATTCGGATCATTCGGCTCTACGGATCATTCCGCTTATTTGGCTCACTCGGATCATTTAGCTTATTCGGATCATTCGCCTCATCGGATCATTCAGCTCATTTGGAACATTCGGTTCACCCGAACTCGAGATCAATTTGAGTCGAATGATACATTCGAAGTGAACATTAGAGATGCGGAACAGTGTATCATTTGACTGAGTCGGATCACTGAGCCGTTTCAGTAAAGAGTTATACACGTCTAGTACATAAGGTCATAAATTAAAAAAAAAGTAAATAATGCAACCTGTACTTTGACCAGACCTGATCCTGCCTCGTAGTCCAAGTTTGCGCAGAGGTCCAAAACAACAGATTTGGACGCAACCATGAATAAATGTCTCGATGATGATGTAGTGTTAAGTAATTACTATGATAAGAAATAATATTAGGAGTTAAAGTATGAAATTGCCGATATGTATGCAGATTTTCTAATTAACATTTTTTTTAATATTTTAAAGTAACTATTAATACTACTATTAGTAGTAAGTAACTATAAGTTCTATATTTAAATGTGCTTTAATAAACATTTCGTTTTTTTTGTGATAAGTGGCAGACGACCAGACGGAACACCTGGCAATAAGGAATGGAAGGATGGAAGACCGCCCTTGGACACCCGCGACTCCAGTGGAGTCACAAGTGCGCTGCTAACCTTTAAACCGCCTTTTCCCTAGATTGGGCCTCCGGTACCCTCACTCACGCGAAACACAGGACAGTGCTGCTTCACGCCGGTTTTCTGTGAGGCCGTGGTATCGAGCCCGCCTATCATGCCAAAGCGTGGTTCTCCCACGGTAAAATGTACATTTAAAATTGGTTTTCTGAAAAAAGTATAGCTTATTCAAAAAGTTATAATGATAAAAACGGCAATCCTGTTTAAAAAAAGAAGAGTCAATTTTAAGGTTTTTTTTTCTGCATTAAAAATACAATATCATCATATCTGCGCATTACAAGCCTAAGAAACATGGTCTTTATCAAAATAAAAATAGATTTAGTACTTTTTTGGTTATAGTTTGAATTATTAATTGTATGTATGGACAAAAACGGAAATTTCATACTTTAACCTCTATTATCTATTGACAACTACAAGGCTAAAACATAACCAGAAAGCCCGAAACACTTTCGCGATGTAATCGACACCCAGCGCCATCTATTGGCAAAGTCGGAAACCTCACAGAAAACCGATGTGAAGCAGTATTGTGCTGTGTATCGCTGTGTGAGGGTACCGGAGGCCCAATCCGGGGGAAAGGGGGGTTTAAAGGTTGGTATGGCACTTGTGACTCCACTGGTGTCTCGGGTGTCCATGCGCGGCGGCAATCGCTTACCATCAGGTTTTTTTTATGTGATAGGTAGGCAGACGAGCAGACGGATCACCTGATGGGAAGCGATTGCCGCCGCCCATGGACACCCGCGACACCAGTGGAGTCACAAGTGCGCTCCGGTCGAGCCTGCCCATTCATATCGAAGCGTGGCTCTCCCGCGGTCCGTCTGCTCCGTCTGCTCGTCTGCCTACCTATCACATAAAAACAAGTTTGGAATCAATAGTACAATTAAATCCCGAAATGAGGACGGGTCATTATTAGTCACTAACCGCAAATCGAGATGCTACCGTTTTAATCATCGCCAAACCCTGTAATTGAAGAGATCCAATTACATTCGCAGATAAAGCCGTTTAATAGATAACAAATATAACTAACTACTCTTAATTGAAATTACTAAAAACTTGTTTAAAAGCATCTAGGTGTATCGGTACATCGGCAGCAAAAACATGTATACAATTATTACCTGGTCAAAAATCTTTACCTCCCTCGTTAAGATACGATAAAAAAATTTAGGCTAAGGCGGCCAATCTAAATGTTCAGCCACTTACGCGGGATATATTAAATGCTCAAGTGTGTACGTAAACACAAGTACACTCCATATTCCCTTGCCCTCATATTCCGATGGGACACCAGTGTGACACGACCTTTTTTACAAACGAGCAGATGGCACACCTGATGGAAAGTGATCACCGCCGCCCATGGACATCTGCAACACCTGAGGTATCACATATGCGTTGCCGGCTCTTAAGAAAGGAGTACACCCTTTTCTTGAAGGTCACCAAGTCGTATCTGTTCGGAAACACCACGGATGACAGCTGGTTCCACAGTTTTACTGTGCGTGGTAGGAAATGACGTGAGAAACGCACTGTAGTCGATATAAATCCATCCAGGTGATGTGGATGGTATTTCGCGTTCTGACTTGATGTGCGGTGGTGAAAAATTGCAGCTGGAATAAGGCCGAACAGCTCCTCGGAACATTCCCCATTGTAAATGCGATAGAAGATGCACAGTGATGCTACATCTCTACGCAATGACAGAGGATCAAGTGTGTCGGAAATTGCCTGGTCGTCGACAGTTCTGACCGCCCTTCGCTGGATACGATCCAGAGGAAGAAGCTGATATTTGGGAGCTCCAGCCCAGAGGTGAGAGCAGTATTCCATGCAGTAACCTACTCACGAAACACTAAAAAAGATTATTAGTCTTTAAAAACAGGTTTTATTCACAAACAGTCTTAAACAAAATATTAAATAAATACGCATTGGAAACAGAAACTATTGTTAGTTCCTCAACTTAACAATATCTCAAAATGACTGTCAATAAATTGATACATGTATCTCGCGTTTATATTCAGAAATTGTAAGTCGTTTTCTTCTTGTAAATCAACACAATTTGCTACGTCCGGTTACGAGAAAGACTATAATTCGCGCCACACTGAAATCACAGTGTGAAAAGGTTAGCAGTGAAGTAAGGGTCCGAGAAGTGGGAGTAGTAGGAGCGCAAAGGATAGGGGAGGTACAAAAGATCCCTTAGAGTCGAAGTTCCCCATGAAAAAGGCCCCGAACAGATAAGAAATGATAAGGATCCGAGGATGTGAGTTTTATGTTTATTTCCGACAAATGATGAATTCCACGATTATTGGTTTTGTTTAGATTTAGAACTTTAGAATTGTGCTAGCATACAAGAAACACATATGTAAAAGATCATTGTATGGATTGCATTAGCAATAAAGGTGGAGCTGTTTCCAATTAAAATTCGACAAGGATAGTGGTTGGTAAAGCGCATAGGTAGCTATTGAAAAACGATTCAGCAAATTACTATTTTGCAGACTGACAAAAACCTAATTATACCTACACAAAATATAAGAATGAGTAAAAACTAGGTAGTTGATATTTTTATAGCAATCTTTTGCTTTGTTTATTCTTAAGTATAAAAAAAACACTTGTACATTTCATCTAGTGATCAGGCGGAACGAACCCATGTCTTCCACAATCCGGGTGGTTGTTCTACCAATTATACCACTGAACGCGTTACTAAACCGAAGATTGAATGAAAATGTGGGTTCGAGTCCCGCTTGAGCACGAGATAAAATTTTAAAGTGTGCTATTTATTTAAGAATTGTAAAAAAAGTTACAGGATATCAAAGGCGGAGAACAGTGTTGCTGAAAAATCAAATTAATCTTTTTAAAAAGTCAGGATTTTAACTGTGGCAAAACATTTCCAAAGAGTCATGTTACTGCATCTTCATAGTCGAATGGATTGTTACAATG
Source organism: Marasmia exigua (assembly GCA_019059595.1). Classification (NCBI taxonomy): domain Eukaryota; kingdom Metazoa; phylum Arthropoda; class Insecta; order Lepidoptera; family Crambidae; genus Marasmia; species Marasmia exigua. The sequence goes on from CM032472.1 coordinate 19,117,448, forward strand.
TCGATTTAGAATTTTTGTCAAAGACGCGTGACATGAACTCATGGAGAGGAACATGTTTCACTGTCATTGATTCAGTTGTGCTGAAATAGCCGCGGACATTTTGAATTTCAAATGGTCGTGTTTATACGTCACCGATAGTTATCCGAGCGTGGGGAAAACTCTCGCGAGAAATCATACGAATCTAATATTTGATCGTAATTGAACAACAGACACTAGGGGCCGTTTTCGTTTGATGGCAGCTTTAAATATCCAATAAGTTATAATGCGACGCAAAAACGACTGTTCTGAGTTTGTCGTGTCTGTGTGTGTGTGTGTGTGTGTGTGTGTCTGTCTATGGCATCGTAGCTCCCTAGCCGCCGTCACAAAGATATGGATTGTTTGTTTTAACACAACTCCCTCAATATGGGTATAATATAAAAGGGCTTGAGTAGCTGAATATATTTATTGTAACAAATTTCAATTTCAAATCCAAGATGGCCGCCGTCGGGGGATTTTTTAATTTTCAATTTAATGTTATCTAGAAATAGTTAACCTCTTTTATATATTATTATATCCTCTAACATTTCTATTTAAGCTACTGAAATAGACTGTCTTGATATATATGTATGATTTAATGGACAAGTCAAACCTAGTAAAAAATGTTTTTTCATCATTTTGGTGATATAATTATGAAGATTTTAATTAACATAAACAATATACAATTTGTTTAATAGTTGATTTAACAAACGTCTTTTCTTTTCTCAAATCATTTATTTACCCTGTATCTTCAATCGGTATTACTAGAGTATAAAGTAAATGGTCTCCATATTATTGAAATAAAATATTGCTTGTGTGAAATTCGTAGCAGTCCAGGTGACCTTACAAAACTATGGGAAATTCCATTTAATTTCAGTCCAGAAACCCTTTCCCAAACCAGTTCGTACGGGAAGTTCGCAATAGAACCAAGATCTAAGCATTCTATAACTATGATGGAGTTATAGCTACGGACATTAACTAAGATACAATTAAATCCAATACCCACTTGAATTTATTTCAAGCCCCCCACAGGACTTTAGACGACAAGTTAACGTACACTCGTAAGGACATACGAATTTATTTGGTACATTACACGGCTGTCCACGCCTAGGGTTCGCAACATAAATTATCCATAGATTTCAAAGCACAATAAAGATCGTAGATCGAACGTAATATTGTAACTAATGGTGGACGATGGATTGGGTACTAAGAGGTCACTTTCGCTGGAAGAATGATTAGCTTCAGACGGTAATAAATTGAAGGGGAATAATTGAAGCGAACTGAAACGTGGTTAACGTAGCTATCAGGGAGTTATTAATTTATTAGTCAGCGTGGTGCGTGTCTCTAAATATGTGCGTAGTATATCACATATTCGTAAGTGTTTTTGCAAACTAACTGTGGGAGAGCCACGCTTCGGCGGAATGGGCCGGCTCGACCGACCAGAAAACCGGCGTGAAGCAGCACTGTGCAGTGTTTCGCTGCGTGAGTGAAGGTACCGGAGGCCCAATCCGGGGGAAAAGGGGGTTTTAAGGTTGGCAGCGCACTTGTGACTCCACTGTTGTCGCGGGTGTCTATGGGTGGCGGCTATCGCTTACCATCAGGCGATCCGTCTGCTCGCCACCTATCACATAAAAAAAACAAAGCAAAGGAAAAACAAAATAATAAGGGTACAAATAACCAGGCAGTGCATATATGTTGTGTGTTGTGACCTCCAACATAAATAGCCCTCACTCAGCCTATGTCATGACCCTGAAAAAGTTCATGACTCTGATTTTCAGTAGGGCCAGCTGAGTGAGTGCCATTGACGTCAGCCTTGTGTGTCTTGTGTACCTAGTGTGAAGTATATACTCTTTAATATATACATGTAGGAGTGTGTTAATGTAATTGTAAAAAAATTGCATTACTACCCGCGAGTCACAGACAGACGATTCTGAAACTATGTGCCGTGTTATGAAAATTGCAGGAAATCATCAACATTGAAAATCATTTAACTAGGTAATTGCCTTTTATACCTATTATTTGTATCTACCCCATACTATGTAACTACCAACCTTCTACTGTTTAGCCAGATAAACCCGCGAGCTTCTGCGATTAAAATTTAACTCTATAAATTGTTCATTTCAATGCCCCTCGGCCTCAAAACATAAGCAAGGCTGGCGATACAATAGTTAAATCACAGGACGGCATTCCCGGGGTTACGTGGGGAGTTCTAGGTCAGGCCCGGGATCAGAGATCGCAAGTTACGTAAGCAGGCTCTGTACTTGTGTAGGCGTGACTGTGGTTGCGAACCCAGCCTTAACATGGGTACGCAACATTTTCTGACATATGGTCAGGTTGTTTTGAGCCACAATAGTGGCAAACAGCATTCGTATATGAATATAAAGGGGAAGCATTGCAATGGGTTTTTTTCGGGATTTCTAGGTCAGGCCCTGTAACTTTTTCTGATGTACTTAAAGCTAGTTTTGCGGCAGTCCTCTGTAAACACGTCATCGACATGACCTTATAGAAAAAAAACTAATAGTCGGAGATAAAAATAAGAACCGATCCGGTCATCCAATAAACAGATGGGTATCTGTTTATTGGATGACCGGAATTTTTTAGCCAACACATTAAATTTGATATTAAATACTTTTCATCCATTAAACAGATCGGTCCGGATCTCTTTCTATTCGTATCTTAGACTATAACTTGATGATGATAATATGATTAGGTCAAAATGAGATATTTTACATATTAATGTATTATTTTCTGTGATTATAAAACAACTAGATCAACTTATAAAAAGACACCAACACCGTTATTATTTCTGAAAAGCACTCTTTTTTCACACATTTTTTATATAAAGTTTCCAAACTGATTAAACAAGCAAACAAAATAAATAAATAGCAACTTAACGAGGGTAAGCCAAAGGTTGCAAATACCTGACAATTACTCCGTTTAGACCAGAGCCTGCAGTTTAATATCTATAGAGAATATCGGTGATTATAGCAGAAATTGTTAGCAACCTGTAACTGACTGTATCGAAATATAATGTTGATTGGAAATGTTAATACGGATATTAAAGCATAAACTAAAAATTAGGTTTACAATGTAGCGTACGTAACCCAATCAAGAATTGATTAGTACAAACCTAGTGTTAATTCAGCCACAGGCTTGACATATAACTGACCGGATGACCGGATGACTTGACTGACCGGATGGCGTAATTGGTAGTGACCCTGCCTTTTACGCCAAAGGTCGTGGGTTCGATCCCCACCCTGGACAAACATTCGTGCGATGAACACTTGTGTTTGTTCAGTGTCTGGGTGTAATATATGTATTTAAGTATATATTTGTGTTCCTCTGTTGTCTGATATCTGTAATACAAGTGCTTGAGCTACTTAGTACGGAATCAGGTCAACGTATGAGATGTTGTGAGAATTTTTATTATAACTATCCAACTACCCGGTAGCACAGTGCCTAGTGTGTCGTTTAGAATCTGGACTCGATTCCGAGTTTGGGCATTGTGACTGAATATAAGTGTTAGTCAGGAGACTGGAGCTCGACGCTTTTGTACCCTGTGCTTCGGAAAGAACGTTAAACTGGTTCATTATCCTATCATTTACCAGCCGTGTTACATTAGTGTCCCATCGAAATATGTGGGTAAAAGAATAAAGATATAACGAACAGACGGGCGGCCGTGTGGTCCCCGGCAGAGTAGAATAGGCCATCCCTCACTCGTATAAACGTAATGGTTCATCATCCAATCATTTACCAGCCGTGTTACATTGTTGTCCCATCGAAATATGTGGGTAAAAGAATAATGATATAACGGACAGACGGGTGGACTCTTACAGCGTAGTTTCCTGGTCAAAAATGGTCAGAGTCTAGATTTAATAAATAAATAAATAAAGGCGGATAGACACACAATTTTGACGGCAACCGATATTTTGAGACAACGAAGTAATAACGAGAAAACAATATATTTATTTAATTTGTGACAGTGGGAGAGCCACGCTTCGACATGAATGGGCCGGCTGGACCGGAGTGATACCACGGCCTCACAGAAAAACGGCGTGAAGCAGCACTGCTGTGTTTCGCTGCGTGAGTGAGGGTACCGGAGGCCCCATCCGGGGGAAAGAGGGGTTGGCAGCGCACTTGGAGCCACAACTGGTGTCGCGGGTGTCTATGGCCGGCGCAATCGCTTACCATCAGGGTTTTTTTTATGTGATAGGTAGGCAGGCGAGCAGACAAATCACCTGATGGGAAGCGATTGCCGCCGCCCATGGACACCCGCGACACCACTGGAGTCACAAGTGCGCTCCGGTCGAGCCGGTCCATTCATATCGAAGCGTAGCTCTCCCGCGGTACGTCTGCTCCGTCTGCTCGTCTGCCTACCTATCCATCAAGCAATCCGTCTGCCACCTATCACATAAAAAAATTGAAACCTTGCCTTTGATTAGACGGGCAATAATTAATCTTTTCTTATTCAAATTTGGCAATAACAAGAAAAATCGATTGACCCCTCGTAAAATTAAATCTCCATATGGTTTACGATCCATCACAGCTACCTATTAGCTATTTTATCTTCTTCAGAATCTTTTCGTGGATAAATTTCTCGATCTGATAAACAAATACCTAAGGCTTAATGGCGTTAGAGCCTTTTTATGGGAGATTCTATGCTATAGTTTCTTCTCAAGATTTGTTAATGCGATGCCTTTGTTTGATCGCATTCTTGGTCATTGTTCCGGTTCTAATATTTTTGAAGTTATTTTGGAGTTAAAACACTACAGCAAAATGAATGACAGTGAGAGATCTCATTCTTACACCATTCATTACCCACTTATTGACTAGCACTTCATATACAGGGTATATCGGTAAACTGTGACATCCCTTTAAACATCACTTCTACCAATCATTCCGAACCTTTGTTCTAACACTTTTGGAAATAATTCTGTGCGTCCCGTGAAAAGTGGTACAAGTCGACTTATATCGAATTTCATTTGCTTCTTGCTACTTCATCAAAAAAAAGCCTCAATTTTTCTGTCTGATCAGACATTTTTTTTTCTACCAACCATTATAAAAAAATTTGTTCAATGACTTTTGGAAATTCGAATGAAAAAATTCAACTTAATAAATTGCTAAAAATTGCTATACCCAAAAAAACATATTTTCATACAAAGAAACTTAACGTAAACGTAACGTAAAAAAACTTAAACAAAAAAAAATGTCTGATCAGACCGAAAAATAGAGGATTTTTTTGTGATGAAGTAGCAAGAAGAAAATCAAATTCGATATAAGTCGACTTGTACCACTTTTCACAGGACGCACAGAATTATTTACCTTTAAAATTACCTCGAAGACTCTATACAAAAAAACACGTTACGTTAAGTTTCTTTGTATGAAAATATGATTTTTTGGGTATAGCAATTTTTTGCAATTTATTAAGTTGAATTTTTTCATTCGAATTTCCAAAAGTCATTGAACAATTTTTTTTATAATGGTTGGTAGAAGAGTTGGTTGAAGGGGTGGATGTAGGTAACTGTCTGCATCTCTTTAACTACCTCTACACTCTGTTTGGAGAAACGCGGTAAGCGCTGCCCGACTATCCTAAAAGACAAGCAAAGAGGCAAACGGCCATCTCCGTACCATTGTCAAAACAACAAACGAATGTCTGACACATAAAAATAATTTCTGGTTATGTCCAATGCTTTCACTTTGGAGCTTTCGGTACGACGCGGCGACGCTTGGGCCATGATATAGGTTTTTTTTTATATTAAATGGGTTTGCACTTGACCTCATTTCACCTGATGGAAAGTGACAATTAGGTCTAAGATGCAGCGTGCTTACCCAGAAGAAGCCTATTCACTCTCGACTTAAAGACACCCAAATTGTAGCTCTCTGGGAATACAGAAGCCGGCAAGTTGTTCCATTCCTTAGCAGTTCGTACCAAGAAAGAAGAAGCAAAACGCTTAGTACGAGCTGGTGGAACTTGCACAGTTTAAGGGTGGATTCCTGTCGTCTTCCGTTCCGTGACTCCCGAAACTATCCTAAACGTGCAGGTTCTCTCCCGATGTGTTCCCTTACCGCCAAACTAGTTGTTGAAAAGGAAAAACGCTTATCCGAAAAAACCTTCACCGTATCTGAAAAACTTATCCACTCGATCAGGTTCCCCTTTTTTTTTATATGATAGGTAGGCAGACGAGCAGACGGATCACCTGATGGTAAGCGATTACCGCCGCCTATGGACACCCGCGACACCAGTGGAGTCACAAGTACGCTGCCAACCTTTAAAGTCCCCTTTCCCCCGGAAGGGCCTCCGGTACCCTCACTCACGCAGCGAAACACAGCACAATGCTGCTACACGCCGTTTTTCTGTGAGGCCGTGGTATCACTCCGGTCGAGCCGGCCCATTCATGCCCAAGCTTGGCTCTCCCACGGTCCCCTGTTAAAGGTTTGGGAGTTGGGCAGTCGCTTCATTGTAATTGCCAGACTCCCTAAATCCTGAATCATGGTCCAGGTGCACCCTCCAAAGCGACGCCAGTAGACGTAACCGCAAATTAAACGCTGAGATTTATCAACTCGTATGGCATACAATATTCGCAGTTTACCCACTCAAAGACATTCAGAAACTCCCGGTTCAATTTTAACCAACCTCAGGACATTTAACATTCGGACCAGACCCCAGGCTTATAGTAGCTAATAAATTTTAGCTAAACAAGATAACATCGAGCTATTTAGGTGTCCATTTTATTACTGCATAAAAGTGAAGTTTCGCCTATTTGGAGCAGAATGGATGCAGTGAAAGGCCGATAGTATCGGCTCACTGCTTTCGTTTTGTCTCGTTGTTTGTTGTCCAGATATGTTGCGGCCTATCTGATCATAGTTAGTACGGACCAATAGTTTAACGTAGTATTAAGAAAATCCAGTAGTGAGACAAAGAACTTTTTTTTTGTTGCGAAAAATAGGCAGAGGAACATGCGGCGATGGTCATAATACCTATGTATCGTGAATGAAGTCCATTTATCATGTTAGATTTTATTTTATTTTATTTATTAGAACAACCAACAAGGCACACACTACACAAGTCTTAAGTCTAGCGCAGAGCTAATTCTAAGTGCTGTCTTAATTACAGGTTGCCACGGCATGCAAAGTGGACTAAAGTGTAACTAATAAAAATAACGTGCATTTGTTACAAAAGTTATCTAATTTACAAAATTTAGGTTTGCACTAATGACTATCTATTATTAGGTCTTTTTTAGATTTTCGCGTTCCATTATAACTATAATGTATCAATACGGGGATTAACACGATATTTATTATGTGAAACAACATTGTGTACTCACATATTTGGCTCGACGTTTCGGCTACGTTACAGCAGCCGTGGTCAGGAGCCGTGGTCCGCTCGTGACCACGGCTGCTGTAACGTTATTAGTAGGTAGGTAAATAGTTATTATTAGGTCTAACTATGGAATGAACTATCGCCAGCGGTATTTCCGGACAGATACGACCTGCGAATCTTTAAGAAAAAAGGTCAGCAGCGCACTTGTGTCTCCTCTGGTGTTGCAGGTGTTCATGGGCGGCGGTAATCGCTTACCATCAGGTGATCCGTCTGCTCGTCTGCCCCCTATCCCATAATATATTATAATAATAAAACCCGTTTCTTATAATAACAAAAAAAATAGCAAAGATCAACAAAATAAACGAAAAAAATCAGCTATTCCATACAAAATAGAATATTCACCCGGCAATGCGTCTTTCCATTCTGTACAAGGCCAGAACGCAGGGGTGTGTAGTTAATCGCGTATAGATTGGAAATTACTTTTTTACTAAGGTCTTCCAATATATACTAGACTAGTACGCACATACTCGCGTATACTTTGTAGTCACATAAGTAACTAGCTAGTTCCAAAATATACAGTACCAGTATGCATACGGACTAATCGTGTATATTTCCAAGTAAGCGTGCAAAAGTTTAGATTCCAATCTATACGCCAGCAGTTGCATGAGCCATTTTTATTCATCATTATCATCAGCCTATCGCAGTTCACTGCTAGACATAGGCCTCTCCAATTGTTCACCACCGTGATCTATCCATGGCTTCTCGCATCCAGCTCTTGCCAGCCACCCTGCGCAGATCGCCCCTCCACCTAGCCAGAGGGCGCCCTACATTACGTTTGCCAAGACGCGGTCTCCACTCTAGAACTCGTTTACCCCATCGGTTGTCGGTTCAGCGGCACATTTGGTTCATTTTGATTCGTGGACCACAAAAGGGAACAAAAAACAGGATTCAAGCAGGCCGACCCTCAACATCAGCTCCTACAGCAAAGAAGAATAGAAAATGGGAATATGACCTTGCATTTAACGTTTTGCAAAATATAAACAATGGTCGTTGATTTCTTCTTGTAAAAGTATCAGCCTATAAACTGTCCCACTGCAGAGCAAAGGCCTGCATCATATAAATCAAGTCATCGCTACTATGATGGGATAAGGCTTAATATAACGCTTGCCAAATGCGGATTGATGATCACAAACCCGAGCTATGTTCGAAAAATTATTCTTGTATATATTGTAATCACACATTTACGGACATTATTACAATATATACACGATCAGTTTCCTATGGCTGTTTGGCCTTGTATAGATTGAAAAGACGCCCCGGCAATAATGTATCGAACAGCTGATTTTTTTTCGCTTATTTTATCGATCTAACATGCTAAATGCACTTCCTTCACTATATAAATGCCGTGTTCCCTGTTCGCTACGACATGTCCTTTTTTGAACGAGGTTTGAAAAGAGTTCTTCTCTCACGGTAGGCAGCGGCATGACTGCTCCGGCATTGTTGATGTCTATGAGCGGCGGTTACCATTTATCATCAGATGGGCCGCATGCTCGTCTGCCTATTATTCGCAATAAAAAAACCTTCTCTATGGTTTTCGGGATGTAAACAATTAAAAAATAACGTTGTATACATTATTAGGTTCTACCTACATTATTGTTTTAATGTCTATGAGCCACAGATATTATGAGCTGAAAAATAGACCAATATTTTTTTTGTGTAACAAATAACTTAAAATGATTTTTTCTTTTGTTTCAGGTATGTACAGGATCATCTCGTACCGTCACGAAAAAAATATCAAACATAAGGGCAAAATAGGTATAGTAGCCATTACATTATACTTACCTACACGTATATTTGAGATATCAACACCCACCTCGACTATATCTCGTATATCTCGACCCTCTTAATGTTTTTTTTTATGTGATAGGTGGCAGACGATCAGACGGATCACCTGATGGTAAGCAATTGCCGCCGCCCATAGACACCCGCGACACCAGTGGAGTCATAAGACTTGAGGAGCGTCGAAACAAAAACCGATATATCACATTTTGAAAAATATATATATGGCAATATATTTTTGTGGCAATTTGGTTGATTTCGTACTTATCTTCCTGAATAGTTAAAATAACCTGGTCAAAAACTGATAAATCCGCTATAAAACTGGCCAATCAAAATACCCGAATTTGAACAAGAACCGATAATTACATCAATCGTACTGAACAAAGATGGTGATTGGAACAGATACCGATATATCCTTTACATTTTTCATTGACGACTCTGATATATTAGTTTATCAATTAATACCAATTTATCCTCCTGTGTTTTATCAAAAACCGATAAATCCAATTGGTTTGGTCAATAACCGAAATATCCATTTTTTATAATTCAATAGGTACCATAGCCACGAATGCAGAATTCCGTTTTGCAAAGAGTGATGCTAACATCTACAATTTGATAAATTTCGTTTAGCTGTAAATTTAAAAACCATAAACTTGGCCATATTTTTACATATTTCCATAAAAAACACAATTGTGATTTATCGGTTTTTGTTCCGACGCTCTTATGAACATGTGTATCTATTTTGTTACAAATAAACTATTTTAACTATCTACATGTCATTAAAACGAGACCACCCCGCATTTCGCCCGTTAAAAGCCCTAAATCGACATGTCAAATAGATCACACAGCACTTAAGGTCAGAACCAGTTGGTATCAATATCTATGTATAACGAATGGAATCCAACGCTCTGGCTTTAGGTATACACCTATGGCCGTCGACAATGGCCTGTAGGCGAACAGGCTCATACTTGAATGCTTAGATTCTTCCTACACAAATAAGAGGCTATTCAATCGAGTTTTCGAAAAAAAACTAAACCAATTTTATGTTTGGTTTCGGTATTTTAATAGGCTAGCCGACATTACCTACCGCAAGTTTTGCTTTTGTTTGTAGATTTGATCTTTGTTACAATTTTTTGTCTTGGCGATGGTAGCTCAGTGGATGAGAACGTGTCTTTCGTACGGCGGTCGTGATTCGAATCCGAGCATACACCTCTGGATTTTTCAAAGAGCAATGGTAGCTCAGTAGATAATTTGTTACAATTTTTGTCTTGGCGATGATAGCTCAGTGGATAAGAACGCGCCTTTCATACGGGAGTCGTGATTCGAATCCGAGTATATACCGCTGGATTTTTCAAAGAGCGATGGTAGCTCAGTGGATAAGAAAGCGCCTTTCATACGAGAGTCGTGGTTCGAATCCGAGCATACCTGGATTTTTCAAATCTATGTGCATATTACCATACCATTCGCTGGGCAGGGAGAGAAAACATCGTGAGGAAACCTGCTCGTCTCGGATAGTTTGTCATAATTGTGGATACTTAATATATTTAAGATAATGAGAGTGTGAGTACCCCGGGCTCAGATGTGACAGCATTGTCCACAACTGGAAATTACACGCCAACATTTTTTTGTCTTGGCTGTGGAAGTACAGTACCTAAAATAACTTAGTCGATTTCAATTGTTAGCTCCTAAACCGGATCTATTTTTAACAATTTCGGAGCGGGAGTCTCTAAGCAAACATTAATACTATTCATTTAATTATCCAGCACTACTTTGGATCTGTTTTTGCACTCGAAATTTAGATTAACGTTATAAGTGGCCGTTTTAGGCGGTAATTCAAATTTCAAATACAAAAGCAGACCCAAAAGTTAAGTGTTAGTATAAAATAAATAGTATAGGTGTTTTCCGAGATTGTTAAAAAGATATCCGGTTTAGTTGCAAAAATTTAAATCTATTGGCGTAGTTAGTGTGCCCTACCCGTCACCTTAAAGCCGGAGATGATTCAACGCGGTCGAAACGTCAAGCTGTGAGTATATGCTGAGTATGTACTTACATAAAATAATAACCGCGATTTGTCCCGTGTACATTAATTATTAGGATATAAATCTAACAAGCTAATAGTACTCAATAAAGTCATCGGTTTCATTATGTTTTATTAGCTGACCCCGACACATAGCGGTGCAGTCTTAAATCTGAATTGTAATGGCTCCGACACACGATGTTTCTAAGTTTTTTTAATAGGCTTGTGTCCTATTTTTTTCTCTTGTTGGTAATATAAGAACCCCTCAAGAGTGAAAACATCGGTGAAAGAATGGATTTGTTAACTTGGAAACTCTTCGAGATAGGACAATTTGAAAATCACTTAAAATAGACTAGCCCAAAACACTCCATGCAAACAGCGACGCGAGGCGTGACGTCAGCCCTCACTAGTTTGTGCGCATCGCGAGATAGCTTTGTTCGATAGCTATATGAATTAGTGCGTTTATGAAAATAGTGGCTTAACAACAGTTACTACAAATTGAATAAGATATCGATTGCTTTATTTACTTGCCTATCTTTGTCTTTGAGGGCTCATAACAAAAATAATACATAAGGTTTCAAGCTGAAATATTTTATATAGCTCTTTTTGACCGTTATTTCTCAATGCTATTTAAAAAATCTGCCAATCTCTGACCTAGTACACAAGCCTTTGTACGATAAGTTGAAGTTCCACATTACTTATCTTGAAGTCGCAGGTTACTAACGGAGTTCATCCCTTTTTTATTTATGTCTGTCCCTTAAATATTAATAAATTAAAGATAACATTGTCAATGTATATCAAGGGTAAATTTTTAGTAACTGTATCTTATATTAAACTGATGGAATATTTTCCAGAATCCGAATAGTTATTTTAATTAGTTTATTAAAATAGCTATGGAATTAATGTTAAAACGCTGTGTTGTTGGTAAAAAAAAAAATATAATACTTTATTTCAAAAATAATATACTGAATTTTAGACGTTTGCGTTCGATGTTTTTTTTAGTCATGTACTCAAATTATGGATAATATTTAACATGTACATACAAATGTCAATATTCAATAAGTACCTACAGTGTGAGCTGACCTTTGTTTTTAGACTCCACTCGACCATAACATGGTCTCACGATGCCCGAAAATGAATTAATCTCTAATTGGACCGATCCTATCTGTCATTTCGTAACCATCAAAATGTCATCCCGGCATAAAAATGTCACAACCAGTGACATTTCGGATCTTAATCCGCGGCTGCACTGACGGGAAAGTGATCGGGTTTGAGACCTTTGACGGCGTAGGTCGAGAGTGTGTATTTGCTTTATTTTTTTGTTGGTCATTGTTTGTGGCCATGTGTGTGTATCTTGTTGGGCGGTAATGAGGTGGGATTAAGATTTTGTTTTTGTTGTTTGTATTTCGAATGTAAACATACAGTTAACTGGGAAGTGGTACCTACCTACACATAACACAATGTCAGGCACCAATATCTCAAGAACGGCTGGACTTTTGTCTTGTTGGAATCATCTTCGCTCTGAATTCAAGAAAAGTTTTAAAATATCGGAAAAAGAAAAATACTTTATACGGTTCAAATTCTCGGAGGGGCATTAATAATTTAAAAACCGTTAAACTGTATCTAGGGAAGTCATAATCTTTAGAATGTAATACATTTATAAAAAAATACAGCACAGTGTGACACAATTTAGTTACTTATTATATTTTTATCTGACTGCCTCCGTGGCGTAGTGATTAGTGGGTCACACTTTAAAGCGACAGCTGCGCTTGAAGTCCCGGGTTAAAACCCTGGGTTGGGTCAAAATTTGTACCTGAGTGTTTCTGTTAGGAAATTCTCAGTGTCAGCCCGGAGTCTGGAAGTTGGCGGTCTTGTACCCCGTGCCTCGGATAGCACGTTAAGTCCTGCGCCTGATCCCTCTTCGGTTGTGTTACAGTGGTGTCCCATCGAAATATGAGGGTAAGGGAATAGACAGTGCACTTGTGTCTGCGCAAACACTTGTGCACTATAATTATCTCCTATGGCTGATCTCTGAGATTTGCCGCCATGACCGAAATAGCGGTTTGGAGGTCATTATATTTTTATCTGATTATTTATTTTTGGGTAAATACGAAAGTTTTTGATTTCAGTTCACTCGATTTTGGTAGCAAAATCTAATTAAAAACTTCTACAAACATCTGTCATTTCTAGGTTCTCTATAATTGAAGCATGTTTTACAATTGATTATTACTATGAAAGTGAGACCTTGCTATTTTACTAAAAGGTTACTAAAAAAAGTAAACTACTTTTACAATCAAGAAAAAGAATGCGTTCAGGAATTGAAAGCACGAGGTCAGTAAGAAGCGATCTACAAACATTAAACAAGATGGCTTGTTGTTGACATTTACCGCGAAAATACCACCGTGCGTCATTTTTTTTTTCGAATCGTTGTGACGTAGGTATACGGACGATTTATAAATAAGAGTTCAATGATTTTCGGCCATGACATTGACCGTATAAGTCCTTAATTCATACGTAAGAAATCATAAATAATAACTTTTCTGCATGTTTAATATTACTGTTTTTACATTACCTATGTGCAATGTAGTTTAAACAAAATATAGAAAACCTACCACAATTACTAAATTGCGATAATATGTGCAATGTAGTTTAAACAAAATATAGAAAACCTACCACAATTACTAAATTGCGATAATTTAGTAATTATGGTAGGTTTTCTATATTTTGTTTAAACTACATTGCACATAATGTAATACAATGTGCGAACATAATGTCAATAGACATTATCTACCCGTCAACCTATGCGTTATGCAGAAAAGACAACGATGTAGAGAAGAGGTTTTAATTATAATATAAACACAAAAATATACACACAAAAAAACACACTCCTCCTCCTGACTTTAGCGTGTGATTCCCCGTTGCGTCCAAAGCTGTCTGCTGGAGCCCGGGGTACGCTTGGACCATGATTTAGGATTTAGGGAGTATGGTAATTACAATGAAGCGTCTGACCTTAGCAACCCTTTTACCCACAGAATCATGGTTACACGTTTCAGAAACTATCCGAAACGTGCAGGTTTCCTCACGATGTTTCTCTCACTGCTGAGCTAATAGTAGGAATACGCAGATACATTTGAAAAATCCGGAGGTGTCTAAATGGATGAAACATAAAAATGTACCTATTCGTGAAAGATTTATCCGATATGTGTTGCAATTTAAGCATGATGCAATTTAGAATAGAATAGAATAAAATAAGCATTTATTTGGTAAACACATCACATGATTTAACAGAATAGATAGATAGATAGATAGATATGCTTTATTGCACAAAAATAAAATACAAGCATGATACAACAGCAACAGACAGTACAATAAGGCGGTCTTATCGCAGAAAAGAGAAAAATAATAAAAGATAAAAACACTTTCCGTGATATGCTACCGAAATGGTTGCCACTCAGCAGTATGTCACGGCGCCGAAACGCCATACCCTCAATCACAACATCTTGTTCTATACCTGCTATAAATACATAATTGTTAGTTGAAATTCCTAAAATCTGTACATATAAATCGGCCCGTTTTACAGAGCAGAGTACAGAATAAAAAGTCCAGATGACGCTACCACCTTGACATTCGCGTGTCAAATGTCAACCGGTCAGCGACCCCGCCGCGTGATAGTTCACCGGCAGATTACCTGACGTTATTTTTTTTATTTTTCAAGACCCTGCACACACTTTCAATACCTCTTGCAATTATCCACTCTGATTGACGTGCTTTCATTTTATAATCACAGATTGGCTTTCGAACAGTTACCAGCCATCTTTGGGTATCTAGATCAACTAATTGTAAATAATAATTATTGTTTTTTGTTATAACGGCTACCATAATAAAACACTTTCAATTAAAATCTAATAAATCCCGAAGCCGATAATAGAAGTGATCATCAGAATCTGCCCGAAGATAAGATAGTTAATCTAAAAAACTTATTAAATAGCTATGCGACAACAGTATAGTTATTTACATTAAGTAGGCACCTAATTCAAAACACAAACATTTTAATTATCAGATATACTTAGTGACTTATTTACATTAAAGTTTATTCTGAATTCTTGAGAAGGTTACTCGACATATGACCCGATAGATACATATTCTTTATTGCACAATATACACAACTTAAAAACTAGGTATACAGAGATATGAATTTCTGAAATTAGTAATGTAAAATATTGTATTCTATAAGTATGTATTAGCCATTAGGATATACTCGGAAATACCTACTGCCGTCCGCTAGCTAAAAGGGAGTCGGTGTGGCCTAGCGACCTATTTAGTTAGCGGACGGCAGTCTAGTGAATCACGCTCTTTTTATAAATATAAGTAATATAAAAATCCGATTTATTCTTTTTCAACGAAAATCTCTTTGATCGTACCACAACACTCCAAATCTTCCGTAGATTAGGCTCGTCGCTTCATCAGGCGAGCAGTACGCTAGTTTGCCACCGACATTGTATATAAAATTAAAGCAGATGAATGTTACATAAGGTGACGGGTAGGGCACACTAGCGACGCCAATTGATTTAAATTGTTAGCAACTAAACCGCATATCTTTTTAACAATTTCGAAGCTGAAGCCTCTTGGAAAACACTTAAACTATTTATTTAATACTTATACTTAACTTTTGGGTCTGCTTTTGTATTCGAAATTTGAATTACCGACAAAAACGGCCACTTACGGTGTTAATCTAAATTTTGAGTATAAAAACAGATAAATAAGTAGTGCACAATTATTAGATAAATAGCATAAATGTTTGCTTAGAGACTCACGCTCCGAAATTGTTTAAAATAGCTACGGCTTAGCAGCTAACAATTTAAATCGATTGGTGTCGCTGGTTAGGGCTACCAGTAACCTTAATGCCACACCCTGTTGCCATACCTACCACCTGAAATTAATACAAAACAGCTATTATGACTTAATCTAGCCTACTACTGCATCGTGTAAATGAGCTTTTTTTTGGTCAATAGGCTAACGTCCTACGTTGACCACAATCGCACCTGATGGAAAGCAACGATGAGGTCTAGAATGATACGCGTTTGCCTAAAAGATGCCTGTTCACTCTTGCCTTAAAGAAACAGTGGGAGAGCCACGCTTCGGCATGAATGGGCCGGCTCGACCGGAGTAATACCACGTCCTCACAAAAAACCGGCCTGAAGCAGTGCATGCGCTGTGTTTCGCTGCGTGAGTGAGGGTACCGGAGGCCCAATCCAGGGGAAGGGGGGTTAAAAGGTAAGCAGCTCACTTGTGACACCACTGATTTGCAGGCGTCCATGGGCGGCGGTAATTGCTTACCATCAGGTGATCCGTCTGCTCGTCTGCAACCTATATCATAAAAAAAAGATGCCCAGATTATAGTGGTCAGGAAAAACAGACCTCGGCAGAGAGTTCCATTCCTTAGCCGTCCGCATTATAAATGTGGAAGCAAATCGCTTCGTGCGGATAAGGGGTATTTCTACCACATAAGGATGAAAGCTCTCGCCGCGCCTTGTCGTCCGGTGATGCTTATTCGTAAGTTCGAAAAGTGTGTTTCGTAATTTTCTCTCATCATTCACAGAATAACAAAATCAACTTTACCAGGCGGCAGTAGTCCTTGGTATTACACACAAACGCCAAAGGCTATGATGGCTACATGCAGTCTATATAATTATGCCACAATCAGCATTGTGGCAAGAATGTATAAAATGTACATAATTATATACTCATACAATAATAGCACTCATTTGTTGCGGTTGGAAAGGATATGGCCAGAAGTGGGTCGAGTGACCATTTCAAAATTGTGTGTTATAGTAATTGCGGCTTATTAAAGTGATCAATAATTAGATAATAATGAGATATAAATAAAAAACAATGCTAATGACTCGAGGTTACTAGAATTTGAATTTAGTCTAAGAATTTTCTTACAAATAGGAGGAAGTGGTCTTATTGACCTCATTTTTTAATTTAAAATAAAAGAATACAATATATGTGTTAATACAGTAATGAAAACCGAATTTAGGCAAAATTCCGTAGAACTAAATAACAGGGGCTGAAACATTTATTTATACAAAAAACTAAATTTTAATCTAACATACATACCTGCGCAAAAAAAAAATCCGTAGAACGAAATAATAGAGGCTGAAACATTTATTTATACAAAAAACTAAATTTTAATCTAACATTTTAATGCCGGCAACGCATCTCCACTCCTTCTGGTGTTGCTGATGTCCATGAGCGGCGGTGATCACTTACAACCTGTGCGAATAAAGAATGGGATCAGAAATGGCGGCGCCTCTATTCACTTCTCGCTCGCACACTATTTGCGTCTATACTCGCACCCCACGAGTGCGAGTATAGACGCAAATAGTGTGCGAGCGAGAAGTGAATAGATGCGCCGCCATTTCTGATCCCATTCTTTATCCGCACAGGTAGTACCATGAGGTGACTCGCTTGTTCGTTGGCCTCCCATTCCGACAAAAAAAAATCTAAACGTCAAATGTTTACATATAAGTAATGCTAGTTAAGTAATCTTGTACAAACACATTCTTCATTCGTATTTCGTAAAAATCGGTACCTAATTCGTTGTAGGTACCCTACCCTTTCGTTTTCCGTGACTACCTATAATCAGTTATCCTCATCATCAACCCGCGTATTAATTTTCCTGCTTCCAAAAATGTATGGCTATAAATTCCACCAAACATTTCTCCCCTCCCAACGGTACGCCGTCACATCTCAATCCATTGTAAACATCTGACTAAACATATTGACATAATTGTTCATTGGTCGCGTGCGAAATGCCAAAACACGTTACTAAATATAACATAACAACCGCGAGTGAGGTAATGATGCCATAACATGATCGAGTGCGAGCCCAAACAATGGCTATTGACTTATAGCCAGATGCTATGCGATGTTCAGATACATTTAGGAAGTTTAGAAAGTAGCAGTTAACTAGGTATGGCAAAGCGAGGTCAGAGGTATGTCCGATGAGCAGGACCTAACACCCGCCATGATACTTGATACCTACATCATTTCTCCCACGCTCCCACGCACCGCGGCTGAGAGCTCATTCCAGAGTTTGCTAACTCTGGAATGAGCTCTCAGCCGCGGTGTTCCATGATCGTTCTTCTTCCGCTGTAGGCATCACAAACTGTGCCCGGGCATTGTTGGTATGTACGAATAGCGATTACCATTTACCTTATTATTATTATTTGATAGAAATGGGGTGACCCTTGCGTCTCATAGCCACTGCGACCAATAGATGATCTATTGTGGCAGCCCCATAACCTATTACAGCACCTCATGTAGCTCCAGTTCCAGGATAAACCTGGGAATTTAGCTGAGAGGGGAGCTTTTGATCTCGTCTGCCGAGATCATGTGTGCTCCTAGGTGCCGACTTCTGCAGCGGTGCAGCGCTATGCACTCGCCGAGGACGTGGATAATCGTTTCCTCGTCCTCGCGACAGAACCATTTACCTTACCTGTTTTAGCAATAAAGAAAGAAACGCTTAGTCAGCTTCTATAAAGTATAACTAACACCCTTGGACCGTCGGTCACGATTTGGCAAATCTCAGGCCTCCCCCAAGACCTTTATTTAGGTAATTTTGGCAATCCCTACCACCACTACCTATTTTGAAAGTCCTGCCACCTGGTTCACCGTTATGATGAATTGTTTCGCCTGGGGAGGGTCATGGATAAGACTTTGCCAGTTCTCATGACTCTTTCCCATTCGGGCACGTGATTTGGGAGTTATGCACAGGGTCTAGCTCTACTGAGGTGTACCTTATTATAATTGAAAATTATTGAAAATCTTAATGCGTATCGAAATATTTTAATATATATAAGTAAGTACATAGCTAATATAAGGTTTCTAAATCTATGTCAAATTCTATTTGCATAACAAGAAAATTGCTATTAATAGCTTTAGTCACTAATCTGGTCCAAAAATAGCTGAGATATCATAACTGGGTTAAACAAACAATCAATTAATTCTCGTGCACGCTAATCATTCGCTATAAATACCTAAAGGTATTTATAGCCACTAATAGAACGAGTAACTGCTGTGCTCGAATTAACACACTTTGTTGCACCACAAAAAAGTGTCTTGACTTCGTAATTTAACTAAAAAGCTAATTAAATCCTTGACCTCTTGTCGTCACGTCTGCTATTGGACATACTATGGTAGGTACTTCCTAGAGACCGATGGTAGCTCAATGGATAAGAAAGTACGTCTTCTTAACGGGAGATTGTTAGTTTCAAATTCGATCATGCACACGGCATTTTTCAAATCTATTTGCGTTGGACTTTCACGCTACCGTTCTGGCGGGATGTAGTGAACGCGGACCTGCAAGAATTAGAGGCAGGAAATTGGTGTCAAGCCACGTTTCGGCATGAATGGGCCGATTTGACCGGAGTGATACCACGGCCTCATAGGAAACCGGCGTGAAGCAGCATAGTGCTGTGAGTAAGGGTATCGGAAGCCCAATCCGGGGGAAAGGGGGGCTTAAAGATTGGCAGCGCACTTGTGACTCCACTGGTGTCGCGGATGTCCATGGGCGGTGGCAATCGCTTACCATCAAGTGATTCGTCTGCTCGTCTTCCACCTATCACATAAAAAAAAACAAGTCCGAGACGTTTGAATAGTATGAATAGCGACATCTCATATCGTTGTCCAGTTTGTGTAAAAAGAGATAAAGATAAAAAAATCTTTATTCAATTTAGGTCCACACAACACTTATGAATGTCAAAATAGGTACATAATATCTACCGCTGGTTCGGAATGTCGATTTCTACTGAGAAGACACCAGCAAGAAACTCAGTAGTTACTCTTTTCAAATATTTATGATGTTACAGAGTTTCAATTGAGAAGAGAGAAAAAAATACAGTTATGAAAGTTAATTGACTACTATGAATAACAACTCAAAACATTAATCAATTAACATGACCAAGAATCCTTATCATTTACTATAGTAACCTTTCTTCATTAGGCAGGTTTTAGTATGAGACTTTAACTTATCCAGTGATAGATTAATGACATTTTGTGGTAGCTTATTAAATATCTTAATACTTAAGCCAACAAATGAATTACCGATTTTATGAAGTCTGAAGACCGGGACGGCAAGCCTATGTTTATTTCTGGTGTGGTTCCCCTATTAAGGTGGCGAAGGTCAGACGACATTTCCTTTATTATATTTGCCACACTTCCATAATCTTGGTCCAGTTGGTGTGGCTCCCCTGTTGGGGTTGCAAAGGTCAGACGGCAGCCGCTTCATTGTATTTACTACACTTCTCTAGTCCTGTATCATGGTCCAAGCTTGCCCTGGGCTCCGAAACAACGGCTTTGGACGCAACTTGGAAATGACACATTAAAATGGTGAACCAGTAATGAACACACTTTGTTGCACCACAAAAAAAGTCGACTTAGTAATCTGACTAAAAAGCAAATGAAATCCTTGACCTAATTTTGTCACGTCCGCAACTAGACCCACTTCCCGCTGTCGTAAATATGCTTCCAATCGGCACTTTATATTCAAATAGCATTAGCGGAGATAGAGTATAAACTGGTTCACCTTTTAACTGCAAAGTTCATGTTACGCATTACGTTACGCTTCCTAAATATATTAAGATCAATTTACTGCTTGTAATAACCGACTTGTTCAATGCGAGTTGTCCCGAAAACATCGTATTATAGAGATTGGAGGTAGTTTTTAATTACAAGTTTAGTATCAGTTTGACGATGCTAGCTTAGTGGAATAAGAACGCGCGAAAAGTAAAAACAAGGAGGAGGTGCTAGCTACTTCTTTGGTTGAATTTAATTAATTTATATAAATTATATATTTCTGGTATATACCAGAAATGTATAATTTATATAAATTAATTAAATCTTATTATTTATTTAATTAATTAATTATTAACGGATCTTGTTATTTACCGGTGACATATATATGTCACCGGAAAATAACAAGATCCGTAAGTTTATCAATTTACTAGGCAGTTTATAAATTTTCGTAGGATTCTTAACGGGAGATAAATTGTATTATTTTACGTCCACACTTTCGTACATTTTTCAATTTCCGACGTCACACGGTAAATTTATACACTAACGGATATCTATTCGTAAAAAATAACATGGTCGACCAATCATAGTAACTCTTTTAAATATATCTTTGAAATACGTAAAATAACACATTGCTCTCTGGTTGGTCAATATTCATAGTAGCCAATCACAGTTTTACGAGTGAGTTGAGTAAGTTTATCAATGTACGAAAGTGTGGACGAAAAATAATACTATTCATCTCCCGTTTAGAATCCTACGAAAGTTTATAAACTACCTAGTAAATTGATAAACTTACGGATCTTGTTATTTTCCGGTGACATATATACCTACCTGAAAATCATCGCTCGCCTAAGTGTTTGGCCGAGTTAATGAGTGTACCGAAGGCCCAATTCGCGGGGCAGATAAGGTAGGGAACGCTCATGTGACTCCACTGATGTGACAGGTATGCATAGGCAGCGGTTCGCTGGCATGAATCGCTTTCCATTAGATGAATCCGCCTGTACGTAGCACATAAAATATCGCTATCTTTGTTGTGTGCAATATTTATGTTCATTCATTCACTCAAATACCAAAGATGAAGCGGAAAACTAAAACAACAACTCCGTCCCAATAAGAGTTGATTGCACCTGGTGATCTCAGAGCGCCATCTTTAGTAAATATCAGTGCCTACACTTTTGACCCTATATCCTTCGTAGGCGGAATGACCTAAGCGCTTAGAACGAACATTTCCTTATACATCGAAAATACTGCGGTTTGTATGAGTATTTTATTCTTAATTTTCGTTGCCATGAAAGGAAATCAGAAATTTGCAAAGAAAGTGTACATCATGATAACCAACTAATGATTAATTAATTTAACATTAATTAATTCAATTTCTTGGTGGTAGCTCAGTGATTCAGATACGCGCCTCCCATACGGGGAGTCGTGGTTAGAATCCGAGCATGCACTTCTGGATTTCTCAAAGCTATGTGCGTATTTCTACCATTAGTTCGGCGGTGAGGGAAAACATCGATAGGAAGCCAGCACGTTTCGGATAGATTATTTAGTAGGTCTGGTTCAACTGTAAAGGGTTGCGAAGGTCAGACGGCCGGCGTTTCATTGTAATTACCAGACTCCCCCAATCCTGGGATGACGGGGTTTAACCATGAGATTTAACCCCGGGCTTCAAAGCGACAGCTTTGGACGCAACCGGGAATTACACGCTAAGATGAAGATTGGTATAGGATAATTAAATTGAGGTAACTCCTATAGGCCATAAGAATGACCCTGTATCAAACAGTTTTCCATAGCTTCGACCAAACATAAACTTCCATAAACCATTGATGACTCCACCGTAACGTCAGGTGATCCGTCTGCTCGTCTGCTACCTATCACTTACAAAAAAACAAATTCCTAAGTAATTATCAGTACAGAAAAGCACAAGAAAGAACTGAAAATTATTCAAGTACATGAATATTGTCCAGCCGTGGACAGACGCCGACTGTTGATTGAATGATTAATGATAATTTTAGGTAAGATATTCCATTTTTATACTAAAGGTAAGTCAACAACAAATGAACAACTGCGAAATCAGAGAGATCGTAATATGTTGCGCTCAGTTCTTCTCCGGTCGTGTCACGCTGGTGTCCCATCGGAATATGCAGGCAAGGGAATAGAGAGCGCACTTGTGTTTACGCATACACTTAAGCACTATAATATTTCCTGCATACGTGCCTGATCGTTGAGATTGGCCGCCGTGGCCGTAATCGGTTGGAGGATATTATAATATGTAAGTAGCAATGAGCAACCAGCAACCTCCTGATTGTAGAGAATAGAAAGGCTAAATCACACATTGTACCTAAAGAAACAATTGGAGGGTACTTCTCAAAACGCTAAGAGGCTTCAAGTAGGGCGACCATATTGGAATTTTGTTGAATAGTTAATTTTGCCATATCGTCAGTGAAGTCGTAACAGTGCGTAAGTAATTTTTTGGCGGTTTTGAGATTTTGATGCCATTCGCAATAGAATCGATAGACGCGTCATTTCGCCCAATCAGAATCACAATATACGACCAATAAAAACCTTTAAAATTACGAAAAAGTAACAGCACGGAAGTCATAAAATGACCTACGCTTTGAGATGACCACATAAGTCACAATTTAGTTTTAATTTTTTTATTAATTTGCTGGTCGGGGTTATGACATTGTGATGGCATTCGTTAGAGACTTGGAAGACTAATTGTCAGAATTCAGTTGCGGCCATCAAAAACCTTTTAAATGTTAAAAAGGTAACAGAACGGAAGTAAACAATTTAATTGTAATGGAAATAGCACGTAAGTCTTCCATCAGTTTTTGGTTTTCCTGAAAAGTTGCTAAAATGAGTTACGTGGTGTTAGAACTTCAACGAAGATATAGCCATGCACATAATTATATAGTAAGCAATTATAATTGAAAACTATAGACGGCCATATTAAAATAGAGTTGAATAGTTTGCCTTATAGTAATACAAATATATTATAACGATGCACGTGGAATACTTTCTAACTGCCTAATCTTCTCTATTTAATCTCAAACTCATCTCTAGATCATATTAGATCTTATGTAGACTCCATAACAGATATGCGAATTCTGTTATGATGTTTTTAGCATACTGTCCTCAGTCTAACTGATATTTCGACTTTGGTGGGCTATTCTCGAGGATTCGAAATTGAGAAATCATACATTCGTCCATACAAATCTCTAACTCGACTTTTTAATGTCGAGTGTACGAGAATTGCCCCTCTGGTGGGGGTAAAATCTCTATGATTAGCAGTGATCGGAATAGGTAGGTGCAATAATAACTAAGGGTCAATGACCTCAAACATTACATTAGTATGGATACGCCTGCGGAATAGCAAGATTTCGGAAATGTTCTATACATGTTAAATACATTTTTTAATCATTAATCAAAAAATAAAACAAGTATTTAATTAAGTTAAACGTTAAATTCAGTATAAGCAGCTCTTATCGAATTTTTCATCCATTTGTAAGCGCCGTTGGCGTATCCATGTTAAGATTGCATAAAGAATTGCTCACCTAAATCCGATCACTGTTAATCAGTCATCGATCTAGTACTGACAAGACCGATTAGGGCCCAATTCTTAACGTTTTTTTCGAGGAACAAGACCGTCAACTCTCAGACTTCAGACTGGCACTGAGAAATTCTTAGCAGAATTATCCAAATACAAATGTGACCAAGCAAACAAGCGCAGAGTGTGCACCAATGCAGTTTTAGCAAATTCAATTACAGTCATCCGTTAACAATTTCCTTTTTAATTTACAATCCCTGGCAACCTTACCGACCTCCAACACCCTACGCTGCAGGCAGGGGGGCGTAACCTTCGGGAGACTAATTTATATTGATTCAATTCAATTCAATTCAAATAATTCTTTATTTGCATAGGCTTGTACACAGCACTTACAAATCGTCATACATTTGAATGACTTAAAACTATTTATAAGTACTTATGTATAATTTACATGTTAATACATATATATGTTGATACATAAAATATACTAAAGAAATAAATAAACATAATGCGATTCTACCACCGGCTCGGAAAGTTGTTTCTGGTCGAGAAGATCCGGCAAGAAACTCGCCAGTTACTCTTTTTAATCGCCAACTTTTTTACAATGGTTTATTATCTTCATACCAAGTCATACAGTCTAATGCAACACAAAATAGAATGAAGCAAATTAAAAGCTAAATATGAGGTAAACCGAAGCGGACCAGTCCCCAAAGGTGGCACCTGTTCACAAGTATGACGTATGTGTCAGCCATCATTTCACTCAACCATATTAGAGGGAATGTAATGACCCGCCACATAACGCCACCACCTCAGAGACATTTGAGTGAGCATGACTACTTAGGTTCTCCTCATAGGTCACAAAGAGTAGTAGTTACTTAATCTAATACTAATAAACTGCAGGACGAGGTGTACAATAGTAGGTGGTTAGCATCTTGTCAATTATTGAATAATCAATATAAATCAATTTTATACAGTAATAAATGCTGCTAAGCCTAATTTATTAAAATTCAGTAATTATATAATATAAATGATTTTTGTTAATATATATGAAAATGTTACAAGTGTGCAAGCATGGAGGTCATTATGTCCATGAATCCTTATCATTTAAGTAGTCTACAATTTTATAGTATCCTTTACTCATTAAACAGGCTTTCACGTGAGATTTAAATTTATGCGTTGGTAACTCAATAACATTTTGTGGCAACTTATTGTACATTTTAATACTTAGACCAACAAATGAATTATTAATTTTTTGAAGTTTCAGATTTGGAATCGCGAGCCTGTGTTTATTTCTAGTGTTAAAACCATGACAATCAGATTTTTTCGAAAAAATATCCATGTTCTTTCGCACGTACAAAATACAGTCTAAAATGTATTGAGAAGCTACGGTTAAGATGTTAATGCTCTTAAATAATTCTTTTAGCGAATCGCGAGGTCTAAGGTTGTATATGGAGCGGATGGCCCTCTTCTGCAATACAAATATTGTCTGTATATCAGCAGCAGACCCCCACAACAAGAGACCATAGGACATTACACTATGAAAATAACTAAAATAAACCAATCTCGCGGTTTCAATATCGGTCAGATGTCTAATCTTCTTAACCGCATACGCGGCGGAACTAAGTCTTCCCGCCAAGGCTGCGACGTGGGGTCCCCATTGTAATTTGGCATCCATGGTAATGCCAAGGAAAACTGTTGAATCAATGACTTCAATACGTTCATTATTCATAGTGATGTTAGTATTGACCTGTCTTACATTGGGCATTGTGAATTTTACACATTTAGTTTTCTTAGCATTAAGAAGTAAGTTGTTAGTGGTAAACCAATGGAGAACTTGTGACAGAGTGTCATTTACATCGTCAAACGTACTTTTTCTTCGGTCAACATTAAAGATCAACGAAGTGTCATCAGCAAATAGCACTACCTCACAAAGGTCTTGTGTAAAGTAAGGAAGGTCATTTATATATATCAGGAAAAGCAGAGGCCCCAATATCGATCCTTGGGGCACTCCCATCAATAGAGGAGTGCCTGAAGAATATGTCCCATTAATGTTTACTTTCTGAATTCTATCAGACAAGTAAGAATTTATCAAACTTAGTGAAATCTTGGACACACCATAATGAGCTAATTTTAACAACAATGTTTGGTGCGTAACGCAATCAAATGCTTTCGATAGGTCACAAAATACTCCAACAGCATCCTGCTTGTTTTCCCATGCATCAAAAATATGCTTGATAAGTGCAACTCCTGCATCAGTTGTTGACTTACCTTTAGTGAACCCAAATTGTTTATTATGAAGCAGGTCGTTAACTTTAAAATGAGACAGCAACTGAACGAATATGACTTTTTCAAAAATCTTACTCAGTGCTGGTAATATAGAAATAGGCCTAAAGTTAGAAGGATTACTTTTATCACCTGATTTGAATAATGGTATGATTTTGCTATACTTCATTAAGTTAGGAAATTGGCCTTCGTCAACACATCTGTTGAATATCATTGACAAATGGGGTGCGATATGCAGTATTATATTTTTTAAAATGTCTACGGATATTCCCCAAAGATCTTCAGTTTTTTTTATATTTAGATCTTTAAAAGTTTTTACTATTATCTCAGGTGTTACATGGGTAAATCTGAAAGGTGTTTTACATTCGTCAACTTTTGCTTTTAGCAAGGAGACAGCAAGATGTGAACTTGAGTTTAATGTACTTGTCGTTGTCACTGGTATATTAGTGAAAAAAGACTCAAATGCATTTGCCACATCAGCATCAGAGTCAAGTTGTTTGCCATTGATTTTTAGAGAGACCTTGTGTTCTTGTGTTTTGTTTTTACAAGTCTCTTTGTTTATGATATTCCATGTGATTTTAATTTTGTTAGTTGCTTTACTTATTTTGTTTTTAATGTAGTTTGATTTAGCAACAGCGCATACTTTCTTGAAGCATTTAGAATAGTTTTTTACATATTCTATTACTGTATGATCACATGAATTAGCCTTAATGTCATATAATTCAAACAATTTTCTTCTGCTTATGTATATACCTGTAGTGGCCCAGTCTCTAAATTGATTTTTAGAATTATTTTTAATGGTCTTCTTTGTGAAGATGCCATTAAATTCCTTTTCAACAATTTCGAAAAGGCTTTCATATAATTCATCAACACTATTTTCAATACATGGAATTGAGGATATTTTATTACAAATATTCTTCTTGAACTTTTTTACACGCCCCTTAGTAATGGGCCTACATGTGAAACTAGTAGACGGAACATTTCGATGACAGTCGATAACAGCCATCTGACCACTGTGATCAGAGTTTATAAAATTTATTATGGATTTTTCCCCTACATTACAATTACAGAATATGTTGTCCAAACACGTAGCTGAAGTGGAGGTGACTCTTGTAGGTTCATTGAAAAGGTGGTGTAAATTGAAAGACTTAAAAAGATTCAGAAACCTAATAGAGTTCTGTGAATCCTCTAGGATGTTAATATTAAAGTCACCGCACACAATAACTTTTTTACTTTTTGCACAAACTTTTCTCAAGACTTCTTCCATGCTAGTCTCAAATGAGTCATAAATTGCAGAAGGGGGTCTGTACACGCAGACAATGATATGCTGCTCCAGCTCTGCACACGAAATTTCAATAGTTCGTTCTATAGATAGTGACTCAATGTCTTTACGTTGTTTACATTTAAGAGAATTTTTTAACAAAATGAGTGACCCTCCTCTTATTGCTGAGTCTCTTGTGAACGAACTGATAACTTTGTAATCATTAATACAAACAATTAATTGATGTTGATTTAACCAATGTTCAGTGAGACATAGTATATCAACATTCATTTCTTGTAAAAATAATTCTAGCTCTAATTCTTTACCAGGAAGCCCCTGTATATTCTGGTGAATAAGATTTAAGATATTAAGATCCTGCTTGGTCAATATGTTGCTAGAGGCGTCCTCTATTGTCTTAAACTTAAATTTAAATTGCTTGGAATATTTTTCAAAGTCTGACTAAATATATTATTTATATTAAATGCTAACAAAGTAGCCAGTTCTTTTTTTACATTATAAGGCAAATAAAATGTTTTGCCAGTCACTATAAACTTATAATTAATAAATTTATTTGTGTCAAAAAACACAAAGTTGTCGCTATGACTAGTCATTAAATTATATAATGTAGTATTCAATATGTGAATACTGTTATTTTTTTCTGGTAAATAGTGCCTAGAAAATGGGAAGGCACAGACAACAATTTTCTTTACAGCAATCTCTTTTAAGAGCGAAAATCCTTTAATAATGTCTTTCTTATTTGAATCTAGCCCATTTCCCATCATTAATATAATGATAGAGTCCTTATTATAATTACAACTAAGTATGCTATCTATTATTTTGGTAAGCGATGCATTTGGCAAACAACAGTTCATTGTTTTACAATTGAGTTGCTTGTGCAAAAGGGGACCATAGCCAACTCCTGTTGAATTACAGTCATCCGTTAACAATTTCCTTTTTAATTTACAATCCCTGGCAACCTTACCGACCTCCAACACCCTACGCTGCAGGCAGGGGGGCGTAACCTTCGGGAGACTAATTTATATTGAACTTATTGAATGCAGTATTGAATACAGGTGCATTCGGATAATGAACCGTTTACTACTCCTGCTTAAACGTGGCTATTGTGTTGAGTTGAAAAGGTTGTAACTTATCAATGATTATATTGGGCTTCAAGGTTCCTTTTGAGAGCGAAAGTTGAATATGTTATTCGGGTTTTGTGTAGTGTATTTTAAATGAGTGTAAAATATTTTGATCCTTTTGATGGACACCCACAGAGTCTTTATAGCGGGTGCTTTATTGTCACCCTGAGATAAGCCACTGACAAGTATACATGAAGGTTCTCTTCATCTTAACTTGTACTTTCCGGTTCTGACCAAAGTTGTTGCTTTGGAGCGAAGGGTTCGCCTAGACCATGATGCAGGATTTATTATCCACGTCCGATTATCCACGTCCTCGGCGAGTGCATAGCGCTGCACCGCTGCAGAAGCCGACACCTGGGAGCACACATGATCTCAGCAGACGAGATCAAGAGCTCCCCCATCAGCTCCATTCCCGGGTTTATCCTGGAACTGGAGCTACATGAGGTGCTGTAATAGGTTACGGGGCTGCCACAATAGATCATCTACTGGTCGCAGTGGCTATGAGATGCAGGGTTCACCCCATTTCTATCAAATAATAAAAATTATGCAGGATTTAGGGAGTCTAGTACAAACTTTGTAGTTACAAAGGGTAGTATGGATTTGATACCAGCTCTAGAAATGTTTTAGTGAATGATGCTTTTGTACCGTTTTTTTCCCTTCATCGGTCCTATTTAGATTCATAGGACCAATGAAGGAAAAAAAACGGACTAGACAGCCTCATATTGGGTTACTACAATCTTTTAAATTCCTTCACACAATACATTGGGGTCGCTATCCATTACGGAAATTCAAAATTATAGTCTGCACATTAATTATTTACTGTTTTGCATTACCCTTGTCGCAACTGTTGGATATAGGCTTCTCCAAATGTTTGCCATTTTGATCGATAATCGGCTACCCTAACCATTTACAGGCCAACATCATCTAAGAGTCAATATTGTTTCAATCAATGTATGGAAGGTAGTAAAAACTAATAATATAATTGAATAGACGTCAAGTAAACCTGTTTGAACCCACGTCTTTATCACTAATCCGTAACATCGCATCCGACATTTGTTTCTCTCCACTTCGTATCAATCCCGAACATAGCCGATAGGAGACCGATCGATTGTTCGGTTTGGGGCCCGACATACAGCGGA
This sequence comes from Marasmia exigua, assembly GCA_019059595.1. NCBI lineage: Eukaryota > Metazoa > Arthropoda > Insecta > Lepidoptera > Crambidae > Marasmia > Marasmia exigua. The sequence continues at coordinate 19,147,585 of CM032472.1, forward strand.
CACATGTCGGCGCGCGACAAATGTCTTCATTATGCTGCCCACGCGCATGGTATAGCGCGCAACGTCACAGATCACGCAGTGACAGATGCTGCGCAGCCCATCTGTCCTAGCACTCACTAAATAAAGTAAAATCAGTGGTGAGATCACTCAGCAACTCGCGATTAATCTGTAATTCATCTTTTTAGTAATAGCACACCTTGAGTAACGCGCCAAACTTAGTTTGGCTCACGCAAATGACAATGAGTGCAATAATTATCAACCTTTGCTGAAAGCTAAGTTTAATGCCATAAAGTTTAAATAAAGTAACGTAATAAGTGTGGAGACATCACGAAATTACACCAAAAATTTTCAAGGTATCAGTTTATAAATTAGATAAAGTTTATAGATTTAGATAAGATGTTTTGGTGCCAAACGCCATACTATTATTCATAATCAATGTATTTAATTTAATAAATACAGACATTATATTCTGAGTCTATCATATAATACTAAACACGCAATTTTGCATGACATTACCCTTAGACATATTCATTATGTTGCAGTCAGAGGTCAAAATGTCAGCATATAAAAAGTGGGAAACCAAATGTGTATAAATATATTGACACAAGAAAGATTTAGCATCAAAAACTCATTTATTATCATCAAAAGTAGAATTTATTGTATCAAGTTTAAATATCTTGATACTATAAATTCAACTATTAACAAGAGGTTACAAAAATCGTGATGTAGATCAAGTTTTTTTGATGACATTTGACACTCAAGTTAATATTAATATCGAATAACCTTAAAACAACATTTAATCGAGAACCTGTTATTTATCAGTTCTCGTAATCCAAAGTAGAGCAGTGATAAGGTTGTCCGACATCCGATCCGACTTTCTTTCCCGACTATTTGAGGTAAAAAGTTGATCCGACAGAGTCCCTTATACAGGTCTGTGTTGACGCTCTCTAGTTAAAACACTTCTTCAAATAATTTGAAAAGGATAAATATTTACTAGTAAATGATGATGTGAACCACATTAAGTGATCTTGTCTTGAGTAAATTCTAAGATTCATGGACGTTCTTGAATATCGTGAACTCAGGGTTTCCTAATTTGACGATATTTAAGAACCCATTTGCGTCAAAAGCGGTCACTTCAGAGCTGGGGTCTTAATGATAATACATGTTTTTTTTTATAATACTCCAACCGATTACGGCTACGGCGGCCAATCTCAACGATCAACCACGATATATAGTCCTCAAGTGTGTGCGCAAACACAAGTGCACTCTCTATTCCCTTACCCTCATATTCCGATGGGACACTACTGTGACACGAACAGAGAGGGATCGGGCGCAGGACCAATGGCTTAATGTGCTTTCCGAGGCCCGGGGGTACAAGAATTTTTGGCCCGACCCGGTTATCGAACCCAGGACCTCTTGCGCAGCCGTCGTCGCTTCATAGTGCGATCCACTAATCCACTAACCACTGCGCCACCGCACCGAGGCAGTCATGAATAATATTCATCCAGCGAGTGTACGAGTACTAAGCAATCAGGACTTTGCCAGTGCTGAAGAGCCTTCAGTTCACTTAAAAAATACCAGAAATCGAAAAATTCACCATATAGTTACCTAAAGGTAATTAAAATTTTAACAAACCTTAGCTGGCTATCATTAGAACGATGGAAAGAGGCGGAACCAGTAGAAATATGTGGCGGAACCAGTAGAAACCGGACAATGACAATTTGATATTGGCGAAACGAGTAAGTTTTACATTTGTTTCCTGTACATAAATGCGACATAAAAGTATACGATAATGAGCTTAAAAAGAGGCCGCGCCTTCCCGTGTTTCCGATTTTACCCATTGGTTTAAAATGGCGATATCTACCTGTTAGTTAATAGGCATTGACTAAGGTTTTGTAAGTCTTTTAAGCAGAGGGATTAGAGTCAATTTTCAACGCTAAAAAATAGTAAGTAGCAATGTATTATACTAACATGTAGAAGGCTCATTTATGCGGATTCCGATGTCACTGTGCTACTTGTGGAAACCATTCAACTAATCAATTCGAACGCGTCAAGAATTCCCATACATCGCACTCTTAATAAAATAATGACTCAATTCGAAATTGCTAAGGTTTGGTAAATGGCAAAAAACGATTTGTGGTTTTAGAGCATATACTTTAGTCTCCTATAAAATTTTAACTATGATGAGTAGGAAGAAACTAAAATTACGGTTTTAAGCCTTCGAATATATTCTTTTAGATTTAGCAAAAAAATAAATGAATTTATATAATATGATAGTAAAAAAAAATGTTTGAAAAAACAATTTTGAGATGCGTCATTATTTCATGAAATCCACCCAGTCAATTTATGACGTATTTAAAAATAGGTCAATATTTTATTTAAAAATTGACAAAAAATTCGGACCACCATTTATTTAGGTCACTGTTTTATTAAGTTTTTAGTACAAAAAAAAACATATTAAAAGTTAAGTCTCTTTTTGACAAAATATTTTTCCTTGGATAACGACTCAATTTGGAAATAAGTGTAGGTATTTTTAACTTAATTAGAAAAACAACAGTATAGTTTATAATGTTTTATTAGAAAAAGTTCACGTAAAAAAAGAAAGTACAAAATTAGCATAGATCTTGGTTCAACTGATAGTTACAGAGTTAAATATACTCTCAGTAAATTGTATCTTTTGTTTGAACTAAGTAGTTATTTCTTAAAATGGTACTCTAAAAATGTATTAAAATCTAAAATAAGTATTTATAAAAACGCACTAGGTGCAACTATAATTAATCATACTAAGAATTAATAGCAGTCTAATCATCACCTTAATTTTCATTCTGCAGGGGTGGACCTTTACTTCCCTAGCTTCTCGTAGGAACTATATGGATATTTTAGACATAATAGACGACCATTTGAATTCTACCCAATAGGTACCAGGTACCTCCGAGGCTATGATCCTTGGTAGCGATACTGAGGAGCATACGAACACTGCTGGAGCACCTGGGACTGAGGGACCAGGTACTTCCAATGCAGAGTCGACCCCTCTGGGCGCAACGCACCAAAGGGACACGTCGACCAAGGGGCCAGAGAGTAAACCCAGGGTTAAGCTCTCTGGAGCTGATAGAAAACAAATATATCGGCTCGTAGCGAAGGGTATGACCTTCGAGCAGGCGATAGAACTGCGCATGAGTGAAAATACCAAGCAGAGGACCCGAGAGAAGGGGGAAACGAGGGAGCGGGCGTCAAAGCGCCCTCTCAATACCTCGTCTACCTCGAATCAAGGTAATCCTACCAAGGCACTAAAACTTGGAGAGCCTTCCACCTCGAAGCCTACCTTTAAGGAGGTTTCTCATCATAGACGCCCTGGGTAAAATGGACCAGGAGAGGGTCGAAATGCTTCAAGGTGCTATCTTGGAGTGTATTGACACCTTAGACGATGGTGACGGCTCCAGCTTTATTGGATGCAAACCGTGCTCGGGTGGCATCCTTTTGGCGCGCGCAGACGAGGACTTGAAGGAGTGTCTCATCCGCAAACTGCCCATCATTAAACCCTGAGATGGGGCTAATCTCTCCGTCGTAAACGAAGAGGAGTTGCCCAAGCCCAGGTACCGTACGGCCTGGATACAGGAAGCCAAACACGACGCCGATACCATGCCGGACCTCTCGAGTTGGAGGGTAATCAACCGGAAACCCGAAGCCTACATTTAAGGAGGTTGCTGGGTCCGTTTTACTTCGGCTTTCCGGTCTACCTATCTACCGTCCCTAGCACAGGAGCACTCCAGCAGGAAGGCCGCAAGAAACCTGCTTAATAAAACACACCACCATCGTAAAGAAACAGACACATCCTAGGCACCTATATATAATCCTATCCCATCCCTCCGTCTATTTCCTAGCCCTTCCCCTCCCAATCCCCCAAAACAACACAATGATTAAGGCGATACAAGTAAACCTCCAGCACTCAAAGGCAGTCACAGCTGCCCTTTGCCAAAGATTCCTCTCTGAGGACCTGGATATAGCCTTGATCCAAGAATCGGGGCTGAAAAAAACGACGGTAGTGGGGCTAAACTCGACAGGTAAGATATTAAATAAAACCTGCGGAGTGTGGCCAAGAGCATGCATGCTCTTCAAGAGAGATATAAATTACTTCCCAGTCCCTTCTCTGTGTACGCTGTTGCAGCGTATATAGAGGTCTATATATATATATAGAGGCGTATATAGAGGTCTATTTTCCCCGGGGGGAAAGGTGCAGAGACACTCATAGTCAGCTCCATATATCTACCCGGAGAGGACCAGGATCCGGTGAACAAGGTGACGCCGGTAGTGGCATATTGTTTGGAGAGAGAAACCCAGCTGTTGGTGGGTACCGACTGCAACTCCCACCACACATCATGGGGCAGCTCCGACACGAACACAAGAGGTGAGTCCTTGTTTGACTACTTGCTCACCAACAATCAATTTGTTCTTAACGTGGGTAGCAAACCAACCTTCACCACACGTTCTAGGCAGGAAGTACTAGATATAACATGGTGTTCAGGTAATCTCGCACACCGAGTAACCAATCGGCCCGTCTCAGATGAGCCGTCCATGTCCGACCACACCCATATTAGGTACGGCATAATATGCTCGGGAACAAAGGAACCGAACAAGTACCGAGACCCCATGGGAACAAACTGGGAGGGCTTTAGGAACTCCCTTGGGTTATACTTTGGAGATTTTAAATACATTAAAACTGTGGTCCAAGTGGAAGCCGCAGCAGAGGACTTTGGCAGAAGCCTAATGAAAGCGTATCTAGAAAATTGTCATCTTAAGACCACTAAGAGCAATAGGAACGCGCCTTGGTGGAACAAAAACCTGGAGCATCTGAGGCAAAAGGCCCGTGCCTTATTTAACAAGGCAAAAAAAGACAAGAACTGGGATGCTTAGAGGAAGGCGCTAACACGCTTTAATAGGGAGCTCAGGAAAGCAAAAAGGAGATCCTGGCAAAAATTTGGCGGGTCCATCAAAGACACTACCCAAGTTGCCAGGATCCACAAAATATTAGCCAAGACACCTGAATCCCATCTAGGCCTGCTAAGGAAAGTGGATGGATCTTTCACGGAACCTGCATACAAAGCACTCACACAATCACATTCACAAACGTTAGACTACACACAAATTATCACACTCATCATCACCGCATCCGCGCAGTAAGCAAATCAACGTAAATGGGCACTTTTAAATGGTAATATTTATCTAACAGCATTCCAACTTCATATAAACGACGCGCACGAGCTATACCTGCGCGCTCGGATCTCGGCATGTGAGTTTCAATCAATAACTGCGCGATTTAACGGCCGTGTCCTTGAATTCCTCATTATAGTATTAGCGTGAATTTGGCTAATTCCCTCGAAAAGCTGAGATACGAAAGAATAAACAACACAGTGACTTAAATTTAAAAGTTGAAACTTATATGAAATGACACGAAGACCTTTTTTTAATTATGACTTGGAATTATTTATTTTTTTTATGAAAAAAAGACCTAAATTTAAACATTACAAAACAGTTATGTAGTTCTTTAACAAAACAGAGACCAAATTCGATTTGAGTTATATTTTGTTTACGATTAAAAAAAAAACATAGACCTAAGTAATAATTTGTCATTGATCCTATAATACATTTCAATAAAATAAAGACTCATTTTAAATGGAGCCTATATCAACTCAGAGAAGTTTACTAAAACAAAGTCCTATGTCAAAACCAGTCATTATTATAATAAAGATATTTAACAAATTTACCGATTTTTTTAGTAAAACATCGACGCATCTCCAAATCTGCCGGCGTTTCACAAAACCCTCGCGCGCAACCGCCGCCGTAAGACTGAATTGGTCGATATTCGATGAACGAATGAGGTCTGCGCGGCGGGAAAGATAGTGACTCATCAATTCTATACGTTATTGTTTACAGAATAAGGTTGCTTTTTAAAGAAGTATGCTGTGACACTTGGTCCATAAGGTCGATTTTTCACTAAAACTCATTTTTCCGAAATTTTGAGTTAAGTCGTTATCTTACTAAGAGTGCGACATTTACATTCTACAATGCACTTATAATACCTATGTGGTTACTGGACGATGAACTTAGATCTAATATGTTAATCCAATGTTGAACTTAAAAAACTGTGAGTGTGAGTGTGTGAGTGATTTGATTGGTTATAACTTTGCTTTGTAACTTTGACTTGCAAAATACAAACTTATTGATCCAGAGTTTTGTGTCATTTCATTAATTGAATATGCATGTGCAGTCTTGATTGATTTAATCCTTGGTGTTATGAAGAATTTTATAAATGATTTCGGGACCTTAGTTCCACTTTATACCAATAGATGGTGCTAGGCATCGATTATATTGCGCAAGCGTTTCGTGTTTTCGGATACCTGTACCGTTACCGTTGGCGCTGTCTGTAAGATTTACCTCTTTATAAATAAACTTTTTGACCACATCATTTTCTCGACAGCACATGTTTCCCCTAAAACTAGGTAAAATAAAGAAAAACTCATTTTCGTACAATATACCAGGATCTTAGTAAACTTGACTTTTTTGTGAAATTATTTGTTCTCAAAGTATTTATGCGTTAGTGTCCAAATTAAGAATTTTAGTCCAAGCGTACCGGCTCCAGGAAGAGAAACAGCTTTGGACGTAACTGGGTTTTTTTTATAATAATAATAATTCTCACAACATCTCATACGTTGACCTGATTCCGTATTAAGTAGCTTAAGCACTTGTGTTACAGATATCAGACAACAGAGGAACACAAATATATACTTAAATACATATATTACACCCAGAACCTGAACAAACACAAGTGTTCATCGCACGAATGTTTGTCCAGGGTGGGGATCGAACCCACGACCTTTGGCGTAAGAGGCAGGGTCACTACCAATTGCGCCATCCGGTCAGTCGCTACACAGTCACACGCTAAGATGAGGAAGAAGGAAGCCTTTTTGGTCCCATGACATTTTTGACATTTATAGCACAAAAACGCTCCGTTGGTCTAGTCGTTTAAATACCGGGCCGTGATCTCGGGGTCCTAGGTTCAATTCCCGGGTCGAGCAAAAAGTATGTTTCGAATTTTTCGAACATAGCGTTCGGATTAAGCCTAATCACATAACAGCGATAACTTGATTTCTATGATGGAGGCCTGCAGTGGGACAATTTTATAGGCTGATACTTTAAGCACAAAAAAATGCGCCAGCTATGCAAACTAAAAAAACAATTGTTATCTCACCTTTCGATGTAAAACCTACGTTATTCTATAACACTTGTAATTTGTCAAACTAACAAGTATTTGTTTATCTTTATTCTTTGCCGAGGTCGCATAGGGCGGCGGCTGCCCACGCGCATCCAAAGGTTAAACCTTTAACAGATTTGCCCACAACGCCAGAACGACACATGAGGTCATTCGCCTTTGATTTGCCGTCTGTCTGTTTGTGGCTGTGTAATAAACATTCCTTTTGGTTGTGTTAATATGGCTGTCTTTGGAAGAAACGTTGAGTAGGTGACTATTGACCTCAAGAGCAAACGAAGGTAGCGCTGTGAATCCAAACACCTTTAAAGGAATGCCATTTCACTCAGTTGTTTTTTCCCATAGTATGGGAAAAATAGTTCAGCGGTTTTCATTAGATGGAGCTTGTAATAAGCAGGCGTAGCTTTCGAAAGCAATTAAGCAGTTGGTCCGGCGTTGTTTCGGTAGATGTCACTATGCATTTTTACATCGCGCTTATAAAGCGTGTTTTCGAAACAATGACCTCAAGCCGCAAGCCCACATTAGCAATTTTAAAAAAGTATGGGAAATAAACCAGAGATCTAGTAGCTATTACTATTTATTAAATAACCATGCACAAATGTTAGGTCCGTTTTTGAATGCGAAAAATTGATTCACACCAAAAGTGGCCGCTTTTGGCGTGATTAAATTTTTGTTGCCACAAATGTTTGACCCAACATTTGTGCATGGTTATTTAATAAATAGTACAAGTGTTTGCCGAGAGACTGTAATCCCGAAATTGTTTAAAATAGCCGGTTTAGCAGCTTAAAAATTAAAATCGATTGGCGTCGCTACTGAGTAGTGTGCCCTACCCGTCACCTTAAAGAACTAGTCACTATGACTAGGTATTACAGATGTATTTATTTAATTGCACATTATAACAAAGTCTTAAAACTGAATATTCTAATTAGTGCTGACTATTAGTGATGTATGAGTTCGGCTGTCCTTTACTGAAGGCATTTTTTACCAGACAACGTTCAGGCCAAGGACATTTGATAGTAGTAGTGGGGTACGTGCAATGATTAAACAAAAATACTAAAAGTTATTTTAGACTGGTCCTAGGTACCGCTGGAGAGACGAGGTCGAAAGGATTTGCACGGACTTCTATCGGATGACTGACAGGAACCGACCTAGATGGAGACTCTTATTATCGGAGGCCAAGGCTCACTTTGCCGTGCCGTGTGGTCCCCGGCAGAGTAGAATAGGCCACCCTCACTCTTACCGAGGTGTCGTAAAAGGCGACTAAGGTAAAGCTGCTGGCATGATCATCAGCACCCAGAGAAGGAAAACTCTGCATTTTGGTATATCAAAACCCTCGCCAACCCGTCTGCCAAGCGTGGTGAGTATGGCAATTACCCCTCATGTGATTGAGGGAGGCCCGTGCCCCAGCAGTGGGGACTTAAATGGGCTGATGATGATGATGATGAAGGCTCACTTTGGATTGCTGCGCCAACCTAGTTAGTTAGGTAGTTAGTTTAGACTGTACTTTCAGTTCACATGTCAGGAGCCCAATTCTCGTGCTCGTGACATTTATTTACATACGACATATATCACTAAAACATGTTTTTTTGTATGGTTTTCAGGTGATATCCACCATGTTGTTAAAATGTCACGAGCACGAGAATTGGGCTCCAAGATGATGAGAAAAACATTTTTAGGGTATTTTTACCACCAGCCAAAGGAAGGCTTGTTAAATTGACACCTTGAAGCCATACAATTGAGTTATTTGGCAAGAGTACATTGCGCGTTAATGATTGTATATCTTTATTAACTTCGTGGCACTCTAAGACATTCGGTTGAATAGCGCATTACGATAACATCACAAACACTAAGCTAAAATGTCACTCCGGTAGCAGTGAGTCACGATGACGTCACGCTGCATAGAGGGCAAATGTCACGCTGCCCACGTGCGTCACTCCAAGTTTGTATGCAACCTATTTGCACGAGATGTTTTGATTGTCCATTTAATACAGGTTGTATTAGTAAACAGTTACATCCCTTTAACTATTTTATCTACTAACCATTCTGAACAAAATTTGTTTAACAACTTTTGAAAATCATCATTAAAAATACTTTTCATACATAGTCGTAACACATGTCCTTGTTCATTTTGTATAGAGTGTAGAGAGTCGAAAAATTTTCGACTTATTTACAAAAGTCTATCTGACGACAAGTGTTGTTTTTTTTTTATGCTAGAGGAGTCACCTGGTGGAAAGTAATCAACGCCGCAAATGAACATCCGCGAAATCAGAGAGATCGCTAATGTGTTGCTTGGCCTTTTTATAATTATTATTTCTGTAATAGTTTGTAGAAGAGCCATTACTTGCGCCCTGTGGCTAGGGGCATTCAAGAATACTGCCAAGGTTTACCCGGACTGACGTAAGAGGCGACTAAACGGGCTTTCGGAGTACGTGAGCGTACCCACTGCCGGGGAGTGGCTAGCTCATACGACTCCACCGGGGATGACGTTACCGGGTGTCCTGGTAGGTCATACAGCGTTTGAAGGGATGTATTGCGCCTGATTGGGGTGAAGCGGCGAGCGCTATTAGCGGCCGCAATTGCGCAGAGATGGACACCCCAGAAGTTTTAGTTAGGGTTTGGGTCCCACACACCACCTTGTTCCCTACATGTAGCAAGGAGACGGCCATGACGGTTTCCCCTGGGAAAAAAGTGCCATCAATTCATGTTCCATGTTTGGCGATACATCCTGCACATTACCATATTATAAATATAGCTAAGACTGCAAGATGCACGATTATTTTGGTGAGAAGCACCCCACTGACCTTATAAAAACTATGTTACCTGCTTTGCCAAAACTTTGTAATAAACTACATTATGATATTTAAATATTTCCCAAACTAAGGTTCTTGAAAACAGACTCCTAAAGGTCGCTGAATGTCACTCCGATAGGTATGAGTCACAATGACGTGAGGGCAAATGTCATGCCCGCTGCCCACGTGCGCTCTGTCTGTCCCAGAGGTTTGCCCACTCTTGTAGCGGGAAACTTCTATACAAGGACACTTAAAAAGTTAGTAAATGTCACTCCCATAAGGTTAAGTCACCAATGACATCATGTTGCATTCTCAGGGCAAATGTCATGCCCGCTGCCTACATATGCGTTGTCTGTCCCAGAGGTTTGCCCACTCTTGTAGAGGGAAACTACTATACAAGGACACTTACAAAGTCAGTAAATGTCACTCCCATAAGGTTAAGTCACCAATGACATCATGTTGCATTCTCAGGGCAAATGTCATGCCCGCTGCCCACGTGTGCGCTGTCTGTCCCAGAGGTTTGCCCACACTTGTAGCGGGAAACTTCTATACCAGGATACTTATATATTCAGTAAATGTCATTCCCATAAGTTTATGTTACCAATGAAGACATGTTGCATTATCAGGCAAAATATTATGCCCGCTGACCAAGTGCGCACCGTAGGTCACAGAGGTTTGCTCACACTTATATCGGAAAACTTCTATACCAGGATACTTACATAGTTAGTAAATATCACTCCCATAAGGTTAAGTCACCAATGATCTAATTTTGCATTCTTAGGGCAAATGTTATGCCCGCTGCCCAAGTGCTCGCCGTCTGTCACAGAGGTTTACCCACACCTGTAGCGCGAAACTTCTGTACAAGGACACTTATAAACTCAGTAAATTTCATTCCCATAAAGTCACCAATGACATCATATTGCATTCTCAGGGCAAATGTCAAGCCCGCTGTCTACATACGCGTTGTCTGTCCCAGAGGTTTGCCCACACTTGTAGAGGGAAACTTCTATACAAGGACACTTACAAAGTCAGTAAATGTCACTCCCATAAGGTTAAGTCACCAATGACATCATGTTGCATTCTCAGGGCAAATGTCATGCTCGCTGCCCACGTGTGCGCTGTCTGTCCCAGAGGTTTGCCCACACTTGTAGCGGGAAACTTCTATACCAGGATACTTATATAGTCAGTAAATGTCATTCCCATAAGGTTATGATACCAATGAAGACATGTTGCATTATAAGGGAAAATATTATGACCGCTGACCAAGTGCGCACCGTAGGTCACTTACTTAAATAGTTAGTAAATGTCACACTTGTATCGGAAAACTTTTATACCAGGACACTTATATAGTTAGTAAATGTCACTCCCATAAGGTTAAGTCACCAATGATCTAATTTTGCATTCTTAGGGCAAATGTTATGCCCGCTGCCCAAGTGCTCGCCGTCTGTCACAGAGGTTTGCCCACACCTGTAGCGCGAAACTTCTGTACAAGGACACTTATAAACTCAGTAAATTTCATTCCCATAAAGTCACCAATGACATCATATTGCATTCTCAGGGCAAATGTCAAGCCCGCTGTCTCCATACGCGTTGTCTGTCCCAGAGGTTTACCCACACTTGTAGAGGGAAACTTCTATACGAGGACACTTATAAAGTTAGTTAATTTCATTCCCATAAGGTTAAGTCACCAATGACATCATTTGCACTCTCAGTTCTAATGTCATGCTCACACCTGTAGCGGGAAACTTCTATACAAGGACTCTTGTAATGGTCGGTATATGTTACTCCATGTCTTTATCCTAATCTCACCTTATATAAATTAAGAAAACGTGTCCGGTTGTAGTAACCCAATTTTACCCTCGATTACCTACAATTAGAAATTACGGATAAATATCTATTTCCAAAATAAATAAGAGCTGAATTCTGGACGTACCTATAAGTATTACATACTGAGGTAGATTTCACAGACGCTTGCACTGTGACCCCAACTTCAAAACCATAAATGCGCGTAAGATTTGAAAATAGGGGCTCAAAATGTCTTCATTTTTAGTTCCTATTTTATTTGTCGAGTGACTCAATGTTTTGCATTGGAAATTGTACTGGCCTCACCTTGAACCCCGCTGTGTTGTTTAACCACTACCTTTTCATATCGAAATTGGAGTTATCTCAATAAACAGAGTAAGCGATGAGTCGGTTAATGGGTTTTGAATTAAAGGAAAAACGTCAAATAATAATGTAAAAAAAATTACACGAAAATGTGAAGGTTGAAAATGTCAAAAAATTTCGAAATATGATTAAACAAATTATGGAATGGCCTCTAGAATAAGGTGTTTCCTTAACACTTCGAAATGGGATTCTTAAAGGCGATTGTAGGTTAAAGTCTTCCATGTATTAAAACGTAATGATGATTTCCTGTTACGCTGCAACATGAAGACAATTTGTGTTACCAATTTCTTCTCTAAGAAAATCAGGAAACAGAAAACAATCAATCGATGTCGCAAACACTCTAGTTATTTGAATAATGTTGGCTATGTAATAGTGCAGACAAAGCCAATCTCCTTTTTTTATTATTGTGCTAGATACTGATGAGGGTACCGGGGGCTCAATCCGAAGGAAAGGGGATTTAAAGGTTGGCAGCGCATTTGTGACTCCACTGATGTCGCGGGTGTCCATGGGCGGCGGCAATCGCTTACCATCATGTCATCCGTCTGCTCGTCTGCCAACCTATCACATAAAAATAAAAGATACCTACACTATATCCACCTGACCCCAAAGTTTCTAAATAGCTTAAACCAGAGTATTAAACATAGTCCAGTCTTATGAATATGAGAATCAACGAAGAAGCCACAATACAAATAGTAGACATCGAACAAGGACAATAAACAAATTGAATAAACACAAGTCCATAGAGTGAATCGAGTTGATAGACTCACGCCATTGGGCAGGGTCATTTCACTTTCACTTTTTCTTATGGGAAAAATAGTTCAGCGGTTTTCGTTAGATGGAGCTCGTAAAAAGCAGATGTAACTTTAAAAAGCAATGAAGCATATAGTACGGCGTTGTTCCGGTAGATGTCACTATGCATTTTTACATCGCGCTAGTAAAGCGTATTTCCGAAACAATGACGTAAAGCCGCCTGGCCACATTAGCAATTTTAAAAAAGTATGGGAAATAAACCAGAGGTCTAGAAGGCGTTAGGAATTTTTATATATAACGAATAAAATTATTTATAATATTTTATTTAATCGTCTTCCTGGCTGATACTCAACGGTGGCCGTACTACATAGCCGTACTGGCTGGCCGTATATATTAGTTACCTACTGTTTACCAATTGGCTATTCAAATAATGACTTGGTAGGTACTTGGCTTTACCTAGCATTATTAACGCCCAGAAACGGTAATGACAGATCACCACTCCATTTTGATTCGCCTCATACAAGATTTCGTTCGTTTTGTTTGTTTTGTCACCTACCTTTGCAAGTTATAAGTTATCAGACAAAATCACCTTAGCGCCATAGCACTGCAATGTTATCAACTCCATGTTGACCCAGTAAAGTACACAAAACACCAGTCAGTCTCTGTGAACGACGGTTTCTACGTTAACGCGACCCGGTACGATGTGACCATGTCTCTTGCCAGACCACGCACCATGTCATTACCATAAACGCCTCTATTCCGTAAACAATAGGGGCCACGCTAATTCAACTTGTCACACCTTATCGTGGATAGCTGTATAATAATACCTACAACAGGATCAAGGGATGAGTCTTAGTGTTTAGGGTTTAAGGTTGAAGATTGCGGTTGTTGTCGATGTTTCTGTGTGGTCGTGGATACTGCGTGGGCGCAGGTCAGACACACGTTAGGGGCTTATTATGTCTGACATGATTTATTACGAGGAACACGAAACAATCGCGATCCTAGTTTCAAAATTGTCTTTTGTTTTGAATGCGATTCGCGAGACTGATGGACTGGTATGGAAATAAATCCTGGGCTTTCATTTTCGTGTTGGTATGGTTTGGTAAGATTGGGAATGCCTGGCGGGGTATACGCGGCGACCCTATGCTGGGGCGTAGGCGTTATATAGAAGGGAAGGGATGGTACAATTCAGTACCTGCTAGAGTGAATAACGTTTCATTTTATGTTTTATTTTTTACATTATGGCAGACAAACGAGCAGACGGCTCACCTGATGGTAAGTGAATTACCGCCGCCGACGGACATCTGCGATACACGGGGCATCACAGATGCGTTGCCGGCTCTTAATGTTCAGAATCTTTTTCTATGCAATATTGTCAAGTGTTTATTTTTTATGTGATAGGTGACATACGAGCAGACGGATTGCCTGATGGTAAGCGATTGCCGCCGCCCATAGACACCCGCGACACCAGTGCACCACTAAACCCTCTTTCCCCCGAATTGGGTGCGAAACAGCACAGTCCTGCTTCAGGGCAGTTTCTGCGAGGCCAGGTCGAATCGGCCATTCATGCCGAAGCGTGGCTTTCCCACTGTTGGACGGTGTTCGATGTCTGGTCCGTGCAGCTGATTATTTTTGTTAAAAAACTCTTCCGTTAGATATATAAAAACGTTATTGCTGATAGATAGCTAATTTAACATAAACAATGATAAATGGGAAAAATTAAAATAATCGGTATTTATCATTGTGCTGTATCCTAAAAGGTGGATTATAGAAAAAAATATAAATTAATAGTGAATCTCGTTAGGTGAATTCTGATATTTAAACTTTTATTGACTTATAACTTACCTACTAGTGGCCCGCCCTAACTTCGTTTCGGGACATTCATACCAATAGATGACGCTAGGTATCGATTACATCGCGCAAACGTTTCGTGTATATGCCGCTGTCTGTTGGATTCACCTTTTTACAAATAGTGTAGATTTAGAACTTATGATGAGGTTTAAGAACTTTATTTCTCAAAAATTGAATCGAATGAACATTCACTTACATGAGAATATAAACAAACTATAGATAAATATTATTTTAACAAGTGTGGACATTCGTTACAAATAACAAAATCAAACTCATAAACGAAGGTAAATTTGAATTCTACGCACAGCGAACAGGCACAGTATGGACAACAACACGCTCGCAAACATCGCGAGTTTTCGGTACTCTTCGTATTCTATTCTATTATTACTAATTTATATCGATACCTTCAGGCTCAATTGGCGTATAAACCATTTTGGCCAAATCGAGTTATGTGTACCATTTTGTTCAGATTTTTTTTCTCTATCGATTTGTATATTCGAAATATTGAAATTTGGGGCGTATAAACATTTTTTTAGCGAATTTCAATATTTCGAATATACAAATCGATAGAGAAAAAAAATCTGAACAAAATGGTACACATAACTCGATTTGGCCAAAATGGTTTATACGCCAATAGAGCCTGAAGGTAGGATTATAATCCACCACAGTGCGCTTCTCACGCCACTTACTACTGCGCGTAGTATACTATGGAATCAGCTACCAACGATGGTGTTTCCGAACAGATACGACCTGGTGACCTTCAAGAAAAGAGCTTAGAGCCGGCAACGTATCTGCGATGCCCCGTGTGTCGCAGATGTCCATGGGAGGCGGTAATCGCTTACCGAGCGAGCCGTCTGCTCGTTTGTCTGCCATAATGTAAAAAATATATAAGAGGAAAAACTTGAAAAAAAATTTGGCCATAAAATGTCAACACAGACAGACAAGCGCATAAGTACCCAATAAAACTTTCTGCTAAAACAATGGGATCTTAAATTAAACATGGACATACTTTGTAGTATTTCTATGGTCATCTTTGTCTATGCGCACTATTTGTTGTAAAATGCCTATGTAAATAATCTGGCATTCTTAGAAGATGGTATTAGCATAAGTATTACACCTGATTAGCTGTCTGCGTGATTGAGCTTAAATCTGCGCAGGCGACGATCGCGGCTGGGGTCTTAGCGCGAAGACGTCCCGTAACGAAGAGAATATACCTGTCGCAAGCAAAGCAAAGGAGAAACAAAGCGCGATTGAAAGGGAGGGGAACTCGATCGTAGCGTTCGGTTCGCGCCGAGGTCCCAGTTTTGTCGCAGTTCATCAGCTTTATTATCTGTGTGGTCCACAGTAATTCACTCACTCGCTAGAAATAGTGGTATAGAAATTGTAATTCAATATGTAGAATATGGGATGGTATGACATTATGTGTGCTTGAAAGTGTTCTCTGAACGTTTTTAAGAGAGAAGTTAATATTAATATTCATCACACCATCAGGTGTCCAATTGTCATTTCTCTGTTGTATCAAATAAACGTTTTTTCTTTCTTTCAATGTCTGATGGTTAAAAAATAAAATTAGTGGTAAGTAAAAATGAAAGCTACGTATACTAATACTTACAATACCTATGTTAAATGATGATTTACTCAGTACCATATTTAAAAAATCAGTCATCGTCATCGTCAGCCCACTTAAGTCCCCACTGCTGGGGCACGGGCCTCCCCCAATCACATGAGGGGTAATTGCCATACTCACCACGCTTGGCAGACGGGTTGGCGAGGGTTTGATATAAATGCAGAGTTTTCCTTCTCTTGGTGCTGATGATCATGCCAGCAGCTTTACCTTAGTCGCCTTTTACGACACCTCAGTAAGAGTGAGGGTGGCCTATTCTACTCTGCCGGGACCACACGGCCAAAAAATCAGTAAAACATCTAAATTATTGTCATTTTAAAAATAAAAAACCGTTTGTTTCTTGTCTATGAGGTCAAATTCTACTTACCCGATCTATAGATTTTGTCTCTCTAAAGCTTTGAGTAGACTATTCAAAGCTCTAAAGGACAAAAAAAAGTATTTAATAAAGTGTCAATCTCTGTCTAAATATGAATCACCGATAGACTTAGTATGCCGCCATATGGAATCACTTTACATAATGCTTGACATCAAAGCTTTTAACAAAATATTGGCCAGAAATAAAGCAGTTCACTCGAAAATGTATCACAGCACTATTTAAAGTCACAAGTTATCACCATCACTATCCTATTGCTCGGTCATAGGGCACACTCATTTGAATTCATCAGCCAGCGCGAGATATGTATTAGGCGCGGTGCACATTACCGCCCGCGCGTCCTGCTGCGAGGGAAAACTCAATCACCCATCATCACGGAATCGGAATTGGAAATGTGATAATATTGACGGCTTAGCACGTTTTATTGGAGATTGGAAATGGCGCTGTATGGTGCTAGGAAAGACAACAATACAATTGAAAAAAATAAAGTATTGAAAATAGTTTAAGTGGTTAACTCAAGCAAGTTGTAAAGTTCGCACGTGTGTGCTAAGCTTATTTTACGAGGCGTTCTTAATTCAAAATCAAAATTATTATGTACATATTCAGATTTTAAATGACGTCTTTTCTTTGTTTTCTTTTTAAATGACAGAAAATAGCTGCCATTCCCGAACCAACTCCGAAATTTGACCTTCCGTTTCTTCGCGTCTGATTTCTATGGGATCAAAAATATTGTTCAATGGAAGGAAGCTTATATTGAAATCAGAAGAAGTTTAAATTGAAAGAAGGGTAGGTGGTTGTACGTGTTCTTATTTCAATTTAAAATTCTAATTTGAACAATATTTTTGAGTCCATTGGAAATCAGACGCGAAGAAATCGTAAGGTCAAATTTCGGAGAATCGCCCTAGTATTTTTATGGGACACAATCACAAACCATAGCGAGTGAGAAAATTATATTTGTTTAATTAGGCATAACCCGCGCACTCGCGTGCTTATAAACGAGATGTCAACTCAATATACTACTGGAATGGCTACGTCGGAAATCGAAGGAAAATTAATCACTCTCAGAATTAATCTGATAGGTGTCCGCCTAAAAACCACTCGTTTAATTGGCTACTTTGTCGCCATCCGCTGGAACCTGCTTGCGATTGCTCGGTTTTTCTTAAGGTCGTATATACAAAGACAGATTTATTATAACACAGTTAAACCGCTTAAGTTTGATGTTTTCTCACATGTAAATTAATCATTTTTGCTTCATTCATAATATGACTTTACTTAAATAAAACGCATATGAGTCCTTAGAAACAAGTTCAGTAAAATGGATAAGATACCTACGCTTTAGAGTCGCATCGATGTAACTAGCGCCGCCAATAGATTAATATTCATTGTAGCGTTTATGAGGCATTTTTTTAAAAAAAGAGCAACAGTGAATCCATAATGTATTAGGATTTTTTTGCCTATAGTGGCCACTTAATTACAAAAAATATGCTTGTGGGAAGATTTTATGACATAATTTTGTCTCAAAATTCTTAATACTTTCCGTTATGAATTCACCATTGTACTTTTTCAAAGATGTCTCATAATCGCCACAATAAATACAAATCTATTGGCGGCGCTAGTTTCGTCGGTGCGTCACCAAGATAACCCATAAATCTTTACCTCAGTTTTGAACCTTAGCCCCCTTATTACAAAATGCAATCTTACCGTACTAAAGCTCATGCCATCTCGTTCCACCACGTAATCTTAAAAAGGGCCGACACGAGTTTAGTTCCAGAACTATTCTTAGTTCGCAATTTATAATAATGGGGTTAGAGTACATGCTGAGTTACTGGTTACACTATGATATTATAATCGCCCTATTTATATTATGTATATTTTATAGAGTCAGCGCTATGTCACGGGAAGCCAAACACAATAAAAGTATCAGCCTATAACCGTCCCACTGCAGGGCAAAGGCCTCTATCATAAAAATCAAGTCATCGCTACTATGATGGGATTAGGCTTAATCACCACGCTTACCAAATGTGGATTGGTGATCACAAACCCGAGCTATGTGCGAAAAATACGAAACATAAAAAGATAAAGATAAAAAATATTTATTTGTTAAACACGCACGACACACATCATTACAAATGAAGAACAAAAAAAAAACAAACTTCTGATGTTTATACCAGTAAAAACAACACATTAAAACAAAGGAAAAATAAACAAAAAAAAAAGAAAAAAATCCTACAAGTTAAAATATTTAAGGCGGGCAATATATACCTACATTGTGTCCAGGTGTGTCGCGGTGCATACAAAAAGGAGCTCACTCAGCTAAAGCCACGACTTAAGGAAGGGGTAGGTACCTTCCTGTAGGCCATGGCGCTGGTATTATGTGAGCCCTGATTGCTATGACGCACGGACGGTATAAATACATATAATAAGTGTGTGTAATAATACCTACTGTGTTATACATAGTTATGGGGAATAAAATATATAATAATAACGAAGATATACCTACGTACCTAATGAGAATACAAATGAATAAATAATAATATGATACTATTAAACACACTTTTTGCTCGACCCAGGACCCTGAGATCACGGCCCGGTACTTAAACCACTAGACCAACAGGGCGTCTTTCTGTCGAAACACAATAATTAAAAAGTAATTAAACTGCTTTCCTTCAGTATTTAGCATATAAATATTCAAATTATATGTATTGAAACTACCTACCTATGTTTTATTGGGAAGTGAAGATAAAATTATAGCAGAGCGGGACCAGGTTATAGCCAACTAATTGATAATATATGTGATAAAACATGAAAACTGAGCTTGAAGCGGTTGAGTAGAACTACTCTGTTTTAAAAAGGCCGGCAACACATTAGAACCGTTTGGAACAGTGGTACTGAACGCTACCTTTGGTCCAAGAGTTGCGGGTTCGATCCCCGCACAGTACAAACATTTGTGTGCATGAACATGTTTGTTTGTATTGGTCTGGGTGTTTCCTATGTATTATAAGTATGTATTTACAAAAGAAAAAGTATTATATGTATATATATGTAATCCCACTGTTGATTCTGATATCCATAACACAGGTGCTTGAGCTACCTATCTCGGAGTTAAATCAATGTATGTGATGTTGTGAAACATTTATTTATTTATTAGCGATCTCTCTGATTTCGGGGATGTTCATGAGCGGCGTCGATTACTTTCCATCAGGTGACTCGCTTGCTCGTTTGTCCGCCTCTAGCATAAAAAATAAAATACTAGAGCCACTGCTGCTTTCTAACACATTTTTGATTTTGAAGGTTACCATCATAACATCATTACTCGAAATGTTTGTTAAAAGTTGCCACTTTATTTTGTAAAAATCGAAACTAATATTATGGTTTAAGCTTTGACAACTTGACCGGCATATTGTAGAAAAAAAAACAAGAAACCATTGATGCATGCGACGGAATTATGATGTGTTTCATACAAGTAATCACCACGCCGCATACCGTTGCGTTTTGCGTTACGATCAAGTCTATGTGATAGGTGGCAGACGAGCAGACGGATCGCCTGATGGTAAGCGATCGCCGCCGCCCACAAACACCCGCGACACCAGTGGAGTCAGAAGTACGCTGCCAACTTTTAAACCCCCCTTTCCCCCGGATCGCAGTGAAACTCAGAACAGTGCGGCTTCTCGCCGGTTTTCTGTAAGGCCGTAGTATCACTCCGGTCGAGCCGGCCCATTCATGCCGAAACGTGGCTATCCCACGGTCCAAAGCTAGAAAAGAAAAAAGCAAGGAAAGTAACCAAAGCTAGAAAGTTTTCACATTAGTGAATCCTCTCCATAAAATGTTCAGTGCAGTGTCAATGTTTTACCGATACAGCCTTTGTAATTATTGTAAGCCTTTGCAGAACAATAAAGATCATTCATTCATTAATTCAAAGATCATACATTCATTTATTCAAAGATCATTTATCCATTCAGTTACCCGCTATAATATAAAAAAATGTTTGACAATGTTGAAACTGGACTAAACAGAGGGTTTCAAACTAAAACCAATTCTAAGATGGCAATTGCGCTTTACCCGTCAAGAAACAAGACAAATTGCCAATCTCCACACCAAATTGCCGGCGCTTCACGAATTCAATTCCCGCCCAACTATTTAGCCAAACATGGGTCTTTATATACCCCACATTACTTCAGCATAATGACCATCAATTCATTCATCACGGCTGGTGTTGACTTAGACTGCGCCGCGGGAGGCGCAATGTAGCAGGATTTAGTGCTATTCAGTGCGATTTAGCACAAATACAAGAACTTAAAAGGATAATAACTTAGGTCACTTCCTCGACTATGGCTATAAAGCTTGGGTTAAGCAAAATATTCAATTACCCGCTTGGATCGCGGATTAATCTGTAAGGATGCGTGCACACTTGATATTTTCTTATCTCACTCATGAGATAAAATTTAAAAGATTTGCTAAGCAAAGGTTTTATACAAAAAGCAATTAATAAGTAACTTGGACCCCAATTCTCGTGCTCGTGACATTCGCTCTGTTCAACTTTGCCACTTTATCTTTTAATTTGCCAATGAAAATATTACATATCTTCTACAAAATAAGTACATATCGTTGTTTTTTTTAATAATCAATTTAATTAGCACCCTCATGATTTAGTACAATAACATTGCTTGATCATCTTAATTTTTTTCAAAGAACGTGTTCGTTGATTCAAGATTGTGATATGAATAGGATGATGTTGCTAAAAAACGGAAACATTATTTCTTATTTCAAAATTCTGTCAAGTTTTAGTAGAAACTTTACTGATTTCTGTGTCATTTGTATTTGTTTTAACTTTAACCAAAATGTAATTGTATGTTTCCCAAATAAATAAATAGTCCAATCACGGTTATTTGGCACGTGGCAAAAGGCGGAACTAATGCTGTTTTGAGATTTTCGCATTGATAACATGTTTTACAACGCCCCCCTATGAATGTCAATGTAATGTCTTCTGATCGTGGTCACACTGTAGCATACGGCTTACAACTAAGATCCATTTTAGTTACAAGTGTACTCAAGCCTTTACATATTTAATTAACTAGAAAATTACGTCCATGAAGCCAATAATAATTGTGAGTCCCATACGTTTGGCCGCATATTATAATTTAAGAGGCATTTGCGTCCCTCACAAATGAGCTGATAAATGGTAAGTGAATAGTGAGCGTTTGCGTAGAGATTTCATATTTGACGTGAAAAATTACTGAAAATAAAAATAAATATACTGCTATATTACCAAAAAACGTAAACCAGATCATCAGCAACCCACACTCGTCCACTGCTGGACATAGGTCTCCCCTAATGCACGCCACTGCTCCCGATTTTCGGCCACTCTCATCCAGCCCATACCAGCCAGCCTTCGAATGTCATCATCCCATCTTGTCGCAGGGCGTCCTACACTACGCTTACCTAACCAAAACCACCAACCAAACCAGATACCACTATCTAATTTAAGAGTGACGCTCTTGTAGTCTCCATTCCTCTCTCAACTCCACCAGTGCTTTTAATTCCTTGTACGACATGACATTTGTTTTTTCCTTGAGTTATTGGACCTAAATTCTTCTTGGATTTCCTTTTCCTCTCTTTCCTTCATCTTTTCCTTCCATTATTATTTTTATTAACATGTCATGTCGCATCAGGTGTCCCATCATATTATTATTTCCTCTCCTGAAATCTATAATTTCGAGCAATGACCTCTTCTCCTTGACCATTTCAAAACTTCCTCGTTCGTCTGGACCGGCTCGAACGGAGTGATACCACGGCATCATCGGTGTGAAGCAGCTTCTGCGCTGTGTTCCGCCGAGTAAGTGAGGGTACCGGAGACCCAATCCCAATCCCTGTGGAAGGTACTTTCAGCAATAACTAAAACTAGAGGGCCTAATTTAAAGCAGACATTCGACCTAATCGGAGTTTCCCTCTCTTTCACACGCGCTGTGAGTCTAATTTGTTTGGATGCGACAGGTATATTCTCGTTCGTTACCGGACGTCTTTAAATTAAGCCACCAGATTACGCAACTTAAAAAAACAAAGATACAAATTGGAAAAATCATCAACGTGAAAATCATTAGTTTATTGTCTATTTCTCTCGAACAACAAGTAGGTTTGGACGCTAAGATATCTTTGAAGCTTTACCTACAGTCGCTATTTTTGCATTTCTACGTTTACACTATTCGTCGAGCTGTGTACACGGGGCTCAATCACTTCGTCCAATCCAACGGGCTTAGTAATGGACTCCGTTGCAAAAACACTTATGTTTTATGGGAATACAGACTAATGATCACAGAAATGCATAACAGTTTACTTTAGTACCTGACAACTCGTGGCGGTGACATAGATAAATGTAATTGTAAGGCGCCAACCGTAAGTCTGTGTGCTTAGTATAAGGAGCCAATTCTCACGTAAGACTGCTGAATTTCTAGTTTTCCATAGTCCCCATCTTCATCTTAGCATACAATAAAATTCCCAGTTGCATCCAAAGCTGTCGGTTTGGAGCCCGGAGTACACTTGGATCTATGATTCGGGAAGTTTGGTAATCACATTAGCGATCTCTCTGATTCGCGGTTGTTAATGGGCGGCGTTGATTACTTTCCATCAGGTGACTCGCTTGCTCGTTTGTCCATCATCATCATCATCGTGAACCCATTTAAGTCCCCACTGCTGGGGCACGGGCCTCCCTCAATCATATGAGGGGTAATTGCCATACTCACCACGCTTGGCAGACGGGTTGGCGAGGGTTTTTACATTAATGCAGAGTTTTCCTTCTCTGGGTGCTGATGATCATGCTGCAGCTTTACCTTAGTCGCCTTTTACGACACCTCGGTAAGAGTGAGGGAGTGCTATTCTACTCTGCCGGGACCACACGGCTCGTTTGTCCGCCTCTAGCATAAAAAAAATACATTGAAGCGACTGCCGCCTGACCTTTGCGAGCCTTAGACAGAGGATCAGAGGTTTTCCCGGAGGAATGCAGCATGTAGTTCTTCACAAAAGGAGGTTAAGGTTTTTTAGGTCCTCTGGAGTTGCAAACGTCCATAGGCTGCGGTAATCGCATACCATCAGGCGAACCGCACGCTTTTTTGCCATTGACGTAGTATAAAAGAAAAAAAAAAGGAGAACCAGGCAACTGGATCATAGTTACACGTTCAGAATCATTATCTCAAATGTTTTAGGTATTTACAATTTCGAGAAACTATCTGAGACGTGCAGGTTTCCTCACGATGTATTCTCTCACCGCCGAGCTAATCGTAGAAATATGCACATTGATTGAAAAATCCAGAGATGCATACTCGGATCCGAACCACGACCCCGCGTTTGGAAGGCGCACGTTCTTATCCACTGAGCTACCATCCGTGTGGTTGTAGGCCGTGTGGTAGGCCGTGTGGTCCCCGGCAGAGTAGAATAGGCCGCCCTCACTCTTACCGAGGTGTCGTAAAAGGCGACTAAGGTAAAGCTGCTGGCATGATCATCAGCACCCAGAGAAGGAAAACTCTGCATTTATATCAAAACCCTCGCCAACCCGTCTGCCAAGCGTGGTGAGGATGGCAATTACCCCTCATGTGATTGAGGGAGGCCCGTGCCCCAGCAGTGGGGACTTAAATGGGCTGATGATGATGATGATGATGATGAGCTACCATCGCTCGTATTTTAACTAACAAGGAACCACATTTTTTGACTACAAGTTCTTATCGCACTGATATTAATAACGACAGGAAGCTAAGCGATATTATCAAAACCTGACCTAGTTTGAAGTGGCTAATTGTTTCTGTTTGACGTAACGTCATCCGCTGACCTTTACCTTATCTGTGCCTAATGGCGGCTAGCGCGACAAGGATCAAGTGATTGGCGAAAATCGGAAGTTGCTCTCTACTGCTCTTGACATTTAGACACAAATGCAGTGAAACCTTGCGTGACAATGTACACACCTTCATTTTTTATCGTTTACATCTCGGAAACCTCATATGTAATAGGTATCGTGAATAAAGTCAATTAAGCATGTTAGATCAACGAAATAAGCGAAACAGAAATCAGATGTTCGAAACAGAATATCCACCCGGCAATAATGTATGGAGCAGCTGGTTTTTTTTTTGCTCATTTTGTTGATCTAATATGCTAAATAGATAGGTACACGATAATTATTATGAGATTATCGGGATGTAAACGATAAAAAAATGACAGTGTATAAATTATGAGTTAAATAACACCATCCATAAAAATAAAAGCACATAATTAATTATTAACTAGGGATTCTCAGTGCTTGAAGCAATGAAAGGGAAACCATGGGAGAGCCATGCTGCCATAAATGGGCCGGCTCAACCGGAGTGATACCACGGCATCATCGGTGTGAAGCGGCCTCTGTGCTGTGTTCCGCCGAGTAAGTGAGGGTACCGGAGACCCAATCCGGGGGATAGGGGTTCAAAAGTTGGCAGTATACTTGTGGCTCCATTGGTGTTATCCATGGGCGGCCGCAATCGCTTACTATTAGGAGATCCGTCTGCTCGTTTCCAACCTATCACATAAAAAAAGCTTTCTGCCGGATACTCAATTGCTTTTAGACTTATGGTTCTTGATGACTTCGTCTAACCAGCAGAGTCCCAGTGCGACGACTTCCAAGGTGATGCTCTGCTATGCACGATCCTCTCCCATTTCTCCATAAGTCTGAGCCAGCGAAGTCGAATCAAATATTAAATGTTGTTATTTTATAAGCGGATAATTGCATCTGTTTGACGTAACGTCATCCGTTGACCTTTCCTTATCTGTGGCTAATGGATCAGCTATCACCGTTCACATTTCGCTTAGCATAATCTGTACTCACTTGACTGTTTGTCGGGCACTTTCTCTGCACTTTGACAAGTTTCGTTTGTACAGACAACAAAATTTTAATTTAGAATCCGTCAAATTTCCACAAGTAATTTTGAACCTTTCTTTTTTTGTTGTCTCAGGGGAAATGCATTACGCATACCCGTCGGCCGGGGGGCGGATGGGTTATATCGGACTCGCTCCGCAATACGGCTATGGTTTACTAATTAAAACCCCTGGACACCATCTCATCGTCCGTAGTGGTGGATCGTGTTTACGGCCACGAAGCCAGGTGCACGAGCACGACCAAATAAAGACCACAGCCCACTCGGATCGGACTTAGCAATGTTTTGATTCCAGATATCGTTACCTTTGCCACTGTCAGATGTTCTACAATTGATTTAGAACCAAATGTATGTGATATTAAGGTAGTTTTGAAACATTGCAGTGTCCATGTAATTTGTACCTACTTAATATGTAGTGCAATGACAAGAAGTCGGTTAAGAGACACAGTTAAGTTATGACAAGAACTTTCAAAGAAGTTGTAGCCCTATTTTCTTAAAGTCAGTTAAAATTAAAGCTTATTGTGAATAATTTGTGATATGTTTCTTTATATTAGGCATCCTCTTGATTAAAACTTAATACATTTTATTTATAATTTTTTTCTCTTTTGCAGGTAATAAACTCAACTAGTTCCATCGGCATAGCGAGTACATACTTACTATAATCAGGTATGTTATAATTATGGATACTCCAGCTTTCAAAGTTTAGCCGCAACCAGAGGACCGTCCAGTGAAGCCGTCCCGTAACAAGAGCTGAGATGAGAATCCAAATAAAAGAGAAAGAGATGCATAGCGAGTTTGAACGAGATGGAAATAAAGATTCGGCCGTGAATTCCGTTTTGCTGTCGGTCCTTTGAATTAACACGATGATATAATGATGAAACTAAAACCTACGACAATGACTGACCGGATGGCGCAATTGGTAGTGACCCTGCCTCTTACGCCAAAGGTCGTGGGTTCGATCCCCACCCTGGACAAACATTCGTGCGATGAACACTTGTGTTTGTTCAGGTGTCTGGGTGTAATATATGTATTTAAGTATATATTTGTGTTCATCTGTTGTCAGATATCTGTGACACAAGTGCTTAAGCTACTTAGTACGGAATCAGGTCAACGTTATGAGATGTTGTGAGAATTTAGATTTAGATTCTAACTATAATGTAGTACTAGAACTGACTACCTCGGTGGCGCAGTGGTTAATGCGTTGCACTTTAAAGCGAAGTCTGCGCAAGAGGTCCCGAGTTCGATCCCCGGGTCAGGCCAAAAATTTGTACTAAGAAATTCTTAGTGTCAGCCCGGAGTCTGAAAGTTGACCGTATTGTACCCCCGTGACTCGGAAAGCACTTTAAGCCGTTGGTCCTGCGCCCGATCTCTGGTATCCCATCGGATTAAGAGGGTAAGGGAAGAGAGAATGCACTTGTGTTTGCGCGCACACTTGGGCACTTATTATGTCCTGTGTACGTGACTGTTGTGATGGTCGCCGTAGTCGTAATCGGCTGTAGGATATTAATACTAGAAATAAACATTAGCACTTTAAGGAAACGCATTTCTACACCAGAATGCTACCTCCATATACAGGCTGTACAAAAACGCAACACCGCCCAGTAAGGAAGCCGAAAAGTCACGGGTGCGCATTCCGCCGCGCCTAGCCTACGCAGCGACCTTCTCAATGCTAATCACGACCAGACTGGCAGGCACTGCCCTGCGACTGTTATACATCTGAGAGTAGTAATGAGACTTAAGTGTAGTTACGAATATATTTACCAATATAATTCAGAAACACGTAGTCCCAACGGAAGTGATGCCTTAACATCGCGTCCATTGTAATTGCAACGCTCTTCTTTTGCTCACCATTTTACAACATTACATACACTCCGAGATAGGTAAGCCGAATGAAAATCGAATGGCTAGTCGATACCACATCCCTAGTGGCATCTGTCACTCGAGCTGTCAGATTCATTGTAGATTTTCGCGAGTACTAATATTTGTTAATTTATCGCTTTTGGGCTGGTTTTTCAATGGTCCGTTAAAAGTTAACAAATCGATAAAATGAAATACCATTAAAGGTAATAGTCACATTCATGCAAGTAAGTAACAATAAGACTACTATCATTTAATTTTGCCGGGTAATACTTTATCCATCTGTTAAATTTTATCAGACGATGGAATGAGTCATGTTAAATTTTCTAAGTTTATCGCTTTTATAATTTTAATCCTACTCAGAATGCGTTTCATTGTTTTTAGTAGCTATCAAATATAACAAATGAATACATTTAATACTTTTCTTTTGTAAATATCAGGGTCATTTCACAAAGTACTTTTTCCTTATATGTAGCTTTAAAAAGCAATCAAGCAGATGGTTCGGCATTGTTTCGGTAGATGTCACTATGCATTTTTACATCGCACTAGTAAAGCGTGTTTCCGAAACAATGACCTCAAGCCGCCTGTCCACATTAGCAATTTTTAAAAGTATGAGAATTAAACCAAAGATCTTGAAGGTATTGGTAATTTTGGTATTTAGCATATAAAAATATTTGTGGTAATTATTTAATCGTCTCCCTGACTGATTCTCGAAGGTGGCAGTACTACATAGCCGTTGAGTATTTGACGTTTTCCTCTAGATGGCGCTAAGCACAGGCTAGACGACTGATGTCTCTATCTCATTAGGTATATATAAGTTACTCTATGGTACCTAATACATACTTATGATACACATAAAACACACAGACCAATACAAATAAGCATATTCATGCATATTAATGTTTGTCTGTGGGAGATAGAACCCGCAAACTTTTAGACCAGTGGCAGCGTTCACCATCACTGATCCAAACGGGTCGTAAATCAAAATAAGTTATATACTACATTCACTTTTTTTTATATGAGTGGTGGCAGACGAGCAGACGGATCACCTGATGGTAACCAATTCCACCGCCCATGGACACCCACAACACCAGTGGAGTCACAAGTGCGCTGCCAACCTTTCCCCCTTCCCCCCATTGGGCCTCCGGTAACCTCACTCACACGGCGAAACATAGCGCAGGCGCTGCTTCACGCCGGTCTTCTGTGAGGCAGTGGTATCACTCCGGTCGAGCCGGCCCATACATGCCAAAGCGTGTCTCTCCCACATTATCAAATTTGTTTACAAATACCTCCGTAATAGTACCCCCGTGTACTGAATGATAACTTTTTCTCAAATGTTATTTAATTTCTTTTTTTCCTGATAATGTCAGATGACTTGATCTGAATGTTTCTTCTTCTAAGAGTGGCAAATAGTTTTGTTTGTAATTTAGTAACTTTTTCTTCTTTCTTAACATTACCCACTTGCATTTCTTGGTTAAACAACCAAGTGATTATCAGTGGAAACTTGTAATTGGCCCTCAATGTTTTTTTTTCTGTGACTATATCCCTAAATCTAGCTGTAAGTTTTCCAAAAACTTGTAAAATAAAATAAATAAATAAAAATAATCGTATACCTACTGAGTCTCTAGTGGTAGAACCACGAACAATTTCCGCGACGCCTATAAATAAACCCTCGACAGGGGCTATGCGACTATGCGCCCTAACATTAAGTTAATCGTATGTTACTCGCATCCGGACATACTTGGCCATAGTTACGCAATAGCGGAGACAATTCTATTGCCAGGTAAATACCAGCGTGCTGGAACAATGCCAGAACCCTTATAAAGTGCGTGCGCAAGATGTCTTTATACTCTTAACGCACATTACCTAATAGGGATGAGCTACGAGCAGGTTTTGACCGAAACCAAAAATATGACCGTGGGAGAGACACGTTTCGGCATGAATGGGCCAGCTTGTCCGAAGTGATGTGTTGTATTTCGCTGCGTGATTGAGGGTACTGGAGGCCCAATCTGGGGGAAAGGGGGATTTAAAGGTCGGCAGCGCACTTGTGACACCACTGGTGTCGCGCGTGTCTATGGGAGGCGGCAATCGCTTACCATCAGATGATCCGTCTTCTCGTCTGCCACCTATCACAAAAAAAAAAGAAAAATTAGGTAAGTCGAAACTTTGATCGTTCCTTTTCCAGGCTCCAGCCTGAGGGCCTAAACCAGACGCTACGACTGAATCTGTGTTAGAGGAAATATAGAGAGACTATTTCATACGCGCTGTGTATCTCCTTTGTTTGGATGCGACAGGTATATTAGATAAAGATTTCTTTATTAGCCTCAGAACACAAAATTAAACACGAGTGACATAAATACACAAATAGGACAATATCTGTAGCCAATAAGGCCCAACCTCAGCATATACTGCAGTGGCTGAAGCCGCTGCAGCGCTGGTTTTCAGCCGGAGCCTTGGGCGACGTACGTGCACGCACACATACATACAACAGGAAGAAGACAAAATAAAAAAAATAATATTAATAGCATAAAGTAAGATAATAATAGTCTATAACTAAAGACGAAGAAACACATTGTAATGAATATAATAAATAAAATAATAATAATAAAAGTGAACATAATAAATATAATTAATTAGAATTGAACTACGCGGTCCCACGCACAACATATACTCGTTCTTTACGGGACGGCTTCAAATTAAGCCACCTATTTTCAAGCTCGTTGAAGTTGAGGTAATGATATCAAATAACTATACCCAGTTCTTACTTAAGGCTAACCAGAACGGCTACCTTTAACATATCATCCAGGTATCCGCTAACTCAATTGATAGATAAGATAAGAATCAATTTATTGACCACAACACATTACACATAGAACAAAATAGAGAAAACAAGGTACAGAGACTAAAAGTTGCGGCCAACAAGGCTCAGCCTCAGCATATGCTGCAACTGCCACACACAGCAGCTGCAGCGCTAGTTTTCAGGCTGGACCTTGAGTGACGCCTTTGCTTGCATTGAAAAAAACAATACTAAACATTGACATGCAATAAAAACAAGTAAAAAGAAAATGAAAAATTACATAAACAAAACAAAGATATAATAACACAGGGATACATAATCAATTTTAAAACATTAAAATTATATTAAAAAAAAACAACAAAAAAAATAGAACTCGCGTGTGCCAAACCAATATTATCATGAGCGACAGTGGCGCCATCAAATAACTGCGCGCATTATCATCTAATATCTAGATCAATTACGTGCGAATGATTATGTGCTTTTAAAAGTAACCCGATGCTACTGTTGACTGTATTAAATAATTTAGAGATTAGTCGATGTTTCTAAGTCTTTAGAGGAGCGAAGACGACAAGTAGCTAATTGTTTTTGTTTAAGGTGACGGGTAGGGCACACTAGTGACGCCAACCGATTTTAATTTTTAGCTACTTAACCGGATCTATTTAAAATAATTTCGGGGTTACAACCCCTCGGCAATCACTTATACTATTTATTAAATAACCATGACGACCCAACACTTGTACGCGAAAAATTGATACACGCTAAAAGTGGCCGCTTTTGTCGGTAATCAATTTTTCGCGTACAAAAACGGATCCAACATTTTTGCATTGTTATTTAATAAATAGTACCTATAAGTGTTCGCCGAGAGGTTGTAACCCCGAAATTGTTTTAAATAGATCCGGTTTAGTAGCTAACAATTAAAAACGAATGGTGTCCTAGTTAGGCTACCCGTAGCCTTTTTTTTTTATATGAGTGGTGGCAGACGAGCAGACGGATCACCTGATGGTAAGCGATGCCGCCGCCCATGGACACCCGCAACACCAGTGGAGTCACAAGTACGCTGCCAACCTTTTCCCCTTCCTCCCCATTGGGCCTCCGGTAACCTCACTCACACGGCGAAACACAGCGCAGGCGCTGCTTCACGCCGGTTTTCTGTGAGTCAGTGGTATCACTCTGATCGAGCCGGCCCATTGATGCCTAAGCGTGGCTCTTCCACATTAAATTGCCTTAATCTGTTGCAGCAGCAACTCGAGTGTAACATGTACTTTCCATCAGAAAAAGTAAATACATTGCTTGCAATAGCTTACACGTATTATACTTCGTGATTCGTACTCGATATTAGTAAAACCTATATACACTTATGTAGTTACGCTACATAAGTGTATATAGGTTTTACTAATATCTTCGTACTAACCACTCGTATAATTGTGATAGAACTTCACTTACAGGTAAGTTCGTTTAATCATCAATTATTTACCACTGCTTTCTATTGCTTAAAAAAATTATGATCTAAAGTTTTAAATCGCTCTTAACCAATTCTTTTTCGGTTTCGGTTATCCGAAACGATTAGTAATTTAACAAAGGTGTAAATGTTGGATGGAGATAATCCTGAGAAACAGTACTAAAGACTTTATAGCTTCGAGAAGGCCGCCACGAAAGGCTTTGCTAATGAATGAATTTATTTTATGAAGTCATAAAAATCTCTATTCCTACATGATTCTACAACCTGTGCAGATAAAGAATGGGATCAGAAATGGGGGCGCATCTATTCACTTCTCGCTCAGCACATCTATATTTGTCGGCGAGAAGTGATTAGATGCGCCGCCCATTTCTGATTCTCATTCTTAGCCGCACAGTTGTACTACATATACAAAAACAAAAGATATAATAACCCAGAGATACATAATCATTTTACAAACATTAAAATTATATTAAAAACTAACACAAAAAACAACAAACAATGGAAGTCGCGGGTGGGCCAAACCATATTATCAGAACGCCAGTGGCGCCATCAAATAACTGCGCGCATTATCTCTAATATCTAGATCAATTACGTGCGACGATTATGTGCTTTTAAAAGTAACCCGATGCTACTGTTGCTGTAATTAAATATTTAGAGATTAGTCCATGTTTCTAAGTCTTTAGAGGAGCGAAGGGTACGACAAGTAGCTAATTGTTTTTTGTTTTAAGTGACGGGTAGGGCACACTATTGACGCCAACCGATTTTAATTTTTAGCTACTTAACCGGATCTATTTAAAATAATTCGGGGTTACAACCCCCGGCATCACTTATACTATTTATTAAATAACCCTGACGACCCAACACTTGTACGCGAAAAATTGATACACGCAAAATGCCGTTTTTTTGTCGGTAATCAATTTTTCGCGTACAAAACCGGATCCAACATTTTTGCATTGTTATTTAATAAATAGTACCTATAAGTGTTCGCCCCGAGAGTTGTAACCCCGAAATTGTTTTAAATAGATCCGGTTAGTAGCTAACATTAAAAACGAATGGTGTCCATAGTTGGCTACCCGTAGCCTTTTTTTTTATATATGAGTTGTTGGGCAGACGAGCAGACGGATCACCGAATGGTAAGCTGATGGCCGCCGCCCATGGACACCCGCAACACCACTGGAGTCCACAAGTACGACTGCCAACCTTTTCCCCTCTCCCCATTGGGCCTCCGGTAACCTCACTCACACGGCGAAACACAGCGCAGGCCGCTGCTTCACGCCGGTTTTCTGGGAGTCAGGTGGTACACTCTGATCGAGCCGGCCTATTGATGCCTAAGGCGTGGCTCTTCCACATTAAATTCCTTAATCTGTTTGCAGCAGCAACTCGAGTGTAACTGTAACTTTCCATCAGAACAAAGTAAATAACATTGCGTGAATAGCTTACACGTATTATACTTCGTGATTCCGTACTCGTCTATTAGTAAAACCTATATAACCTTTATGTCGTTACGCTACATAAGTGTATATAGGTTTTTACTAATATCTTTTTCGTACTAACCAATCGTATAATTGTGATAGATACGTTCACTTACAGGTAAGTTCGTTTAATCATCCAATTATTTTACCACTGCTTTCCTATTGCGTAAAAAATTTATGATCTAAAGTTTTAAATCGCTCTTACCAATTCTTTTTCGGTTTCGGTTATCCAAACCGGATTAGTAATTTATAACAAAGGTGTAAATGTTGGATGGAGATAATCCTGAGAAACCGTACTTAAGACTTAATAGCTTCGAGAAGGGCCGCCACCTAAAGGCTGCTATGAATGAATTTATTTTATGGAAGTCATAAAAATCTCTATTCCTACTTATTCTGACAAACTGGCAGATAAAGAATGGGATCAAAATGCGGCTCAATGTACTTCACTTCTCGCTCGACACTAATTTGCGTCTATACTCGCACCCCCGAGTGCGAGTATTGACGCAAATAGTATGGCGAAGCGAAAGTGAATAGGATCGCGCCATTTCTGATCCCATTCTTTATCGCACAGGTAGTACTGTGTTTGACGTAGAGCCCAAGCCGGGGAATATAACGTTTGGTAAAAATAGAGAGTACAACCTGTGCGGATAAAGAATGCATCAGAAATGGCGGCGCATCTATTTCACTTCTCGCTCGCAACGCTATCTGCGTCTAATACTCGCACCGTGGGTGTGCGCGCAGAGTGAATAGATGCGCCGCCAGTGCTGATTCCCATTCTTATCCGCACAGGTTTGTACAGACTTGCTTATGCCGAATTTTCTGTGTGGTATCACTGATGCTAGAAACCACGGCCAAATGGGGTGATAAAATTTGTTTTTTAACTAAATGAAACCACTAGTACAAATAAGAAGGGAAAAACATCTCCAAAACGACCTAAGTAACTCACTTGACACTACCACTTATATTTTTTTTTAAAGAAAGGCCAATCAGGATGACCTCACTCCGCCTGAATGGCTAAGCGGCCGTGAAATCCAAATATGACGGTTGACAGGCACAAATAACTAACAAAGTAACCATTGAGTCTGCCATCCTCACCCTGATGGCCTGCTGAGATGCCGCTTCACGCCCCGCCTAAAAGACCCCGGATTGTATGCAGGAGGAAACACGTGAGCTGGGAGGGCATTCCAAGTCTTGATGGCTCGGGGCAGAAATGAGGACCAAACCTCTATATTGCCATAAAATAGATAATTTCCACTTCTTAAATCATAAAAACCATCTGGAACTCTGACCTGAAAAATATGGTGGTTTATGGTTATTACGGTCAGGTTGTTAGTGTCACATTAATATAGATAATCTGTGGTATGTCCATTAATTTTTAGGTCTTAATATTGTGACTGGTCCGGCGCGGTTAAAAAAATGTGTTAAGCGCCAGTTTTGTATTTTTTTGTTAAGTTTTAAGATTTATATTTGACTGCCTCGGTGGCGCAGTGGTTAGTGAGTCGCACTTTAAAGCGACGGCTGCGCTTGGGGTCCTGGGTTCGATCCCCGGGTCGGGCCAACATTTGTACCTGAGTGTTTCTGTTAAGAAATTTTCAGTGGCAGCCCGGAGTCTGGAAGTTGGCGGCCTTGTACCCCCGTGCCTCGGAAAGCACGTTAAGCCGTTGATCATGCGCCTGATCCCTCTTCGGTCGTGTCACAGTGGTGTCCCATCGAAATATGAGGGTAAGGGAATAAAGAATGCACTTGTGTCTGCGCAAACCCTTGTGCACTATAATATGTCCTGCGTCGATGGACAATCTCTGAGATTGGCCGCCATGAACGAAATATCGGTTTAGAGGACATTATTTGTGTTAGTTAAAGAAATGATAGGTATAATATATTTGAGTAAAAATAAAATATATTATGCCTATCATTTCTTTAACTTCCGGCCGTGTGGTCCCCGGCAGAGTAGAATAGGCCACCCTCACTTTTACCGAGGTGTCGTAAAAGGCGACTAAGGTAAAGCTGCTGGCATGATCATCAGCACCCAGAGAAGGAAACTTCATATCAAAATCCTCGCCAACCCGTCTGCCAAGCGTGGTGAGTATGGCAATTACCCCTCATGTGATTGAGGGAGGCCCGTGCCCCAGCAGTAGGGACTTAAATGGGCTGATGATGATGATGATGCTGATGAGTAAAAATAACCTTTTAATGTAAAAATGATACATAACACCGCTAAGTAATTAATACATACGAAAAACCAACAGTTCATTCTTTCTTTCTTTAAATAAGGGTGAACTCTATATTGCATCGACAACGTTTTTTTTTAAGAATTATTGTTAAAATTTTGGAATCTTTCATAAATATTACCACGTATTAAGTGTTTAATGTATTCATATTATTCATTTGTCTTATCTCTAGAATGAAAGTATAAACGCATCATTATTTTAATGGTGGCTAAATTCCCAGACATATAATTCAATTTTTATTTCTTATTTTGTTCTAGGACTATAACAGCATATCGACCAATTTATCCTTTAATCAATTAATTTTATCTACACATGCATATAAAGATGTAAATTAATGCATAGTACTCCCCATTTACACCCATTTTGAATAATATACGTCTAAAACTAAATGTGAACTTGGATTAATAATGATAGATATATGCTTCAAATTAAGTCGGTAGACTTTAATTTG
The DNA here is from genome assembly GCA_019059595.1 of Marasmia exigua. Taxonomy (NCBI): domain Eukaryota; kingdom Metazoa; phylum Arthropoda; class Insecta; order Lepidoptera; family Crambidae; genus Marasmia; species Marasmia exigua. Next base: position 19,183,554 of record CM032472.1, read on the forward strand.
ACTAATGCTATCATTGGCTTATCGTAGAATAAATAAATTACCTACTAAGCATAGGTAATAATGTAATAAGGTGATAAAACCCATAATTCATTCATATTGGCATGAAAAAACAAAAAAAAAGAAACAAAAAAAACTAAATTTAAATAAAAATAATTAGGTATAAAAAACACCACAATAATAATTAAATGATAAATCTATGAGAAAAAAATAAATGTAAAAAAAAAAACGAACCTACGGTGATACCACGGCCTCACAGAATCCCGGCCTAAAGTAACACTGTGCTGTGTTTCGCTGCGTGAGTGAGGGTGCCGGAGGCCCAATCCGGGGGAAAGGGGGTTTTAAAAGTTGGCAGCGCACTTGTAACTCCACTAGTGTCGCGGGTGTCTATAGGCGGCGGCAATCGCTTACCATCAGGCGATCCGTCTGCTCGTCTGCCGCCTATCACATAAAAAAGATAGACAGGACTTTAATATAACTGCAATCATGATAGGACATAATGTTTTAAATAGGCCTGTATTAAATTATAAACATGCAATAACGTCAGCTATGCATAACATAAGCTTTAGTATGGTACTAACTTTAGTTCAGGTATTGTGATATGGTGCTTTGAGTGCCACCTCAGATGTATAAAATTTTAAGTCATTCAAATTTGTCTCTCGTAAATCATCAATGCTTAAAACATCCCCATCACATTAAAACAAAAGAATTATGAACCTGATTTAAAAGTTTAGCACCTATGAGTCAAAGTGACAGCGAAAAATTAATACGATATAAACATATCTACAGTCCGCTCAAGAAAGAAACCCTCGTCAAACATGGAACACAAATTTAGATTCTTCCTTGTGTCTAGGATGTAAGGCTCAAATTTGATTATTGAGACTTAAGCGTGCTTTTGTCGCAACTTGTAGCACCATGGGGCACAGACTCTAGTTAGACATCTGACTTCTTTTCGGAACGAGTTGACGCATCCGTAGACACCAAATAAAGGCTACGTTATTGGATGGATATAAAACTTTGAACCTCTTATAAAAAGTGTGTGTTGACTAGGGCTGGCCAAATTTTTGTAGCTGAAGTGCCGAGTGAGTGAGGTGGCTTGAGTTGAGACCCATCCGGGGACGGAAGTTCAACTGTGACGGTAGGGCACACTAGCGACGCCAACCGATTTTAATTTTTAGCTACTAAACCGGATCTATTATAAACAATTTCGGAGTTACAACCCCTCAGCAATCACTTATACTATTTATTAAATAACCATGACGACCCAACACTTGTACGCGAAAAATTGATTCACGCTGAATGTGGCCGATTTTGGCGATAATCAATTTTTCGCGTACAAAAACGGATCCAACATTTTTGCATTGTTATTTAATAAATAGTATAAGTGTTCGCCGAGAGGTTGTAATCCCGAAATTGTTTTAAATAGATCCGGTTAGTAGCTAACAATTAAAAACGAATGGTGTCCTAGTTAGGCTACCCGTCGCCTTAATCTGTTGCAGCAGCAACTCGAGTGTAACATGTACTTTCCATCAGAAAAAGTTAATACATTGCTTGCAATAGCTTACACGTATTATTTATTATTTTGACTGACCGGATGGCGCAATTGGTAGTGACCCTGCCTCTTACGCCAAAGGTCGTGGGTTCGATCCCTGGACAAACATTCGTGCGATGAACACTTGTGTTTGTTCGGTGTCTGGGTGTAATATATGTATTTAAGTATATATTTGTGTTCCTCTGTTGTCTGATATCTGTAACACAAGTGCTTAAGCTACTTAGTACGGAATCAGGTCAACGTATGAGATGTTGTGAGATTTTTTTTTTTTATTTACCACTGCTTTCTATTGCTTAAAAAATATGATCTAAAGTTTTAAATCGCTCTTAACCAATTCTTTTTCGGTTTCGGTTATCGGAAACGATTAGTAATTTAACAAAGGTGTAAATGTTGGATGGAGATAATCCTGAGAAACACTACTAAAGACTTTATAGCTTCGAGAAGGCCGCCACAAAAGGCTTTGCTAATGAATGAATTTATTTTATGAAGTCATAAAAATCTCTATTCCTACATGATTTTACTCTCTATTTCTACCAAACGTTATATTCGCCGGATTGGGCCTACGTCAAACACAGTACTACCTGTGCGGATAAAGAATGGGATCAGAAATGGCTGCGCATCTATTCACTTGTCGCTCACACACTTTCTGCGTCTAATACTCGCACTCGTGGGTGTGCGAGCGAGAAGTGAATAGATGCGCCGCCATTTCTGATCCCATTCTTTATCCGCACAGGTTGTACAGACGTTGCTTTATGCCGATTTTCTGTGTGGTATCACTGATGCTAGAAGCCACGGCCAAATGGGGTGATAAAATTTGTTTTTAAGGAAATGAAACCACTAGTACAAATAAGAAGGGAAAAACATCTCCAAAACTACCTAAGTACTCACTTGACACTACCACTTTTTTTTTAAAGAAAGGCCAATCAGGATGACCTCACTCCGCCTGATGGTAAGCGGCCGTGAAATCCAAATATGAGGTTGACAGGCACAAAAGAACTAACAAAGTAACCATTGAGTCTGCCATCCTCACCCTGATGGCCTGCTGAGATGCCGCTTCACGCCCCGCCTTAAAGACCCCGGATTGTATGCAGGAGGAAACACATGAGCTGGGAGGGCATTCCAAGTCTTGATGGCTCGGGGCAGAAACGAGGAGCCAAACCTCTATATTGCCATAAAATAGATAATTTCCACTTCTTAAATCATAAAAACCATCTGGAACTCTGACCTAAACAATATGGTGGTTTATGGTTATTACGGTCAGGTTGTTAGTGTCACATTAATATAGATAATCTGTGGTGTGTCCATTAATTTTTAGGTCTTAATATTGTGACTGGTCCGGCGCGGTTAAAAAAATGTGTTAAGCGCCAGTTTTGTATTTTTTGTTAAGTTTTAAGATTTACAGTTCTCTTATATTTGACTGCCTCGGTGGCGCAGTGGTTAGTGAGTCGCACTTTAAAGCGACGGCTGCGCTATAGGTCAGTGGCAGCCCGGAGTCTAGAAGTTGGCGGTCTGGTACCCCTGTGCCTCGGAAAGCACGTTAAGCCGTTGATCCTGCGCCTGATCCCTCTTCGGTCGTGTCACAGTGGTGTCCCATCGAAATATGAGGGTATGGGAATAAAGAATGCACTTGTGTCTGCGCAAACCCTTGTGCACTATAATATGTCCTGCGTCGATGGACAATCTCTGAGACTGGCCGCCATGAATGAAATATCGGTTTGGAGGACATTATTTGTGTTAGTTAAAGAAATGATAGGTATAATATATTTGAGTAAAAATAAAATATATTTTGCCTATCATTTCTTTAACTTCCGGCCGTGTGGTCCCCGGCAGAGTAGAATAGGCCACCCTCACTCTTACCGAGGTGTCGTAAAAGGCGACTAAGGTAAAGCTGCAGGCATAATCATCAGCACCCAGAGAAGAAAAACTCTGCATTCATATCAAAATCCTCGCCAACCCGTCTGCCAAGCGTGGTGAGTATGGCAATTACCCCTCATCTGATTGAGGGCGGCCCGTGCCCCAGCAGTGGGGACTTAAATGGGCTGATGATGATAATGATGCTGATGAGTAAAAATAACCTTTTAATGTAAAAATGATACATAACACCGCTAAGTAATTAATACATACGAAAAACCAACAGTTCATTCTTTCTTTCTTTAAATAAGGTGAACTCTATATTGCATCGACAATGTTTTTTTTAAGAATTATTGTTAAAATTTTGGGAATCTTTCATAAATATTACCACGTATTAAGTGTTTAATGTATTCATATTATTCATTTGTCTTATCTCTAGAATGAAAGTATAAACGCATCATTATTTTAATGGTGGCTAAATTCCCAGACACATATAATTCAATTTTTATTTCTTATTTTGTTCTAGGACTATAACAACATATCGACCAATTTATCCTTTAATCAATTAATTTTATCTACACATGCATATAAAGATGTAAATTTATGCATGGTACTCCCCATTTACACCCAATTTCAATAATATACGTCTAAAACTGAATGTGAACTTGGATTAATAATGATAGATATATGCTTCAAATTAAGTCGGTAGACTTTAATTTGACTAATGCTATCATTGGCTTATCGTAAAATAAATAAATTACCTACTAAGCATAGGTAATAATGTAAAGAGGTGATAAAACCCATAATGCATTCATATTTGCATGAAAAAACAAGAAAAAAGAAACAAAAAAACTAAATTTAAATAAAAATAATTAGGTATAAAAAACACCACAATAACAAATACCATGAACCCACGGTAATACCACGGCTTCACAGAAACCCGGCGTAAAGTAGGGGTTTTAAAAGTTGGCAGCGCACTTGTAACTCCACTAGTGTCGCGGGTGTCTATCGCTTACCATCAGGCGATCCGTCTGCTCGTCTGCCGCCTATCACATAAAAAAAAAAGATAGATAGACTTAAATATAACTGCAATCATGATAGGACATAATGTTTTAAATAGGCCTGTATTAAATTAAAAACATTCAATAACGTCAGCTATGCATGACATAAGCTTTAGTATGGTACTAACTTTAGTTCACGTATTGTGATATGGTTCTTTGAGTGCCACCTCAGATGTATAAATTTTTAAGTCATTCAAATTTGTCTCTCGTAAATCATTAATGCTTAAAACATCCCCATCACATTAAAACAAAAGAATTATGAAGCTGATTTAAAAGTTTAGCACCTATGAGTCAAAGTGACAGCGAAAAATTAATACGATATGAACATATCTACAGTCCGCTCAACGAAAGAAACCCTCGTCAAAACATGAACAAAAAATTTTAGATTCCTTCCTTGTCTCTATGGACGTAAGGATCAAATTTGATTATTGATGGCGACTTAAGCGTGCTTTTGTCGGAACTTGGTAGCACCATGGTGGCACAGACTCTAGTTAGACATCTTGACTTCTTTTCGGAACGAGTTGACGCCTCCGTAGACCAAATAAAGGCTACGATGTATTGGATGGATATAAAACTTTGACTCTTATAAAAGTGTGTGTTGACTAGGGCTGGCCAAATTTTGTAGCTGGAAAGTGCCGAGTGAGTGAGGGTGCTTGAGTTGAGACCCAATCCGGGGGAACGGAAGTTCAAGGTGACGGGTAGGGCACACTAGCGACGCTACGATTTAATTTTTTAGCTACTAAACCGGCTCTATTTTAAACAATTTCGAGGTTACAACCTCTCGGCGGACACTTATAAGTACTATTTATTAAATAACCATGCGAAAATGTGGGGTCCAACGCGTACGCGAAAAATTGATTCACGCCAAAAGCGGCCACTTTTGGTGATCCATCAGGTGATCCGTCTGCTCGTCTGCCACCTATTACATAACAAAAAAGGAATTCATAATGCTCGATATTTTATGAGCTCATAATTCTATTGTTATCACCATCTTTTTGATATAAAATGCAATGGACAACCCTACATATGCTTTAAATATTATTTAGGTACTCAAGTATTTTGCTAGCTTTTTATTACAGCCAGACAAAGCGAAGGAATCAATTAGGCGAATATGGACATTAGCATAAACAATGTAGCAAACATAGGAAATTTTAACAAAACCATGTTATTTCACTCGAATGGTTACAGGTTATTGTGTACAGGTTGATAACTGTTTCATTTATAATATGATTCAAATGTAACTCATACATAGCGTTTCTTTATTGCGATAAAAATTTCATATCGTGTTCGGGAATCGGACCCACATCTTCCACAATCCGGGAAGCTGTTTTAACAATTAGACTATTGAACGCGGTACCAAGCCGATGAAATTTGTAAGTGCTTGATTCGACATGAGCTGCCGATTGTGGAAGATCGGATTGTGGAGATGTGGGTTGTAAAGGTTGCTTTATAACGGTTCTATAAAGCCGTTTTCATTCTTTTTTCATATATTTTGTATGAATTAATTTAGTTCCAAACGACAAAACTGCTTTATAACAAAGATTTATTTTTAACCTTTTGATCTAACCTAATATTTAATATTTATTGATTATCAAAGTTGTATTAGACATAAGATATTTTGAAATAAATAATTTATTTATTTATTTTATATGTTTTTTGTTCCATACGACAAAACTGCATTATAACACCGTTTTACTAACAAAGATTAATTGAACATTAACAATTAAAGCTTTAGGTATAGTCTTATTCATAAGTGTTTGTTAAACCGTTGTTAACTAAAACAGTGTTATAAAACAGTCTACTTTCTGTTTTAGAAAATTTTGTATGTTTTTTTTGTTGCAAACGTCAATATTGCTCTTTAACACTGTTTTGTTTATTAAACGTTTATGAATAAAGCCCGCAATCTTCTATCTAAGGTCTTTGCTGTTAATCTAGTAAAAAATTAAGCAATCAGAGTAGTTGTAACCGCCTGTATATTTCCCGCCTACACAAACCGGGCATGATTTTCCCGCGTATAACAATCTATTCGGTAATACGGGAGCTATTGATTCTATACATAATTTATAAGATGTCATTTGAATAAAATGCGCACATAATTATATTGTTCAGTCTGTCTTTACTGATTTATCACATTATATGTTATTTATCAGCATTATGCGTAACAAATCTGACAAAATCTTTACATATTGTTTTGTAAATTTAATCCATGTATCTACACGTAAGGTGCTTAATATAAAAATGTTGTACTCCTAATTTAGATATTAATAAAGATTTCAAAGGGATTAACATAAAAGTGTTGTTGAGATATCTTCTATCCGTTTGTGATTTTTGATTAATTCGCAATTTAGAGGATTAAGTTAACTTAGAGACTTTATTTTAACTCCCGACGAAAAAACTACGGGGTGTTATAAATTTGAGGAAGAAAGACATCCTGGTAAGATCTAATCATAAATAAATAACACAAAGCGCCTAAGATTAATATAAATCAAAAATTGCAATAAAATCAATTACGTATACGTATAACGTAACCAAAATTCGAACACCAGCCAAATTTACAGTTAGAATAAGCATAATAAACATTTGATATTTATTCATTCATTCATTCTTAAAAACCTTATCAAATGGCTAATTTAAAGCTCCAAATGACTTATTCATATTCATAAAACACGCAACCTTATCAGAATCAGAACAACTATGCCATACGTATGCATAATACTGCGTTTGCGCATATTAAATTTGCTAATGGAGAGACCTGGCTGACCCCTGTAGCTCGATAATGGACAACATTTCAAAATTGCTAAGCTCTGAAACAAAAAATACCAATTCTTTGTTTACTTTTCCGCTGCTCGAATATATATTTATTCATTTTTTATATTGCTTATTTACTCAGAAAAAAATTAAAAACTAAAAAACGTAAGATGACGTCATCGGACGGCAGAATGTAAAATATTTCTTTGCTTAGCACATTATAGTTTTAAATTTACGAAATGCCAAACCCATGACACGTAACTGTAAAAAAAAAGACAACTTGTCAACGTTGAATGTATGAATGACGTTGACAATGTTGACACTAGTATTATTTACCTTTGACAGTAGTACCTTTTTTTTTATCAAAACAATGATAAGCAAAGGAATATCACTGTATTCAGCCGTCCGATGACGTCATTTGGCGCTTACGTCTATTTAGAATAAAAAGAATTTCAATAATTATTTTATGCATGAAAATGGACAAATTTTGAAAAAAGAAAAAATATGGGTCTGTTCATTTTATGTCTATTTTCATATAAAAAAACAATATGGACATGTTAAAAATATGAAATGTTGTCCATTGATTTAGATCGATAGATATTGAACCCCGTGATCGGCCATAATATGAACAAAATATTATTGAACATTTTTAGATAACTGCAATTTAATGTAACTGATATATATGACGACCCGATTGGAACAGTGGTAGTGCACGCTGCCTCTGATACAAGGGTTGCGGGTTCGATCCCCGCACAGTACAAACATTTGTGTGCATGAACATGTTTGTTTGTATTGGTCTGGGTGTTTGCTATGTATTATAAGTATGTATTTACAAAAGAAAAGTATTATATGTATATATTTGTAATCCCACTGTTGATTCTGATATCCGTAACACAGGTGCTTGAGCTACCTAACTCGGAGTCAGATCAATGTATGTGATGTGAAATATTTTTTTATATTTATTTAATGTTGGTCCTGCCGAACGCCCTGTTGGTCTAGTGGCTTTAGTACTGGGCCGTGATCTCAGGGTCCTGGGTTCGATTCTCGGGTTGAGCGAAAAGTATGTTTCGAATTTTTCGAACATAGCTCGGGTTTGTCATTACTAATCCGCATTTGGCAAGCGTGGTGATTAAGCCTAATCCCATCATAGTAGTGATGACTTGATTTCTATGATGGAGGCCTTTGCCATGCAGTGGGACGGTTTATAGGCTGATTAAAAAAAAATTATGGATATGTACAAAAAAAGCCTATTCCATGTATTTTACACTACTTTTCTAACTGTAAATAATATGAATAGGTACTTAAAAACCTATTCAATATTTTTTGATAAGTTTTCTTACTAGCTCACTCAGGGACGTCAAATTAACTTTAATGGTTACTTATGAAAAAATATTGACACTTATTTCAATACGCATAAAGACTTTCCATAATTAAGTTAATGAACATTTAGCTTGATTGACGTCTCTGAGTGCGGCATTTAGACTCGTGTAACATAGCTTTACGTCTTTCCTATTGATTTTAAAATTAATTTAAATGTAGCGTTTAATGCATAATAAACATCTTAAGCAATCAATTTATGAGCAATTATAAATGAACAATATTTGCAAATCTATTCCTAAATAAATCTTACTAATTTCTTAAAATTATTTAAATGGGATTCATGTGAATGATAACTGAAGTCGCATTTTTTTTCAGAATGTTTTTTTTAAGTTATATGATTAGTTATTTATATATTTGTATTATAATGAAATTAAAGTTTAATGTTATCATTATTTTCTTGTAAATTGGAATAATTACATAAAGTCCGCCGCACCAGTAGTCCTTTCTGCATGACCCAAAGGTTGACTGGTAGAGAATGCCTCTGGGCATTAAGTTCGCCTATTGTATCGTTTTGTGCAATAAAGTTTTAAATAAATAAAATACGATGGAAAGAACCCACGACCACCAATGTAAATGACAGGGCTTTTTACTAACACTACACACTAGCTTAATAAAAGCTACGATTACGGAGGAAGATCTATTACGTATTTATATCATAGATGGGCACTACCTGTACATACATTTTATATTTTATTAATAAAATTGGCAAACCATCGCTAAAAATAAAGTCCAATAGCGGCCATTAGGGGAGGTCTTTGCCCGGCAGTGCGACCAGCAACGCAGGCTAGTAAAAAACAATTCTACGCGTCATTATTTTATTATATGAATCAGTATGAATGTTTTTTTTTGTTATGGCGTCTATCGAATTTCGATTTCATTTTGCAAATGTTGAGTGATTAAAGAGACACATGTTTGAAGACGAAATTGTCAGGTGTTTAGAGTTGGATCTCTTTAATATGAATATGTTTAGTGTTAATAAAGCGACCAAGATTTTATTTTATTTTATTTTATTTTATTTTATTAAGATGAGAAGGCACTTCAGTGACATTGACAGGGCGTTGTAAAACGTTTTTTTCTATGCACAAATGTCAAAACAGCATTAGTTCCAACTTTTACCACGTGTCAAATACATAACCATGATCGGACTGTACGCTAATTTATAGGCTTGTATTTTTTTTAATCATTCAAGTATAGTTTTTTTTTTATTTTGCCTTTTTTAGGTGGTAGGTGGCAGACGAGCAGACAGTTCACATGATGGTAAAGGATTGCCGCTACATTGCTGAGTACCTATATTTGTAGAAGGGTCAGTTTGGGTTACTCACTAAACAATTACATAGAGGCAAAAATACTAATGAAAAGTTCAATTCTTTTTTTTATAAATTGGCCACTTCACAAAATCTTTTATTTAAAAAAACATTATACTATTTCTGCCTTATGCATTTAAAAATAAAAATGTCAAATATTCGTATTAAGTAATTGAATTAGAATTTTATGCCATTATAAATCTATAAACAACACCAGTTTATGACTCCTAATTGAACATTTATGATATTATAAGATCTAATTTAGAAATAAACTTTAAAGGTTTATATTTAGATACTCCGCATGATACATTTTATAGTAAATTATAATCAAATCAACAGACGTAACACTTAACTCGTATGAGAAGTATAGAAGTAAAGTAGACAAATTACTGAACGATACGATATTGGATCTCATTATTAATAATTAGATATTGTCTTGAAGAGGTTATAAATAAAACATTTATGCGACAAATAGTAATCTTTAATCATCGTCAACCCATTTAAGTCCCCACTGCTGGGACACGGGCCTCTCTCCATCACATGAGGGGTAATTGCCATACTCACCACGCTTGGCAGACGGGTTGGCGAGGGTTTTGATATAAATGCAGAGTTTTCCTTCTCTGGGTGCTGATGATCATGCCAGCAGCTTTATCTTAGTCGCCTTTTACGACACCTCGGTAAGAGTGAGGGTGGCCTATTCTATTCTGCCGGGGACCACACGGCCTTCTTTAATAGGGTGTATTAACCTTGATTAATCAATAAGATCAAAATGTTCATATTGTATATTGTTGTTGATAAGCAAATTGCAAACTCAAATAACTGTATTAATCCATAAATTTCTGGGAAATTGAAGGCGAATTTAGAGATTTCATACATTCTTCCATACAAATCTCTAATTCGACTTCAATGCCAAGTGCTCGAAGAATAGGCCCTCAAGTCTTGAAATAAAAATAGGCAATGTTATCATGAGTTCCGATTTCGCGGATGTTCATGGGCGGCGATGATTACTTTCCATCGTGACTCGCTTGCTCGTTTGTCCGCCTCTAGCATAAAAAAAAATTAGAAAACAAACGAAAATCACTATAAATAAAAAAAAACATTTAAACATTAGAATAGTTATTTACGAGGTTTCTAGCCATGTGCCTTATTTTTGAGTTTCCGATATTAACAACAAGCAACAACTTACCCGCAAAAACTTCAGTTAGGTACTCCGTGACCATGGCGCTTGCAACAGCGCAGGAATATCGAACCCAAAAATAAGGTACATGGTAGAAATCTCGTAAATAACTATACTAATATTTAGTGACCATGAAAGTTTTAAACAATAGACTTAAATAATTCTCCGCTGCAGATTATAGGACCTTTTGCCACTATTATGGATTGTACGTTAACAGAATGGCGATATAGATTCTTTGAGATTGACAAAGAAATGTCATCTGGGAATTCCAAAGGAATCGTTCGAAATAGGAGCGGTGGAGGTACCTGAGACTGGCGTACCGTGACTAAAATAAATAAACTGGAAACCGTTTATTTATTTCACTCATATTATCATAAACATTACAAAATGTTTAACTTTCTCATAATAGACAATATTATTTTATCAAGAAATGCCATTATTGATTAATTTGGATTCTATAAAGTACTAGCTGTTTCACGCGGTTTCGCCCGCGTCCCGAGGGAACTACTTCCCGTACCGTGATAAAATATAGCCTATGTTACTTCTGAATAATGCAGCTTTCTAATGGTGTAAAAATTATTGCAATCGGTCCAGTAGGTTTTGAGTTTATTCATTACAAACATACAAAAATACAAATATTTCCTCTTTATAATATTAGTGTAGATGAGAAAATTTGAAATGTCTATTGAAATACAATTTTCTATCTATTTTTCTATCTCAAAAACTAGAAAATTCTATAAATTGGTCAATTATCATAAGATCAGATATGTTACTTAAGTTTAATTCCTACAATATGAAAATCAGCCATGAAATTAGGAACATTTGACATTATTTACTAAATTGTTTAATGGTTTGAAAAGTTAGTGAACTCCACACGCCTTTTACATCTCGTACACGAGAAAGATAACTTACAAAATCTTTCAATATAAACGCGTGTGCACCATTAAAAAAACAAAACGAACAGTTCCTTCGAATCGGTAGGCTCAAACTCGCCCGCCGCATACGGAACGGCAGCGCGCAACCTCAAGTTGCACTTGCCCGGGTTTTTTTGTCAAAGGTCCGAGCGGGTCGCCAGTGCGCGAGAGCCCGTCGGCCCGGACGCCCGCACCTGCACTCGCAGAACTCGCAACGAGAATCGCCGCGAGAAATTTACGATTGAGTTCTGAAATAAGTGACATGTGATTACACTTCGAGTAGCTCGAGTTGAAGAACTCCTTCAAAAATAAGTTTGACAATCAACCTGGTGACACAGTGCGTTATTTGTCCAGTGATATTCTGAATACACTTGTGGAGTTTTGGTGTAAACTTTGTATTTGAAACCTGATGTGATGTACCTCAAAATGTACATAAAGTCAGAGAGGTTTTACCAGCAGCCTGATCAGGGTTTGAAGGAGGAAAGGTGTTTTTCCGACTACGAGGAAGAATTGGAAGAACGTGAGTAATTTCCCTGAGTGTTGTCCTTATGAATGTTTTTTAATAACCTTTTGTTAATAAATACCTCTCCTGTGTGAACGATTTTATATTTCATATCTGTTTAAGATTTTAAAGTATAGAAATAAGTAAATATTTACGCTAAAACCTAACCTAATATCTTTAACATGGTGTTTTGAAACGCGTGTGATGAACATTGCCACTTAAGTATCCGTACCTTTTTAATCTGTGTCGTGATATTATTTTTCATTATAAAATCGTTCCCAAAGCATTCATTATGATAATAATAAAAAGTATTTATAGAAAACTTAGCATTTAGCCGGTTCCAGATAACAACGAATTAACTGTTTTTATCTGCAGCTAGCTTTCACCCATGGTTTTGTCCGCTTTTTCCAGAAAAAGCTTAGTAATACGGCACGCAATTCACAGAATGTATTTTTTTGTTTAAACGAGAAGGTTTTTAGATACTTTTTGTTTGTGGTATTATTTTATTTCTTGTTTTATGTTTAAAATAAAATAGGTGTTTTCTTCATCTCAAAGCTAGTGTTGTTTTTTTTTTTGCTTCAAATTGCATTAAAGAATAAGAAACTGACGAAAGACTTTACGACTATTACCTATTTGGCGGATTCAACCTTTATAATTTTATTGTAAATTCTGTTAGTATCAACGATTGTTGATAAGGTAATGAACCATTTACTCGGGTTCCCCTGTCTAGGAGTTGCGAGGGTAAGATGACCATCGCTTTAATGTAATTTCTAGACTTTCCAAATTCTGGTTCTTATTCCCAATCTTAACATGTAATTTCCAGTTGCATCCAAAGCTGTCGTAATGACCATGATCGATATTCTGGATCTACGTCAAAACAATGCGGATAGAAATGAAAGAGGACTCTTTTAGAATATGGTGGCACGGATAAGATTCTGTACGTTTATACAAATATTTTTTTAATAATAGTATGATATGAAAAAAATCCTGGCCTTATTTACAACAGGAGCCCAATTCTCGGCCCCGTGACACTTATCATCATACGACATATATTACTAAAACATAGTTTTTTTTGTATGGATTTCATGTGACATCCGCCATGTTTTCAAAATATCACGGGCACGAGAATTGGGCTCCAGGTGTAATAAATAGGTCGGAACGAAATATCGTTACTTGAACCATCGAACATAACAAAACATAATTACAATGGCAGGTAGTATTACCATCATTCGAAAAAAAACTAAAAACACTTTGCTGAGAGCCTTTATTCCTTCTATTACCTGCTTTGTGCATCTACTTGCTAAAGTAATAAAAACCTTTGAAAATATCTCAAACTCACGTGGTTAGTGAACAAATAGACAAAGATGGCTGAACGTGTTAACGCATAACTGTCCGGACGCGTGCGCGTGCGACGACTTTGCCGCGTTATGTCTCATATACCGTGGGGTAGAAACGTTGTGATTAACAATAGAAAGACGATCGGGAGCCCGATTCTCGGGATAGCGGAATGGCGTATGTCACATGAAATCCATACAAAAAAAATATGTTATAGTGATATTATGTCGTATGATAATAAATGTCACGAGCACGAGAATTGCGATCCTGATCTTACAATATCAAGATTTGGCAAAACAAAAAAAAATGATTTTTTTTATGCTGGAGGCGACAAACGAGCAAGCAAGTCACCTGATGGATGGTGGAATCCGCGAAATTAGAGAAGTCGCTAATGTGTTTCTGATCTTTTTAAAAACGAGTATGCGAGAGAAGACTCTTGAGTTTTTAATAGACCAGTTTCTTAGTTAATTTACTTAAAATGTAATAAAAGTGTTGATTTTTAACCTCAAATAAAGCCAAGGATAATGACACTACAGCGTTGGTGCTATAGCAATAAATACTCTGGGAGAAAATTCCTACAGAATGCAGCAAAAAAAAACTGGCTGCCACATTTTTGTATACTCGTACTTTGATGTGTGGCTGTACGTACGTACATAACTGTTTGGTCACTGCGTGTGCGCATTCTGTGGTGCGTTGATGTCTTTTGCGCGGCGCGGGACCCGCTACGGGAGTGCTACGGGCGCATCTGCGGGTAGCTCACTGTACTTACTGTGGCCGGCAGATTTACTTGCACTGTGTTATTTTGGTTTTTTAATTAATGTACTCAGCCATATTATTATGAATATAGTATGCGTAGGTCTAATTAAATAGGCGTGTTAATAAAACAATAAAACTTACATATACATTCCAAGATGCTGTCTTAATTAAAGGCTACCACGACATACTTAAAATATAATCAATTTTAAATAGAAAACACAGAAAGAAAAGTAGGAAAAGTCAGAAGCAGACTCATCTCTTTCCAGCAAGAAAGTGACATCGTGTAAAACCATATGTTCCGTTACAAAATGGAACATATAGCTCCACTGTTACAATTATATGAATAACAATTTAAAGTTTTACTCTTCTAATAATAAGAAAGACATGTGTTTATGCAATGCTGATTTGAATCTACGTTGTGAATACGACAAATCAATATCAATTTGAGATGACCGTATTAGTTTACTAAACTGTGATTAAACCCTATCAACGGAAGAAAAATGGCCTAGTCCTGTCCTGAACCCTTTGTCCTTGAATGGCAGATATCTAGAGACGCGGGCTAGTTTATTGCGGGCAAATACAAGCCCGCAAAAAAAGTTAAAATTATATTTTGACACTGTTTAGTGATTATTAGATAGATAGATAGATATACTTTATGGCACAAAAAGCACAACTTAAAAAAGGAACTTAAATGTACTTAAATGCATTATTTGCATGCCGACGATAAATCTCGTCATTTTTCTGATTTAAACCTGGTTTTTTGTTACATTAGTGAAATTAGAGAGATTGCTAATGCGTTCGCCTTTTTAAAAAGGAGCACGCTCTTATCTTTAAAAAGCTTTTCTATGTTAGGGGTGTTTTATCAGAAGTATGAAGTTTTCTGGGTAAATATCCTCACAAGCTAGCAATTGATCAGTACACCTGATCAACAAAAGGACAAGAAAATTTAAAATACTATTTCTGGTTCTGTTTTTTTTGTCATGAACAAGAACATTTAAATCCCAACCGTCCGACTTTCATTTGAAGTCACCGACCAAACCAAAATGTTCCTCTTTAGAAAGTTATTAGCCCTTTTAGGGGCTGTTAGGGATTATGTGGGCCCATTTTACCTGGTTTTAAAAAAAATGTAGAAGTACTTGCAAATAGGAAGCGGTAAATATCGTTTTGGGTTGGTTTTGGGCACGTCTGGAGAATTACGAAAAAGGATTTAACTAAAAGTAGGTACATACGAGCTTTACTTATTATGTTTTTTTACTTAATGTATACGTTTAGTAAAAGTTTGAAATGCTTGAATAATGCATTAAAAAGTATTCTACTCTAAATAATAGTACAATAGGAACAAAATCTAAATCTAAATGAAAGGAAATGCCATTGGAGCATCTCCGTTCTTCCACTACTCCACCAGGCAGACCCTCAATCGACACCGGTACATGGTAAATATACCAAAAGTCCGCACATAGAGGTTTGAATCCTGTTTCCTTATTTGTACTGCGAAAAATTGGAATCAGCTGCCTGTGGAGGTGTTCCCTAGAAGCTACAATTTGGGGGTTTTCAAAGCGCGAGTGAATAGGTACCTTCTAGGTAATCGTGCTACATCTTAGACCATATTATAACTTACCATCAGGTGAAATATGGTCAAACGCTTACTTATCTACGATAAAAAAAAATCTCGAAAGATTTTGTAGCCAAGTAAATTGATCAGACAATTATTCCTCACACAATCTTTAGTTAGTCTGGTTTCATTATGCTCAAATAGAGGGTGGACGCCATGTCCTAACAGAATATTCTTAGCTAAATATTTGCAATTCATTCAACATCAAACATGACGACCCAACATTTCCCACCCACGAAAGAAACTAAAAAAACCTATTTCACCCGTAATTTTGTCCGTTTCACCCTCATACCAACAAGGCACCGAGCTTCAAATAATTTACAAACAATAAAAAAATCGTTTCAACAACTACTCCCCATTCAATTTTCAACCTTACACCTCTAACATAACGCACTTATCACCTGCTCTACAATAGCAGAGGTAACTAACATTTTGCGAAGACTGCATTTACTGCATCCATCATTTCTTGGAAAGGACAATACTTTGGTATACCTGACCATACTAAAATAAAAAAAACGCAGGTACCTGACCTGCTTTTGTTTTCTTGAAGCCAGGAAATCGCGACAATGCATACTGGTCACGGCAATTTATAGTTAAGCGTAGTATTGTTATGTGCGTATTAAGTGAAAAAACTAAAAGCGCATAGGGCTTTTACTTTATCTTTTAAAACTGGCAAAGTACCTTGAAGTCGTATTGAATTGTGACAATAACATGGCTTAAACAGTTTTCTAAATGACTTAACTTGAATAGAAATGTTAAATGTATTCAGTAAGAGTTTTAAAAATCAATGAAGTACACAATTTACAAGTAATGAAGTGTTTCGGTTAGGTACGGAATTAGATAGTAATATTCATAATATGACTATACATAAATACATTTTAAACTTACTTTGATAACTAAACTTACTTACCTTACATTTTTTTGCATTACGTAAATGATCAACTTTGAAAACGTTAAAATGAATATTCAACCAAGTCCTTTCGATATCCTCTCGATATAATTTTATTATACAAAAGAATCCCTATTTGCTTGACAATACTAGATTCAATCGATTTGCATACAAATAAAACGGTTGCCGGCGCACTCCTGCGCAGCAAATGTCAGAGGTGCTCAACCTTCGGCCCCTGAATCGACGAGTACGACCGTCTCACGACCTCGGTGACCTTCACCTTGGTCTTGAAGCTCGAGGTAGAGATGTGAAAAAAATGTCGATAATTTTGAGCCAAAATCTTTTTTACCGACTTCAAAAAAGGAGGAGGTTCTATGTTCGACTGTGTATTTGTTTTTTTTAAGGTAAAACAAGTTTACATCCCGAAAACCGATAAAAAATAACGGTGTATATTATTTAACTTCATTTTTTCTTAACTTTATACAAAGGGTGCTTTTTAGCCTGTTCCATGTAACTTCAACTTCATCTTAAAATCTTTAGCCGCTTTGTAAAGCAGCGGTTATTTTAAAATTCTGCAATTCATTTATAATATTTCAAGAAACAAAAAAAACCTACTCAAAATAATCGATGTCGATTTGCCATATCGATTTTTATGCTGTCACATCTCTACTTGGAGGAGCGACGACAAAATTTTTACTCATTCGATACCTGTTCTTTGAACTTTGTGCGAAAAATGTGGTTTTGTTTATCCCCACGTAAACAGATGGAGAGTGCTTGACAAATAGGTTTTTTTGCCGAAATTAGTATTCTTATAATCTGCGACCGCGATTTCGAGTGGAACATATTAATAATTATTAAATTCACCTGATTATTAAAGACTATTTGAGGTATTAAAATAAAAAAGGCTTTCAAACCTGTTTTTTGGTTCATTAAACCTGGCTGAGTAGGTTTGTTTGCTCTTTTATTACTTTTAAAGGTTGGCAGCGCACGGCGGCAATGGCTTATCATCAGGTGATCCGTCTGCTCGTCTACCAACTATGACATGAAAAAAAAAGATATTTATTCTCATAAAAGACAATATACAGTCACTTGCATGAGAACATTGCTTGCTTATAAAACTATATTTGTTTCGTCTGAGCTTAATTAAACAGGTTTTCTCAAATAAGAAAACAGAAAAATCTATTGAAATTTAGAATTTAGAAGTACTTCTCTACAACATATTCGGCCAGTTTAGATTTAAAAACATTATCAGGTGCTTCACCTTTGGTGAAGCACCTGATAATGTTTTTAAGGTGATTTTTATTTCTTGTCAACTCATCTGTACTGAAGAGGTTAGTCGCATAATTTTTCAAGCTCAACGTTTGACACACAACACACCTATAAGGTGTGTTGTGTGTCAAACGTTTGTCAAAAAACGTGTGTCAAAAAACGTCAAACAGACCGACCAAGATTCAGTGACATTGACAGGGGGGGCGACAACGTCGCAATAAAGTTCCCCAATAAATAAACCTCTCGGCAAACACTTATACTATTTATTAAATAACCCGTCACCTTAAAGTTTGGAAGAAGATACAATAGACATTATACATTACTTACATGTATATTATCCTCAAATATTTTTATCGCTTACAAAACCACGGAGTACATTTTTCAGCCACATTGAATTTGGTGTCCATTTCTACTAACGCATTAATTATTAAATTATTATTTACTATGCTCAGATGACCTCTGGACCGAGTCCAAGCGGCTAGGGTTGTTAATTGATCACAGATTGAGTCGCTGATACGACCGCGACGTTCGGTCGCCCGTAACCCGTTTTTATCTCGAGTTGTTTTCAGGGTTCCATAATTGAATGGGAAAACGGAATGCTTGTGGGATCGCTTCTTGGTCTCTGATTCTTGTTGTTGGCTATGTAGGTAATTACGATAGTAATCATCTGACTCCTCTACTATCACAAGACCTCCAAAAGTGTACAAAAAATTAATTGTTCTATAATGCCTAGTATTTAATTTGTGTTTTTGTGGAAAAAGTATATCTATCTATCTAAGCATCTTATCTTATGAACACTAAGTAAACGCACCACAAAATTGAAACTGCAAGCTTAAAACACTATATTAATTGTTATATTTGGCAGTTTAATATGATTTTTTGTGGTATAGCAATGTTTTGCAACTTATTATTAAATGAATAATGCACTTAAACTCACCCACCATAAGACTGTCGAAAAAAAATAATTAAGCGCATTATTTACTTAAAAATAATTTGGTAGCTTAGTTTGATAAAATCTCTATGGGCTAATATATTGATATTAGTGTCAAAAAAATCTTTTTTTGGTCATAATACTTTTACCTACGTATGAAATAAATAAATGGGGCTTACAGATAGGCACATTTGTATTAAACAACGTTGCCATAAATGTAGGGTGATGCCTTGTTACACAGGTGTACTCAAAGAAAGGCTGGACCCTTTTTTAATAATCTTTGATTACTGATGAATAAAGAATAGCTGGTAATGAAAAAAAATATTCCCCTGTCTAAAGGTTGCCAAGGTTACACGGCAGTCGCTTCATTGTAATTACCATACTTCCGTCAATCTGGATCATGGTCCAAGCGTGCCCCGGGCTTTGAAGCGACAGCTTCGAACGTACCTGGGAATTACACGCTATGATGAGGGGGTAATGATAAAAAATATCGCAAAAGGGAAGAAAAAAACAAAATCAAAATCGGTTCATCCGTTCGGGAGCTACTATGCCATCTCTCTCTCTCTCTCTCCTGTCGATTCCCTCACTGCTGAGGATCGTGACTCCTTCCGATTTTGTCGACCAGCTGTCGCCATCGGCTGCGCTCCGCCGCTCGGTGCAGGGCAGCGCTTATCGGGATATCGAGCTGTTTCGCTATCGGGTCTGACCATCGCTGGGGACTACGACCTCTCGGTCTTCTCCCTTCTACTTTACCTGTTACCCCAATCCTTCGTGCAATGTGTCCAAAATATTGCACGATACGTCGCAAACAGGTGGCGGACAAGCGCTGAGTACCCTCTATTTACTGTGTACTTTGCCTCTGTGTACTATGCCATACACAGACACAAACACATCCACACATACACAGAAACGTCAAACTTATGAACACCCCGTTGTTTTCACGTCGCGCGTTAAAAACTAGGACGTACCCACGTTCGCGGAAAACCTTAATTTTTGCTAAAACAATCAATCAATCAATCAAACATTTATTGCTTCAGTTACATGTATTACATTGGGTAGATGTTAGCACCAATTAAAAACGTACAAACGTAACCTGCCGTACGGCATACAATATTGCACATAAATATTTACCTATGAATTTAATACATAATAAGATATAATATTATTTATTTATTAATTCTTTATTGCACAAGAAAATAAAGTACAATCGGCGGACTTAATGCTGTACAGCATTCTCTACCAGTCAACCATTAGGCGATGAAGAAATATGTATGATGGCTAAATTAATTTATATACATAAACATACATGTGAGTAATATATAATATGACTAAATATACATACATAAAATAAATACAATACAATAAACCTACTTATACTACAATTAACTCATAAAAAAAAACATGAAAAAAACAGAAACGACGAATACCGGCTAACCTACATTGTAAGCATTAAAGGGTTGGAACAGACACAATACATCTTACCACAGCAGTCATATAAACGAGAAAAAAAAAGGTAAGTTAAATTTCTAGTGAGCGGAGAAAATGATCACGAACTGGACGCTTGAATGAAAATTTGGTGGAGGACTTTTTGATGTCATCAGGTAGCGAGTTCCAGAGCCTGATAGCAGACAGAATATTATATAGACTTTAATAATATCTATACGGAATTTTCAATTGTAATTTGACACGTACTTGTCCGGTTTTTTCTTAGAACGGTAGCTGTACTTTTGTAGATGAAATGAATATGTATATGATGTGTGTGGTAATAAATAGTCAGGTAGGCTCGAGTAATGTCATGTACTCGTTCTAGCAGTATTGATTAGGTATAATTATACACTGTAATTTTCAGCTACCTGAGAAGATGATTTATTCGTTTAGTGTTTAGAGCGATGGTAGCTCAATAATTCAAAACGCGCCTTTCAATCGGATGGTCGTGGTTTGCCGAGCATATGCACCTCTGGGGTTTTCAAATCTATGTGCGTATTTCTTTCATTAGCTCGGCGGTGCCTTTTAAATAGGAGTACGCTCTTTTCTTGAAACGGCATTTTTAAAATCCGAAATTCATTGTTCGTCTTGATCTTTTAATCTTCATTTCCTTTACTATGAGGTCTTTAACTTATTTTTGGGTTTTTCAAAAGTAGAAATTGGAAGGGGACAATTATGACAATGCACCTATGACTCCATTCTGGTGTAGCGAGTGTCCATGGACGGCGGTAAGTAGGTTATTTATTATATGTGATAGGTGGCAGACGAGCAGAGGGATCACCTGACGAAATAATTTATCTATCTTATCTATCTTATGGTAAGCGATTGCCGCCACCCACGGACACCCGCAACACCAGTGGAGTCACAAGTTCGCTGTCAACCTTTGAACCTTTTTTTTTTGCTAAGGAATGGAACAACTTGCCAGCTTCTGTATTCCCAGAGAGTTACAATTTGGGGGTCTTTACGTCGAGAGTGAATAGGCTTCTGGGTAAGCACGCTACATCTTAGACCTTATTGTCACTTTCCATCAGGTGAGATGAGGTCAAGTGCAAACCCATTTAATATAAAAAAGACCCCTTTTCTTTTTAAAAAAAATCCCTTATTCTGAAAAATCCCTTCAAAAATGAAAATTTATGTATTTTGTTATTTTTGACGACCCATTTGGAACAGTGGTAGTGAACGCTGCCTGTGATCCAAGGGTTGCGGGTTCGATCCCCGCACAGTACAAACATTTGTGTGCATGAACATGTCTGTTTGTATTGCTCTGGGTGTTTCCTATGTATTAAAAGTATGTATTTACAAAAGAAAAGTATTATATGTATATATTTGTAATTCCACTGTTGATTCTGATATCCGTAACACAGGTGCTCGAGCTACTTATCTCGGAGTCAGATCAATGTATGAGATGTTGTGAAATATTTATTTATTATTATTATTATTATTGACAGGTATGCATACATTGGTCAGTTATCAATTAGTATTTATGATTCAATTTACGTCTATAACTTGTTACTTTCAAACACCCTGAACACTTAAGCTATCAAGCCCATCGTTGGCCAAGAAAAACATAAAATAAACTGCTGCCTCAGCGCTCTTCACTCGAGCAAATGTTTTAACAAACGTTTGGCCACACTCGAGAGCCCTCCTCTGGAGAGTCCCGATGAATCCGTGAGGAATTCCTTCGTTACTGGACGTCAGGTGGTCGACCACAATATAGAGGCATACAGTAATGTTGGCAAGGGATGACATGCCTTCAAAGATTCAAAGATTCAAAGCATTTATTTGCATAGAGTAGGTACAGTACATGTGTCATAGATAGTATAGATGCTCTACCCTGCTTCTTTTCTATTTATTCAATTCAAATTTCTTTATTTCGGTCAACGTTAGACCCATGGGTTTGAACTTGGGTTTGGCCAACTTATGAGTAGGGTTAGTAAAAAAGTACATTTCTTTCCTTATTGAAACCTTAGGGCCATTCGCTTTGAATTTCCTCCAAACCAATATTTCAGTCATGCGGCCAATCTCAACGCAGGACATAATATAGTGCACAAGTGTTTGCGCAGACATATCATCATCATCATCGTCAGCCCATTTAAGTCCCCACTGCTGGGTCACGGGCCTCCCTCAATCACATGAGGGGTAATTGCCATACTCACCACGCTTGGCAGACGGGTTGGCGAGGGTTTTGATATAAATGTAGAGTTTTCCTTCTCTGGGTGCTGATGATCATGCCAGCAGCTTTACCTTAGTCGCCTTTTACGACACCTCGGTAAGAGTGAGGGTGGCCTATTCTACTCTGCCGGGCACCACACGGCGCAGACATATGCACACTTTCTATTCCCTTACCATCATATTTCAAAGGGACACCAGTGAAGTGTCGGTTTGATTTAACTGAACTTGACTTGACTTGAACTTGATTTGACTACAGTCAAATCAGTTGCTTACTATACTATTTTTAATTGAATTCAATTCAATTATCTTAACTCGAGTGTGGCCAAACGTTTGTTAAAACATTTGCTCGAGTGAAGAGCGCTGAGTCGGCAGTTTCTTTATGTTTTTCTTGGCCAACGATGGGCTTGATAGCTTAAGTCTTCAGGGTGTTTGAAAGTAACTACGTTAGTTACTATACTATACAATCTGAGATACATCTCACTATTATATGAGACTATATAATATGAGATACATCTCATATTATATAGTACAAAAACAATTGTATGTTAAACAGCTGTATTAGAAGTCGGTGAACCGGTCCACCCTTAGTTTTACTGTAATGCCATGCCATCTGAAATTGTCTTTCGGCTAGTTGTCGATTAATAAATTGATTTGACGTAAAATTTTTTGAACTGCTGAAAAAGTACCCTCACTGGATCAAAGTCCAGTATGTCGCTGGTTAGTTAGAGAGTGTCAATATTTGTCCAGCGCCGTGTAGGCAGATGCGTTGACCTACGAGCCTTGGGTTATTAGAAACCGATTTTTTATTGAGGATGCGAGTGAATGGGTTACTGGGAAAGTCGGAACTTGTTCTTAGCTTGATGTGTGCAGGTATTTATTAAAGAACATTAATGTTGTTAACAGAATGATCGAATTGACCGTGTAGCGGTAATTTCATCCGTAGTGATGTAAGCTCGTAAAACAGATTTGGTTTCATAAGATTTTTTTATTGCATATCTTATTAAAAGTGTATCCGTGTAGACTTAACTTTGATTTGTATTTAATCACCCTTTTTTCCTGGATGCTGGCGTAATGCACATCAGCATTCTTAATAAAAGACTCTTACATTTGAGCGCTATTTTCAAATATTAAACTTATCTTTCGTTTGAAATTTCGAAAATTACTTAGAACCTGAGACACCATAATAAATAATAAATAAGTATTAGTTATTCCATCACGATAAATTATTTCTCTATTTGTAAACGATAAATTAATTACTCTCCTATTGCGATTCATTATGTACGTACCTTTTATCTAACTTAGTAATTCAACAAAGGATCCAATGAAAACCTAATGGTGTAATGGATTTTTTTTTACCAATTTTAACAATAATTTTTAACCCTCCTTCTGCTAACCCGCGGCCACTTCGACCTCTGTGCACCTGAATGGTTCGGTAAGCCGACTCACCTGTTGTTGATTCAAACCCGGGTGGACTCGGAGCCCGTTGTTTGCTTATCTACCACCTGCACACGGGGCCGGTGTTGTTGTTTACACTTGGAGAGAAATGGGTTAAGAGAAATGTAAGGTTAATTTCAGACAAATACTGAAAAAGAAATTAGTTTTATAGAATTAAATTCAAATATAATATCTACCATTATCTCGGTAGTGAGGAAAATAAAGTAAAGTATCAGCCTATAAACTGTTCCTCTGCAGGGCAAAGGCCTCCATCATAGAAATCAAGCTATCGCTACTATGGTGGGATTAGGCTTAATAACTACGCTTTCCTAATGCGGATTGGTGATCACAAACCCGAGCTATGTTCGAAAAATTCGAAACATATTTTTCGCTCGACCCGGGAATCGAACCCAGGACCCCGAGATCACGGCTCGGTACTTAACCCACTAGACCATCAGGGCGTTAGTGAGGAAAATACTGCGAGGAAACCTGCAAGGTTCCGGACAATTTCCCAATCTGTGGATACTTACATTGTTGAGATAAAGATTCTGAACATCAAACCGTGGTCGAGCTGATCTGATTATTCTGTATAAGGATTGCGAAGGTCAGACGGCAGTCGCTTTATTGTAATCAACAGATTTCCCAAATACTAGATAGTGTTCCAAGCATACCTTAGGCGCCGAAGCTAATGGCTTTGGACCCAATCGGAAACAAATGAAATACAACTTTAAAAAAATATAAATCCTGCGGTCTAAATGATCTCACAAGTCCTTTTACTGTTACCCAATTGTTTACTCCTTGTGTCTCGAATAAACTCCGGTTCAATGAGAGCAAGCTCAAACACCCGTGTTTGGAGTGCATTGTGTCCCAACTGTCGTCATGCGCAGTCTAATACAAAAATCAACATGCGCGTGACATGTTTGCTTGCGCCACGCGTCCGCGCGTGGGAGGGTCGGAGGGACCGCCCGGGAGCAGGCGAGGGGTATCTTCGAACTTGGATTGAAGGCCTGATGGCGCATTTGGTTGTAACGGTGACTAATTTTTGTATGTAGTAGCTTGCAGACGAGCAGACGCATTACCTGATGGTAAGCGATTGCCGCGGCCCATGGACATTCGCAACACCAGTGCAGTCAAGATAACTACTAACTTACTAGGTTGGCACAGCATAGTGAGTCTTAGCCTCCGATAAATAAGAGCCTCCATCTCGTTCGGTCTTGCGCCTCTTCCTGCCAGTCATCTAGACAATTACGCTGCCAACATCTAACAAATGCCTCTCTTCTCCCCGAATTATAAATAATGAATAAATAAATTGAGACAACATCACATACATGCTCTGGTTTTCCCTTGAACAACGACGGCACCACAAACACCGAAACCAAACCCAAATATCAGTTTTATCAACAAACATTTGTGTTGGTGCGGAAACAGAAACCAGCGCTCAAACCACTTTTCTATACAGATCATCAAATAAAAAAACATACATAACATACAGTCGAACATAAAAATCCTCCTCCTTTTTTGAAGTTAGTAAGAATTGGACTTCCGTTACCTTCACTCACTCGGCTAACTTAAAATGTTACGTTTAAAAATCACCTAATTAAAAATCTTAGTAAAAATAATAAAAAAGGAACCCATTAATTGTAAGATCTACCTAAACACTCAAGATTTCTAAACCCAAGTGGGTGTGAGTTACAAACCCACACCTTGTTACGCACACCCTTCCAGTGTTCGCGGTAATGTCGGGCCCCCTCCTACTGCCCTCGATCTGCGACAATATACATTCATCTACGACAATGAGTATACTCACTTCGACAATTGAGACACGTGACATGCCGTCTTGTACGCAGGTAACCTGTTATTGTGGATGTCCACACTGGTACAAGAAATAGGTTCGGCGCAATCGTCTGTGGCCTTTAGATTGAATGCTTTTGTTGGCTACAAGTAGATCTTATTTAGAAGGTTGAAGCTGATAATCGAAATCTGGTCTTCACATGACATCCGTTAAGGCTCTAGTAGTCCTGTTTAATAGATAAGCTCTAAGCGTATCTGTTCTAGCAAGCATTTTTACGTATGAAAATGGTTTTCACGTAAAAAGCATTTTAGGGTTATTCAAACAAAATAAATGCATTGTTTTTATTGCATTAAATAAACGAGCTTGCGGCCCATCTGGTGAGTCAAGCCGCTGCCTACCGAAATCTTTTTAAACCTCGTTTAAAAAAGGACATGTCATAGCGATCGGGGAACATCGCGGAATTATTTCCAGCATTGATTCGGATGGTAATATGTACTATAAATATAGAAGAGTGTCACCACTTTGACTAGCCCACTTGCCATTTGGTGGTGTCCTGCCTTGTTTCACGCTAAAGGTTGTGGATTTATTACCACCCTAGACAAATGAACACTTGTGTTTATGAAGTGATCGAGGATACGTGACGTCAGCGAGTTATATTCTATATTTAAAAATAAACTTGATGGTTTTTTGAACTACCACACTTCAGCGCTCCTGACACCATCAATCCACACATCCTTTACTCCTGTCATCACGATAAACGATTATGATCATTCGCAAGTATAATAGGGTTGTCACTCACCTGGTAACTAGCCACAACTGACAACCTGTCAGCACCAACCGCTGACATTGTCTTTGCTTAGCCAGGGCTCCACTAAGTGTGATAAGATCTAATAGAGGACAAGCAGTAACTAGGTGGCACCACCTTGTATTGACTTAAGGTCAAATGAATCTTTCTCAGTTCCAAATGGATGGCACCAGTTGGTACCCGGATGTACCAACTGGTGGTCTATATGGACTGATAGCACTTTGTATTGACTATTTAGTTCAAATGAATGACACCAGTTAGCACCTCCTTCCATGCGCACGTTTCTGAACATTTCAAGACTTTTCTACCTCAACTAGTTTATGATCAGGGAGCTTAAATTCTCTGATACACTAGTCTGTGGTCAGTCGCAAGGGCAACCGCGCTGTCAGTCACATGGTATCTGGCCACGCCTGCCAACCTGTCAGCGGTGACCTGTCAGCAACAACCAACCGGCATTGTCTTTGCTTAGACAGGGTTACCACTATATCTGATAAGTTCCGATTACAAAACTATTTGTTGGGGGCGTTCCACTTTTGAACTTTGAATCTTGCCATCCATACTTTTTACAGTACAGAATCTTTAACAAATATTTATAAGTTATTATCTATTGTTATAGTTACTTATGTCAGGGTTATTGTCGAACTAAAAAAATGTATATTAGTATGGTTACTAACATTAGGATAGTTTTTTCGGGATTGACATGGTAATGTACTTTAATAAACTCATTCTAAAGAGATTGTGCTAATAGTCGTTATCATAATCTATTAAGTTTCAATTACAATCAAGCCATCAATTTAAAAAAATGTTTAACATCAAAATAAATATATGTAAAGATTAAGTCCCAAAAAGGGGATCTTTTTCGTGCACATACAAAACACGAAATGCCAAGGAAAACATTACAAAATTTAAGTAGTCCCATCTAAATAGAATTTGCAATCCTTAACCTACCAATATTTAGGTCACAGCCCTAGCAGTACCCTACCAGTCTAAATCAGTATTAGTAACTTGACCGGGCGGTGTTTGAAGAGTCTTAACTGCGGTACTTAAACTTGTCAGTTGGAGGCTGCGCACACGCAGGTCCCACGCATTGTACACAAATGTGTTCTCGTTGACCAACTAATTAGTTCGGCTGTTTGGAATTAGTAAGTTTTAAGTACTGACGACGTGAATTCTCTTGTACGGGCATCTTCATATCATTGTGTATAAATATGTCAAATTTCTTCAATAGATTCACATCTTAATATCAAACATATTTGGTTCAAAATCAATTGAGGAAATTTGACAGATTGTCGTAATCTGGAGTGTGGTTCCGTGTACCATTCTGATATTTAATTTCGACCAACATAATAAGGAGTAGATTAAACTGATTTTGATATGGCCACTACTAACTGTCATTGAGTAAATGAAAATGAAAATTAAGATTCTTTCAATTGGAATACAGAATACTTAATATGAATGCTGAAATGAATCTACTGCTGGTTTAGAATATCGATACTGAGAAGACACCTACAAGAAACTTAAGGAGATGACACGATGATACGACACCAGATAGCTTAAAATGTTCTGTTGAGCTTCATGTAGATGCCAGCTACCTGGAATTCGAAAAGAAAAAGTTCGGGAAAGGATCTTATTGAATTGTTTGATATCGTGAAAGTCTACCAAAGCTGGTAAACTTGGGTACATTAAAATTATCGTGCCATTAATCATTGCGTCCAAAACCATCACTAAAACTACACTACACTAAAAAATTGACGATTAATAAATTGAGATGTAGCTCAGCAAACCGGAAATGCTGAACTACATGTCAATTGTTAGTCGTCAATTTTTTTCTAAACAGTACATACAACCTGTGCGGATAAAGAATGGGATCACTCGCACCCCACGAGTGCGAGTATAGACGCAAATAGTGTGCGAGCGAGAAGTGAATAGATGCGCCGCCATTTCTGATCCCATTCTTTATCCGCACAGGTAGTACGGTGTATCAATAAGAACACATTTTTTGGCCACCAAAGAAAAAAGCATCAAGCACGGTTTTAAAATTAGTCAAAAATGAATTTAAATAAATTAATTATTAGTAACGTGATATTGTAGACATTTAGTAAGTGTCAAAATAACAAAATGAACGTGAATGAGACGTGGAACATCGTGACAAAATATTCATAAAAGGATTATTTTTGAATCAATACCTATTTCGATCACTGCTCATAACCAGCTACACGATGTCGTAATCGCCTCCTCACTTCCGATACACGACCTTGTACAGATTATCACCTGTCACCAACCCTACGACCTCACAATGCTTGCTCAGCCCATACCAGTTACTAGGAAAGAGTCGGTTCTCGGCAGTCACGTACGTCGAACGCATATTTGTGAACGGTACCGATCACTTAGGCAGTCTGTTTGGACGTGCCGCCCATTCGGGTCGCCGCGCTGCCAACGGTACCGTGTTTGACGACGGCTGACCCTACCGGTCGTGACCCAAGGGACGAGTGGACTAATTGATTTTTGAAGGCATTTTGAATGAATAACCCTTGAGATTGATAACCATCGATAAGTTTTTTTGGGAAGGCAAGGTGGTATTCGACCGGTAGATGTGATCTGAAATGGTTAACTAGAAAATTCTTTGTATTATGTTTTGATACTTCCCTGCAGTGTAGTAAAATAAGAAACAGTTCAACATTAAGTTTGACTTTAGAAATAATTCTGTTAGAAGTAATCGAGATTGAGTTAGAATAGTTATTTACGGGAATTTCTACAATGTACCTTATTTTTGAGTTTCCGATATTTCGGCACTGATGCAAGCGCCATGGTCACGGAGTAACTGAAGTTTTTGCGAGTAAGCTGTTGGCAGACTAATCGGTCTACCCTCCTTTGCAGTCTTCTATTCTTATGTTAGTGACCTTCAAGTTTAAAACGAGATTGAGTTATTAATTAAATAAGATCATGATGAAACTTTATAGTCTTAGGTTAGGTGGTTCTTAAAAATTTAATACATAGTTAAAATAGAAGATGAAGAACTTTTATAAAATCTAGTAAACCGAAGTAATAGCTGTCTGTACAGTCATCTGCCAAGAAACGTAAACACCTGTCTCTTAAGGCGGAATAATAAGATCATAATTTGAACGAGGTTGTTTTCTTATTAGACTGTACAAAATGCTATTCGTGTAACTAAAGGCATTCCTAGATCGAATAAACTTTAAAAGCCTATCACTTAAGACGCACGTCTAGCGTCAAGTAAGCTGGCGAGAACAATGTGTATGTTAAACATCGGTTTATAACGCCATTAGCTGTCTGAGGCAGGGACCAGACACGTTTGGAAACGATGCCCAGTTTATAGGACATCCGGCTGGTCACTCACAAGTTTATTTGCACTAGGACCTGAGGCGTGCCAATGACAATTGTAAAATGAACTGTTACTCTGCCACTTTGACCAAATGACACCCAATTGCAGAAACATCGATTAAAAAGCACTCTGTACATCAAAAACCAACTACTTTTGATGGTCAATAATAATTATTGACAAATTTTTACTTATGGCTCTTTAAAATTCTGTGTAATGTCTTTAAGATTTTGTGTAATGTTAGATAGATAAAACGTTTATTCGCATCAAAAAGCACACATTCAGAGCATAAACGTAAGTAGAAAAAAAACCCGGAAGGGCTTATAGTGAGGCATGTGTGCAGCAAGCAAGCAGTGGTGCCAAATGGCTCAGTCTCAGTGAGTTGTTTACTCGACGAGCAAACCACTGATTTTCAGCGATTGCCAGTATTGAGGAATGCGCGTGACGGCACCGCAGTAACAACTTGAACTATGATAAAACCCTATTACTTACCAACAGGTTTCAGAATAACCCTTGTTTATACCATAACTAATCGTCCACATACCGACTCGAAAGGAAGACGTGTAAAGATCTTGGACCACAGCCTAGTCCAATTTGGAGCATATTTGTGTCAATTCCGTTTTGGATTAATATTATAATTAATGAATTATTATTATATGTGTCAGCCCGGAGACTGGAAGTTGGCGGTATTTTAACCCCGTGCCTCGGAAAGCACATTAAGCCGTTGGTCGTGCTCCCGATCACTCTCCCATCGTGTCACTCTGCTGTCCCATCGGAATATGAGGGCAAGGGAATAGAGAGTGCCCTTGTGTTTGCGCACACACTTGAGATCGAAATTGGCCGCCTTAGCCGAAATCGGTTGGAGGATATTATTAATATTATTAACTCTAGAATCAAATTACATTGGCATTTATAAACACACCATTCACATCTTTTGAACAGCAATAAAACGTCACTTTTCCTTCGGATTTCTGATTAAGTTTGCCAAAAAAATGGGTTTTGAAAGTTAATACCTTCTCCATATAAAGGCAACGATTAACTATAATATTATGATGGTATTACATTTCGAAAACACGGATCACGATCTGTCTAGATCGAATAACAAAAGAGCAATGTGGAAAACACATTCATCAAAATTTGTATGTTACAACTATTTACGTAATGTAAATGTAAGTCAAATTGTATTATTTTAAATTTAAAAGAAATAAAAGTATACTAGAGATAGCTCACAGAAAACCAGCATTAAGCAGCACGAAATGTATCGCCGAGTGAATGAGGGTGCCGGAGGCTCAAACTGGGGGACAGGGTGGTTTACAGGTTGAAAGCGCACTTGTAACTCCACTGGCGTCGCGGGTGTTGATAGGTGGCGGCAATCGCTTACCATGTTGATCCATCTGCCCGTCTGCCACCTATCACATAAAAAGGAAGAAAAAAATGCACCAACCTCGGCATGTGTTGCAACTGATTGAAACCGCTGCAGCGCTGATTTTCAGTTTGGACCTTGAGTGACGGGGTTAATTAATGGGGGGAGAATGATGCGGGTGTTCATGAGTGGCGGCAATCGCTTACCATCAGGTGGTGCGTCTACTCGTCTCCCACCTCTTCATCATCAGCAACCCACCCTCGTCCACTGCTGGACATAGGTCTCCCCTAATGCACGCTACTGCTCCCGATTTTCGGCCACACTCATCCAGCCCACACCAGCCAGCCTACGAATGTCATCATCCCATCTTGTCGCAGGGCGTCCAACACTACGCTTGTCGCAGGGCGTCCAACACTACGCTTACCGAGTCGAGATCTCCACTCAAGGACTTTACGGCTCCAACGGCTGTCAGTTCTGCGTCTGCCACCTATTACATAAAAAATCAAGCTCAACGAAATGTTTCGCCGGTGAATGGGGATACCGGAGGCCCAATCCGGAGCCATCGGGGGATCCATCTGCTCGTCTCATAAAAAAGCTAACAAAGTATTAGTTCCAAGTTTCTATACGCGCCTTAACACCCTACTTTCATCGTATATATTTTGCGCATTACCAAATAAAGCTTAGAGCATCTAGACTTAATTTAAAACCTGTATATTCATTTATTCGATTAGCTAAATTATATCTCAGACTTGTTTCTAATGAGAGCTTTCGAACTTTCGGGTCTAAATTTGATACCGATATGTCAAGCAGGTCGACATGCTGCGTACCATAACGGGACACGTTTCCTCTCATTATAATACCAACAGACACTCAGGGCTACCGCTAATTACATTTGAAAAATAACTACTACCATGCCGAAGCGTGGGAGACCTATTTTTTATGCAGAGGATTTACTAATGTGAAAACTTTAGCTTCTGTCAGTTTTCTAGCTTTCTTTTTTTTCAAGCTCTGGACCGTGGGAGAGACCACGCTTTGGCATGAATGGGCTGGTCCGACCGGAGTGATACCGCGGCCTCACAGAAAACCGGCGTGATGCAGCACTGTGCTGTGTTTCGCTGCGCGAGTGAAAGTATCGGAGGGGATCAAAGGTTGGCAGCACACTTGTGACTCCACTGGTGTCACGGGTTTCTATGGGCGGCGGCAATCGCTTACCATCAGGGATCCGTCTGCTCGTCTGCCACCTATCACCTAAAAAATGTACTTGTGTTTTTTTTTTTCAAATCTATGAAACCTGCTCGTTTCGACTAGTTTCTGAAACATGTAAACATGATTCAGTTGGTCCGGTTCCCCTGTTAAAGGGTTGCGAAGGTCAGACGGCAGTCGCTTCATTGTAATTACCAGACTCCCCAAATAAAGAATCATGGTGCAAGCGTACCCCGGGCTCCAGAGCGACAGCTTTGGACGCAACTGGGAATTACACACATGAGGACATATTTGAGAGTTTGTTATCGACTGCGACTACCGCAACGCGATCACCCGAGGAGTTAAAGGCGGATCTAGGCATGTATAACCATGGACTTATTATATATTAGTCTATGGTATAACTCAGTCTTTCCCAAAATGGGTGATATACTAATATAAGTAGCGTCTTTCAGACAAAAGTAGAACAGGCTACGATATTTTTTTATATTTTCGTAGATGATAATGTCAAAACATTTTTGTTTGATTTATTTGCTCTGAATTCATTCTTAGAATGGTTGCCATTTAATCGATTTCATAAATTAAAAACGAATAATTTTGATGAATTGATCAGCTCATAAATCCTTTAACAAGTTTTTTTTCAAATTATCACGTCAATGTCAAGTGACTTTTTGATAATAAGTGGGTAGTCATCAGTAGATGTCAGTCACAGTCACTCAATAAAACACCGGTGTTATACGTTTCATCGACCTACGGATTCTGCCGATACCACTCTAAACACAATCGCGGGTTTTAAGACTCTATTAGGTCCAAGCAAGTTGTCCGTGACAACTCACTCGACACACAATACCAGTGTTGAAAAAGATACGATTCAACGATTCTTATTATCAGGAGCCCAATTCTCGTGCTCATGATATTTTGAAAACATGGCGGATATCACCTGAAAACCATACAAATAACTGCGTTTTGTCGTATGAAAATAAATATCACGAGCATGAGAATTGGGCTCCAGGATCACTTCGCGGCACTTCACTTTAAAAATAAACACCAAATTTGTACACTAAAAAATTTAAACCCTTTGAATTGTATAATTGCAGCCCACGCGGCTTGTGGCCCTACCCGCCGAATCAACGACATCTTTATCATTTTATAGTTACTTTTGACATTGACAGATCGACGTCTTGACCCGATCAGATCCAAAGCGTTAACCCTAAAGTTGACCCGAACAAGTTTCGACCGGAAGTCGTCACTCATCGCGCGCCATCGTAAATACCGATCACTTCCTGCAAAAAATCGATAATTCTGTTTGGTTTTGGGTGAATTAAAATATCTTCTTGCTCGTTTGTTTCGTTTTCTCACATAATATTAGCCCCGAGGTTCCAGTTATGTCGCGATCGATTCTGACAAATGGCATGATGTATTATTTCCTTGATTGCCTGTAACATGAGCAAGCGACGCATGTACAATTCTAAATGAATGGTTATGTTAATTTTGACATGAACAGTAATTGAGATGTACAATTTTGTTTCATTTTTAAATATGTTATTCTCGAGTCAGTGTTTAAGTTCAGATCGTGTCTCTATCTATGAAAAGGTTATTTATAATATTAACTGTTCGTTTTGAGTTATAATTTTGAGTAAATGTTGAGTTTTTACTATTAAATTTACCTAATCTTAAATCATGGTCTATGTGTACCCTGGACTCCAAACTAACTACACGCTAAGATAAAGAGGACAATACAATAGCTTCTAATAATTTTAGCGTAAGGTCGAACAATAAGTGATGACATTATTTTATTTTATATCACACACTTCACTAAAACTGGAGCCCAATTCTCGTGCTCGTGACATTTATTATCATACGACATATAACACTAAGACATAGTTTTTTGTATGGATTTCATACGACTTCCTCCATGTTTTTTCATATCGACTCCGGAATTGGGCTCCTACTATGACATTTTGAGCAAATGTACCTAATAATTAGTTTTTCGCTTCTACTAAAAAAACTACTACTAAAATGAATGCTTATTTTTTGGGTGTAACTTATGTCTTAACCCTTTTAATTTGCCGTTGTGGGTTAAAAATGTACTCTTTTTAGCTATCATGGCATTCGTTTCCACATACAATATTCACTCTAACTACAACTTCTATTACACTTACACAAACACATTACATAGGTATACGACCTGCAAACCTTCAAGAAAAGAGCGTATTCCCTTTTAAAAGGTCGGCAGCGCACTTGTGACTCTTCTGGTGTTGCAAGTGTTCATGGGCGGCGGTAATTGCTTTCCATCAGGTGATCCGTCTGCTCGTCTGCCCTACATTCCAATAAAAAACACAATGGTCTTTTATTATTCCAATTCTCAATCATACTATAAAGAAGCCATACATTAAATTAACCCCGCATTCATACAGGCCATTAGAATAAAACCCAATGTAATTTCAACTCAATATCATAAATAAACATAAATGAACGCAGACTCGTATACTAAAGAAATTGTATAGATAATCTACATCAGTTCAAATTTAGAAACGTCAACGTATGTGGTCCGCTATAATAATATAACATAATAGCTTTATAAGTTTTATAATATTATGCTATTCCATGGATTTTGACCATTAGCGCCTACGTAAATCCACGCTCCTTATAGAACTGGTGATACAGTGGAATTGTAGATTCTGCTTTGTAATCAACTGTCTAGATTGAACTGAATGAAGAACGTATTTAAAACTAATTATTTGCAACTATCATTTATGAAGACGGGAATCAACACGATATTTATTATTAATGCAATGCGAAAATCTAAAAAGAATAATTTGAATTATTTTATTTCATTTATTAAGACAACTAACATGGCACAGATTAACAAAAGTCTTACTAAGTCTAGCGCAGTAGCTAATTCTAAGTGCTATTACCACGGCATGCAAAGTGCACTAAAGAATAACCTTGGACTAATTGTATAGTCCATGGTATACATAACTAATAAAAAAAATAACGTGCATTTGTTACAAAAGTTAGTCCATGGTATACATAACTAATAAAAAATAAACGTACATTTTTTAAAAAAGTACGAAATTTAGGTTTATACTAATAATTACTGACTATCTATTATTAGGTCTTAAATCAAAACTAAGTCTATACACATAAGTATAGGAAAAAGATCATAATAAATAAATAATTAAAATCATACAAAATTTCATTCATTGAAAATTTTGGTACATACTAACCTGACTGACCTGATTCCGTACTAAGTAGCTTAAGCAATAATTTTGTTACGGATTTCAGAAAACGAATTGGACAATACCAATCTATTGTTGTGAATATACAATATCAAACAAAAATGGTTACTCAAGTTCAAATTGTGCGTTGATATAAGCATCATCTTTATTTACGCTGGCTAATGTATTTCGCAAAATCTTACAACTTGTCGATCGCAGAAAAATGATCCCAACCTTTTTTTTAAGAACTCCATAGTAACACACACCCTTGTAGTTCTTAACATGTAGAAGAACCGGACAGTTTCTAAAAACACTGACTACACACAGTACCCGCAACATTGACAGGCGGACTAAACCAGTCGTTTTATAATAATTTTCTCATAATATACGATAAGTTATATGCCACATATTGTGTAGATAGGTGTTAATAAATTTTGCAAACAATAAGATCAAAGATAGCAGGTAACATTGTATCGGATTATTGTGTTCTATTCTTCAATAGAATATATTGAATTGTAACAGGAGTAAAGATCTCAAAATGTTGTTTACCTCTGCTACTGTCCTCGGTTGGTACTGGGCGTGTTATTTGAATATATTTTCTAAGTTTTTTTTTAAAAACGACTAACTTTTGCAACGCTTCTCGCGTATTCAATTTTAAGTTACTCTCGTGGTATTTTTGGATTTATTGTTAGATTCAATGTAAACCAAGTTATTTTTTATGATATAGGGGGCAGAGGAGTAGACGTATTACCTGATGGTAAGCGATTACCGCCGCCCATGGATACCTACCACGTCAAAGGAGTCACAGATTCCTTTATTGAAAGTTTGCAGGTCGTATCATTCTGAAGCAAGTTCTTGCAAGAAATATTATATCTACAAGCCTCTATTTATGACACTATCAAGTCCATTGCTAGTCTGTTTTGATTAACACAATGTTTGACTAACTTTCATGAAAACAGCCACTTATCATTTCTTCATAAATTTATAACCCACCTGTAACTTTCCTTTCATAGGGTACTATGTTTTTCGAAAACTAGAATGTTTAAAAAGGATCATATTTTTTTAGCGTTAATTCTAATGGCCATACCATAAATTACTTTGCTACTTATATAATCGGGTTGTTGTAGGTACCTACTTGATGTTAGAGATTTTAAGACGCGCCCCACTACTTAATTACCTGGCTTCAAAGATGTTTTTTGTAGATATGCTGAGGACATTTTTGAAATGGAACGATGCGTGCTCCTACATTTGAGTCTAACCGACAACTGTAACGACCAATTCGCATGTTCCATATTAGCATTTTTCTTGTGTGCGTAAATGCGGAGGTTTTTTTTATGCTAGCGGTGGACAAACGAGCAAGCGAGTCATCTGATGGAAAGCAATCAACGCCGCCCATAAACATCCGCGAAATCAGAGAGATCGCTAATGTGTTGCCGGCCTTTTTAAAAAAGAGTACGTCCTTCTCTTAAAGGTTAAGTCGTAGCCGTCGGGAAATACAGCCAAACCGT
This sequence comes from Marasmia exigua, assembly GCA_019059595.1. Lineage (NCBI taxonomy): Eukaryota > Metazoa > Arthropoda > Insecta > Lepidoptera > Crambidae > Marasmia > Marasmia exigua. Next base: position 19,221,152 of record CM032472.1, read on the forward strand.
TCCACAGAAATGAGGTTCGTGGTAGAAAGTTGGGGCGCATTATTTCAGCTTAGACGATATCTATCTGATATCTATCATCTATTGCAGCTAATACTCCGAAACTCGTACATGTTTCCAACCTATTTGCAATATATTTTGTTATTCATAAACTCTGAATTTTAATTTATAATCTATAATACGGAAGGCATATTAGTATGGAAGGAGCTTTATCAACTCGTTCGCTTACGCCACTCATTGTACTCCAGTTAAAGTTCATTAAATCAAAAACCGGTTCTAAATCACCATACCTTTTCCTCGTCACAAATATAAAGTAAATATCAAGTTAAAATGTCACTGGTGTTTATCATTTACTTACGCAAGGCTGTCACTCCGATATTAAAGTTGTGACGCGTAAATCGCAGGTGATATATCGTGTGACCGGAGCAGTTACTTGTCACGGATAAGTATAATGACCATTTTTTTAGGTCAAAGCAGGACAGTAACCTAAGAATTGTAAACATACAATTTCACTTGAAGAAAATTTAACTTGTATAACATTCAACCATAGATCTTAAACTAAGCAAACTTTTAAAGACCAAATATCTAACATTTGTATTTACTAGAGCTGCTGGTCTTCGCAGGGCGTGGACGTTGGGTTATCATAGGGGAAGGGTTTTAATTATAATAGGTAATGTTAGGTTTGTCACCTGTCAAGCGGGACATTTTTGACCAAAGTAACTAAGTAAGTAAACATTTATTGACCACAAACAAGATTATGTAGTATGTATGGGTGGAGTTGCCAAGTCGTATAGTCGTGCGATTGTAAAATGGTTACCCTGGTATGATATTAAACAGCTCCTTAAGAGCACTCTCCATGGAAGAGCTTATAGAAGAGACAAAGAGAGCCAAAGTCTTATCGCGCCGCCAACGACTCTAATTTGTCTGTGATATCTTTTTTTTTTTATATGAGAGGTGGCAGACGAGCAGACGGATCACCTGATGGTAAGCAATTCCGCCGCCCATGGACACCCGCAACACCAGTGGAGTCACAAGTGTGCTGCCAACCTTTTCCCCTTCCCCCCATTGGGCCTCCGGTAACCTCACTCACACGGCGAAACACAGCGCAGGCGCTGCTTCACGCCGGTCTTCTGTGAGGCAGTGGTATCACTCCGGTCGAGCCGGCCCATTCATGCATAAGCGTGGCTCTCCCACATTATATGGAATCTGGATCCCCAACAACCCGGACAGCTTATCTGTGCAAGGCGTCAAATGGGTCGTCATCAAAAAATAATAATTAGGAAAACATGCGACTAGTGAAAGTGGGATAATCCCGCCAAAACTAAAACCGTTTGGTGACCACACAGATAACTAAACACGTAATTAATCGTGCCTTTTACGGTCTAGGCGGTTTCACATTGTAATATGAGGCTTGCCTTTTTTGTGGCTCTAAGATGACTTTATAGCGCTAATAATTTTGTCTTATTAGGGTTGTTTCTGATAACATCGAAGTTATCAGAAACATCATGTTACACTCGGGTGTTAGGGGATAAATTACATTTTAGGACCTGCTAAAGCGGTAAATTAAAAGGAATAAGAGCTACTTTCTTACATATTAAGTAAATATATTAGGAAAGAAAAAAGAGTTTTCTGCAGCTATCCATTTAAAAAACCTTTTTTTCTATCTAATTTTAAGATTTTTTCTTCCTGCACACTTATATAACGCCACGCTTGGCGTCCCGAGTACCATACCCATGTCGGACCACAACCGACACGGGTATGGTACTGGGGGTAAACAACATTTTTTCTAATATTTTGATGAATGGAATGGAATAGAATAGAATAGAATGGTTACCAGAACACGTGATTAACTGGATGTAAATGTTCACAGATACACCCTATATTATAATGATACATAATTTATTTATTTTTATATGAGAGGTGGCAGACGAGCAGACGGATCACCTGATGGTAAGCAATTCAGCCGCCCATGGACACCAAGCCAAGCCAAGCCAACCTTTTCCCCTTCCCCCCATTGGGCCTCCGGTAACCTCACTCACACGGCGAAACACAGCGCAGGCGCTGCTTCACGCCGGTCTTCTGTGAGGCAGTGGTATCACTCCGGTCGAGCCAGCCCATTCATGCCTAAGCGTGGCTCTCCCACATTTAAAAATTATCTAAGTCCACCCGGAGTCTTGAACCCCTGAAAGCACATTAAGCCGTTGGTTGTGTGCCTAAGTAGGACGACGTAGATACAAAAAAAAACTATGTGATTGGTGGTAAACGAGCAGATGGATCACCTGATGGCAAGTGATTGCCGCTGCCCATGGACAGCCGCGACACCAGTGGAGTCTCAAGTGTGCTGCTCACTCACACACACACACAGCACACAGCGAACCACAGCACAGTGCTGCTTCACTCCGGTTTTCTGTGCGGAAGTCTTTCCGGAGTCTGGAAACCCTGCACATTAAGCCGTTGGTGGTGTAGGACGACATAGATACAAAAAAAAAATTCTTCACTTAACATTATTTAGTAATTTATATTTCACCGATACCCTTCCTCGATTAACAATGAACCAGGTATTAATGCAAATCCCTAATCTCCACATAGAATCCACATCACGTCCGAAGGGCCTGTATGCTAAGCGTTTTCCTGCTTCTATTCTCGTCAAGGTGAGGCAGAAGTCACGTCCCCCGCTTCCGTCATTTGTCTGACCTGGCGCGGTGACCCGAAGGCACTGATGAGGTTGCCAAAGGTCTAGTAGAATCAACAGGAAATAGCTCCTTTTATATTATGTGATGTAGGTAAAAACCCAAGTAGATACGTAAATAAAAAACAAATCTAAAGATTATCCATTTTATAATATTATACTATAAATAATACAAATAACAACGACAAGGCTTATATTTAGGTAAACCGAAAGACGAATAACTTGCGCGATGTAATAATCTCCCAGCGCGATCTATTGGTAAAATATGGAACTAAAAGCAAAAGGTAGGCCAGTTGTACATAAAACAAAAAATAAAACGCACTAAAAATATTTGACAATTTTTCTGCCGCACCATCAAGAAATGGAACTCGTTGCCGGCGCATTACCTCCTTGTTGTAATTCCAATGTAATCTCTTCTCTTGCTCTTCTCAGGCTAAGGAGACAGTATATTGGCATACTGTGTCACTATAAAAACCGCCTATACTCTCATTCTTGTAAAACCTACCTCTTTTTTGTTTTTGTGCAATAAATTATATCTATCTGACTACATATAACAGACTGGCACATTTTTAACTCACCTTTATTTAATTCTTTTACATTTTAATAAGTAACTACGTAGAAGGCATCGCGAGATCACCATCACTTGCTAGATACAAATTTCCTAACAAAAAAGCATCTTAATTTTCAACCTTAATTCCATTTACATAAGGACTAAGCTAGTCATACGTTGTGGTCTCTACACACTGGGCGAGAATACATTGTGATTCCAAACCACTTGCTTGTTAAGACTGCAAACTGATATTATGAAATAATTTTCATTAACAATATTGTATCACGGGTGGAAGTTAAAAGCACAAATATTATAAATGTTCGGATACCGATAGCAGACTCACTTCTAGCATTAAAAAAGTATTTAAAGGCAGCGTATTTCGCGATGCCTCAGTGGCGCAATAGTTAGTGGGTAGCACTTTAAAGCGACGGTTGCGCTTGGGGTCTCGGGTTCGATCCCCGGGTCGGGCCAAAATTTGTACCTGAGTTTTTCTGTTAAGAAATTCTCAGTGCTAGCCCGGAGTCTGGAAGTTGGCGGTCTTGTACCCCATGCCTCGGAAAGCACGTTAAGCTGTTGGTCCTGCGCCTAATCCCTCTTCGGTCGTGTCACACCTAGTGTCCCATCGAAATAAGAGGGTACGGGAATAAAGAGTGCACTTGTGCACTATAATATGTCCTGCGTCGATGGCTGATCGCTGAGATTGGCCGCTATGACCGAAATATCGGTTTGGAGAACATTATTATTATTTCCTGATCATATATCAACTACCCTATTTAGCCAAATATTATAATTCGCTCTAATATTCTTCACGCTTGAGTATTTTTTCTAGGCTTACTTGTCGCTCTATCCCATTTTTCATAATGCATTTCGCGTGACTGTATTTGGCACTCACCTATTTTGCGCTAACCTGTAACACGCTAATGTAATTCGCACGAACGTTTGTCTCTGTACGAGAAGCGGTCGTCTCGCTTACATGCACGTCGGCAAGTGTAGAGAGCCCGAGATGGCGTCTCGCGATTGGTGGAAAGTGTATCGCGGGCGGTGGATCAAAGTGCCGCCGCTATCGCGAATGTTGGGATGCCGCGCACTCCGCACGGGTCAGCTGGCTTGATCTCTTGACACTTTTTCAGTGTTCCGCGGCTTGATACAGACACGTTTCTGTGACAGATGAACTGTGGAAATAGGCTTTTATCTCTTAAACTACGGAGACAAAACACAATTGAAATTCTATTAGCATCTCTGCCTTTCTTATGCAAAAATGGACAAACCTTGGCCTCGATCATCTAGTGTTATAGAGGACGGTTAACTAAAAGTAGGAAGTATTTACTACTACTTATACTTTTATACCCGGAACTAATACGGGCCAATGGAGATTGACTGCCTAGATTAGTTCTGGTTAGATGCGAAAGGTATATTCTAGGGACTGTTTAGGTGTAGGCCCTCTGATTGCTTCTACAAATCTACGGAATCCCACAGCCCCATATCTATGTCTCATCTAGAGGGAGCGAATCTCGGCGAAACCGGATTCTGACGGACAGACAGACACCCAGCCTTTCTCGGTATTATTAATTGTAGAGAGGCGATGACATTTTTAATTTGCGGGAAACTGAATGTTTTACTTTAAACGGACATCACACGCTGCCGAGATATGAGCGCCATTTGTAGTCTAAGAGATGTGGTACGGTATATAAATATAATTTGATCTGGACTGGTTAGTTCTTGTACCTTTTTTTTATACCTACTGCAATCACAAATATGTACCTAAAAGGTAGAAAATAAAAACATATAAAATTTATTTCACATACGATTAATCGAATATGTTTAATGCGATTTTAAATAATCATATTTGCCTTGTCCTTGTTTTTTAAAACTAATATGTTAAACACTTGTTATCCCAACAATTTTACCAAAAAACATATATTATCTTTACCTGCGGTTGCAAAAGGTGCAACTTGAGATATAATAATAATAATTCTCACAACATCTCATAGGTTGACCTGATTCCGTACTAAGTAGCTTAAGCACTTGTGTTACAGATATCAGCCAACAGAGGAACACAAATATATACTTAAATACATATATTACACCCAGACACCGAACAAACACAAGTGTTCATCGCAGGAATGTTTGTCCAGGGTGGGGATCGAACCCACGACCTTTGACGTAAGAGGCAGGGTCACTACCAATTGTGCCATCCGGTCAATCACAGTCAGATATAGACACAATGTTATGTTTACAATGTTGTGTTTTGTTTCACGTAACAGTGATGGATGATTATTGAATGCCATTTTTCTTAAATACGTGTATCTATGGATCACTTGACATAAGGACAATTAAGCAAGAGACCCTGCAAAAATCATTTAATGACATTTAAAGTAGAAAACAGGATAAAATAGGATCGATCTGTGTAAAGAAAGGGGGCTTGCCTATGTCCAGCAATGGGCGTCTACTGGCTGAAATGATGATGATGAATGTATAAACGGCTTTTCTCTGAATCTTCATTAACGTAACAATTTGATTGTCCCACAGGTGAAGGCGGCGGCGGCGGGGGCGCGGCGCGGCGGTGCGCGCGCGATGCCGCGGCGTCGCCCGCGCACGCGCCGACGCCGACGCCAGCGCCGCCCGCGCCGCACCAGTCGCACGTGAAGAGCGAGCGGCTCAGCCCCCACGATTCTACTGCCTCAAGGTATTTTTTAATACAATTTAAAACGTCTGTGAATGCGCTTCCCCCAGACCTATGGCCCACCTCCTAGCATGTCCTGAGGGGCTAGCACGAACATTCAAAGAATTCGTAGCGTTCGCACGTAAAGAGAGAGGATAGTTATGCTTACGTATGATAAAGGGAGCTTTTCCTTTTTTACACAAATTGCTTACAAAAGGCATACGGCTCTTAGAAAAGTACGTACCCTTCTGTGTGCTCGAAAAGTTTCTGGCACTGGCAGACGCTGTCCGTCTGGCAGAGTATCTAATTGAATACAGATTTGTCATCAACAGCATTAGAAGTACAATTTACTTATAAACTCTTTTTGAACACCCGGGTTCTTAAGATTTCGAGGCAGTAGGCGACGCTATTATTGTATGCTTCTCATTGCTTTTGATGTCATGATGTGTACACATGTTTTTTGGGATAATGTCTAGACTAAAAATATTTAATTTGTTGATTTTGATGCTATTTTTATTCTGTTTTGTGTGCCAATAAATAAATAAATAGAAATAACTTAACGTCAAAGGGCTAAATACTGAATACACTCTTAGGTCCCGCAGCGTCACGCCGTCGACATCGTCATACCCGGGCACGCCGCCCGAGCGCGGCAGCCCGCACGCGCCGCCCCAGCCAGCGCCCGCGCACCCGCCGCGCAACTACTCCGACATCATGCGCTCCCTCGCCGCGCGCTACAACTCACACCCTAACAACGAGTAAGTACAAGATTACATTTACTTGTGGCCATATATCACATTGTTTCGGGGCATTGGTTCCACTTTGTACCAATAGATGGCGCTGGATGTCGATTACATCGCGCAATCATTTCTTGGCTATAAGGCTTGTCGTTATCTTTGCGATTATCGAATTTGCGTCTTTTTAAATAGTATAGATCTCAAAGTGGCATTCCTATTTCATATAAAGCCGTCGCATTGAATCCTAGAATTCGCTTGGTCTATAATAATCCTGGATTGAGTATGACTGGTTTCTACTAAAAACTTAGGATCTTTTTAACCCCCAGTTGATGATAATAAATTATCATCAACTAGACCAACTGGATCATGTTTACACATTATCTCAACAATTGTGAGTATCCACAGTTTGGGAATCTAGCCGACTAAACTAAACGATTTTCCTCGCCGCCGAGCTGATCTGATCTGATCGGAACCTATGATATTTATGTTTTGTACTGTGGCTCTTGGTCTATGTTCGCGGTAAACATTGCCACCGCTGATTTTCGTTTAAGTACACATTTAAACCAACCCTGGTCGTTAGCATTTGATTTTCCGGAAAGAGCTTTCGCCTTTTTAAAGCATCTTAAGCTTTCTATCATTTTATACTTTAAAAGTATAAAAGCCATAAAAACAGTCTATAGGTTTTTTAAAGTTAGGTTTAGGCCTAAAATTGAGAAACTTGATATTAAGTCCCGGAATACAATAGAATCTTGAAACCATTAGTACTACATGCGAAGTGAGCGAGCGCCTGCTCTGTGTTTCGTAGGGTGAGTCACAGTCGGGTACGGGCGGCCCAATCCGGGGGGGAAGGAGTTTAAAGGTTGGCACCGCATTCGTGATAAAATTTCGCGAAACTATAAGTATCTACTCCATGGACTGATGACTACAAAAATCTCAACACACGTTTTCTAGTAAACGTGTGTTGAGAGTTTTGTAGTCATGGTCCATGACATTTAATTACTAAAAATAAATAAGAAATTAAATTTTATACAAAAAATTAAAAACTTATTTACGAGTACATCGTTATTTTTTTATCGTTTACATCCGAAAACCTCATAATTAGGTATCGTGAATAAAGTCCATTTAGCATGTTAGATCAACCAAATAAGCGAAAAAGAAATTAGCTTTTCCATACATTTTTATCGGGTGTATACTTTATTTCGTGTGGAACAGCTGATTTTATATTCACATAACGGTGTATAATCTACTTAAGTTAACGGGTAGGGCACACTAGCGACGCCAATCGATTTAAAATTTTGGTTACTAAACCGGTTTAAACAATTTCGGGGTTACAACCTCTCGGCAAATACTTATGTACTATTTATTAAATAACCATGCACAAATGTTGGGTCCGTTTTTGTACGCGAAAAATTGATTATCGCCAAAAGTGGCCACTTTTTGCCGAGAGGTTGTAACTCCGAAATTGTTTAAAATAGATCCGGTTTAGTAGCTAAAAATTAAAATCGATTGGCGTCGCTCGTGTGCCCTACCCGTCACCTTAACTTTACTAAGGAAACAATTTTAAGTTTACTGCCTAGGCTAAAACATAAAATGCAAAAGTTTTCTTGTTTCGTTTCAAACTTTCAAGCCCTCCGTCATTAGAACGCCATTTTTTCCCAAGATACCAATAAAAGTAGAGAGATGATTTTATTTTCGCAAATCGTTCGTAATTAATGGCCTTTTTATGTAAGTCCAATTATCAAATCAAACATGCGTGGGATTCAAAAATAAACTCGTATTTAGAACTAGCGGTCACCCGCGGTTCTGCTCGTAAGAATTACACATTATGGCGGTTAACGAGCAAAAGCACCTAATGAATGAATGAATATACTTTTATTGCGCTCAAAATAAAGTATGAGAACTTAAAAACTAGGTATTACAGGATGTGTACAACGAAGGCGGCCATATCACTATGAGCGATCTCTTCCAGGCTACCTTTGCTAATGGCAAGTGATCACTACCGCCCATGGACATTAGCCACATCAGAAAAAGTGGAGATGCATTGCCGCCCTTTTAGGGACGTTTTGACGACCCGTTTGGAACAGTGGTAGTGAACGCTGCCTTTGGCCCAAGTGTTGCGGGTTCGATCCCCGCACAGCACAAACATTTGTGTGCATGAAAATGTCTGTTTGTATTGGTCTGGGTGTTTCTATGTATTATACGTATGTATTTACAAAGTATTATATGTATATATTTGTAATTCCGCTGTTGGTTCTGATGTCCGTAACACAGGTGCTTGAGCTACCTATCTCGGAGTCAGATCTATGTATGTGATGTTGTGAAATATTTATTATTATTTATTATTTACAACCATACTTTTTACTTAAAGTATAAGCCTATAAACTGTCCCAATGCAGGGTAAAAGCATCCATCATAAAATTCAAGTCATCGCTACGATGATGGGATTAGGCTTAAACACGAAGCTTACCTAATGCGGATGATCACAAACCCAAGCTATGATCGAAGAAATCGAAACATACTTTTTGCTCGACCCAGGACCTCGAGATCATGGCCCAGTACTTAAACCATTTGCCATTAGACCAACAGGGCGTCCTTTTTACTTATTATACATATTTGAAATGTTTATTTTTATATGCTTTTATTTTTAACTTTTTGACGTTTTCATTGTAAAAAAGGCAGTTTCCTTTATTTTCTGACACCATTATTGAGGACGACCGGCTTATTCCAAATAAAATTCTTCTTAGTTTGTGCATCCTTTTTTCAAAAATAATAAGTAAAAAGGATGCTTGTGGCTGTGGCCAACAGAAGGTATAGGCTCATTTCTTGAAGATCTCAATGCCGTAGCTTTCTCATAAAAAGAAATACAACAAAATATAGATTGACAAAAATCGCCGTGAATTTTTGTCTCGTAAATATCTTTGATTTCTTTCCTGTTTAATTATACATATGTATAGAAATTCCGAACGTTTATTTATGTGATATGTCGTGTAAGTATTAACACTTGTATAGTTGTGTGGTTTTACATATTTTTCCATACATTAGTTTACAATTTGTCTATCTTATTTATTAATGTTAGTCTTGTTTATGTTCTAGTATTTATTACAGTAATTACCTAAATAAAACCTGAAACGTTTTAACAGAATTGTGAACACTTTAATCCTAGTAATAATATTTATTAACAAAATTTGCATTTGAATTTGGTTATCCGTATCAGAGGTTGATTTATGACTATTATAAGGCCAAACATTTTTCTATTCTATTCAAATTAATATGATTTAAAATATCTTTTCGTTAAAATAAAATATCTTCTATTATTTTAAGTAGTTAAGAATAAGGTCCATCTTACAATGACAAAGATATTTCTTGTTATGTCTTCTGGATAAGTAAACAAAAATAGTGTCCAATAAATTTCAAGGATTATTATTTTATTTAAATATTTGACCTTAGACAATTTAACAAGTGTCTAAGTAATTGACATTTATAGTAGGTACTTCAATCTATTTTTAAATAAGTATGATGATAATAAATAATTTGATATCTCCAATATTTTATCATTTATTACATGCGCCGGTAATACATTTCACAGCATTAACTTAATATATCTACTTATGGATAATTTTGTTGATTGTACAATTACTAAATACTATATGGTCACTGTATTTTAAGTAAGATGCATGCAAGATTCAAGATATTTATTTGCATAAAACACGGTTTATATACATGGTGGAAATTACATTACTAGTTCTCGTGTCTTGCTAGTTACATAGCATACAAATATTATAAATTAATAACAAAATAGAATGAAGAATGAAAACTAAAAATTGTATTACATGATGTCAAAAATTAAATGTCAATATTTATATTATTAAACGTCAATATCACTTGTTAAAGAATTCTTTTATACTTTAGATTTTTTTTTTCAGTCAGCCATTTGTGTAGTTTCTTTTTGACACTACACTTTTTCTTTTTGTCATTGTACACTTGTTTGTTATCCCCAATAAATAAATAAATATTTGAGGAACGGAAACCGCTAATTGACCTTTAAATTCATCTAGGTTTTTATTTGTTGACGTTGTGGCCAACAAAATTACTGCATCATAAAGTTATAAAAAAACCATACGGACAAATTAACGATCTCCTTTCTTTGATTTTTGTGAAAACTAAAGCTTATTACACAGCACAGTATGACAAATACTTTAAGGAAATCTCTAAATGATGCATATTGTTCGAATGTGTGAGAAAATATCCATGTAAATAACAAATGAAGGTTCGCCCAATAAAGGAAAAAATTAGAAAAGTTTACTGTGTTAAAGTCCTTATTATTATGTTTTGGTATTATCCTCACGGCTAGTTATTTAGTAATACCACAGATTTCAAGGACTTTAAGATGCTTTAGAGAATAACAAAGCAATGATCAATTATTTATGTTACGAGTATTTAAGGTGACGGATAGGGCACTCTAGCGACGTCAATCGATTTTAATTTTTAGCTACTAAGCCGGATCTATTTTAAACAAATTCGGGGTTACAACCTCTTGCCAAACACTTATGCTATTTAGTAAATATCGTCATCATTCGTCATCGTCAGTCATCAAAGGGGGGTTTAAAGGTTGGGAGTGCAATGTGATACCACTGGTGACGTGGGTGTTCATTGGCGGTGGCAATCGCTTATCATCAAGTGATCCGTCTGCTTTTCTGCCACCTATAACATAAAAAAAATCCGAAACCTTACCCGAAGGCTGTCGGGGAGTATGCTACTGAGTAGTATAAACTCATTCCGCCATCCCCTTTCTACCACCGAGAGAGCAGACGAACTGTCATCCCTTCTTAATGAATGTTCCTCGATTACGTACTAATTTGGGCTTTTCCTCGTCCTTCGTGATGCGCACTGCCAAGGAGTGGAACGCCCTGCCAGCATCTGTTTTCACCAGTGAATAAAAACTCAATATTTTTGAAGCTAGAGTGAATAAGATACAGTAAGCACGCTCCATCGAAGCTTTCTTCTCACCTCTAGTGTGTATGTGAATGTTTCCTCGTGATGTTTACACTGCAGAGCTAGTGGTAACACAAAGGTGCGCCCTTAAATTCGAACTTACGTCCTTCCGTTTAGAAGGCAAGCGTTTTCATTCACTGATATATCACCACTCGTTAAAATATTGCTAGTATAAACTACTGATTGGTCAAGGTTAAAAGTACAGGACATATAAATAAAATTTAAATAATTGTTTCGCGATTTCCTTTTGATCCTAATTACAATATGCTGATAGTAAAACTATAAACTTTATATGAGTGATTAAATCAAAGTGGAGATAATGAATTGATTGGTGTGAGTACGATATAACTCGAGTGCACAACGTGGTCTATCTGTCTAATTAATCTTGATATTACAATGTTGCTTATACAGGTAGTTTGAAAATGTTCAGCTCATTAATTTCTGCTTTTAGTGACGATTTAGAAAAAAAATATAATATGTGTTGTTTATCTTTTAGGGTGCGTTTCCACGGAAGTGGAACTGCGACGAGCTGAGTGGAAATTTATAAAAATTGACCAATAACATTGTTCAAAATACACATCTGATTCTCATCTATTTTTAACCCCCGACGCAAAAACGACGGGGTGTTATAAGTTTGACATGTCTGTGTGTGTGTGTTTGTCTATGGCATCGTAGCTCCCGAACAAATGAACAGATTTTGATTTTGTCTTTTTTTTGAAAGATGCATAAGAAGGTAGTATTCTTAGCTATGTTGGATAAACATCGATCCAAGATGGCCGCCGTCACAAAGATTTGGATTTCATGTTTTGACACAACTCCCACAATATGGGTATCGTATAAAAGGGCTTGAGTAGCAAAATATATTAATTGTGAAAAATTTCAAATCCAAGATGGCCGCCGTCAGAAAATGACGATTAACCTATTTGTTGTTTCAACTGCCTCAATATAGGAATCAAATGAAAGAGCTTTAGTTGTGGCAAGGGTTTTTTAAATTTTCAATTTAATATTTACGAGCAATGTTATTGGCAATTCTTTTTAGTCTCCGTTAAACTCCGCGTAGCTCCACTTCTGTGTAAGCGCAGCCTTAATTTGGGTTAGGTACCTTGTTCGTTCAGAATTTCTTGTTTTTTTTTTTTAATAAATCTACATTGGATTTGATTTGATTCGCAAATCGAGAGCGATGATAGAGTAGATAAGAACGTTCCTTACGGGAGGTCTTGTTTAAATCCGAGCATGCACCTCTGGTTTTTAAAATTTGTTTGCTTATTTGCACTTTTTTCATCTTGAGTCTCGAAACGTTTCGGTTCTCCAAGGGATGTAGACCAAAACGAATCAGAGTACACAGATGCTAATGGGCCAGATGAAACACTGAGCCCGTGGGGTTCCGACGCTCTCTCTCACTTCCGTGACTTAGATAAGCGTTTAGTCCAGCCAAAGGCTGGCAGCTACCTCGCCCAGCGATTTTCCACCACAGCGTTTTGGGGACACTGCCACAGGTACCTACTTGGTTTTAACTTTCCTTGTTACTTACTTTTAGCTTAGCTTTAGGTCTTAGTTATCGTCTTAATTTTCTTAACTTTTTCTTCTTCTGTTTAATAGATGCTAATTATTTCCTATTAACCCTGCATGTGTCCTTAACATGCATTCCTAGTCCCAAATAATCGATTAGTACATTTTCACACGGTTCGGTGTCACAGCGGCGACCCGCGGTCAGCGACCGGGCTCAGATGCCACCATTACCATATTAATCGATTCGATAACTTACGTTTAGCCGACAAATTTACATGATTCGTGAGAACCTTGGTCTCGGCGTGAACTTATGTTATATTAATGAATTGCTCATCGGCGGTCGGCGACCTGGTGTCAACTGTAGATACTATTGGCGTCTGCGCGTCTTCAAATTTGCGTATAGACGCAAGCTCACGGGAGTGAACGTGATGTACCATGTATGTCGCGTCACTAATGCAGTATTAACATCACTAGAAACACACAAAAACATTAACTGCCTCGGTGGCGTCGTGTTTATTTATTATTATTTGAAAGAAATGCGGTGAGCGTTGCGTCTTATAGCCACTTGAACCAGTAGTTGATCTATTGTGGCAACCCCATAAGCTATTACAGCACGTCATGTAGCTCCAGCTCCAGGATAAACCCGAGAATGGAGCTGATGGGGGAGCTATTGATCTCGTCTGCCGGGATCATGTGTGCTCCCAGGTGCCGGCTTCTGCAGTGGTGCAGCGCTATGCACTCGCCGAGGACGTGGATAATCGTTTCCTCGCCCTCACGACAGAACTTGCAGATTTTGGTATCTGAAAGGTCCATGTTGTGCAAGTGCTTGTTTAATTTGCAGCGCCCCGTAAGGGTCCGAGTTAGTGCCCTAACATGTACGTCCCGGGTACGATTCCCGGGTTGGGCCAAAAATTTGTACCTAAGCTTTCATAAGTGTTTCCTTACTCAATATGTAGAGTCACGTAGGTAAAACGTTAAAATCATTGATTTTAACTGATGCTTAGAGAAGGTATACCCGATGATAAATAAATAGTGTAAATGATGATAAATAAATAGTGTTAATGGATCTGGGCCAAAAATTTGTACCTTAGTTACCGGTAAGAAATTCTTAGTGTCAGGAAGTTAGCGGTCTTGTGACCCCGTGCCTTGGAAAGCACGTTAAACCGTTGGTCCTGCGCCCATTGACTCTCCGATCGTATCACGCTGGTATCCCATCGGAATATGAGGGTAAGAGAATGGAGAGTGCTCTTGTCTTTGCGCTCACACTTGAGCACTATAATATATCTTGCGTAAATGGCTGATCGTTGAGATAGGCTACTGTAGCCGTAATCGGTTGGAGGATATTATTATTGACCGACCGAATCGGAGTGCCCCTCCCTTTCACACGCGCTGTGTTTCTCCTTTGTTTGGATGCGACAAGTATATTCTCCTTCGTTACGTGAAGTCTTCGCGCTAAGGCCCCAGGCTGCCTACATAGCATGCTAAGCCCACCAAAACATACTACACACACTTGCATGCGATTGATGTGATTGACAGTATTTCGGTGTGGTTTGGGGTGAGACAATACGGAAAAATGCGTGCGGGAGAGACACGATATGATATACTGCCTTACGAGTAGGTCAATGAACTCTTCTATATCAATGTCAGTTTTGTGACTATTTATTTTGTGATGCTGGCGTTGGAACGCGTCATCTCTCTTTGCAATGAGGTGTGGCATACAATTGGGTGATATGTTGCAATAAAGAGATGAAGAAGAGTGAAGCTTATTTGACCTAATTCTTTTTTTTTGTTTAAAGTAAATCATCATCAATATCAGCAACCCACACTCGTCCACTGCTGGACATCGGTCTCCCCTAATGCACGCCACTGTTCCCGATTTTCGGCGACTCTCATCCAGCCAGCCTTCGAATGTCATCATCCCATCTTGTCGCAGGGCGTCCAACACTACGCTTACCGAGTCGCGGTCTCCACTCAAGGACTTTACGGCTCCAACGGCTGTCAGTTCTGCTGCTAATATGACCAGCCCACTGCCACTTCAGTTAAATCACTCACTCTTATTATCTCATTGAAGTGTCTCGACGTTGTAACATCGCTTGAATTACTATTAGCACTCAGATTAGTAACTTTTGATTCTATAGTACGCAGTTTTATAAAAAAAACAACCGTATAAGAAAACTATTAAACACTAGAACAATTATTAATAAGTATTATTATTTATGATATATTTAAGTACAATAATCATAAATCTTCAGCTTTATTGGACATAAATTTAATCAAATAACAATCTTTTTATTAAATTGTTGTGATTCGTAAGTTAATTATCGATGCCCAAATGCGTTAAAAATTTGAGAATGCGCTTATTAAAATAATTAATTATTCATCTCCGGCCGTTTATTAAAAGGCCGCCAATTTCAAAATAACTTATCATACAAATTCATTATTATGGTTCTTTATATTTCTAAAGTGAAGCCCTTTTGAGAAGTATGAAGCTGGCTGATAATATCTTATTTAAAAACATTAATCATTTTTAAAATTGCGATTTTTCTCCTTACCGTTTTGTTTGTACGGTAACGTATACGAACGAAACGACGAACAGCGTAAACTATTGGTGTCGCTAGTGTGCTCTACCCGTCACCTTAAGGCGACGGGTAGCCCTAACACGCGACACCATTCGTTTTTAATTGTTAGGTACTAAACTGGATCTATTTTAAACAATTTCGGGGTTACAACCACAACAACAACAACGCGTACGCGAAAAATTGACTCACGTTCATCGTTGGCCCATAGATTCGATTTTTCGTAAGGGAAGCCGACGGGAATCGGGTTGTATGGACTCTTCGCCACTGATGCACATATGTTGGGTCCGTGCACAAACGAAACGAACGAAAAATTGATTCACGCCAAAAGTGGCCGCTTTTAGCGGTAATCAATTTTTCGCGTACAAAAACGGACCCAACATTTGTGCATGGTTATTCAATATATAGTATATGTGTTTGCCGAGAGGTTGTAACCCCGAAATTGTTTAAATTAGATTCGGTTTAGTAGCTAACAAATAAAATCGATTTTCGTCGCTAGTGTGCCCTACCCGTCACCTTAATATAAAAAACCAAAGAGTGCTCGGTTTCAAATCTTCGCTGTTCTTATTGACTGACCTACCATCGCTCTCAAAAGTATCCACTTGAAGAATTTGATAAGCTGCCGACTCTACACTAATATACATACATTCAAGCTAAAATATTCATGTTCTCCGGATTCAATTAAAAGTGTATCGTTTAAATTACAATAAACTAATTTCATTTATCGCGTCGGAATATTACTTAGAAACTAATGTGGCCTAATTTAAATCTATTTTACAATAGCACAGATCGACTTCATTCGAATTCATTACTAAGACATCGTAAATTTTACATTTTATTGTCATCATCACGTATTCACAGCTCCTAGTCGATTAACAATATGAAGTTGTTAGATTTGATTAAATTCCAATTGACATGAATCGGAAACCCGAGATCAAAAAGAGCGAACTAGTTTTATGCTATTACTTAAGGTGACGGGTAGGGTACATTTTTAGCTACTAAACCGCATCTTTTTTAAAGATCTTCCGGATCTTTTTAGGGATCCGTACCTCAAAAGGAAAAAACGGAACCCTTATAGGATCACTTTGTTGTCCGTCCGTCCGTCCGTCTGTCAAGACCCTTTTTCTCAGGAACGCGTGGAGGTATGAAGCTGAAATTTATATCAATTACTTAGGTCTACTGTCCCTTAAAGCTGTGAAAAAATCAAACTTCTAAGCCAACGCAATCAAAAGATACAGCCGTTTATGCCGCTAATTTTCGACACTTGCAAGGGAATCAAAACCTACAGGGTGCTTCCCGTAAACTCAGAATCTTGAAATTTGGTACGAAGCAACGTCTTATAGCATAGATAAAGGAAAAATTACGAAAACCATACATTTTTAGTTACATCACATAATATATATTTTTTTAATAATTTTAAACTTACTACCCATTTCTTCATAAACGCGTAGAGGTATTAAATTGAAATTCATACCAAATACTCAGGTCTATAATACCTTTAAGCTGTAACAAAATCAAACTTCTATGTCAACGCAATCAAAAGAAACAACAATTTAAGCTGCATATTTTGAAACTCGCAAGTACTCGCAAGGGAATCAAAACCTAAACGGTACTTCCAGTCGACCTAGAATCTTGAAATTTGGCATAAAGGAACGTTTTATAGCACACATAAAGGAAAAATTCCGAAAACCTTAAATTTTTAGTTACATTACAAAATATATATTTTTTAATAAATATAAACTTATTTCTTTTTTTCTCATGAACGCGTAGAGCTATCAAGTTGAAATTCATATCAAATACTTAGATCTAATTGCCTTTAACCCGTGAAAAAAAAAATTCTAAGTCAACGCAAAAACTCTTAAATTTATGCTCCTCCATCTTTCCCCATTGTAATGTTATTTGTAAGTAAGCACCACGCCCATGAAGATCCGTGAGATCAGATGAGTAGCTGATGCGGTGCGTGTCTTATGGGAAGTAGGACTCTGTTGATATTAGTGTGAGAATAGATTAAGGTGACGGGTAGTGCACACAAGCGACACCAATCGATTTTAATTTTTATCTACTTAACTGGATCTATTTTAAACAATTTCGGGGTTACAACCTCTCGGCAAACACTTATACTATTTATTAAATAAGCATCCACAAGTGTTGGGTACGTGAAAATTGATTACCGCCAAAAGCGGCCACTTTTGGCGTGAATAAATTTTTCGCGTTTGTGCACGGACCCAACATATGTGCATGGTTATTTAATAAATAGAATAAGTGTTTGCCGAGAGGTAGTAATCCCGAAATGGTTTAAAATAGATCCGGTTTAGTAGCTAAAAATTACATTCAATTGGCGTCGCTAAGTTGCCTTACCCGTCACCTTAAACCACAAGACCAACAGGGCGTTACCTGTAGTATAAATGCAGAACCCTGAAAAAGGTAAGAATACAATATAAAGAAATCATTGACACACACTAAATCTAAACAGAAATAAGCAATTAATGCTTAATTTATAAATAATAATTAATTAAGTAAATTTCGAAATGTATGCTTCAAGTTCAAAACATAAAACCCGTTATTACAAATCGCGAACTGAGGTTAGTCCCGGAACAAAATTCATGCCAGCCTATTTTAACATTGCGTGTTGGAACGGGATAATATGATTGGTACGGTCGTAACTTTATTAACTAAGAACTTCTTACGACCTCTACAAGTATAGGTACAAGTGTGATCAAATAATAAAACCGACTAGTTACAAAGTGAGAAACAAATATATAATCTTATAAGTATTATTACGTCTAGTTCTAAAGGTTAATTAGTCAAGAAAATTTATGTTCTCAATCGTGTTAAAATTTTATGTCTTGGAACAATTTTATATATCTATATGATTGGATCAATAAAATGACTCAAATATGCTGTGGCATAAAAAAATATTGGAATCGATTTTACGAGTATCTTTTAACTGGAAAGTCATTTCGTGATATGCAGTAAGAGGGAGACACTGTTTTGGCACTTAATTAATACGATTCTTTGGGTCCTTATCCTTTTTATTTTATGTGATAGGCGGCAGACGAGCAGAGGGATCACCTAATGGTACACGATTACCATCGTCTATGGAAGGGGTTATAGTCATAGTCATAGTTTTTATTGCTTTCATGTTATTCACAATAGATCTTAAACTAATTACAAGTTCTGAACATGAACCCCGCAGGGGCACTGCAATGTTAATACATATTATAGAATTTATTAAGATTTCTAAAGTTAAATCGTCTGCTCAAAAAACAGGGTAGCCCCCCTCCCCCTTAACAGTACCCATTTTTGTATTATTACCATGTTAGATGGCGCTGTGTCCCTTAAATCTCGCGATTGTTTCGCCTTTTCAATTTAGCTTTAAGCCGTATCATTGTATCTTTATAAATAGTATAGATTACGTGACTTTTGTCCGCAGTTACTTCCATCGCATGAATGGCTTCGGTGTGGAGGCGCGCGCAGCCACGTCGCCTGCGCAGGCGGACGCGACCGACGCGCCGCTCGGCGGGCTTTTCACCAAACTGGCGAAGCAACAGGGTGGGCCTCCGCGGCTGCCCGCCTTCCCCGTCATGCTGGATATGAGCTCCACAAAGGTATGATTTGACAGTATTTTTTATCTATATGGTACAAGAACACCACGAAGAATTTAGCCTTGGACGGGTTATGAAACGAATCCCAATGAAATAGCAAACACGCTGCTTGCCTTTTTAGAAAGGAATAATATTCATATTCAATATGTCGTGATATTACGGTTCACGAGACCATGTTGTTCTGGTCTGGTTCCCCTGTTAAAGGGTTGCGAAGGCCAGACGGCAGTCGCTTCATTGTAATTATTATAAGACTCCCTATATCCTCAATCATGGTCCAAGCGTACCTCGAGCTCCAGAGGATAAGCTTTGGAAGCGACAGGGGATTACACGCTAAGATGAGAAGGATGATGGTTCATTGGACACAGCCCGGAGACAGAAGACGGATGGATAAACAGAGCGGAGTCTTTTTTTTATGTTTTTTTTTATGATATATGTAGCAGACGAGCTGACGGATCACCTGATGTTAAGCGATTACCGCCGCCCATGGACACCTGCAACACCAGTGGTGTCACAAGTGCGCTGCTTACCTTTTAACCCCCCTTCCCCTGGATTGGGCCTCCAGTACCCTCACTCACGCAGCGAAACACAGCGCAGTGCACTGCTTCACGCCGGTTTTCTGTGAGGCCTTGGTATCTCCGGTCGAGCCGCCCGTTAATGCCGAAGCGTGGCTCTCCCACGGTAGATTTTCAGCATATTTACGTCTGCGGTCTATTACAAAGGGTGAATCACTAAATAAGACCGCCTTATTGTACTGTCTGTTGTTGTTGTATCATACTTAAATTTTGTTTTTTTTTACAATAAAGAATATCTCTCACCTTCTACAATTTCCATTTATCTTGCTCCAATTCGAACACTGAACTTGGCCCCATTCTTTTCGCCCGAACATTGCTTATCTTGGCGCATCTTTGCCAGCGTCCACGTTAATTCGAGCTTCTTTAAAATCATAATGCTTGCGGCCGCTTCCTTTCTTGCCGTAATGGCGGCAATTAAATCTGATAAGTTCACTCACGACCTTTACACTTCCTCCAGATAGTACAAATATAGTGTTGAGCAAACCTATGAACGAATTATAAACCTTCTGTACAGTTGTACCACGTTTATAAGTTACATCGGAAAAATTCGTCTACGCAGAAGAGCAAGTTAAATCCGATTGATTACGATTGCGAAAGCAGTTGAAATACAGACTTTATTGCGATACGTTAAGATATAACACAATAAATCCAGGGAGGAATGATATCTCCCTCTTAACCCCACTCGCACCGAACATGACGCTGACGCAACAAACGCTACGCAAAATAAAAAAAAAAGTTTTGGCGCGCGTATTTGGGGCGTTGTGATTGGTTAAGATTTTACCGCAGTTTTCGAAAATAACACTTCTGCACATGTACATTGGTGTAACTTATAAAATTGGTAAAACTGTACCGTTGTTTTTTTTAATGATATAGGTGGCAGATAACCCGACGGATCACCTGATGGCTAGCGATTACCGCCGCCCATAGACACCTGCAACACCAGCGGTGTCACAAGTGCACTGCTTACCTTGTACAGAAGGTTCATGACCTCCACTGTAGAAGGACCGTGGGAAAGCCACGCTTCGGCATGAATGGGCCAGCTTGAACGGACCACGGCCTCACAGAAAACTGGCGTGAAGTAGCACTGTGCTCTGTGAGTGAGGATACCGGAGGCTCAATCCGGGGGGAGGGAGAGGTTTAAAGATTGGCAACGCACTTGTGACTCCACTAGTATTGCGAGAGTCCATGGGCGGCGGCAATCGCTTACCATCAGATGATCCGTCTGCTCGTCTGCCACCTATTACATAAAGAACTGCGGCCTTTGAACCTTATCTTCCTCGGTGCAAGACTTGGGTAGCAAAATTCAAGTTGCCACCCTTTACGGATTGGGCCTGCGGTACCCTCACTCACGCAGCGAAACACAGCACATTGCTGTTTCACACCGGTTTTCTGTGAGGCCGTGGTACCACTCCGGTCCATTCATGTCGAAGCGTGGCTCTCCCACGTTCAAAAACCTGTAGAGGAGAACCCACAGCGAATTGAAAATAATTGACTTCAATATCATAGAAGTGTTACCTCTGCGATTCTATGCATGCGACGTGTGCGCATGGTAAGTGGCGCCCCGCCCCTCGGCAGCGAACCGTCTCGCTCTCCACTGTAAAAGGAACTGGAGCCGCACTAATTGGCAGCGGCACGCGCCGCGCATGCGCGCAAACACCGCTTACATAGGGTTGCCTTGAGGAAGTTGAAAAAAGATCTTTTTTTACGGAATCGCCAGGCGTTTACGGGAAAAATGAGTGCATAGATTTACTTGTTACTTTTTTGTCTAATTTACGTCACGTGTGATGCCTCACGCTTCTAGGGTCTAGGGACTCCGATCGACAAGCTTGTGATGAATACCTACATGTGTTAATTCACCACACGGGTGTTGTTAACTCTGTTTTTTTTTTATTATACGGACTGAACTAACAGGTGTCATATGGGGGTTTATTCCCGCTGTCCACCCTATGCTTGTCCACCCCGGGTGGACAGTGAAACAATTGTTAAAAAAATTCCCGCTGTCCACTTCTCTTTCAACCAAGAAGGGGTGGACAATGGGATTTTTTTTATCAATTGTTTCACTGTCCACCCGGGGTGGACAAGCAGAGGGTGGACAGCGGGAATAAACCCATTGTATCATTCCCATACATATTTCCTCCTTTTTTCATCATCATCATCATTTCAGCCAATAGACGTCCACTGCTGGACATAGGCCTCCCCCAATGTTCTCCACACAGATCGGTCCTGTGCCGCCCGCATCCAATGTATTCCCGCGATCTTCACCAGATCGTCGGTCCACCTTGTGGGGGGCCTGCCACGGCTGCAAGTTCCTGTACGTGGCCTCCACTCGAGGACCTTTTCGCCCCAATGGCCATCTGTTCTCCTTGCTATGTGCCCTGCCCATTGCCATTTGAGGCACGCAATCCTTTGGGCTATGTCCGTGACCTTAGTTCTCCTGCGGATCTCATCATTTCTGATACGATCACGTAGAGAGACTCCGAGCATAGCCCTCTCCATTGCTCTTTGGCTGACTTTGAGCCTCCTTAATCGCTTTGATCCTCCTTTTTCACGCGTGCAAAATGTCGAAAGTGCAGTCTGAACAAGATCAGAAGGCATTTCAGTGACATCCCCATGGGGGCGCTATGCAATATTTTTCTATGAGAAATTGTCAAAAGCACTGACACTTGTAAAGGAAACAGCGTTAGTTCCGACTTTTGCCACGTGCCAAACAACCGTATTCGGAATATATGGAGGCTTAACATTTGCATCTGTCAGTTTAGTACAGAACAGAGTTCAATGAGGGTTTTCGCGTGTGAAAAATCCGCTAGATGGAGTACTATAGGAATGAGGTCCATATACAATGTGATTGGCTATTATTAAACGTGATCTGTAAAAACGTTAATTTGACAAACTAAACAACCAATGCGGTTGAAGTTGGACCTCAGTCCAGTACGCCATCTAGCGGATTTTTTTTTTTTTTTGTTCTCCCAGGGGAAATGCGTTACGCATACCGCCTGGGGGCGGACGGGTTATGTCGGACCGACTAAAACCCCTGGGCACCCTCTCATCGTCCATAGTGGGAGGTCGTGGTGACGGGCACGAAGCCATGTGCACGACCCCCCGGACGGAGCCCGCCTACACGGCGGGCAGGACGCTGCCCCCCCCGGGTGGGCTGGGGGGGCGTTAGGGACAGCCGAGGGTGAGCAGCCGTCCCTAACGAGCACTGGAGGTGACCGGTGCAATGCCGGCGCGGGTACCCCAGTACCATGCGCCGACTGGCCACCTCCAAGGAGAGGAAGTAGACGCGCATATTGTCGGCGTCTCCGACCCCTCCTCGCTCTTCGGAGCGCGTCGGCGGAAGGATCCTCCTCCCGCGCGCGCTCCGCCGCTTCCTTTCCTGCCATCACCTCCTCGCAGAAGGTGGCGAAGGCCTTCCAGGCCTCTTCCCCTGCCAGTATAGCTTCCACTATACTACCAAGGGCGAGGTTCTGGCCGACCTTCGCCACCAGTGCCTGGCGCTGCTGGTCCCACGACGGACAATACGCGAGCGTATGATCTGCCGTGTCATCAGCAGCGCCGCACTCGTGGTAATGACCAAAGCAGCCATGCCCGGTCATCACCTGCATCATCCTGTAGCTGAGGGAGCCGTGCGGCCGCTCGAGCCACCGGTCAAGTGCCGGGGCGAGCGCGTCCTATACTCGGCGGTTAAACTCGGACCGACTGAGATCCGAGGCCCAGAGAGTGACCATTTCATCATGGCACTCTTTCCTGGCCGCCTCTCGCTCTCTGGGGCAAATGTTGTCACCCCTTGCCTTTATGTTGGCAGACCATCTGTATATGGCCTCCAGCACCTCCGCCTCCAGCTCCCACGGAGCATCACCCGCAAGCGCGCAGGCCGCGGAGAATCCCACCGTACGGTAGGACCTCACGGCCCGTTGCGCGATGGCGCGCTGGGGTCTCCGCAGGAGCCGAACAATTTCGGGGTTAGGGAGTGCCTCAGCCCAGATGGGCGCACCGTACAGCGCCATGCTCCTTAATATGCCGGAATAGAGTCTCCGGCATTTGGAACCTGGGCCCCCGAGGTTAGGCATCAGCCAAGAAAGGCTGTTAGCTGCTTTGAGCAGGCGCGGTGTCAGCCCTTTAAAGTGGGGGACGAAGGTCCACCGGGCGTCCAAAATTAGGCCGAGATATTTCAGTTCGGCCTTTATCGGCGTCCTCACACCTCCGAGGATGAGGTGCGCGTCCCGCGGAGGACGCTGCCGAGGCCCATGGAAAAATATGGCCTCGATCTTTTCCAGCGCCACATCAAGGCCTAACCTCCGCATCCGGGCTACAATTTGGTTCCCACCAGCAGATGCCTTGCTGGCGGCGCGCTCAAAAGTTTTTTCCCGGGCGGTGATAAGTGTATCGTCGGCATAACATATTACACCGACGTCCCTGGGAAGCGCGCCGCGGAGGAGCCAATCGTAGCCCATATTCCACAGGAGCGGTCCTAAGACCGACCCCTATGGAACCCCGGACTCAACAGGGTGGCGCTGGACTTCACCCTCTCTATTGGTGAAAATTACTCTCCTTTCTCTTAGATAATCCGCTATTAGGTCCCTTAAATATTCAGGGACCCGGAAGTATCGCAGCGCAGCTTGGATTGTCGCGTGGGGGAGGGAGTTAAACGCATTGCGGATGTCAAATGACACCGCAATTACTCCCATCCCCTCCGCTTCGGCCTCCAAAATCTCCTTGCGGAGCCGAGTCAGGGCGTCTATGGTGGAACGCCCTGATCGAAAACCGAATTGGGCGTCCGAGAGATCCGGGCCGATCTCCTGTAGGTGGGCGACGAGGCGAAAAGAGACTATTTTTTCAAAGGTCTTACCCACTTCGCTCAACAGGATGATCGGCCGGTATGCTGAGGGTGAGTCAGCTGGACGCCCATGCTTTTGCAGGAGGCACAACTGCCCCTCCTTCCAGGCTGCAGGGAACCTCCTCTCTCGGAAACACCGGTCGAAGAGGTCCCTGAAGTTGGCCTTCATTTCTTTGGCCGCAATAGCCACGATCCTGGCCGGGACACCGTCGGGGCCTGGGGCAGTCTTCTTCCCCCGGAGACGTAACTCCGCAGCCCCGTACTCCTCAGCGGAGACTGGAGGGGGAAAATCAACCTCGGGAAGAGGGGCTATCCTGCGGGGGAGGGGCATGGTCGGCGGACGGAAGTCCTCGCGGCGGCCCGGGAACAGGGCTTGCACAACGGTCTCTAAGAGAGTCGGCTCGAGGGTCTCTGTCAGTGGGGGACCAAAGGGGCGCAACTTCGCGCGCGCCGCCTTGTACGGTTCCTTATTAAGACCCTCCAGCATCTCTGCCCGGGCTTCATCTTTCGCCTGGCCAATGGCGTGTTTGAGAGCGCCTCGGGCCTGACGATAAGTCTCGTACAGGCGAGCCTCTTCACTTTCATCGGTGCGCCTCCGCCGACGTCTGCAGTTTGAGTATGCCCTCCGGGCCGAGATGCAGGCAGCCCGGAGGCCCGCGATCTCGTCCGGCCACCAGTGGACGGCGTGTCGGAGATCGGGGCGGCGGGACTTGGGCATAGAGAAGTCACTCCCCAAATCCTGAATTAGCGTTCCAAGCGTGGCCCGGGCTCCAGAGTAGACAACGTAGGACGCAACGGGGAATTACACGCTAAGAATGAGGAGAAATAGGATATTTGCATTATGTACTTTTTGTTTTCATTTATCTTTTCTGACCGTGGGAGAGCCACGCTTCGGGATGAATGGGCCGACAGGAGTGATACCACGGCCTCACAGAAAACCGGCGTGAAGCTGCACTGTGCTGTGTTTCGCTGCGTGAGTGAGGGTATCCGGGGGAATGAAGGGTTAAAAGGTTGGCAGCGCACTTGTGACTCCACTGGTTTCGCGTGTCCATGGGCGGCGGCAATTGCTGTCCATCAAGTGATCTGTCTGTTCGTCGGCCACCTATGACATTAACAACTACTTAATTTCGGTTTAGGAAAATGTAATTCCTGATCGAGGTTTTAAAAATATATCTAAAAAAAACATGCACGTCAAATATATTGTGTCTATGAAAAAAAGTATATTTTTTTAAACTATTAGTTATTAAAAGTTGTGGCGGAAAACATTTCTATTAAGTGCTACTTTGCAATAAATTAGGTACAAAAAGTTTTAAATTACACAGTTACAATCAATAACTGTAAAATGGCGAACTTGCTATTGTATTTCCCACGTGAAACTTAATCTAGCATAGAAATTGTATTGTAATACCAGCGTATAATTTATTATCGTCTTTTTACGATTTATGTCTTCCTCTATGCCAATTTTTGTTAAAGCTATCTCAATTGCCTTAAGACAATGATTTACAACTCTGAAGTGGTATTCATATTTGCTTAATATTGTTTGTTTTTTATTTGAATGAAAAGTTTCTCGTCTTAATGCATAGGCATATTTTTTATGTAATAGGTGGCAGACAAACGAACGGATCATCTGATGATAAGCAATCCGCCACACACCTACATCCGCCAGTGGAGTGACCAGTACGCTGCTAACTTTTAAGCTCTCCTCTCTCACGGATTGAGCCTCCAGAACCCTCACTAACTAGACGAAACATAGCACAGGCACGCCGGCTTTTTATGAAGTTTTGGTATCACTCGGGTTGAGCCGGCTCATTTATGCGGATTTGTGACTCGCTTACGGCGTTTTATTACTTATTTCTTGACAAAGGTCGTTACTGTCAAATGTATATGTACTGACCGTGGGAGAGCCACGCTTCGACATGAATGGACCTTCTCGACCAGAGTGATACCACGGCCTCACAGAAAACCGGCATGAAGCTGCACTGTGATGTGTTTGCTGCTTGAGTGAGGGTACCGGAGGCCCAATCCGGGGGAGAGAGGGTTTAATGGTTGGCAGCGCGTAGGTGTCCATGGGCGGCGTCAATCGCTTACCATTAGGTGATCCGTCTGCTCGTCTGCCACCTAACCCAAAAAATGTATGCACCGCTGGCAATTTAAAACTGTTGTCAGAAAATCATCGCCTCACAAGATCTAACATTTTTATACAATTCAACACCAGCAACCCTATCAGGGTAGTGATGGGATGTGAAATCGAAGCTCGCGACTAAATGTGTCGAGTTTTTGCGTCACGGAGATGCATGCGGATATCGCATCATCTCGTCACAGTCATACGGTTTCGCTGCCAGTGAAATATCGGTTTAGATTGCATTATTAACGACCCACTCGTAAAATTAGCCGCGGCTATTAAACACTTGGCCCATTAGAGGAGGTATTGAGTTGGCACAGTGAGATTTATTTTAAAAGATTAATAGAAGAATGTTTGTTTTGAGCTTCCATTCTGGTCGTAAGCAAAGTAAAGTATCAGCCTACATACTGTCCCACTGCAGGGCAAAGGCCTCCATCATAGAACTCCAGGCATCGCTACTATTATGGGATTAGGCTTAATCACCACGCTTGCCACATACGGATTTGTGATCACAAACCCGAGCTATGTTCGAAAAATTCGAAACTTACCTTTGCTCGACCCGGGAATCGAACCCACGACCCCTAGATCATAGCCCGGTACCTAAACTATTAGACCACGCAGCAGGGTCGTAAGCAAGCTTTGTCCAAATTAAGTATGGGCGAAGTATAACAAACAAGGACATGATTACATATACAGGATGTATCGGTAAACAGTTACGTCCTTTAAACCACCATTTCTGCCAACCATTTGGTATACGGCTTTTAGAACCTATCCTAGTCATCATAAAATTATATGCATTACTAGCTGACCCGGCAAACGTTGTTTTGCCATATAAATAAAAGGGTTGATCGTAGAAGGGTGAAAATTGAGGATTGTATGTATTTTTGTATGTTGTATCATAAAAAAAGAGAAATTAAAAATTTTGTCTAAAAAATAAAAATAAAAATTTAGGGGTGGACTACCCCTAACATTTAGGGGGATGAAAAATAGATGTTGGCCGATTCTCATAGATACCGGATAAGCACAAAAAATTTCATCAAAATCGGTCAAGCCGTTTCGGAGGAGTATGGCAACGAAAACTGTGACACGAGAATTTTATATATTAGATAAACACAGATATAGCAGTAAGAACAATTGATGGATTAGCAGAGAACGAACGAAATATTTAAACTTAGGGACCTTCAAGAGAACAGCGTTCTCTTTTTTAAAAAGGCTGGCAAACAATTGGCGATCTCTCTGATTTCACGTTTGTTCATGGGCGGCGTTGATTACTTTCCATCAGGTGACTCGCTCGCTCGTTTATCCGGCTATAAAAAAACATGTTTCCGAATCTTTACTGCCATTTATACATTATGTTTTCCTTCATCAGAAATTTACTGATACCATAAATACGTAATTATGTTAATTTGAAGCCATAGTAAATACTTGAATTACTTTCTTCGTTGCTACAACCCTTTGTGGGTCTTGGCCTGTTCTACTATGGACAGCCAAGCGCGACGATCCCTGGCTGTCCGTCTCCAATTCGTGAACTTTTTCATTGCTTTACTTAGATTAATACAAAATAGCGGAAGATACGGCACGTCTCTTCATTTAGACAACTGAAAACAGGCTTAATACACAACTACATGCACACATACTCACAGCTCTATGACACATTAGGTTAAAGTTGCACGATATCGGAAGACAGAGACAAACCTATTTTTTGACATAAGCTTGACTGAATCAAATGTACTACGCGCAGCTACGCTTCAGAGTTGAGTCCTGTCAAAACGACTTAACTCGTCACATATGAATATATCGTATATTTCTATCTCACTTTGCAAAATGGTGACCAAAACATTAATTAATTTAGAAAATATCATGACAAATTAAAAATCTGATTCCATGAGATTTGTTATTTCTTTTTGAATAATATGTAGAACGCGTAAAAGCGCACGAAGGCATTTTGGTAACCTTTATCCCACTTAAAACAATTAAAGAATATTTTTGTGTGACACGACCGCGTGCTAGACTCGCCAATTAGCGACTGCGTGCAATTAGGCGACGGGGACCTAATTTAAGCGGTCCACGCGGTTGAGACGAGTCACCTACCTTTCCGTTACTTTGATTTAATCTCAGCATCATCATCAGCCCATTTAAGTCCCCACTGCTGGGGCAAGGGCCTCCCTCAATCACATGAGGGGTAATTGCTATACTCACCACGCTTGGCAGACGGGTTGGCGAGGGTTTTGATACAAATGCAGAGTTTTCCTTTTCTGGGTGCTGATGATCATGCCAGCAGCTTTACCTTAGTCGCCTTTTACGACACCTCGGTAAGAGTGAGGGTGGCCTATTCTACTCTGCCGGGGACCACGCGGCTAATTAACACACGGATTTAATCTACGTCGCATCAATTAAGGAAATGTAACAGATTGTTTGTAGTAACCTAGCAGTATGTGGCTGTCTGTTCCTAGTTGGAGAAATCGAAATCAAATCCAAATTCTTTCACGCCCTATTTTAACATAATTGTGTCACATATTTTATGGCATTTCCCTCAGCTGCGTTTCCTTAGGTCCTAATTTATAGTGCCAACTCGAAGTCTTAATCGTAAAGCCCGCGAACATTAATTGCTGTAACCCAGCCCGGCCATAGACATATCAATTTCGTAAAACGGTTGACGCTTATGGGATCGCAGTTCGCGCCCCATGAATCCAGAGCGGTTTCAATTTATGCCCTATCTGGGCCATAAATAGTAATTTAAATTTATTTTCGCCTATAAAGAGAAACAGGAGCGAAGCGGAAATAAATCGCGAGATTTATGAGGGATCTGCTTTGGTGAGGCTGAATGTATGAAGTGAACAGGCTCTAAGGACAGCTTGGGATTTTCCTGAAGAAGTGTTCATGATTTTACTTACTACGCGGGCTCCAAAGTCCATCAGCTATTCTTGACTTTGAGCGTTAAAATTTATTTGACCGTGGGAGAGCCATGCTTCGGCATGATTTGGCCAGCTCGACCTAAGTGATACCACGGCCTCACAGAAAACCTGCGGTTTCGCTGCATGTGAGGGTACCGGAGGCCCAATTGGCCACAGAACACAAATTTAAAGACGAGTGACATAAACACACAAATAGGACCAATTCTGTAGCCAATAAGGCCCAACCTCAGCATTTGCTGCAGTGGCCGAAGCCGCTGCAGCGCTGGTTTTAAGGCGTGAGGCGACGTACGTGCACACATACATACAACAGAAAAGAAAGACAAAACGAAGAAAAAAAACAAAAAAAACATACGCTTCAGATAGCTCTTAGTTCACTATTGGATGTTTATTTTATTTGACAAAAATATTGACATATACAACCAGTGCGGATAAAGTATGGGATCAGAAATGGCGGCGCATCTATTAACTTCTCGCTCGCACACCCACGAGTGCGAGTATAGACGCAAATAATGTGCGAGCGAGAAGTGAATAAATGCGCCGCCATTTCTGATCCCATTCTTTATCCACACAGGTTGTACGGGTAAATACGTGTACCAAATACACGTCGTGTATCTGGTAGTGGATAAATGAATATTTGTCAAAAGACCTAGGTACTATCCACACGTGGTAATAGTTTGCAAAATATATGTCAATAAATGCTAATAAAAATAGCCACTTTAAGTTAGCCTTTAGAAATATATATTCAATGTAAGCAAGTTTACATACCTTCCACCACAGAACTCGTCTTATTTTTAAGCAGATAATCATCGAAAGGATTGCACCACCCTCCTCTCTTCTGTCTAATGTTCTGTACTTAAAGATTATCTGATAGTGATTGCTTCTAGCGATAAGACAAGTAAATTTTAAGTTTGGTATGTTGCGCAATACATAGTATTTAACTATCCACAATCTTCACTAATTCAGATTACGTCCAAGAATATCCCTTACACTTTGCGAAACCTGTGCGCACGTACACCGCGCACGCGCACGCGCACGCGCCGTATTTATTTCACGCGCCCGCGCCTCCGATCCACCCTGCGCTCGCGTTTCAGCGCGAGCAATTAAAAAAGATAGATTGCGCGTTGACCCGCAGGCGGCTAGCGTGACGGCTTTTATGATGAATGCTCGCCACTTGGAGCTGGGGTCAGGAACTGAGCGGAGAAGGTTTTTGAGCGGGGAGAGCTGCTCCTTGCCATGCCGATGTTTGAGATGCCGAGTGTAGGGCAATGCCCTACGTAGCAGATGACATGATGTCCTGTCGGGGGACCCCCACCCCCTGTAGAGACCTCCCATCGCACAAAACGGCAGGCAGCCCTACCTTTAACCAATGCTTACTGCCTTACCTGAACTCATGTTCTGCAGCGCAATTGTGACTCCACTTGTATTACGAGTCCATGGGCGACGGCATTTGCTTGTTTACCATCAGATGAACTGTCTATTTTTATGTGTCAGGCGGCACTTTATGCCGCCTGATACATAAAAAACCGGTCAAACCTCTATTATAAATAACTGTCTACGATCTTTGATGCGGCTGAAAACTTCTACCGCTTACATCGTAACCCCAGCCGAGCGACCAAGACCGCTCTCGATCAGATAATACAAGCTCGCCTTTCATGTTTGCTTAACACTGTGCTGTGCATTACCTGATGGGCTTCTGAGTAATTGAGTTTTTAAATGCCAAGCTGCTAGCTACATTTGAACGCCTAAGCTATTGTTATCGCGGCATAACTAATAATTCTGATGGTATCAGATTTTTCGTCATAGAGACGTTGTGTTCCGTTGCGTAAATTGAGATGTGTCTAAAAGATGTTGTATCTTTGAATGGTTAGGAATTGACTTCTACCAGTAATTTTTGTTCGTTTATAAAAAACACTTAATAAAATGAAAGCGTTAATCAATTTTTCGTCTTTCACAGACTCTGCTGGCAATATCGCGAGTGGGCCGCGGCGGGCGGTCGCGACGCAAGCGCGTCGGCGCGGGCGCAGCGCCGGAGCATTCGCCACTGGACCTTTCGGCCGCGGGGGAGAGCGCTGCCAAACGCGCACGCCTGTCCGCCAGTCCCAGCACTAGGAGTGATAGTGACGAGAGGGACCGAGTGTCCAATGATGGTAAAAAGATAAAATATATTTTTCTCTCTCTCTCTCTCTAGCCAGTCCCTCACTGCAGAGGATCGTGGTCACTGGAACTCATCAACCAACAAACTTTCTCCATTGATTCCGATTGGAAGTAGCCTTCACCACGTCGTAGAACTTTGGTAGGGATGTAGCACTTTTTATTTGGTCAGACCATCGTGTTGGTTATCGGCCTCGTGATCTTTTGCCGTCAGTGTTGCCAACAATGACCAGGTTTTAAGGCTAATATCCACCTTTTATGGTGGAACAGTATGTTGGGTTTCCTAAGCCTGATGCTATGCAAGAGGAGAGCAAACGTTGCAATTACAAAAGACGCGATTGCAAGGCTTCGCTTCCGTTGGCACTGCTATACTGGCCCGCGAGCTTATTCAAATTAGGTCCATACTAAACACATATGAATGTCTAAATAGGTACACATATTATAATCTACCGTTGGTTCGGAATATCGATTTCTACTGAGAAGACACTAAAAAGCTGCTTAACTATCAGCCTCGAGACCAGTGGCGTAGCTAAGGGGGTGAGGGTATATTATGCCATGAGTGGGCCGGCTTGACTGAAGGGTTGCCAGTGATGTCTAACAGAAAACTAGCGTTGAAAGACCTGCGCCCGCTGTGTTTTGTAGATTGAGGGCTATATAGATCCGATTGGAGGAGAAAGCTGAAGATATTGACACCGCTGGTGTAACTTCTAAGGGCGTAATTTACATCGCTCGCACTCCCTTACCATCAGGTGAACCGTCTGCTCGTCTGCCCCCTAGCATCCAAAAAAAGAGCTCCCCACAGGCTTTCAGGGTGGCTGGTTGAAGCATGTCAGTGTAATCGATTTGAAAATTCGAAGAAAGAATGTATTGCTGTGGTAGCCAGTAAATTTCACCAGACATGCATCACTTGTACTAGTTTCTATACCTTATTTGATACCTTACAGTTGCAAAGTAATACACTTGTATTACTTTACAAACTATTTGTTTGCATTCCTTACGGTGCCCCACAAATTCACTCGAGATTTGCCCATTATACTCATAGACCCGCGCTCTAATATCCACCTGTGGCGAATCAACAAATATTCCATAGCTATTAATTTTAAGTACGCAGAAGGTATCGAGAACTGATTGACTTTTATTAGTGATGCAATTTGAGTCAAGGCTTTTCACTTGAGTCATTTTTACAACTACACTCGTATCGAAGTCACTTATGTTACTCGTTTTTTAACAACACACTACTTATTCAGACACACACGTTGGTTTACATAAAATTTTGAACATCTAAGTGGCTAGTGAGAATTCCAATGAGTGGAATGAGATAAAAACCAAGATAGCACACAAGATACATTTCAATTACACAAAATAAGCTTACAGCTAGGTACTGTAGAATTATGACAACAACTAAAAATACCTAAAAAGGTATTTCTGATATGAGCAAAATATTGTATGCTGTATTATTACAGTGCATGCCTAATTACCTACAATACAATAAAATTTTGACAGTGGAGCTCACTAACAGCTAAGTCCCCGTCCAGAGCCCGAGCGAACGGAAGGCGTTTTGTAATACAATGCTTCCTTAAAAGGAAGTGTCTTACAGATGCTTGCAACAATTAAGCCAGTGTAACTTAAATTCGCGACGTAATTCGCGACGGATTCGCGCTTCTGGACAAGGTCTAAGGCGACTCAAGCTATGATCGTGACTTTTTTTGACATCTCTAAAGTGTCTAAAGTGACTCCACCATTTGACTTTTATCTACCACTAACTTTCTACATGTGCATAATTACCATATCGTACAATTTGTATTACATTTTTTTGTATTTTGTATTTGTATATGAGAGGTGGCAGACGAGCAGACGGATCACCTGATGGTAAGCAATTCCGCCGCCCCTATCACCCTTCCCCCCATTGTGCCTCCGGTAAACTCACTCACACGGCGAAACACAGCGCAGGCGCTGCTTCACTTTTACTTAATTCTTAAATCTCACTAAACTAAAGTCCCATCACTAACTTTTGTAAGTGCCGACAATTTCTTTTATTGTTGCCCTCTGAGAATTCGTGTTAAAATATCGGTTTTTAGTATTAAAGTGTAGGTTAAGTAATGAAACGATCACTATAGGTGTTTTTATTGGTCATAGCTGGAGGGCTTCCACCTTTCATTTTTGGCTTTTAGAAGCACTTTCGTACACAGTTGATTGGCAAATTAACAATAGATAAATTGAGGTTTGTTTACAGTAAAAAATTGGCGATCGAGTTGGAAAATTGGATTGGAAAGCTTTTAAACTGTTTTTTATTATGCTTTGAATTATTGTGAGTGCGCGCGCGACGGTATCTGTCACCTGATGACTTTTATGGCCTAATTCCGTCCGTATTCACTCAGACAAGTTCCTGATAGACCACATTTCGACCTTATTACAACGCATTAAGGTTCAAAAGCATTCGGTTAGAATGCTTCTTCTCTGAAGGTTTTCAGTTCAGATGTAATTAAAAAAAAATGGTATAGGTTGACAAAGATGATCCATATGCTCGTCTGCCTCCTCTCATCTAAATAAAATAACGTTTAATGGTCGTTATGAACTAGGTACCTAAAATTTTTTTTTTTTTTTGATAAAAAAAAATCATAAATAAATCGTATCAACATCCTATATAATTTTATTCTGATCTAAATGGAGGTACTTTGACCTCTCATGGTAAATTACGTTAAGGCCAAAAGTAAAAGCTGAAGTCTTCGACCAACCATGTAAAAATAAAGTATGTAACTATTCTGGATTAATGATGAAGGAAATATCTTAGCTTACCGTAGTATTATTGTGATAAGCAACTACATAAGGCGACATGTAGCGACGCCCGCAAGATTCGCGTAGGCGATCAACGTTTGTTCGCATAAGCTTTGCATACTATGCATATATCAATAATTGTGGCCGAGTCCTAGAGTATCAACCAGCTTATTCGCGGGGTATAGTGCCGTTATCGAATATTATTTGCCGGGCTTAGCTTGGGATGTTGTGAGTAAGATATTTAGTTTGAATATAAACTTCTTTTAATAAAATCATCAGACTGGATTAACCGACCTCTTCGTGTGGTTTTACGATTCCAGGAAATACCAATTCAGGATATTTGAACCTATTAATTTTTTGGGTCTAGCATTTTTATGCAATTTATTCTTAAGTAAATAATGCACTTAAAACATTGATGATCATCATCATCATCATCTTCATCAGCCCATTTAAGTCCCCACTGCTGGGGCACTGGCCTCCCTCAATCATATGCGGGGTGATTGCCATACTCACCACGCTTGGCAGACGGGTTGGCGAGGGTTTTGATATAAATGCAAAGTTTTCCTTCTCTGGGTGCTGATGATCATGCCAGCAGCTTTACCTTAGTCGCCTTTTACGACACCTCGGTAAGAGTGAGGGTGGCCTATTCTACTCTACCGGGGACCACACGGCCACGACATTGATGATACATACCTAAAACTAAGATACAGACTACTAACTAACTAAGATACATAGACTAACATCTGTCAATTTTGTGCAATAAAGTGTATCTATCTATCTAAAATACTGATAACACTATCATCGGCTCACGGCGAAGGAAAAAGCACTTACAAAATTTATCGCCTTCCCAAGGTTTCCGGTAG
This sequence comes from Marasmia exigua, assembly GCA_019059595.1. Classification (NCBI taxonomy): domain Eukaryota; kingdom Metazoa; phylum Arthropoda; class Insecta; order Lepidoptera; family Crambidae; genus Marasmia; species Marasmia exigua. Next base: position 19,256,701 of record CM032472.1, read on the forward strand.
CTTAGTCGGTAAAGTAGTTGCTCGGTTAGCAAAAGATCGGGGGTTCGAGTCCCACCCGAAGACTGTAAGTGCATTATTTATTTGAACCTATATTGGTTATTTTCTAGATAGGCAGTAGTTTGATATCAGAGGGCTTATTACTAAACCGTCCCGTTACGAACGAGGGAGGCACATGTGAAAGGGTATATATTCGTTAAGAGCCTTTGTTTCAAACCCTAGCAATTCAAAAGCAAGTATTCAGCATCATAGTTATTAAATTACCGGTCGGCATTCTCTTTTTTTTATGCTAGAGGCGGACAAACGAGCAACCGAGTCACCTGATGGAAAGTAATCAATGCCGCCCATGAAAATCCGCGAAATCAGAGAGATCGCTAACGTGTTGCCGGCCTTTTTAAAAAGAATAATATGCTCTTCTCATCTTCTTCTCTTCTTTTTCCTGATTACTATAATCTGGCCACTTTTAGGCAAAAGTGAACTGGCATCTTTTAGGCAAACGCGTAACAGATTGTTGTCAAGCACTGGCCTGTATTCAATAAAAAATATGGACAAAATTGTATATCCCCATTAAACATTACGTCATAATTAACTACCTAGGTTAATGCAGTGACCCAAAGTGAGCCTTGGCCTCCGATAATAACAGTCTCCATCTTGGTCGGTCCTGCGCCACCTCCTGCCAGTCACCCGCCAGAAGTCCGTGCAAATCCTTTTCGACCTCGTCTCTCCAGCAGTACCTTGGACGTCACGACATAGCTAAATATAAATCCTATTATCTTATCATATATTTTTTCTCGTAGATCGGAGTGAAGCGCGAGGTGAATGCCTCTGCGCAGAAGCGCGGGCGCGGCTTTCGGCGTGGTCAGTCGATGACGTCTGCGACTTCGTCACTTCCATCGACATCTGTGCAGAATACGCATCGGTAAGTGGCGCATCACTAATTTTGTTTTGTTGTTTTTTTTAAGGAGTTTGACATGTGCGTTTAAAAGATTACGCGTCGGTAAATGAGACATCGCAAATTTTGTGATTTATATTTTTATGACGTATTTTGACGTGTGTGAAAAAGTTCTAAACGCTGCGCTAAATATATTTAGCAACTAGCTTGGTATATAAGCACTTTATTTATGGAAATCCTATAGAATCAGCGCTTCATTATGACGACCCGTTTGGGTAGTGAGCGCTGTCTCTGATGCAAGGGTTGCGGGTTCGGTCCACGCAAAGTACAAACTTGTGTGTACATGAATATGTCTGTTTGTATTGGTCTGGGTGTTATCTATGTATCGTAAATACGTATTTAGAGAAAAAAAGTATTAAATGTATATATTTGTAATTCCGCTGTTGGTTGGTTCTGATATCCGTAACACAGGTGCTTGAGCTACCTATCTCACAGTCAGATGTGATGTTGAGAAATATTTATTTGTTATTATCTGTCGCAGAGCCGTGAATCGTCTGGTCTACACCAAGTACTTATTAACTTTCGTGTTATTTTGAAAATTTGTGTTTTTTATGTTAGTAAGGTTTCAGCAAAATACCTTTTTTCATAAGACACTTTAAAGTATTGCCAATAGATTTTTCAAGGACGAGAAAGTTAAGCTACGATATTTTCCAAAAATAGCCTTTTATCACGGGAATTTAAAAAAGTATAATTTAACCCTCTCCACAGAAGCTGCGGATAAAAGCTTGTACTATCCAATCTACGATTATTCTATGGACACGATATTTAATTGGGCTTATGGAACAAATTATACACTTACACAGCCATTGAACCACAAAAAAGGAAGTTCATTTGAAGCACGTAACATAATTCCGCTTTGTAACATCGAATCTGTCCATTAAGTAACGTTGTGGTAACGTCTAAACCTAGACGCACTGTAATCTTGATAAATTATTTTATGGCTAGGAAATTGTGGGTAGTTATAAATTTTATTGCATGGTGCTCTAATAAGCTAGTTCACAGTTGATACCTCGTAAATAAGGTTGCACCTGTTGCCGCCAATTAATGTACAAACATGACACAGTAAGAAAGTTATCAGTAGCTCGATTATACACCTTAACTTTTTTATCGATTACATCCAAAAACCTCATACTAGGTGAATAAAGTCCATTTTTACCACGTTGTATCAACAAAATAATCGATAAAAAAATAACGGTGTACCCACACGGCTTCACGTCAAGTTACCCTTGTTGGACTTTCGACCTTCCTTATTCTGAGACAGGAGTACTATTTTTGCACTGCGGGAGGATAGCTTGACCTGATCCCGTCTGTACTATACTAAATACAAAGTCATTGTAATTACCAGACTCAAATGACGACAAAATGCGGTCTAAGCGTCGCTGGGCTCCAAACTCAATCGTGCACTACACGCTAAGATGATGACTAAAGACAAAGACTCGTGACAAGTCGGCAGAGTAGTAGATATATGACAGTTAAGTCGTTCAAAATGTTAAATACGTTTAAAGGAAAGTAACTATTATATTCGAGCCAAAGACTCGTGGCAGTCGGTGTTCATTCGTAATAATTAATAAATGAAATACTCTATCGTCTGCCACGAGTAATTGTGAAATCAGGCGTGGCTGTGTTTCGTTGAGTGAGTGAGGCTACCAGATGCGCTCTTATGTCTTCACTTGTGTCCATGAGCACCGACAATCGTATCACATGATACGATCCGTTTGCTCATCCCACCGATGACGTAAAAAAATTTGAACCGTTATGTCTTCATACTGGGAATCTTTCTACTGTGAACACAGCGAGTTTCGATCCATTAACAGCTTTCGTCGGAAGCCGATCGTAGCGCAACGACCAATCAAAATAATTACGCGTAAGTCGAAACAAATTCGTTTACAGATGATGCGTCGGTAGGGTACGCAATACGCATACCCCTAGTCTGTGTCAGGGCGACCTCTTCACGTCTCTTTTCCTCATCGAGCTATTGGAAGATATTTCTTTATAAATGTTGGAGTAAAAGTGGTGGTGACAAGAACAGCAAATTTGACTTAAGTAAATAGTTGGTGTATCTAGAAAACTGGACTGGACTGGAAAAGGTGTAAAAAACTAAGGTAAATATTTACAGTGTAGATTTTACTGCCAAAATATGATCAGATCACTCAATGAGCGAAAAAAAATCAGCTGTTCCATACGAAACAGAATATCCACCCGGCATTATGTATGGAAGAGCTGATTTTTTTTCGCTCATTAGAGATCAATATTTTGGCAGTGAGTGAAGTCTTAAATTAAAAGTCATTAATGCTTAGTTTTTTCCCATTTTGTTACTCACCCATGCAAATCCTGAATCATAGCCAAGCATACCCCGGGCTCCAAAGTGACCACTTTGGACGCAACCCGTCGCAATCACCATGGGAGAACCACGCTTCGGCATGAATGGGCCGGCTCGACCGGAGTGATACCACGGCCTCAGAGAAAACCGGCGTGAAGCAGCACTGTGCTGTGTTTCGCTGCATGAGTAACTTGTGATTCCACTGGTGTCGCGGGTGTCCATGGGCATAAAATAAAACCGGGAATAACTCACTGAGATAATGGTAACTCAAAAATCAAGTATTTACAGACAATGTTTATCCTGAGTAGTAATCGAACTCATGATCCTACGGTGTGGCAGGTTTACTACCAAACGCGCCATCGGGACAGTCATTTACGCCTAAGTTGGATTATATCTGCAATTCACATTTACACGGATACTGCTGTGAAAGTCGACACCGTTTATCAATGAGCTATTAATGTCGCAAACCCTTTAAGAGGAAACATATTGACGCACAACTATTAAATCTATATTTTGACGCAGAACTAATAAATCGATATATCCTATCGATATTTTCTCCGGAAGAACGCGGAAACCGAACGCTTGCTTGCCACCGACGAAATATAAAAAAAAGTATTTAATATTATGTTAAATGCACAAATTATGAATAATAGGAAGATAGATAGATAATAAATGTATTTGCATCAAAGGACACATATGCATACATTTTAAAATGAAAAAATAAATAGTGGAAATACAGTAAAACAACATTAACAATGCAAAACAATACAAGCTCATGTGTGCCGAAAGAATGATTCTTCGATTGCAAATAACAAACATACAATAAAAAACAACTTAAAACATTAATTTACAATAATGTCAGCAAAATTATTAATATTGATTCAGCCGTTCATGAGTTAAGAGTATAAATTATTAAATCGATTTTCAATATTGTTCCGAGTATAGTATTTAGAACCCCGTCAATTTTTGCATAAAGTAATATTACTAGCTTCTTCATGGGCCATAGTAATCAATGTCATATCTGTTAAAGGTAAGGGACACTGCTCAAAAAGACAAAAAAAAATGAACTTATTGTCAATTTTATTCTGTGTACTAGCCGGCCGACTTTTTTATATTGATGGTTGTGGGACAGCCCTACCACAAATAACAATGAAGACATAGAGAAACGCGCGTCATCCCATCACTGGCTGGTCGGTCGTGATTACATGTAATCACTCACTGTTTCCACACGTCGGTAGACACCTTATCATGGTTCCATAGCGGATGAATGCGAGCTTCGAATTCCGGGTCATTTTCAAAAGCGGTTAATGGTAAGAAAAGTTGTGTACCAATAGGTACAAATTGTTCTATTCTTTATTTGAAACAAGTTATGTACGAAAAAGGTTTTTTTTTGGTCAATAGGCTAACGTTTGACCACAATCGCACCTGATGGAAAGCGACGACGAGGTCTAGGATGATACGCGTTTGCCAAAAAGATGTTTGTTCACTCTAAAGATGTCCAGATTATAGTAGTCAGGAAAAACAGACTTCGGTAGGGAGTTCCATTCCTTAGCCGTCCGCATTATAAATTTGGAAGCGAATTGCTTCGTGCGGATAAGGGGTAGTTCTACCACATAAGGATAAAAGCCCTCGCCGCGGCCTTGAAAACTTGGTTACGAAATATAAAAAAAAAACAATATTTTTTTCTCTACGTATCTTCATTTCCTCACTGAGATCATTAGCTAATGATAGTAACAGTATACTGCTTCACATTTGTTTGGCATCTAAATTATTGCAAACATTATTTTTTTATATTATTACGTAAAAGTTAATTCTCCTTTTCGTTAACTAAAATTGAGTAAAGCTCACGCAACTAACGAGATATCTTTGCAAGATATTCTTTGTCTTTTCTGATTAATTTTAATTGCCAGTGAAAGGAAACTGAAGTAAGAGGTGTATATAAATATATTTTTAATTTCTAAAACATTAATTGACCGCCTACTTGCGTAATTTTGTCATTGTGCAACGGAGAAAAATTGTCTTATGTTTGATGATAATTTTAAGACAAAAAAAACAGATATTAAATTAAAAATAACTTGTAAGAAGAATTTGTAGTCTGTGGACATCGGTTTTCTAAAGCTATTAACGAGATAATGTCATTTGTTTTGGAATAGTTTTTATTTCTAATTTATAAAAGTTGTGTTGACTGAGTTTAACTGCTATTAATTTCTATGTGGAAATTAACGACGAAGAATTCTATCTTAGTGACAATGGCGTTGTTAGCGTGAGAACTTCTCAATACTAAACTGTTATATCATTGAAATAACGCTGATATCGCAGAAGTTAGCTTAATAAGGTAACGTTATTCAACATCGCATACATTGACCTGGTCCATACTAAGTTACTAAAGCACTTGTGTTACGGAAACAGCAGAGGAATTACAAATTTAATACTTAAAAATATTTGACACCCAGATACTGAACAAACACAAAACCTATTAATGTTGTCCAGAGTGGGAATCGAATCCGCGACTTTTGGCGAATGAGGCCGGGCTACTGCCAAATGGGACAACGGCAGTCTTTCAAGTTTTCAGTCAACCAAAAGTAGTTACATAAGAAAATATACACTTAACGTGCCACGATCGTGATCTCAAGCGTAGAGCTTTAATTCCTTGGGTTTAGGCGCACGCGTCATTTGTCAGGGCCCACAGACAGTGATAAAACGAACAATCTCCATCTGATAACATGCGAACACGGAGGCCTTGGTTTACAATTATCGCTGTAATTTACGTGATTGGGTGCGCATGATTTTAGAGAAGAAGCGAGATCTGGTGGTTGTACAGTTGGGAGAGTAAATGGGTTGAGTTAAGACTTTTTTCTTCCTATTTTTGTGATATGTGGCGATGAGCAGACATCTCCTAATGAGCGATTGTCACCGCCCAAGGACGTACTATGAAAGCAAAAACAGTAAAGTCCATTCAAGTCGGCTTCTAACCTTTTGACTTTCTTTCCCCCCGATTGGGCCTCCGGTAGCCTTCACTCGGCGAAACATATTGCTGATGCTGCTTCACGCTAGTTGTCTATGTTACCTATTGAGCCGGTCCATTCACGCCAAAGCATGACTCTCCCACGGGTAAACGTAACGGGTCTTCTTTTTGCAAGTATTGATGACATACTGTGGTAACCTGATGTATGACTATCAATACCTCATCATAATAGCTATATCACTATATCAGCAAACAAACTATGTAATTAGAAAAACATTGCACGGACTTAGAGTCTGTGGTTTGTAATTAAACCAATAAAAAAGGGTAGTATGACTAAAGATAAAGATATTTATTTACGAAAACACGTGTAAAATCATTATACAGAGCATAACATGGATAGGTACAGATTTTGAGTTACAATATGTTATATCAATATTGGCGTGTTAAAGCAAGGTGCTAAAGTATACACCTTTTTGGAATCGAGTGTACCTCAGTAATCGCGATCGATTATTGCCATAAGCCGCGGTTCGCGACGCGCCACTCACGCGCATGTGGCAACGCGCTCACGAGCGCACGAGCGCGCGGTGACAATGCGCAATTAGGATGTGCGCGATCCATACTATTAGGGAGCAGGAAAGTATACTCTGATGCTCTGAAATTAGTCAAACTGTGGTAACGTTTTGCACAGAGGTTAGACTACAATGAATCGCAGATCTACCTGGTTTCATCATAATCATAAATTATTTACTGTCTCATTGTGGTTATACATCATGTAGGTGTTACAGAAACCTTCTCAATGTCAAAGTATAAGATGTTTTCAAGCAAATACAAAAAAGCTCACCTGCCAAATTTTGGTAAACAACGTTCTCTCAAAACGTTAGCAGATTAATCGATCACCGGTTTCGGCGCGAGGATGCGCACGACTCTTGTGCAAGCGCACGTGTGCGACTCCCGCGCAGCTTAGGGATGGGACAGGGAAAAACGATTTTTATAGTGAATACGTCTACGTAAGTTCTTATGGAATACGTACCTATGCTTTAATGTACATGTTTAGTTTTATATCAAAATAAATTTATCTAATCATTTACTTGTTAAAATCGATTTGATTCAACCACAGCATAACTAATGGTAAGTAGTTTTTTTATATGTTGGGTGGCAGACGAGGAGACGGATCGCCGGATATTGTTCTTACTAGTTTATGGCACAAATCAAGAGAATAATGGCGTTTCATAGACACTATGTGTCCCTTCTACTTAAGATCATAAATATTGTAATAGTTGATCGTGATATTAGATGTTATTTTTACAGTAGTTGAGTTTTCTGTTTGAAATATCATTTTTGTATTTATTTTATTTAAGGAAAAATACAGCTTTTTATATATTTCATTATTAAACTAAGTTATAATAGATATTACATTAGCCTTAACAGTTTCCAAAGTTAAGTTAGTTTTTTTTTTTTTCAATATAAGTACATTAAATTCCACGGACACTGGTTCCGTGCCTTTTTTGTGCTTATTATTTTTTAAGGGTCACAAAACATTAACATTTTCTCCGCGACAAGTTAAGTTAAGTTTGATGTAATCAGGTGGTATAGGCCAGATGCGTTCGCTCGGAACGAGAGCACATTTCCTTTTTTATCTGTGGTTTATGAATGATATAAAATGCGCCTATCATTAAATAAATTAGAATAGAAGAAAATCACTTCCAGCAATCCTCTTGTCCTTATTATGTGTTTAATAAAAAAATAAAACTTTATTTACAGTCGATTTATCTTAATAATTTTTTATAGTTTATTATGGAAAATCGATAGCTATCTAGTTTCTCCTCCCTAGCAACTCCCGCGCAACGCCTGCTCTAATTCGCGCGCCGCTTAGCGCATTGTGTTTATGGATCACGAGATTGCCTAATTGGGGAATAAATCTCAGGGGATTATGTGAAATCACACAAGGATTTATGGTTTATTTAGCATTTGCGTATAATTTCGCTGGATATAATAAGTCAGGAGTTATTTGCATGTTTGAATGGGAGTAATAACTATAAACATACCGGAACATAATATTGCGCCGTGTTATTTGATAGGAGGCAGACGTACAGACGGATCACCTGATGGCTACCATCAGGTGCTCCGTTTGCTCGTCTGCAAGTCTCTGCAGATTGCTTAGAACTGCCGCCGCCCATGGACACTCACAACACCAGTGGAATCACAAGTACGCTGCCAGGGGGTTTAGACCCCCCCGCCGGATTGGGCCTTCGGTACCCTTACTTACGCCGCGAAACACAGCACAGACACTATTATTAGACACCTAATTTTGCTAAAAGTTATAAATTAAATCTTCTTTAGAGTAGTCATAATAATTTGGTATCATCATCATCATCATCATCATCATCAGCCCATTTAAGTCCCCACTGCTGGGGCACGGGCCTCCCTCAATCACATGAGGGGTAATTGCCATACTCACCACGCTTGGCAGACGGGTTGGCGAGGGTTTTGATAATTTGGTATACCTACTATAAATCGGGTCTTGATATCATTTTCGAATCCGACCCAAAAGTTGATTCAACTGTAAACATTTTATTGAGAACCCATCGATTTTTAAAATCGATCGTATCAACTTCTCACTAGCAAGACTTTCCAATTTCCTTTGCCCAACAATGGCCACTTTTGCACCAATTGTTATCGCCAATACAGATGATCCACATAGATTGAGTAATACTCAGTACATCCACGGCGACGCGGCCGGCGTGAGCCTCACTTGCCATAATTGTGCCCTAGGTTGCCCAACCATAATACACAAAGCGACGAGCATGGCATCGCATATATTATGTCAATGTGAGGCAACTAGACGTGGGAAACGAGGAGGATTTAAAATTTCCATAATATTTGTATCGCGGTTTGCGCAAACTCTAAGAGTGAGAGGGTCGGCGGTCGCATTTGAGAGGAGTCACGAGGACAGTGCTGTGATATGGGGACAAAGGATCAATAAATAAATAAATAATAATAATAAATATTACACAACATCACATACATTGATCTGACTCCGAGATAGGTAGCTCAAGCACCTGTGTTACGGATATCAGAATCAACAGTGGGATTACAAATATATACATATAATACTTTTCTTTTGTAAATACATACTTATAATACATAGCAAACACCCAGAGCAATACAAACAAACATGTTCATGCACACAAACGTTTGTACTGTGCTGGGATCGAACCCGCAACCTTTGTATCAGAGGCAGCGTTCACTACCGCTGTTCCAATCGGGTCGTCGATCAAGGATCAAATAGAATAAGAATAATTATTATTATCACTAATCGGATTTAGATTTTTTTATGTGATAGGTGGCAGACGAGCAGACGGAGCACCTGATGGTAAGCGATTGCCGCCGCTCATGGACACGCGCAACACCAATGGAGTCACAATGCAGATGTAAATGAAGATGTGCAATTTTTGACTAAACCTTATCATAGATACGCCAACGGCGGTTACTAATGGATGAAAATTTGATAAGATTTGCTTATACTAAATGTAATGTTTAACTTACTAAAATACTTGTTTTATTTTTTAATTTCTGATAAGAGTATTTTACACATAAAGAACACTTCCGTAATCTCGCAATGCGCGGGTGTGTCCATACTAATGTTATGTTTGAGGTTGTTGACCCTAAATCGCACTACCTATTCCGATTACAGATTATTATAGATAGTTTATTTCAAATTGCAATAATAATATACTCCAACTATGCATACTCAAATAACACATAGATGAGAGGGTTGTTAATTCTGCACTACATCACTGATACTTCAGATCGCACTCGTAGTAAATACCATTTATTGTTTCAGTGTTTGCACTAGCCCTTAATACTGTTTTAGCAATTCAATATATCTGTTTGTGCCTAAAATTTTATTTGTAGGACTCAAGTTTTCATTTATCTTCGAGTACGAAATCGACTGAACTTAAGTCAAAAGCTTTCATATCAAATCGACAAAGCTATGGGTTATATAGATATGATTATATAGACGATGTATACTGCTAACACATAATTTATTAAAGAACATACCATGAAAATCGTACTAATCGATATCCAGAAGTCAACAGGAGCCGAATTCTCGGGATTTTCGATATGAAAAAACATGGCGAACAAAACAAAAACTATGATTTAGTGATATATGTCGTATGATGATAAATGTCACGAGCCCGAGAATTGGCCTCCAGGAGCCCATTTTATGTGACATCCGCCATGTTTTCAAAATGTCACGAGCACGAGAATTGGACTCCAGATGAACTTCTGATTTATTTCCACAGCCTTATTTCTTTCTTATCTATGTCTTCGGCCGCCATCTTCCACTATGTCTAGAACAGTAGCGATATTGTTACACAGGGTGATTTATTTGTTGCGAACGTGTCGCCGCTGTACAGCACTATATTAATTGTCTACCAAGTAATAATTTTCGCTAACCACCTATGATATATTGCCGTCGCCGCCTTTTGTGCAGTAATAGAGCCGCGGAGAAAATGCACCGGCAAATTAATGGGTTCGACGATAAAAAGAGACTGCAAATTTCAAGTGCCGTTAGGAGAAAATGTTCGGTCGGTGGAGGTGAATTAGGAGTTCGTTAAGTATAGTTTTAAGATATAAAGCTAATAATCTGAAAGGTACTTGTTATAGTAACTTCTGAAATATAAATCGATAACCTGCTCTTGTTAGCCTTGGGTTTTTTTTATATGAAAAATTTAACCACAGACTCTTTGGTCCATGCCTTTTTTTAGACTAGATTTATTTGTTTAGTTTACATAGTTTGAGCGTTTTGCTCAAAATAAGTCTTTACAAAAAATTACTTGAAAATAAATAGGGGGAAAAATAATGGGGATGAGCCTTGGGTTTTATTGAGACAACCTCCTTCATTGTTATTCGTATTGATTGATAATATATAAAATCGAATCAGCCTTGGTAATTTTGAGTGAATTTTGTTATTTTCAAACCGGTACGGCATTGTAATCTTTAAAAACATGTCTACAGCTTCCTAAGGTAATTCCTTCTGGTGTAGCGATTTCCTTAATATTATTTAATTTGAATGAAAATTATAAATGAGATTTATTAGCAGAAAGGATATTTGCTGCTCCGCCCTGTATGTCATTAACTTGGGCAGTATTTCCTGGCAACAACATTCACCCGTGACACAGCTCGTCGCGAGTTGTCGTCGCGGCCCCTGTAAACAACTGAAATTACCTCGTCAAGACCGGACGCTGTCGTCGGCAAACATGTTTATGTCGTCCGGGTAATGAGGACTGTTTTCATACAAAGTAAAAGTAATTGTCGCTACTTTTAATTCCATAAGCCGAAGATAGAAGTCCACTTTACTCGGTAACAGTAAAGAACTGGTGAGTTAGACCTATCCCCCTATCCTAAGGGTCTGTATTAAATAATACAGAGTTTATTGGTAATTCGCATCAAAAAATCAAGTTTTCATACATAGCCGGCCACGTGACTTGGTCATTTTGTATGGGGAAAAGACTGCCTCGTTGAAGTGACGCTTGGGCTCCCGCGTTCGATCCAAAATTTGTACCTGAGTTTTTCTCACTGTCAGCCCGGAGTCTGGAAGTTGGCGGTCTTGTACCCCCGTGCCTCGGAAAGCAAGTTAAGCTGGTCCTGCGCCTGAGCCCTCAACGGTCGTGTCCTGCTAGTGTCCCATCGGAATATGAGGGCAAGGGAATAGAGCGTGCACTTGTGCTTGCGCACACACTTGAGCACTATAGTATATCCTGCGTAAGTGTCTGATCGTTGAGATTGACCGCCTTAGCCGAAATCTGTTAGAGGATATTATTATTATGGAGAATTTTCTAAAGTTGTAGAACAATAATACATTTTGTTCAGATTGTTAAAAGGATGTATCTAAATGTTTACCAATAAAATGGATTGATGTGATAAGAACGTGCGCCCTTTTTACGGAAGATTAAAGAATACAGTAATTACAGTCGACCCGTTAGGATCAGTGGTAGTGTTCGCTGCCTCTGGTGCAAGGGTATTCGGATTCGATCGCCGCACAGTACAAACATTTGTGTGCATGAACATGTCTGTTTGTATTGGTCTGGGTGTTTTCTATGTATTATAAGTGTGTATTTACAATAGAAAAGTATTAAGTGTATATATTTGTAATTCCGCTGTTGGTTCTGATATCCGTAACCCAGGTGCTTGAGCTACCTATCTCGGAGTCAGATCATTGTATATGATGATGTGAAAAAAAAATCCTGGATAATGGTTTAAGAGTACCCCGGGCTCCTAAGCGACAAATGTGGACGCGGAAATCACACGCACAGAATATGAAGAAAAAAACGTAGTTAAACGTAGTATTATTTATATTGTAAGATTTTACGACTGACCACTCTTATTACGAAGCCCTGTTGGTCTAGTGGTTTAGGTATAGGTCAGCGTATAAGAACAGTACAAATAGCCAGCGTGTAAGCTTGTAAAGATTTAAGACGAAAAACATTGAAAATGTTATTCGTTTAATGAAACCTATAATGTTAGTCTAAGCCCTTATAATGTGTCAAATTGAGAATGAGCCATTTCTTCATGAGATTACATGCGTAGACGGTCGTCATTTGTGGTCATCTTTCGTGAATCGATGTGTACCCGGGACGTTATCTCGGGGTCCTGGGTTTAATGAGGGTATTTCGCGTGTGAAAAATCCGCTAGATGGAGTACTATAGGAGTGAGGTCCATATACAATGTGATTGGTTATTTTTAAACGTGATTTGTCAAAATGTCAATTTGACAAACAAAACAACCAATGCGGTTGATGTTGAACCTCAGTCCAACAGTACGCCGTCTATCGGATTTTCCACACGCGATAACCCTCATTCCCGAGTCGAGCCAAAAGTACGTTTCGAATTTTTCGAATATAGCTCGGGTTTGAGATCACCAATCCGCATTTGGCAAGCGTGGTGATTAAGCCTAATCCCATCGTAGTAGCGATAACTTGATTTCTATGATGGAGAACTTTGCCCTGCAGTGGGACAGTTATAAGCAGGATACTACTCTTATTTGCCCATGTAAATCAACTCTATGCAAATTAACGTGAGATAGTTTTTATAAATTTTCGCGTTGCATTATAACTATAATTAATCACGACGGGATTTAACACGATATATATTATATGAAACAACATTGTGTATTCAGATATTATACTCGACGTTTCGGCTCTCCGTCCGCTCGTGATCACGGCTGCTGTAACGTAGCCGAAACGTCGAGCCAAATATGTGAGTACACAATGTTGTATCACATAATAAATATCGTGTTAAATCCCATCGCGATTAATTATAGTTAACGTGAGATATTACATAGTAATCATACGGTGTTATTGGCTGTATTTATATCGCGTGTAAAATCAATCAGTAGGATATTATGTTAGTAAAATCATAAAATATCAATGAAAGTTGCTGTGGAGTGTTTGAAAAACGGGCATCATATGAATACGAAGCCGGTTTTCCTCTCACTCCACTTCGCCTTTAAATGAAGCTATAAAGGGTTTAAGTGTTAATTAAATTTCATACTAGTTTGTTGATGTTGGTTTAAATATGTCGTAAATGTGTACTATCTAATTATGTATTATAATCTACCTCTCAAGCTGATAATAATATTGCAGATGTCAGAATTAAAACCACGTATTACTTATATCAAGTGCGGAAAATTGTTGAATATATGACACAGATGATAACCACCAATAAAGACAATGCTTATAGTCGCTATAGTCCATTCAGTATGTGTAGGTGAATAAGACAGTTCTATTGTGACATTAAAAGTGAGACGATTCTTTTAAACCTAACCGATATTTTTAAGAATCGAGAATATTTTCTTTAGAATTCTTATCGACTTTTTATTTGTTTGATTTTTAAACTTAATAAACATTTTATCTACGAATTTGAACTATCTGGATTTGGAATACAATATGTAAATATTCTTAGTGACGACCCGTTTGGAACAGTGGTAGTGAACGCTGCCTCTGGTACAAGGGTTGCTGGTTCGATGCCCGCACAGTGCAAACATTTGTGTGCATGAACATGTCTGTTTGTATTGGTCTGAGTGTTATCTATCTATTATAAGTATGATTTTACAAAAGAAAAGTATTATATATATATATATATTTGTAATCCCACTGTTGATTCTGACATCCGTAACTTGACATCCGTAGCTTGAGCTACCTATCTCGGAGTCAGAATGTATGTGACGTTGTGAATATTTATTTATTAGTGGTACACACGCCAATAATTAAATAATATGCATCTTATTCATCTGAAAATTAACAACTCCGGATTGGCGTGTCGGAACCGCCTTGGTAACCATGAGAGATTACCAGTTCTTGGTCCCCAAAGCAAACCATGCGAAAATATTTTCCACGAGATAATAATCGTGATTCGATAGTAAGATGTCTGACATACTGATTACTGATTTTCGATTGTTTGTATCAACCCCTATGAGCGAAAATTTCTATTAGCGCGTTATGCAATTCATAAGATATCTTTTACAAATTTTATTGGTTATAATCATTTTAAGTTCGTATTCAGATTAATTGAGAAAGATTAATATTTGTTATTTTGGAAGAATGAGAACACAAAAAAGTTAATATTTTTTACTGCTTCATTATCATTGTCAGCCGATTTAAGTCCCCACTGCTGGGGCACGGGCCTCCCTCAATCACATGAGGGGTAATTGCCATACTCACCACGCTTGGCAGACGGGTTGGCGAGGGTTTTGATATAAATGCAGAGTTTTCCTTCTCTGGGTGCTGATGATCATGCCAGCAGCTTTACCTTAGTCGCCTTTTACGACACCTCGGTAAGAGTGAGGGTGCTTAATATTTTTATTTGTAGAAAGTTGTATGCATGGTACGAAAAGTTTTAACTATCCTATTCACCTTCACATACTGAATGGACTATAGGAGTTCAGTCTTGAGTCATGAATACCAACTGATTTTGGAAATATTTTTAAAATAATTGATTCATGATTTCCTTGTCTTGATTTGAATTAGTAATAATCGGTAATAATAACAATATCATTTAATTTGATTTGTATCTTACTAATCGATGTTCCACCACAATATCTTGTATCGCAACAATCGCGTTCTTATATATATTTTTTACATTATGGCAGACAAACGAGCAGACGGCTCACCTGATGGTAAGTGAATTACCGCCGCCCATGGACATCTGTGACACACGGGGCATCACAGATGCGTTGCCGGCTCTTAAGGGAGGAATAAGCTCTTTTCTTGAAGATCACCAGGTCGTATCTGTTCGGAAATACCATCGTTATTGATGATATTTTAAATATTCATCTTATCTATGGCTATCATCATCATCTCCCTCCATCACATGAGGGGTAATTGCCATACTCACCACGCTTGGCAGACGGGTTGGCGAGGGTTTTGATATAAATGCAGAGTTTTCCTTCTCTGGATTCTGATGATCTATGGCTAGAATATAAGCCAAATACTTAAAATATTAATACAAACGCAAATGGAGCGTGAGAGCTAATAAAAGCTAATTGTTTTTTATATTTATCTCCATAACCCTAGCCAGTTCACAAGCTTAAAGTCGAATGGATAACCTTTTTTATTATGACACTAAATGGTATACAAAAGACTGTCATTATTAAACTAATATTAAAAGCAATATTATTACTTGGATCTCAAAGTATAAAACACGGCCAAGCAGATTGGTCGTGGACACTTCTAATGCATATTATTATAAGACTGCATCCATACCCCGAATATAAGGCCCTGCTGATTTTAACATTGTATAATGGTAATCTCTATTTCATTACCATAAACCTTATTTTATTACAACTTATTTTTAATCAATTATGAACCCTTTTGCTTTGGCGTACAGACTACTTTTCTTCTAGCGTTTATTCCATAGTTTTAATTTGCACACGAAGTTTAATCAAGCTTATATCGTTTATTTGAGAGAAATGCTGTTTCGTTGAAGGCTAATAATTGACTTGGGAAACAATGAGAGAGGGAGACAAAAGATTGCCTTTTGATAAAGTGTAATTGCATTTTAAATACACAAGTATTTTCGTTTTATCTTCACATAACGACCATTGAGTTTGTTAAACATTTCATTAGTAGTTAATATCCATTTTCAGTTAGATATCCGTCTTTAATATACCACTCAAGTCAAGCATATTTAAACATAGGTATATTCGTCGACTTAAAATTACAAAATAGATAATGTATAACTATTCAATACGTACCTACATACAATGGCACTGTTCGAAACATCGAGACGTAGTAACTCAGCGCATAACTCAAACCGCTCGTGCCATCTCGTCCATTGAGAATTTAAAAGGCAAGACCCTTTCACGTTTCGTACAAATACCACACACGCCACAAGGAAGCTTGTACTATAATTTAAGAGCATGTTAACATCAAGACATGCGGTTTGAATATCACCCAAAACAAACAATGCGCCCACATCATCACCCGGAGCCATACACGACTCTGAGCTTCAACTATTGTTAAATGCAATACCAATTTTGTAGCATCAATCAACGAAATATTCCAACCAGCAAATGTATACCTTATTTCTCCTCTAAATAGTGTATGTATTTTTAAATTAAACCGCAAGATGGCTGAGCTTTTGATGGATGTAATTACTATAATGGTGGACGTATCGTGACCACTCCGCGGACATTGTTATGATTTTAGACATGAAATCGAAAATGGTCACGGGTCATCTCCGCGCATGGAGGTTTAGTTACGCAAAGCGATAGGCGATTTCACTTGTGATAGTTTATCAACGTTTGTCACGATAACACACGTTTTGATAAATTAGAGCGGCCATTTTGAAAATGAGAATCGTCAACTTTGAGCACATACGTTTGAGACTTCGGTTTTGGTTATGCACTTTTGATTTACATCTTGCATTTATGCAAGACTGGTGAAACCGCTTTATTTTAGCACTAACCTTATGCATTATGTAATATGGAGCTTAACGTCAATTACTCGAACGTGTTGAAAAATTCAACGTATAAAATCTTCACAGTGACGCATATTAAATTTCATGATTATTGTCTTGCTCGACAAAAGATATCGAGCGTGTTAAAGAAGCATTTTGATTTTCACGTTAATACTAGAATCGTGAGTCCTAAATAGATACGATTTATTACAGTGCGTGTCAAACCGACCGGCGATAATTCGGCGGCATTCTCGTTCACTTATTTCAATTTAGTGAGGTGAATCGAGTCGAATGACACTCGATTATTTAAAGCCATTTTGTAATTTCGCCTGAGTGGTTGGAACACATATAGAGCATACAATATTAAAGGCAAATGCATACAGGGCATAGACATACGCATACAGGACATATCCATTCAGAGATTTACATATAGAGGATCCGCATGGAACAGTGGTAGTGAACGCTGCCTTTGGTCCAAGGGTTGCGGGTTCGATCCTCGCACAGTACAAACATTTGTGTGCATGAACATGTTTGTTTGTATTGGTCTGGGTGTTCCCTATGTATTATAAGTATTTATCTACAAAAGAAAATTATTATACGTATATATGTGTAATCCCACTGTTGACTCTAATATCCGTAACACAGGTGCTTGAGCTACCTATCTCGGAGCCAGATCAATGTATGTGATGTTGTGAAATATTTAGTATTTAGTAGTATTAGAGACGTAATACGTAAAAAAATCCTTACTGATATAGCAATAAAATTACACTATATCTTTGTATGACACCAAAACAACGACTTTGGCTTTTTAGCAACTGAAAATGACAAAGGAAGATAAGTTTATATATATGTGTAGTACCTACTTATAATATTTTCAGTTTAGTTTATTTGATTATAATTAATTCACTGTCTGAAATCAGAGACGTTGCAAAAATGTTTAAAAAACAATGGCGAACTTCCAAGCTAGCTTAGGTTGTCTTAATTTTTAGCGTCTGTAAATGAATTATAATATGTTAAAAGCATAGTTATCGCCCCGTTGGTTTGGGGTGTAAGTATCAGGCCGTGATCTCGGGGTCCTGGGTTCGGTCGAGCAAAGGTATGTTTCGAATTTTTCGAACATAGCTCGGGATTGTGATCACCAATCCGCATTAGGCAAACGTGGTTATTAAGCCTATTATCATTTTAGTAGCGATGACTTGATTTCCATGATGGAGGCCTTTGCCCTGCAGCGGGACTGTATATAGGCTGATGATACTTCACTTAATGTAAAAAGCTATAGTAGCTCAGTGAATAACGAACGTCCCCTTTCCGAACAGGTGGTAGTAGGTTCAAAACCGAGCACGCATCTCTACATTTTTCAACTCTACTATGAGCGTATTTCTGCATTACGTTCTTTCTTGCGTAAAATCATCGAGAGGAAACCTGCACGTTTGGAATAGTTGATCAATTTGTGTTGGGGGTGAATGTTACAATCTTGCAATCATCATCATCATCTTAGCATTTTGTCCCAAACTGTCGCTTCGGAGCCCGGTGTCCGCTTTCCTACTTCGACTCGTCCACTACGCGCGGTCTTGTGCATCCGTAGTGGTCAGTTTTTTCAAGCATGTCATCATCCCTTACGATGTCAAGCCACAGCTTATTAGGTCTACCCCTTCTGCCGGGACAGTTGTGGACTGTTACAACCTTGCAATATTTGTACCTTTCCTAGTTAACAGGCAAATTATATTAAAACACTATTTGCTAAGCAACCCGCTCCTTAACAAGGCAGTGGACTAGTTTATGTTATCTCTCGGTTAATGGCTGTTTTATCTTAATTATCTATCAACAGAGATTTAGATTTTGCTCCTAAAGGCAGCACTAAAATAATGTAGCAGGGATACTGTGCAATGCCGTTTTTGAAACCTTTGAACTTTAAATTTCACTTATTGAAATTAATAGATAGATAGATAGTATAATAGATAGATAGATAATCAGCCGTGTGGTCCCTGGCAGAGTAGAATAGGCCACCCTCACTCACTTACCAAGGTGTCGTAAAAGGCGACTAAGGTAAAGCTGCTGGCATGATCATCAGCACCCAGAGAAGGAAAACTCTGCATTTATATCAAAACCCTCGCCAACCCGTCTGAGTATGGCAATTACCCCTCATGTGATTAAGGGAGGCCCGTGCCCTAGCAGTGGGGATTTAAATGGGCTGATGATGATGATGAGATAAAATAGTATGTATCAATCACAATACATAAACAAAACAAAGATCTATAAAGTTAAACTAACAGATCACAATAGTATTATACAAACGTCATGAACAAAATGAAATTCCCGCCATGATGGTTTTTGCTTGTTTGAATATTTGTACCAGTAAATGAAGTTATTACGAAGAAATTGGATAATAACAAAGTATTGCAGGTATAATATTGTAAGCAACTGAAAATATGCCGGGCCTAGCCTCCATACAATTTGGGACGTCTCCTTTTAAACGCACATCCGCAAGGAAACTGACAAAGTCCGGGTAGTTGTAGCCCTCATCGAGTATTTTTAATATAGAAATCTCCCAATGAAAATACTATATTTACTTAAACGTGCAAATCAGCCTCTATATTATCTCAATGTTGACCCATTTTTTACCCTTTGGGCCCAATTTGACCAATCTTTATCCATGGAAAAATCTATGGTACACTTTTGTATTAATTTAAGATGGTTTTATTTTTAATTTTATTTATACCATAGATTTATTAACGAATAAAGATTGGTCGAATCCCGGCGAAGGCGAATCCTTATGTGGTAGAACTACCGCTTATCCGAACGAAGTGATTTGCTTCCACATTTATAATGCGGCTAAGGAATGGAACTCCCTGCCGAGGTCTGTTTTTCCTGACCACTATTATCTGGACATCTTTAAGGCAAGAGTGAACAGGCATCTTTTAAGCAAACGCGTATCATCCTAGACCTGATCGTCGCTTTCCATTAGGTGAGATTGTAGTCAAGCGTTAGCCAATTGACCAAAAAAAATACGAGTGCGAGAAAAACTTATACCTAATATCTTGATAAAGCTTCAACTGTAGCGCACTTTAACTCTCATTTCTGTTTAGACACGGCAAATCACAAGCGCGCGCGCATTTTTCTCTCTAATGAATCTTCTATATCTTATATTTATTGCTGAGCGAATTAGAACCAAATGGGAGATACTACAATGACAATTTCGAAAGTAGCGTGTTTTTACTTAAGTAAGTAATGATACACTTTCTATAATTTCATGAGTTTTATAAGTACTATAATAACAGGAACATTGATGTAATGTTTGGACCACAAGAGGGCTTTTTAATATTGCACATGATTAGAAACTATTTTTTTTTCTAAATCTACTATCCTGTACGCCCTGTTGGTCTAGTGGTTTATGTACCGGGCCGTGATCTCGGGGGCCTGGGTTCAATTCCCGGGTCGAGCAAAAAGTATGTTTCAATTTTTCGAACATAGCTCGTGTTTGTGATGACCAATTCACATGAGGCAAGCAAAAAAAAAACCACGATATATCTACCTACATCAAAATATGGCTGGCCACCCTACTCAAATATGTGCCTTATCCATCTACTTTTGGTGTATCGATGCGCCTAAGTCATACATTTCTCAAAATATCATGGGCGTGGTATAATGCTTTAAGCTAATAGAAAAATCAAATATTTAACGTATCGAGAATAAGAGATCAATAGGCGTATCTCTGATATATCGCAGAGAAACACGTAATTTTACAGTTAAGTAAGCAATAACCATCCAGATTCTACGTAATAAGACTAGTATACTCTTTAGACTTCGTACAGGTTTATGGTAGCCGTTCCCTTATAAAGCAATAACAAATATATACAAAACCCAAACAAATCTATTAGCTTCAAGTCTCTGGGCATCCGTATCTGAGCTCGTTAGACGGACAGACGGATCACAGCCGAGATATAGACGTCCGACCACCCTGATCCGACCTGCGACCTCAATTAGACCATAGGATGACCAAATCTGGCGACTGAACGATTAATGCATGTGGTTCTCCAACTGTAGATAAGATACCCCATTTTTTTTACTAATCTCTATTTATTTATGGATCTCGAGTTCGAGTGAACCGAATGAGCTGAATGATCCGATGAGCCGAATTATCCGAATGAGCTGATCCGATGAGCCGAATTATCCGAATGAGCTGAAAGATCCGAGTTAGCCGAATGAGCGGAATGATCCGAGTGAGCCAAATGATCCTAGTGAACGGAATGAATCACGGATCTATCCGAAAGTCGATGTTCCAAATGAAACGTTTCACTGTTCCGCATCTCTGCACTGATCCAGGTGCACATGTTCCAATCTTTTGAAAGATACGTTTTTGCCAGGTCTAATATTGACCGGATGGCGCAATTGGTAGTGACCCTGCCTCTTACGCCAAAGGTCGTGGGTTCGATCCCCACCCTGGACAAACATTCGTGCGATGAACACTTGTGTTTGTTCGGTGTCTGGGTGTAATATATGTATTTAAGTATATATTTGTGTTCCTCTGTTGTCTGATATCTGTAACACAAGTGCTTAAGCTACTTAGTACGGAATCAGGTCAACGTATGAGATGTTGTGAGAATTATTATTAAAAAATATGCTTGTATGTTAAGTAGTCACGCCTATGGTTTGAGAACCAACGACATTGTTTTATTGATTAACTACCGTTGGAAGCATTAGACGCTGTAATGGCAATTCGCTTTTTAGATAGACGATTAATATTATGGCGAAGAATGAAATATGTCTTCTTGTGACTAGCTATCTTCATTGCGAAGTATGTCTCTATAAAGTTTTTAAATACGAACTTTGTCACTTAACGTAAAGCTGTTGCCCCTTTCTGTAATAACTTAGTCAATAAGTAGTTAACTTAAAACCTTTCCCATATTTTTAGAACATGGAAACTCAATTACTAATATTTTTTTCGTACGTACAGTGGTGGACAGTTCAAGCTATACAAAACTGTCAAATTTCCTCAATCGATTTCGAACTCAATGTGTAACAATATAAGGTTTATAATCGAATGAAGAAATTTGACAGTTTTGAATAGCTTGATGTGTCTGCCACTGTACGTACTGCTTACTTATTCTAGTCGTTGAAACGTAGGTTGTATTGCAGTAATCCGAAAGTGGGAAAGAGTGTTGCCCCTTTTTAAATAATTTGAGAAGTAAATAAATAAATATTTTTTATTGAGCTGACTCCGAGATACGTAGCTCAAGTTAGGGATATCAAAACCAACAGCGGAATCACAAATATATACATATAATACTTTTCTTTTGTAAATACATACTTATAATACATAGAAAACACCCAGACCAATCCAGATTCAGAGCTGTGTGGTCCCCGGCAGAGTAGAATAGGCCACCCTCACTCTTACCGAGGTGTCGTAAAAGGCGACTAAGGTAAAGCTGCTGGCATGATCATCAGCACCCAGAGAAGGAAAACTCTGCATTTATATCAAAACCCTCGCCAACTTGTCTGCCTAGCGTGGTGAGTATGGCAATTACCCCTCATGTGATTGAGGGAGGCTCGTGCCCCAGCAGTGGGGACTTAAATGGGCTGATGATGATGATGATGATTACCCAGACCAATACAAATAGGCATGTTCATGCACACCAATGTTTGTACTGAGCGGGGATCGAACCGCGCAACCCTTGCACCAGAGGCAGCATTCACTGCCACTGATCCAAACGAGTCGTAAACAATTCACTTAAAACCTTTACCAGATTTGTAAGACTTAGAAAATCAATCACTTGCACTCAATCACACAATCGCACTTGTGACTATACTGGTGTTACGAGTGTCCATGGGCGTCAGCAATCTCATCAGGTGATCCGTCTACTCGTCTGCCACTTATCAGATAAAAAAAATGTATTGCCTTTACTATTGCTTACTTTTTCTAGTCAGTAAAAAACCAATAAAACGTAGGTTGTGTTGCAGTAAAACAAATACTTGCAATTCTAAAATGGCCGCCACCGTCCTCGATAGAAGCGGGCCAAAATATTTAATTACCCAGTTACACAATGGAGAACTTCAAAATTAATCAACAACTGCTCTTGTTTCGCAAGTTGGATGTAGCCTTAATGTCATCAAAGTAGTGGTGTGACTATATCACATGAGTCACTTTGAAAAATATTATATTAAACTGTATTTTTGAGTGAAGTTGGACATCGAGTACGCCCAAAATTGAACGTCCAACAAATGTGTCAGGTGTTCGAGCGGCTCGATTGCTATATTCATTGAGTATGTTTCACTGGAGTGTTTATTTTCTCTAGAGAGCTAAATTCCCGTTTTTCTTCTAGTACATAATCCTTGAAACATTACAAGGATCAAAAAGTAGTAGGAAGAGGAAAATCTAGCTCTAATTAATTAAGATTCACTCCGCCTGAGAGTGACACAGGTAGTATGTAGTTAACTTGTGATCACAGTAGCAGTAACTGTAAGTACATAAGTAATAATTTATTTTAAAATTAATTCCTTGTTTTATTGCTTGTAACGTGGTTATAACAATATACGAGTATGTATGCGCTAAAATCTACTCGGAAAAGTAGCCACTCAAATATATTCGAATGAAATTTCAAATTGATTCCAATAACTGAGTGAAGCAATCTAGATCATGTCGCATCACTAGCAAAGTCGCTGCCCACGGCGACCGGTTGAATGAGAGAGAAAGTCGAGAGGTTTTAATTTCAAACACTACAAAATAACACTTGAGATGTGACGAAATCTGGAGCGGGATTCACAGGTCACACTTGACAACGAGTACTGTTTGTTTATGTTTGTGATTCGGTACAAACGAACATTCGGGTCCATGAAAATCTGCGAGATCAGTGAGATCGCTGATGCGTCGCCGGTCTTTTAGAAAGGTTTATGCTCTTCTCTTTAAGGCGCCTAAGTCGAAAGGTGGCATAACCTGACATTTTTTTAACTACCCGGTTTCTGTAAAAAATTGGATGAAATGTCATTAAAACATCTTCTACATAAATGAAATGTCATCATAGCATCTTTTGGCGAAGTTTCTAGAGGAACCAAATATTTATAAAAAAGTAAATTCTGCAGATCACAACAACGTTTACAACACAACACTTGCACGTTGTCATCGACGCCCAGTGCCATCTATTAGTATGATTTGATACTAATATCCCGAAACGATGTGAAGGCGGGCCTCTAGTCTAAATATAAAATAACAAGAACATGTTTGAAGCAAGCAATCCATCTCAGGCAGGACTTATTAGCGACTGGAGCCGAGTCGCTCAGATCTGCGCAAGCGCCTATCGGAAAGTCCCGTCTCGATTAATAAGGGGGACCACCGCGGTCTGCTGCGAGAACTAGGGCTAACGAATAGTATCTTTGCAAAAAGAAAATTTTATTTAGTTCCACTTACGAATATACAGCGAGACTTTAGGAATGCCCGAGGAACTTCTCAAGGGTATTATACTCACAAAAACGAACATTTTCCCCCAAAGAATAACCTACATTCTTTGGGAGAAAATTCTTGAGAAAAATTCCGAAAAGTGTGAGTTTTCGCTTGATGTTATCTCTTACTGTTAAAGACAGAAACACGCACACAAATTTGATAAAATCAAAGTTGCTAGGATTTGAATTTGCAACCCCCGGTTCGGAAGGTGCACGCGGATCGTCCAATATCGTCATTTCAAAGAGTTATACTCAAGTCGGCCGTCGTTTCAAAGAGGTATTGGTCGTGTATACTCAACTCGGCGGTGTACTACCAGTGGTTAGTCCAGACGGAAACTGACCCATGAGATTATTTTAATTAAACTGTACAGTCAATTAAAACCTTCTACGCGGTAGGGCTGACTACGCTGACATGCAATTTTATGGGTTTCTCCAAACAGGATGAGTGAAATAAAGACACAATAATTATGTTGCGGAAGCACTGAAATAATCGGATTGGTTTACGATATCAATAGGAAGTTGTATGAATGAATGAGAAAAACACTAAAACTGTAGGTAGAAATACATCTTGACCGGATGGCGCAATTGGTAGTGACCCTGCCTCTTACGCCAAAGGTCTTGGGTTCGATCCCCACCCTGGACAAACATTCGTGCGATGAACACTTGTGTTTGTTCAGTGTCTGGGTGTAATATATGTATTTAAGTATATATTTGTGTTCCTCTGTTGTCTGATATCTGTAACACAAGTGCTTAAGCTACTTAGTACGGAATCAGGTCAATGTATAAGATGTTGTGAAATTATTATTATTATTATTATCTTGTGGATGTGAATTATTTTATTTTAATAATAAATAAATAATTCAACATCTCGTATATTGACCTGATTTTTTCATATTGTTTGCCAGTTGCTTGCCAAGCGTGTGGCCGAGCCTTTAGTTCAGTTTCAACAGATTTTCATCAGTTGTGATTATGGTAGCTTTGTTATTCAAATAAAAGTAATTGAATCACCCTTTGTGACAGCCCTAAGTGGAGGCTGTTTAATAAAGTCACAGGGCAAGATAGGCTATCTCTTAATAAACCCCAGATAATTATTGGCTATGCGGCTAGATCTGATTGTATGAGCTGTTTATTGCGCGCTCCTCGCCACCTGCTCCTCGATGGCGCAGGCGGCGGTTATGGCTTTTAGACCTAGTGATGTTTCGCTGACTGTAGTAAGGCTTATTCTTAGATGCTAATGATGATGATGAGTGTAGCAGAACGAGTTGATCACGTTGAGCCGTCGTATCGATAGTCCCCTTGTTGAAATGTCTTCCCCATCGTGACCAAAAAAATGGTACGCCACCTCTGCTTTGCCACGACCATTTCAGTACGACATTTGCTCCTCTAGTGATGCAACCGTCCCCTCGCTTGCTTTTGTATGTCGATACATGAAAAAAATCCCAACCGGCCGGGAAATACCTACCTAGACGTGGCAGGTCACAAAAATACAACATCATCTCTCATGCAAGGATCTTAAACGCTACGTGCAACGGAATACCACTTACTATGCAATTCACTATTTTCGAGTAGTTTCCTTTTTTTATATAAGCATTTACACTTATAGAAAAGCAAACCGAGACCCTTTTTGTCAGTCAACTTTTATTACATCTAATATAATATAAATGGCAATAGTTCGATAGTGTTTATTCCATATCGGCACATCTCTGTTTAAGACTCAATATTCCTGATTTGTGCACAATTAAACTAATAATTGGGTAGTAAAGCTTTATGGCTAAGTAAGTAGAGCCTGTTTGTCGTTTCTTTAAGTGCCTCTAAAGTTGACCAATGAAGATTAGTATTCATCTATGGGTTTACATCTCTGTATTTCTTGCGAGTGTCAAGCGGGTGTCGGAGATACCTATAAATATGAATATTTTCCTTTGAACTACTAGCGACCTTGCTCTGTACTTAAATTGTTACAATAAAATTAAATCAAAAAATGATAGCAGATCATTCATCTCCAATCCAAAATGCTTACGATCAGCTGAGATAGTATAAATAAATCTGTTAGTGACATCAGAAAGAAATGGAACTCGTTGCCTTGCATATATTTCCTCCTTCCTAAATTATGGATTCCTTTAAACGAAGGGTGAAGAAGCATCTCGCGGGCCAGTATGGTAGTGTCATCGGAAAGGATGCCTTGACATCGCTGCCGTTGTAATGGACAACATTTCATATTTTTAACATGTCCATATTGTTTTTTTATATGAAAATAGACATAAAATGAACAGACCCATATTTTTTCTTTTTTCAAAATTTGTCCATTTTCATGCATAAAATAATTATTGAAATTCTTTTTATTCTAAATAGACGTAAGCGCCAAATGACGTCATCGGACGGCTGAATACAGCGATATTCCTTTGCTTATCATTGTTTTAGTAAAAAGAAGGTACTACTGTCAAAGGTAAATAATACTAGTGTCAACATTGTCAACGTCATTCATACATTCAACGTTGACAAGTTGTCTTTTTTTTGACAGTTACATGTCATGGGTTTGGCATTTCGTAAATTTAAAACTATAATGTGCTAAGCAAAGAAATATTTTACATTCTTCCGTCCGATGACGTCATCTTACGTTTTTTAGTTTTTAATTTTTTTCTCAGTAAATAAGCAAAATAAAAAAATAATAAATATATATTCGAGCAGCGGAAAAGTAAACAAAGAATTGGTATTTATTGTTTCAGAGCTTAGCAATTTTGAAATGTTGTCCATTGCAACGTGGGCTCTTCTCTTGTTTACCATCAGGCTGAGGCGAGCCTATATACTGTGTCATTATAAATAGAACTCACAAGTATCCATCTATCAGCGATATAGTTGAGCGGCATTTTCATTGGTCGATAAGTAGGTCGTAACCGAGATTGCAAGGTCTCCCCGTTCTTTCCCTTTCCTCCCGTGTGGATCCTATGACATGGGTTTCTAGCTACCCGCATGCGAGCGCTAAGAACCAACGATAATGCCTTGCTTGAGCGGCCCTACTACTTCAGCATTAGCCATGATCCGATTCGAATCACACGACACTTACACGAATGTTCTAAAATAATAGCAGAGCATGTCGTAATCTCCTCGCCATCAATTCAGTCTAGAACATTGGCCAACGTCACTTGATCGTCTGCAACTTGTATCAATTAATTGAGATAATGATCTAAAAGGATAAATCATTGCAATAGGAATCGTAAACTAAATCTGTGTCAGTAAGTCTAGGTCTTAAAATAGAATCATTTTATCAGCTCAATCGGGGTACGATACAGAGACTATTTTCAGACATTTTATATATTTGTAAAAGAACAGGGAACTGGAAGACCAGGTGGGCGAGCCCAACATCATTGGTGAGACTAAAGCGCATGGACTACGCTGGCTCGGCGACCTAGAAAGAATGGGAGACGATCGTGCGGTAAAGCGAGCGTATCAGGGACGTCCTAATGGCAAAAGGCCAGTCGGCCGTCCGAGATATCGCTGGAAGGATGAGGTCGAAAAAGACCTACGCGGACTCTCGGCAGATGACTGGCAGGAGGTGGCGCAGGATCGACCAAGATGGAGGCTCTTATTATCGGAGGCCAAGACTCACTATGGGTCGCTGCGCCAACCTAGTTAGTTAGTTATATATTTGTAGCCGAAAGGAACGGGGAGGAAACATTTACCCGTAAGAGAGCCACGCTTGAAAATTATTGTTCCGGCCAAACCAGAGTGATACCATACCCTCACAGAAAACCAGCATGTATGAAATATAGGTACCTGCCCTGTGTTGAGTAAGGATACCGGACGCCCAATCGGAGCGAAAGGAGAGATTAAACGTTGGCAACTCACTAGTGATTCCTCTGGTGTAGCGTTTGTCCGTTGACTCACTCACGCAGCGAAAGACAGCACAGCATTGCTTACCGCTGGTTTTCTATGAAGCCCTGGTATCACTCCGATCGAACCGGTCAATTCATGCCATGCCCGTTTGGTCCAATCGTCAAAGAAACGTGTCTTTACATTACTTGTCGTTTAGCCAAAATTCTGCAGACTTAAAAAGTAATGACTTACATACATAATCAATTACTTTTATAAAGTTATCTTCTCAGCACAATGTTTAGCCAAGAAACTTAAAGCTCTGAACTATTTCCATACTTAACATTGGCGACAAGCATCCCTATTTTTATGCGTTTAAGTTATAAGCAGGCATAGATAGCGGGCGCTTTCACCTCGCCGGCCCGGGCCTTTCTGCCTTTCTCTCGCCTCGCTCCAGGACGAACAAACAAACGCCAATATTGTAAGGGTCAGTTCTAGATCGGTTACAAGTACCATGGGTTTAAAGTTGGACCTCTACGTCGGTTTGTCTGCAACGGAGGTGTATTACACTTGAGGTATTTTCAACGTTAAAATTAGGTATCGACGTATCGGTGTGAGAGTAGATTAGTATTAATTGTGACTGCCTCGATGGTGCAGTGGTTAGCCGTCGCTTTAAAAGCGAAGGCTGCACAAGAGGCCCCGGGCTTGATCCCCGGGTAATTTGTACCTAAGTTTTCGGTAAGAAATTCTTAGTGTCAGTCAACCCGGAGTCTGTAAGTCGGCGGTCATGTGCCCTCGTGTCTGGGAAAGCGCGTTAAGCCGTTGGTCCTCCAATCACTCTCCGGTCGTGTCACGCTGGTGTCCCATCGGAATATGGGTGTAAGGGAAAAGAGAGTGCGATTGTGTTTGCGCACACACTTGAACACTATAATATATCCTGCGTACGTGGCTGGTCGTTGAGATTGGCTGCCGTAGCCGTAATAGGTTGGGGGATATTATTACCTGTGGCGATTATGAGAAAATCTTTAGATACTTAGAGGAGGGAATAATCAAATTATTGAGACGCATTGCAATAAATTTTACACTCGATCAGTGTTAGAGTAACAATTTTTAAAAATTATGAAGATTATTGCGCAATAGATGGCTGGCTGGTGTGGGTTGGATGAGAGTGGCCGAAAATCGGGAGCAGTGGCGTGCATTAGGGGAGACCTATGTCCAGCAGTGGACGAGTATGGGTTGCTGATGATGATGATGATGATGATTGCGCAATAAAACTTCTAATCGCAATCGCTTACCATCAGGTGATCCGTCTGCTCGTCTGCCACCTATCACATAAAAAAGATTTATAGCAAGAAATTATTACATAAGTTTATCTAAAAACGCTTTCCCCCAATTATTTAAATATGTACTTTTTAAAGAATCTCTCATAATCCCCACAATCAATATACATTTATTGGCGAGGCTATTTTCGTCGATGTAGCGCCTTAAGATGACGGGTAGGGCACACTAGCTACGCCAATCGATTCTATTTTTTAGCTACTAAACCGGATCTATTGTAAACAATTTCGGGGTTAAAACCTCTCGGCAAACACTTATACTATTTATTAAATAACCATGCACAAATGCGGACCCAACATTTGTACGCGAAAAATTGATTCACGCTAAAAGTGGCCGCTTTTGGCGGTAATCAATTTTTCGCGTACAAAAACGGACCCAACATTTGTGCATGGTTATTTAATAAATAGTATAAGTGTTTGCCAAGAGGTTGTAATCCCGAAATTGTTTAAAATAGATCCGGTTTAGTAGCTAACAATTAAAAACGAAAGGTGTCGCTAGTTAGAGCTACCCGTCGCCTTAAGACAGCTACACAATAACGAAAAATATTGGTACACACGAGTTACAAAATTTTGATCATAGTAGTTAGGTAGCTTTTAACGTGGGTAAGCCATGCTTCGGCTGTATGGGACAGCTGGAGTCTCCAAGAAGAAACATATTAAATCGCTTCTATAAAAGGAGTCTCCTAAAAAGTTTTTTATAAGTACCGTATACTGGCATGACTTGCTTTTTTCCGCCATTATGACAGCTTAAAGATAGCTTGTAGACAAACATTGGTTGTTAAACCTGAAACAAAACGACAAAAAATTATAAAAAACTGAAGGTTGGCTGCTTATATCACGGTGCTAAATACTCCACGCTTATACGGCGCCATTTTTTTTTCGTTTACAACCCGAAAACTTCATAAATGGTATTGTGAATGAAGCCCATTTTAGATCACAAAAACAAGCACAGCTGTTTTTTTTTTTGTTTATTTCATTGGTCTATCATTTACGACACCTATTATGAGGTCTCTTATTCGAGATGTAAAAAAATTAAAAAATAATGATGTATTTGATCTCGGCGTGATTCGGGTTGAGGCATCGTAGCGTCCCCGGCTAAAAGTACTCTTTGGCCCCGCCCCTATCTCTATCTTAGCGTTCACCCTGTAGAGTTAATCTTGAGCCACTGGCTAAACTACCAGTGTACCATTATGTCTAGTCACCTAAGTTTATTCCCCATATGGCGAGGTGAAAACTAAAGTGTGGTATGATTAACGTGTAGGTGTTAATTCGTTTACGATTACGATCTCGAAGAAACCTATAATTCTTTGTTCTCGTTAGCCCGTTAAAACTTTCCTCAATCAACTGTTGTTTGTTTTTTATTGGCCTGTTAATTCGAAGTTCCTATAATTTTAGCCATGAGTGATGGTCGAACATCTACATGTTGTATGGTGTGTGATAATGAAACAGATAGTTGTGGAAATATGCACGTAATTGCGAAGCTCATTTTCTTTAAGTATTTTCTGATTATTACAACAACAAATTCTTCTAATGTAAAACCAAATATTTATTTAATATAAGGGGTGTCACTATTTGTGTACAAAATAAATATCATTCGATACGCTCAATCGTTGCATTTGCTAACACCGATACTTCTGTTCTCATTAAGAAAACAGTAAAATATCAGCTTATTTACTGTCCCACTGCTAGGCACAGGCATCCATCTTAGAAATCAAGTCATTGTTAATACTTAAGTAAATAACACACTTAGAAATTTCATCTCGTGTTCAGGCGGGACTCGAACCCACAACTTCCACAATCCGGATGAATGTTCTAACAATTAGACCACTGAATGCGTTACTAAGCCGACGAAATTCGTAAGTGCTTGATTCGTCATGAGCTGTCGATATTTAGTACTTTACCATTTTTAGTACTTGCCTCATGAAAATTGGTGATCACAAACACAAGGTTTAAAAATTTCATTTCTTCGACCTGGGCATCAACCCATGACCCAGAGATCACGACTTAAACCAATGGTTAAACCACTAGAGCAACTGGACGTCGTTCTACAATAGACTGTAATAATAATAATGATAATCCGCTCACTTAGACTAGCTTTCGCAAAATAGTTCGTACTACAAATCCTATCAATAAGTATTGGAAGTCGTTCGATACGCTAGCTAGACGTCTGAACGGCCGCGGGCCGCGATACCATCGCGAGGCCGCGGTATCTCGCCATCTAGACGTCTCAATTTAAATACGGAGACCCGTGGCTAAATTAAACCGGAGATATCAGCTTCCGAGCCGCAATTAAGGGAGCCTTGTTTATCTTAAGATGCGAGTAGCAACGGAAAAGTAAGGCTGACAACTGATCGGGATGCGAATTGGGCGGGAAGTCGTTTCGTTTTTCAAATTTGACAGAAAGCGTGATAAAAAATGCAAAAATATGGCCAGGTACCTTTCATATGGCAAAAAAGGAAAAATAAATGGATTTCAATTAGTGTTCTAATATAGTATATTAGTGCATAGAGTATATATTAGTGCATTTTGTTACAACAATAAAAAAGGATGTTTCCTTTTTCATTGTTATGACAAAATGCACTAATATTACCACGGATAAAGTTCGAGAAAGCTTCGCTTACAAGATATATTTTTCCATTTAAAACGAGTACTTATATGTAAGTTATTTCAGTTGAATCAATATATGTATTACATACGAGCTACATAAAGGTAATTGCAATATGTTTGTTTGATTAGCTTAAAATTATTTGAAAATTTGAGCTCAAACCTAATAGAGTCTATGTAACGCCGCACTTAATAAAAAATATATCTGTGAGTATATCAGTCAACAAACAGCTTGATTTCAAATGAAAAAGAAATGTGATTTTTAATAGATTAGTATGCTATTGAAAATAACAGCTTAAAAGCGTTAACGTAGTTATTCCAGAGACTACAACAAAGGAAATCACAGATACCGCCATAACAGTGATTAGTTAAGCCTGCCTTTCTAATTTCGCCATTAATACTGATACGTTTCACGTTATCCAGATGATTTAGCTGTGACTCAACGTAAAGGCGAGTGCAGATTGACTGATCGTGTACGTACCCTATAATAACGGTGGGTGTTTCCTGAACATTTACTCGGGTACACACAGCCTCTGAGTTTTGTACATAGTACACGTACTAATAATTAAAACTTTTTTTTTTTTTGGTAAAAGAGCCACGCTTCGTCACGAATAAGCCAGCTCGACAGGAGTCTTAACATGGCCTCAGAGTAAACTAGCGTGAAGCAGCGTCTGGTGAGGATTCTGAAACTGTTGAGGCCCAATTGAAGAAAGGGGAGTCAAAAACTGTTTTCAGTGCACTTGTGACTACACTGGTGTTGCTGGTATTCATAGGCTGCGGCAATCTCTTACTATCATGTATATGTGAGAAAATGTACATACTTCTTAGATGTTATATATGTAATCACATACGAATATTTATTTTGGGATGGGTATCGATCCTCCCTTTTAAATGCATGGTGCAAAGCCAGTAAATTTTATTTAGCACTGAGAATTTACTTCTAAAATAGATATATGGACATACAAGAACCAGAAAGTGTAACCAATGCTTTAAAGTCATCTAAAAATTAGAGCATTAAGTTGCATGTCATCTCAGGCTATAATATCTGTTCGCTGTGACACAAAATCACAAGTCCGCCACGCGTGGTATTTCATACTCACAGTCGTGTCGGAACGAGACGTGATACAATTTCCTGTGACAGATTGGTATTTCATCTCATGGAGCAGGCATTACTGGAATATGTTTTATGGATTTGAAAGGAATTACCTCAAATTGAATCCGCAAGGACTTTTCTACGTGACCCGGGGCACTGAAGTGATCGATTTGAAGATTATTTTGCGCGGCAATCAGTGCGGAATTTCATTTTGCTTGTGAAGGTACTGGTATTGGTGTTTTCTTACGTATGATGTAGAGTTGTTTGTGACAGAATGTGATAATGATAGTAAAAATAATGCAATTTTTCTTACAGATACGACTATTTTGTATTTATAAATCAATGCAAGACATATTTTAAATGATCCTGTACGTTAATAACACTTTTAATAAAACTTTTAAATGGCAAAAAATGTGTATATTTTTCCAATTTTCATTTTAAATGGTTAAAAAAGATTATGAAGTCTTTTTTTCAGTATATATCCATCGATAAGTTAATAATGCCGTTGATTTATTTTAACATTTAATACCGTTATGATGAAATTTATTTATTCTTATTTATGTAGTTATCATTAAAAATAAATAAGCTAAACTTAAGAATCACGGAAATCAGTCTCCTTGAGATGATAATCATGAATTACTGTGTCATTTGTATGTTCACCTACGTGTCAATCCTCTCAGTTCACATTGAAGCCATTGAAGTATATCTTAACAAATCATTACGTCCATAACGCTATAATAACCGTAATAAAGCTTCAGGCGCACGCGCACGTGAAGAAAATTCTTTATACTACAGCGTACAAAGGCCAGAAGTTAAACATTGCGAGTTTTGAACGAGCGCGCTCCAATTACCTTATAAATGCTATTTAGACGTATTCAAGAATTAAATTATATTAAGACAATAACACATAAGAGAAAAGAGTGAAGAGGCAGAAATGTCTGATCATTAAAAATGCCAAAACCATCAAACATTGGCTGTACCAACCGAATGGGGCGTCTGTGTCAATCGTGAGTGGAGAAAAAATTATTTCACGGTCCCGAAAAGTTTATAAGACAGTTAAAATCATATATTCAAGCTACTGGGTATATTAAAGCTGTAGTAATACAACTTCATACAAAGGTGGCGTTAGCAGGCAGGTCACGCACGGAAGCTCACCCCGCGCCCATTAGACACCTTCGGCTACGTGCACCTCTACTGTACAGCCACAAGTTGCATTGCACCTGTATAATAGCTACGAATGACCAGTTCAGTTATTTATTATTAGTATTTTATCATGTTGCCAAGATGATACAATTTTAGATGAGACAAAGTTGCTGTGTTCTGTAAATTAATGTAATATGCAAGCAATCAACATTAAGACATTTTGCGACATCACAATTTAATAACACCAAGTTATCTTATTAGTTATGTACATTTCATATCACACCAAGTTCCCATAAAATATCATGGCGAAACATATTGAGCTCTATTTAGAAAACTTAAATATCATATTTGAATAACTACATTATACAAAGTAAAGTTATCCATTTTACAGTAATCCGTACGTTTTAACGTTTTAATTAAAGAAGTAATAAATAACGATATCATAGTAGTTACGTTTAAAAGTAACTATTTATTATTTTCATTATTTGTAGGTTATTATTATTTTTATGACCTTTACGTTTTAATTAAAGATTATAAAAATTAAAGTACATATATTATATGCAGTTAGTTGAGAAGTCAATCCATGCATTTTATCATATGATAATACAGGCTTTAGAGATTAACAGGAACTGGTGTTGCGTTTGGTGTCCATAGGCGGCGGCAATCACTTACCATCAGGTAATCCGTCTGCTAGTCTGCCACCTATCAAATAAGAAACCTAGCTCCCAGACTAATCAAATTCTAAAAAAAGATTTAGTTACATAAAATCTTCTTCATCATCATTTCAGCTTTCAGTCCCGATTGCGATATAGTTATGTAAAATTTGAATCAGATATTTTCGTATTCTTTACGCAAAAGAATAATCTAAAAAGTGACTATAACTCAGGTTTTCATGAACCGTTACCTTTTAAAATAAACAACCCTATTGTAAAACTTTTCTTCGTTAAGGTATTAACGTCCTTAACGTTGTTCGTTAAATCACAGTTAATTATGAAACAGGAGCATTATCACTTAGTGGCTTTACTCATCATCATCAACCCATTTAAGTCCCCACTGATGGGGCACGGGCCTCCCTCAATCACATGAGGGGTAATTGCCATACTCACCACGCTTGGCAGACGGGTTGGCGGGTGGCTTTACTATTTCAAAAAATAAAGTCAATTCGTAGTTAAACCCCTAATGCTATCCATGACCAAAACATACTTATCGCTATTTGCCGTTGACATGCTTGTATCAAAGTGTGTCGAAATAGCTAATGTGTATTAAATAACGTTATTTACACTTAAGTTACATAAACATGTATGTTATATAGAAAATATTGTGTGCAAATTGTAATTATATACTTACAACATTGCGGTGAATCTAATTCACTAAAATTACCGACTGCAAGGTCCATTGTTAAAACGGCCGAGCTTAAAACTGTATCATGAAGAAATAGACTTGCTATTACGAGATTACGGTCCGGCAACTCTTCGATTTTATTAGGCGAATATGTGCTCTATGTGGTTGTAATACGATCGGTGGCGACATCGGTTGACATTCTTAGATTGAAAGGTCGCAAACTGGCACGCCGATTACCTCCAGATAGTGATGTCTATACAGCCATTTTTCTCATGTGACTTGAGTGAAATAGAAAAATTTGTGAGGCCCACTCCGGTATGTCTAGAGCCAGCAGGCGCTAACAGAGAAAAGGGATTGCAAATATAACTTCCAACTTCAAGTTTCCATTAAATATTTTATTGTATAATATTTGACAATACCGTTTTTTTCTTTTTGATGTGTGTAATCTTTGACGCGGCTTATAAGTTGTGCTGAAATCATCCGAAATACAATTATGTCAGCTAGCTAATAGAACTCTCCCTTTGACAAAACATCGTGAGGTGAGCTCAACGAGCCAATCGACATAAATACTTCAAGACGTTGATTGACTACGACCAATATGATAATAGTGATGCGACTAAGAATTGACAACTGACACTGTACCTAATTATTATGTCTTCTAATTGAAAAGAACTCGAAACTTATTCAATTAATAAATATTCAATTCATGTTTGCCAATCTGGAATTAAATCCATAATCTCGATTTGCCACTAACTCGACCTTTCAATTTACTTTAGTAGAATTGTGAAAGACTCGAGTGATAATTTGTACCTAGAGTCGCCTCCCTAGACGGCGATTACCTCCATTACGGCTGATGGCATCTGTCGCCGGCAGTGGTTGGCCAGATTACCGCCATCCACCGGCAGGGCTGCCACGATAGGAAATGTAGAAATGACCCGCTAATAAAATTAACCAGTTTTTATAAATGTGTAATTATAATATTTTTTTAATTTGTCGCGATTAAACTTAACCTTTAAAGGCCACATTCTAGAAGCTATTCTACATATGATGAATATAAAGTGACGCGTTTAAATGTGGCTGTTACTCTCTTATCGGCAAAGATTAAGTATAGGTTCGTCAGACGCATCCACTTACGCTTGTGATAATATGTCAATTATTTAAAATAGCAAGAGGCAAATTAAATGAATTCATAACTGAGCTATATCACTTCATCAAGTATTTGAACAAACTTTTTCCTAGATAAGATTCGATTTGTGTGAGTGAGATAATAATGGGTATTTAAAATGCAACTTTTTTAATAATGACTGCTACTCGTATAGTAGCAGTCATCAATGTGAAGTGATATAGTTGCATAAAAAAAGCTGACGGAACGAAGACCCATATGTTTCAATAATTCCGCTTTAAGGTTTAGAGAATATTTGTTTTATAACTTAGGTAACATAAATATGTAAAATATCTACTCTTGACTCATATAGATAACATTACACACTATTTACATTTATTCAATAACTTCTTATTCATCAAATTACGGCTTATTCAACAACTTCCCTAACATGATGTGCAAAGCAGTTTTTTTCAGTCTTATACCAAACAAATCATACCTACACAATATTAAGCGGAGAGTCGTACTAAAACGCTATTTATAATAATTCTTATTTTAAAATTAGTGAACGTCAAAGTGACGTACCAGCAATATTATTCTGTGGTACCAGCCCTGGCGGCCATTATGCCAGCACGCGCGACGCCGTTTCCTGCGCGCGGGCAATTTCCTACCCCATCGGCGTGAAATGGTCAGCTCTTAGGATTCCGCGGTCGGTCCGTGTGGTCACTCTGCCCACCCGCTTCCGATAGACTTTTTTACTACCTCAATAGGGTAGTGGTTATGGAGTTGGGCTTATTCCGGGTTCGATTCCCGTACTTTAATAAATTGACTTTTTGGGCATGCTGGAAGACGCCTTCTTTTATTTAAATATGAACCTATGACTTCTTAGCAGAAAAAAGGACATAAATTAATTTAGGATATACACAAACGGAATTGAGCATATCTATAAAAAAAGATTTTTGATACGCGTGAAGAAGTAATTTGCCTATAACCTATCAGCGAGCAAAATTCTTAGTGTGACTTATTCTGCTTTCTATAAAATATCAATGAATCTAAGACACATTCTTGCGATCTAATAAAAAACTAAGGATTCATTATTTTGAATTACTAAACATAAACTGAACATGGTTGAATGTAAAGTTTATTGGTTACAAAAGAATATAACAAACACATTAGTGCGTCCTCGTTGTCATAATATAAATTCCGATAATATATAGCACCTGGCTCCAATTATGGTAACGAATGTTTTGATTACAGTAATTGAGAGGAAACGGTTGCTTTCGACCGAGGAGAGCAATCTGGTTTAAAGATTACAGCACGCTAGGGACTAAACTGTATGGATTGTAGACTAGACGGCGAGATGAGAGGTTGGCAGAAATGTAAATCAATCTTTTCTGACTAATTAAGCTTTCCGTAAAAAATATCGCTTAGCTATGATTGGGCCGGCTTGACGGGAGTGATAAACCTGGCATGAAGCAGCGGCTTCGAATCACTCACTCAATAGAAAACATTGCTTCTATTGAGTGAGTGTATTCGAAGCCGAATCTGGGGGGAAGCGGAGTTTAAAAGTTACTAGCGCATTTGTGACTTCACTGTTGGGGCGGGTCTTCTCGTCTGCCACTTATCACATAAAACACGTTAATTAAATAACTCTCCTTAATTATGGGTCACATTGCGATCTTAAACGTCTGATATAGAGCTGAGGGTACAATACATAGGATTAAGACATAGGATGCTTTAAAATATGAATTTCTGAAAAAATATATTTTGAGTAATGAGAAGAATCGAAAGGTATAATAAACTTTAAATACTTAAAATAAGGTAACAAAGCTACTCCAAATAGTTATTTCAAATCACTCTCTATGCCTGTAAGACATGTCTTCTATATGTTAAACCATAGGCCCAGGCAATTTGTAGCGGTATGCCAGCCGGCCATCCGTCTGCCTGCTGATGGTGCCATTTGTATTCTATTGCGGACTTATTTGGCTTAAACCAGATGAAGTTGCGAGTTCTCTGTCTCTTGGATAAGTCTGTGATGTAATAGAAAATGCACATATTTAAAAAACGAGGGTTTTTTCTGCGCAGTGCATGTAAAGATTAGATTTAAAAAAATCAAATATTGTAAAGACTATTAACTGTTATTTTGAGCAATAAATAGATTTTTTTTTTTTTTTTAATGCTAGAGGTGACAAACGAGCAAGCGAGTCACCTGATGGAAAGTAATCAACGGCGCCCATAAACATCCCCGAAATCAGAGAGATCGGTAATGTGTTGCCGACCTTTTTAAAAAGAGTACTCTCTTCTCTTAAAGGTCCTTAAGTCGTAGCCGTCGGGAAATACTCCCGCACCCGTAAGTGGTCAAAAGCTCCACGAGAAACGCACAGTATTGGACCGCCATCCATCGAGATGATGGGGATAGAATGACATTCGCTTGCGTGAGGTTCGATGTAAGAATTCAGCTGCAGGGAGTAAATCAAACAGTTCCTCAGAGCACTTTCCATAGATGCGGTAAAGAATGCTGAGGGAAGCTATATCCAGTCGCAGTGCTAGAGGATCAAGTCGACTAGAGAGAGTCAAGCCACTGACCACTACGAGCAGCCTTACGTTGTACGCGGTCAATCGGAAGAAGTTGGTATAGCTAATTAAAGTACTAATCGAGTCAAAACTGCACTCAATGGTCCATTCTAAGAATGCTCAAGAATACTACGGGAGTAATCGTGGAGGACTTTGAAGAAGGAAGGAAGGAAGAAGAAGATCCGCTGACGACAACCACCATGTAAAGACAAAGATTACAATAAGGCATGAATGAGCCGGCTTTCCGTAATGTTACACACAAAAAACCAGCGTGAAGCGGCCACCTCCACTATGTTTCACTGAATAAGTGAGAGTACCGGTGGCCCAAACGAGGGGGAAGGGAGTTAAAAGATTGGGAGCGCATTTGTGACTGCACTTTTGATGCGCTTGCCATTAAATATTTCACAACATCACATACATTGATCTGACTCCGAGATAGGTAGCTCAAGCACTCAAGTTGTGAAATATTTAATTTAATTTAATTTTATGATACATAAAAAAACACCCGGACCAATACAAACAAATATGTTCATGCACACAAATGTTTGTACTGTGCGGGGATTGAACCTGCAACCCTTGCACCAGAGGCAGCATTCACTACAACTGATACAAACAGGTCATCGTATATCAGGTCATTATTAAGTGATCCGTCTGCTCGTCTGCCACGTATATCATAAAAAAGACCATGATCAGCTTCTAAAATCGCATATAATATCTACCATCCACTGTCATCACTTAGTTTAAAAGATTTTAGTATTTAAGGATAAGAGATAGGCTTTAAGGTAGGATAGCAAGATTAAATAAGGAATTGACATCACTAAGTCACGAGCGAAAGCTAGCCCAACAAATAAATCAAAATTATTTTCACAACTCGCTGGACAGGCCTATCAGAAATAATTAGAGTCCACCGACCGATGTACTCGTCCGGGACTCGAATGCAAAACAAGCTGGTCTAATATTCAAATGTGCTCTTGTTCGCTATTCGTAGTCCTTGCGAAATCGAGATGTTACTTTCGGGCCGATTCATAATGAAGGCCTAGTTTTGTATCATTGTTGCACTTGTGACGTTTTATTTCATAGTGTTTTATTCAGTTCCTTATGTAATTTGTTAGTGTTAGTGAATGTTACAGTTGAAGGAAGAGCGATGGTAACTCAGTGGTCCGGAACGCGCCTTCCTTACAGGGGTCGTGGTTCGAATATATTTAATGACAACCTGCCAAGTTTCAAACGGGCAGCAATAAAAAATATCTCCAAAAATGTATAATTTAGACCAATATAGGCGTACGTTACTTGTAATATTATTAATTGTTATTTTAAAATCTGCGGTTTGTGTTTTTTTTTAAATGGCAGACATTTTTATTTAGTCTCATTGCTTTTGATGTCATGATGTGTACACATGATTTTGGGATAATGTCTGGACTAAAAATATTTAATTTGTTAATTTTGATGCTTTTTTGATGTTATTCTGTTTTGTGTGCCAATAAATAAATAAATAAATCTGAGCAAGTACCTCTGGATTTTTCAAATCTATGTGCATATTTCTACCATCTCGGCGGTGAGGGAAAACATCGTGAGGAAACCTGCACGTTTTGGGTAGTTTCTGAAACGTGTAACCATGATTAAGTTGGTCTGGTTCCCCTGTTAAAGGGTCACGAAGGTTAGACGGCAGTTGCTTCATTGTAATTACCAGACTCCCTAAATCCTGAATCATGGTCCAGACGCACCCCTAGCTCCAGAGCGACAGCTTTGGACGCCACCGGGAATTACACGCCAAGATGAGGAGGGGTGGATGTTACAGTTGCTTTATTTAACACCTTAATAACTTGAAAAGTATCAATTCAATGCTTTTACCATGATTTACCTACCATATTAATAACCTTCCCTTCGTTTCGGGGCATTAGTTTCACACTGTACAACTAGATGGCTCTCAGTGTCGAATAAATCGCGCAAGTTTTTCGCCTTTTCGGTTTAGATTTAAGCCTTGTTTTTGTCTATAGAATATAATCCCTATAAATAATACAGATGTAACATGTGTAAAGATATATTGTATGCTAATGTATGATTTTTATCTTTTCAGGTAAGTAAATGTTAAATGAATTCCTGTTAAATCACGCTCTAAAGCTGCTGGTAAGTCGCTTTATTCTCTTCTAAATACGCTTAAATTTTATAAGAATTACTTTCGAGAATTTTTCATCTAAAAAAAAATATCACCATGATCACTTATATAATCTGGTTCTCATTCCCTTTTCCAAATTGAGATGTTTATTTTAATTACCAGCCTTACCAAATCTTGGAAGGTCCAAGCGTACTCTGGGCTCTGAAGCTACGGCTCTGAACACCACCAGGAAAGCCACAATAAGAAAATTTAATTTGGTAACAACTGATACGACATATAAATCTTCAAGAAACGAACATAATTATGTATATCTTCTTAAAAGCCCGGCAAAGCATCTCTATACCTTCTGATATAAAGGATGTCCGACGGTGATTGCTTCTCATCAGGTGACTCGATAGCTCGTTTCCTTCTCTTCCGCACAAAAAAGACGTATACAAGATAAACTAAAACTTGATAAAGACATTTAAGTACCTACTATACCACCCAAGTAAAGACGCCGTAAAAACCGCTCGAAACAATAATGTCACGTCGCTGTCCAGGGATCGTAGCGCGAAGACGTCCCGCAACGATCGAATATACCTGTCGCATCCAAACAAAGGAGAAACACAGCGCGTGTGAAAGGGAAGCGAACTCCGATTCGGTCGTAACGTCCGTGTCGCGCTAAGGCCTTCGGGTCACGGACCACAAATTGTCCTCCACGGGTCCAGATAACTGTCATCAGCAGGACACTTCACGGTTCCGCAGATCCGAGTGATATCGCTCTGAACTATAAATTTGCAATTCGAGTGAAAGGTTGATAGAAATAATGTGATCAGGTCTAGCATTACCCTCATTTTTCGCTTTATGAAGAAATTTAGTAGAGCGACTTGAGAAAATTAGGATCTCTAATTTACTGCAAAAAAATACTAAGTGTTAATTAGAACGGACACGACAAATCAAGTTACAATCGTAAATATTAGGAATACTTGTCGAATTTAGTATTGTAATGGACTAATTATGTATTGTGTAAAAGAAATACTAAGTGTTAATTAGAACGGACACGACAAAACAAGTTACAATCGTAAATATTAGGAATACTTGTCGAATTTAGTATTGTAATGGACTAATTATGTATTGTGTATAAACATTAACTTTTCATACCAATACTAGATTACACCTTCTCGTAAATAAACAGTATTCGTAAATAATGTGTATACTTACATGATGATTCATCCTCACTATATCGTCTAAATATTCTACTATGAAACGCATTAAAAGCCTCCAAAATAAATAAAACCATCAAAACCAGGTAACATTAAGAACTTTTTCCGTTCAAAAATCAATTTTGCGGGACGCACGCGCAGCGCGGTGGGTGGCGGACCCGCCGACATGACGGGTGAAAAAACACAATAGACAGTATCATAGTGAGAAAACTGAAATTTATACATTTCAGCTTGCATATTCGATAAATTTATTAAATAAGCTTAATAGGTTGGAGACAGAAATTTAATTTAAAAAACCATTCTGGACTGTAATTCGTTCCAAAATGTACCATTAGATGGCGCTGGGTATCGATTACATCGCGTAGGTGTTTCGACACGGCTTACCTATGAGCCTTGTCGTAGTCCTTAGAATTTATCCCTTTATACTAAAACTAAAGAAATAAAAAGACTTTTTTTTTTCTTATACTACCTTGATAACCTGCCAATGGTGTAACTGGCATTGAAGGTCCAAGTAGTTCAATATCGCCTCCAGCGTTGCAACATGCAAGAGCAAAAGAGTAGACTAGAATTTTCTCCGCAAACCATTTTCTATACGCTTTTGAATTAGAGAAAGCTTTCCCACCCCTTCCATCAGGGACTCGCAGCCATTTTGACAGGTGCGCGCGTAAATTGTCATAATTTTAATTACAAGAACCAGTGGGT
The DNA here is from genome assembly GCA_019059595.1 of Marasmia exigua. Lineage (NCBI taxonomy): Eukaryota > Metazoa > Arthropoda > Insecta > Lepidoptera > Crambidae > Marasmia > Marasmia exigua. Next base: position 19,300,351 of record CM032472.1, read on the forward strand.
CAGCATTGATTCCAATTTCGATGGGCCCGTCCGCTGAGGCCAACCGTTATAGTTGTAATAGTGCCCAGTAGGGTGCCCAGGCTGATCGGAAAGGTACATAAATGTCCAATACTGTTACTACTATGTTTAATACTATGTACATGTGTACCTATTTTAACAGACATCAGTAAAAGATCCAGTAGAAAAAGAGATTTTTCAGATGATTTTTATAGATCATAACAGATTTAATCAAATACGAAAGTATAGAATATTGACACAAAAACAATAATAATATAAGAAAGAATAAGGTTTCAGACCTTCAACAATTGCTCAGCAGCCGCTGCAGTGAGGGTTTCATCTGCTGAATCTTGAATGACGTAGTTGCTATGTAAACTAGAGTATTATGATTTTTTATTTCTATATCTCTTAAGTAATTAGAAATCTGCACTTTTAGAAATTTGCACTTTTTGCGCTACCTACCATATATAAGTACATATATAAATTAAAAATAAGGGGAAAAGATCAGAAATATCCCCAAAATTAAGTGTAAATAGGCACCCTAACGGGCAGCCATGTTTATTGAGGGGCTAATCTAGGATCGGCGCGAGCGACGCGGCGCGTGCGGCCCCCCGGCGGCGAGCGCACCAATTTGTTGCTATTGCGCTGGTGCGCTCCACTTGGCCACCTGAAGATCATGTTCATAAAATATGTCTACTCTTCCGCTTTAGGTGCGTTAGGGGGGCTCACTCACTGAAGTGGTCTACTTGTACTCCTGAAGCACCTTGAAACTTTTATTAATAGCATTCTTAGACTCACCATGGTCAGAGTGATGTCTATACCTATTCATGTCATTTTGTCGAAGCTTCAATTGACTTAAGCGTCTAAACAAAACGCTAGTACTGAAAAAATACTATTTGATCTTTTTAATCGAAATTATGGGGTGTAAAGAGGGATTCTATTTACCTAACTTCATTCGTGCTATTCATTTAGGCACCTGACACCTAAGGCTAATGATGCTCTCAAATAAATTAAATGTCAAAACTAATCAATTGATATTGTGGTGAAATAACCTAGGTGCCATAAGTGGAATGCACCGTTTCACTTGCTCTAACAGTAAAATGCACCTTCCAAACACATTAAATGTTAAATTTATGTAACAGCCGCTTTATTTTAACAAATTATTTTAAACAAATTTACGTACTTAGTTTACCAAGTATTCTCCCGCTTATACTTGCTTTTGCTAGTCAAAAGTATACATTTCATAACGATTTTACGAGCATTATTTCACTTCTTACATATCAGTCGCATATTTTTGCATAAGTGTTTTAATCAAAATCAATTTTCCTATATAGTAAATTACCTGTCTAATAGAAAATTTGTATACCTATCTGTCAATTCCGAGTAACGATTTTCAATTAAAGTTCTTTTAAATTATGATACTCATGTTGGCAGGTTTGCTCCCAGAAATACCAGGAAGCAGGTATTTTAAACTTATGAAAAAAAATACAAAATCATCTCTTAGTTTGATAATGGAAAAGCTTGACATATTGATACTTTTTCTTTAATAATTCTCATGTCAATGTGCCCATTTATGCATTTACATACTTAATTTATACAATATTTAGATGTAAGTAATATTGGGGTCAATTAAAAGGCCTTCTGAATGGACTGTAATTTATTATGTCCGACGTTTATAAAGTACAATAATTATTAAAATTAATTATTAAATGCAAGCGCCCAAAAATGTGGACGAACAGCCCAGACGGCGGAAACGGAAGAGAAACCATAAAGTTGCCATCTGTCAAAATTAGATTCGAATACTTTGTGTTGCCATCAACAAGTAACACCATTGGTTCTATTGTAATAGATACTCGTATATTTTGAAAGTATAATGTATATTTAATCATTCCTATCTGTACACGACCGCTATTTGTACGACAGTGAAATTTCAGTTGAATATTATACTATCATTGAAGACAAATAATCCAAGCAATTTTTTTTTCTTAAAATACAGTAATCGTAAATCCGACATTCGCACATTAAAACGCGCGCGCTCGTCAAGAAAATCGTGAAAATAACTCTGAACATGACAAATCTCCGTATCAGATCGAAAGCGCTACAACCGTCAGCCAATAACTGGACGACATCACCTGACACGTCAGCTTTCTTTCCTGCGCCCGCGCCGCCGCAGGGCTGCCCACACGTTACCGACAAGGATATAGTGGCGTGTAGCAAAAATTGGAAGAAGTACCTTTTTCTACGGAAGTTCCACTGATTTAAATATTCCTCTTAAATATCATCCATGCTATAAATCAACATTGTAGCACTGTAACAACATTGATTACTAAACTGATCTACTAAATAAAAAAACATACGACATCTTATATTTAATCTGTTTCTGTACTAAATAGCTTAAGCACTTATTTACCAGCAACTTTGGCCGAAGACTAAAATCTAAATTAGATTTTCTTGTTTTTTTCTACATTTATTTATTACCTATGCCATACCAAAACGCCCCGATGGTCTAGTGGTTTACCAGGCTGTGATCTCGGGGTCCGGGGTTGGATTCCCGGGTCGAGCCAAAAGTATGTTTTGAATTTTTCGAACATTGCTCGGGTTTGTGATCACCAATCCGCATTAGGCAAGCGTGGTGATTAAGCCTAATCCCATCATAGTAGCGAAGACTTGATTTCTATTATGGAGGCCTTTGCCCTGTAGTGGGGCAGTATATAGGCTGATACTTTTTACTTTATTTAACTATGACTAACTTTAGATAATCTAACATTCTATGGTATGGTTATGGAAGCTATAATCATGCTCTAATTTTTTATTTGATCGGCCGGAATCTGCTAGGAAATGCGTCAGACAGTTTAAATGAAAAAAATAACCATTTAATAGTAGGTACAACCCGTGCGGATAAAGAATGGGATCAGAAATGGCGGCGCATCTATTCACTTCTCGCTCGCACACTATTTGCGTCTATACTCGCACCCCACGAGTTCGCACCCAGCGAGTATAGACGCAAATAGTGTGCGAGCGAGAAGTGAATAGATGCGCCGCCATTTCTGATCCCATTCTTTATCCGCACAGGTTGTAGATCTACGGTGCCAACCCTACATATAGGGAACTAGTAATTTATTGAACACTTCCGAAGATGATCAAGATTAATAAAACCAGTCGAGTGTCACTTGAGAACTGACAATTTTCTATTGCATCACCTCTGATGGATAATTAAGTTTGAATTAGTTCCGGATTAACATGATATATTATGATGGTGCTAAGATTGAAGGTATCGGTTTGCTTATTATGTAGACCGACCGACCGTTGTATTTCATCTCATATTGGCTATACTTCAACTCATGATAAGCGAAAGAAAAATGCCCCAAACCGAAAACGAACATTCGGTCAGCTTCTAATTAGCAAAACAATTATAATAACTATGCTGTGTTTCGCTGCGTGAGCCCAATCTGGGGGAAAGGAGGGTTTAAAGGTTGGCAGCGCACTTGTGACTCCACTGGTGTCGCAAGTGTCCACGGGCGGCGGCAATCGCTTACCATCAAGTGATCCATCTGGTCATCTGCCACCTATCACATAAAACAAAAAAATAGGGTCTCCTTCTGTTTTCCATATAGTAAAATATAGCCAATTTGAATAAATGTTCATTCATTTTTTACAATATTTATTCAATTATTTATTTAATGAAACTGGTCTACCAAGTATAGATAGATATACTTTATTGCACAAAATACACAACTTAAGTACTAGGCATTACAGAAATGATATGTATAAACAAATATTAAAAGATAAAAAAAAAACAACATTATTTAACGTTTAACCAGGCAATCGATCATACGAGACCATCTGATTTTGAACTTTGTGCAATTGAGATAAGGTTGAAAACCAATGAAATTAATGATGTCTCGTTGCCATGTAAAGGGTTGAAAACCTCAAAGACAATCCTGCGATCAGAAGCATACTTTAATTATATATTGTAAAACTATTAAAGTTTATTAAGAACCATGATTGAAGTAAAGGGTTATGTTCAATTTTCTTAAATAAGCACTATCAATTTTATGACCAATTATAACTATATAGTATAAAACTAGCGTAGTTATTTTCAATAGTAGTTAACATACCAGAGAACCAGAGTAGAAATCTGAATGAAAACATTACACTAAATTTGTACACTAAAAACCACCAGACACTAAAACCTATTAAAACCTTTGAATTGCATCAGACCATGCGGCTTGTTTTAGCCCTACCCGCCGAATATAAAACAACCGTGATCGGATGCAGATGCAAAATACCATATAGAACTAGAAAAAACGGAATGTGCTTTTTTCGGAAAAACGTCACAGAGTGTGAAAAAGATCCAACCGGCCCTGACGCAAATTCTATACCGGTGCGGTAGAGAAAGAACATCGCCCAGCATGTCACTCCAGAACAAAGTGCTTCGCGCGGTTTTTTAAGTATGGCTTTCTATGAAAAGGCATAGTCTGTTTAGGGTGCACGCATGTCTATGCAAAATACACATACCTATAAAATTACATTTGCTTCTGTCAGATTGGTTCGCATAATTAAAAATCATCGTATATCGCTCCGTCACTTTATTCAGTTTCATGTAAGTCATTATTTTGTTTTTCCTTTGTTTTGTTTTGTTTTTATTTTCTATATCTATTTTGTTTTTCTTTTTGTTTGTTTGTTCTTTTGTAACTAATGTTGTACTCGTATGTAGTGTTGTGATGTCCAAAATAATAAATTTTTCTTTCTTTCTTCTTTCTTTAATTCAGTTTCATATAGAGTTCTATAAAATGAGGATATAAGTAGTCTGATATGATCGTATGCGAAAACGTATAAAACGTATATATTATTTGGTGAATAAATAATTTGACCACAATTTCCTTAGTATTTTGTCGAGATACAGTAATCCATAATGCTTTTTGAAGAAGTATCCCTTTGTTTTTTTTTATATTTCATTGGACGTCATTGATTACGGTAAAATAAAAAAAAACTGTTAGTTTTGCTTGTGATACAAATGATATACAATATGTGATATAGTGATGCATGAGCATATCCGTAATCAGCGTTCGATTGACAAGACCGCACGCGCGGCGTATTGCGAGTGTCACCGGCGCGAGCGCACCGATACACCCAGACAAATTGCGCCTTAATCGTGTAGATGCATTAACGGAAACTGGATTTCAAAGTAGACCTGGTTTCGAGCAGAACTAATTCGTCTGATACTGATTAGGATGAACCGGTCCATACGACGGAGTAATATGTGTACGAGTAAAGCGTAATAAAATAGGCTGGATTGGATTAAACTAATGTTGTGTTGATATTCTCAACACAGGTAGTCTTGAAAATACCCACGACAGATACTTAATTGAAAATTGGTTTTAGAAAATCATATAATCACCTATAAGGATATAATTAGACCTACTAAGCCATACTGGTCTGAGAGAGTATTTTATAGTGACCATGCTTCATTCTCCAATCCCTCATCTTAGCGTGTAGTTCCCAGTTGCGTCCAAAGCTGTCGCTTTGGAGACCAGGGTACTCTTGGGTCATGATTCAGGGTTTGGGAAAGGGTAATTACAATGTAGCGACTGCCGTCCGACCTTCACAACCCTTTAGCAGGGGAACCAAACCAACTGAATCATGGTTACACGTTTCAAAAATTAACCGAAACGTGCAGGTATGAATACGCACCTAGATTTGAAAAATACAAGAGTGCATGCTCGAATCTACGATGCGTGGAAATCGCGTTCTAATCCACTTAACTACCATCGCTTTCATTCCCCAATCGTAGGTTCGATTTGGCCCTGGACAAGTATTAAATTGAAAATAGTAAAGTTAATAGTGAAACACAATAAAATCTATAGCCGCTGGAAGTTCTCCTACCTACTATCGGAGCATAGTTCAACAAGTGTTCTAACCGTGCCCTCGTGTTTAAACACCGCACTGATTTACAACAAGCCCGGAGGCGCGCGCGCATACCACCTGACATTTAGCCCCGCGACCTTTCGGCTCTTTTCGGATGACTTCGGCTACTCCTACGGCCCGATCTTATTATTCAACGTATTGTCGTGTAGTCTTGGAGATGTGGTCTCACTTTTTTCAGAAATGTCAATTTGTCAAGCAAAAATGCAAAATGTGAACTGCTAAATCATAATTTTCAACTAAAAACTTAATTGAAATATAATTTCAAAGATCGTGTACATTTTCCAAATCTCTTCGTGCTTTGACATGAATCTTTTGCTTGCATGCATTGAACCTAACTAGATTTAATTTATTTCAAGCTACCGGCTTTTCGTTTACATTACAATACTATTAACTGCAAAATGTATATCTAATATATAAAATTCTCGTGTCACAGTTTTCGTTGCCATACTCCTCCGAAACGGCTTGACCGATTTTGATGAAATTTTTTGTGCTTATCCGGTATCTATGAGAATCGACCAACATCTATTTTTCATCCCCCTAAATGTTAGGGGTAGTCCACCCCTAAATTTTTATTTTTATTTTTTAGACAAAATTTTTAATTTCTCTTTTTTTATGATACAACATACAAAAATACATACAATCCTCAATTTTCACCCTTCTACGATCAACCCTTTTATTTATATGGCAAAACAACGTTTGCCGGGTCAGCTAGTAATATATATATTTCATCTTTAGGGTCAACAGTGGGCACTTAACTGTGTGGTTGCTGTTTATCTTGTATATTTATTTATTAAAGAACACAGACAGATTATATTAGATTATATTAAATTAACTAAAGTCTAGATCGTAATCCAGTAAAAGTGTTCCTAGCATGTTTAAAATTAGTAACTTTTATTAAATTTAAAACAATTGGTCCATCACAAAACAAACTATAAATTGGTGAACATTGAAATACATCGTGCATTGCATTAAAAACAAAATTTAAAAAAAATATATATATTATTGTTATTTAAATGGGAATTGAGATTGGATATCAATTTTAAAAGCTTTCTTACGGCATCTAAGTTTCCTTTCCGATATTGTTATCATCTTAGCGATGCCTATCTCCAGGGCTAGCCGGCCCACAGGCGCGCCCACGCGCCCACCAAACGAACTAGATCTTTATTTATCCACTGCTCATTGTTGCGAGTTTTTGTAAGCCAATCGCTGTATTTATAGACTAACCTCAGTATACATTAGCTGTTTTATCCTCGATAGCAATCGGAAAGCCATCCACATTGCTGGTGGCGGTATACCGTTTAACTTTTGCAATCTGCAACGTTTTTTTATAGCGGTTTAGGAATCCTAAAAAGATTGGTGGTCTCTTTTTAAGCGTGTCTTTGAACGAGCGAAAACGAACTGTCCAGTGGTATCCAGAAAACTTCATGAGATTCTTGAGGTGAATAAGTAAAAGTATGCCATATTGACAGACAGCAAGACAAGTACCTTTAATCTTGAATACCGTTAAACCTATCATAATTTGTTCGAATATAACGCCACTGTTGGACATTTGCTCTAAATATTTAGCCCGTGCAATGACAAAATGTTCAATTGCATTTTAGCTAGCTATTAAAAAAAACTATTATGTTCCTAGCTATAAAATATATATAAATTAAATATTATATAGTTCATGATGGACTGCGCCCTCTTTACTGTACTTAAATGTTTTGGGCACAAATTATAAATTAACAGAATGCACTGCTGTGCTTAGCCGTGTGGTCCCGGCAGAGTAGAATAGGCCACCCTCACTCTTACCGAGGTGTCGTAAAAGGCGACTAAGGTAAAGCTGCTGGCATGATCATCAGCAACCAGAGAAGGAAAACTCTGCATTTATATCAAAACCCTCGCCAACCCGTCTGCCAAGCGTGGTGAGTATGGCAATTACCCCTCATGTGATTGAGGGAGGCCCGTGCCCCAGCAGTGGGGACTTCAATGGGCTGATGATGATGATGATGACTGCTTTGAGTTTTATTTACACACATCTTAATTTCAGTTTGGATAGTTCTGTATCATGTAACCATTATGCAGTTGGCCTGGTTCCCCTGTTAAAGGGTTCCAAAGATCAGACAGCAGTCGCTTCATTGTAATTGACTTCCCAAATCTTGAATCATGATAAGCGTACACTGGCCTCTAAAGCGACAGCTTGGGACGCAACCAAGATCTTGTGCTAGGAAGAAAAAGAGGTGGAAAATACATCACAATTACAAAATAAAATTTGACGTCGCTAGTGTGTACACTGCACAGTGTTAAATAAAACTAGGTAGGTACGTGCCTATAGGTACGTATTTCAACCGAGTCGAGTTTCTGCGACAAAAACCCTATCAGGTATGATGACTAATGTGTTAATCAGCTTCTTAATGGGGCCAAGAATATCGCATTAGTTACGTCCAAAAAAGTGTTCTGAATAAAAAACAATCACCTCTGCGAAATTACTACATTGTTGTTTGTTTTCTATTTGAAGCAAACCTCAAAGCGAAAGAGAACACGCCAAGTTACGGCACCGACCACACGAACATCTGTGCCGAGTCTTGTACTTTTTTGACACTAAATTTCTCATTTGTTTGGAGTGCGTGCGCGCTTGTAAAGTGTCCATGAATTGGAGTTTGATAGGACATTAGCCGTATAGTAATCACGTGATCTTTTTTAGCAAATTTTAGGCCCCTTACTAAGTACTTAGTGAGGTTTAAGACTATACTGGGGTATAGTCCCCCCCCCCCCCCCAACATCACGTTTATTTTACCTAGAAAATACCTAGAAAGAATTTTTAAGTTATCAAAATATTACCTTTAAATACATAAACTATAAGTTTATTTTATTCTAAAATTAAGGACCACGATAAAAGTCGTGACCACGTCTAGACTAGGCTGCAAGTTATTTTTAATTACCATAAAAATATCGACAGCCTCGCAAACAGTCCATAGATAAAAGCATAGAGCAGCATGTTTCGTTTACACTTCCAACAGTATCGGCCCGGAAACACCGCAGGTGATGGTTCATTCCATAGTTTTGTTGCATAGTTTTTTAAAGGGCGCACTTGTCTGCTCTAGTGTTGCAGGTACAACCTGTGCGGATAAAGAATGCCGCCATTTCTGATCCCATTCTTTATCCGCACATATTGTAGGTGTCCAAGGGCGGCAGTGTTTACTTAACATTAGGTAATCCGTCTGCTCGTCTGGCCCCTATCTCATTAATAAAAAGGTCTTGTACCTCCGTGCCTCGGATAGCATGTTAAGCCGTTGGTCCTATGCCTAATCCCTCTTCGGTCGTGTCACACTGGTGTCCCATCAAAATTAGAGGGTACGGGAATAGAGAGTTTACTTGTGTCTGCGCAAATACTTGTGCACTATAATATGTCCTGCGTCGATGGCTGATCGCTGAGATTGACCGCCATGACCGAAATATCGGTTTGGAGGACATTATTATTATTATTATTAATAAAAATGTAGTCCCTGGATCAAATAATCTGGAGAGTCAAGGTTTTTTCACACGGCATAAAAAAATCAAATTCTTTATTTCATTAACGCAGCTATATTATATTAGTGATTGAAAACTCCTTTTAAATATAAAAAATATCGTTTTTAACACCATACTAACAGTTAAAATCAACCTGGTAGTAGGTACCCACTGATGCGTTAGTCCTCCTATCCATTAGGCCAACGCACCTGGACCTGAACTGCTCGGATCCATGTACTAACAATTATATCGTTGGAATGTCCATTTCATCATTCGAATAACAAATTGCTTCAAAATAATTGAACTGGTCTAAATAGTTTCACAACACCTGGTCACTTGTCGTGCGTATGCGCAGACCGCAGAAGCCAGTCATTTGTTTTGGTCAATGTCGAGTATTTTGAATGTGTTGCGGTTGCACATGCCTTTTTAGCTGTCATTGTGTGTCATTAGCCGAAATGCGAGTAATGAAGCCAAATAAAAGGCTATTTTCTTATATGAGGTATAATACGGGTATTTGTTTGACCTAATAGCAAAGCCGACTAATTGACTGGCCTGATGGCGCATTTGGTATTGACCCTGCCACATACTTCAAACGATGTAGGTTCGTTCCCCATCCTAGACTATCATTCGTGTGATGAACACATTTGTTTTTTCAGTAAAAGAATATTATCAGGCTATGTACTCTCCCCACTGCAAGGCAAAGGCCTCCTTCAAAGAAATCAAGTTGCTATTATGATGGGACTAGGCTTAATCGATGGGCTAGGCTTAGTCGAGATCACGGCCCGGTACTTAAACCACTAGACCAACGTAGCGCCCTATATGTATGTGTATTTAAGTATATTATTTGTAATTCCTCTGTTGTCAGAATCAGGTCAATGTATGAGATGTTGTAAGAATTTATAAAAAAAGCTATAACATGTAATATTATCTTATGGAGACAGGAAAACTTCTACCTAAATCACTTTCAATACAAAAGCGATTATCGCTTTTGGATAAACACACAAGCTATCGCTTAGCATCATTTGGTATTGTGGTCAAATGATTTCCCATTATGCCCCAAAAAAACCACATCTTAAAACAAGATCAGTAACATTTGAACCAAACAAAAAGAAAAAGCCGGCGAGCCGCCTTTCAAGAAGCCGCGGTGAGGTTCGAACCGGCGACCTCCCTCAATCAGTAGCAGTAATCTTTGAACTATCTTGCGTACTTACAAGTAGGTTCATACCACATTCACTTTCAATATCAAATATAAGCCTTATTTCAATGGGTTAAGAGTTGAGCGGAGTATGTGGCAGATACGTGCTTGTTAAATGATGGGTGCGTTGCCTCCTGATCTGGAAACAGTTATTGGGTTCTGAAGATAAAGAGGTAACTACCTGCGTCAGTCAATGTCGACTGGCAATTCTTTTTTATCTGAAAGGTGGCAGACGAGCAGACAAATAACTTGATAGTAATCGATTGCCGCCGTCCATAGACACACGCGACACCATTGGAGTCACAAGTGCGCTACCAAAATAGAGGATTTTCCCTATCCATGTCTCCGGTACCGTCACTCACTCGACGAAACAAAGCGCAGGAGTCTTTTATGAAGTCAGGTCTTTCGTAATTTCAATGGCATCGACCGGGAATAAAAGCTTTACCTCCCAATAGGATAGCAAAAATTCTACCACCTAAACCAAATTTTACCAAAGTTCATATCGAATTGTATCAGTTTTGTACTGCGTGTAATGAAGCTAAAAGGCCGAGGAAAAAACAGTATTAATATTTAAAATTCAGTGTTGCAAAGTTAGTCTTACAAGTAATAGTTAGCTGCCATTATCACCACAGGCTACAACCTCGCCCTGAATTACCCACAAACAGACAGCTGTCTATCAACATAACACCCTGAAGCAAAATAATATCCATTGTTAGTATATATTCTCAGTATACAAAGTATCAACACACTTGTCTAGGACCCTAGCACTTACATTTTCAAGCTTCTGCTCGACCAGAGTGATGCCACGGCCTTACAAAAATCGGCGTAATACAGCGCCTGCGGTGTGTTGGTTGAATAAATGAGCGTACGAATGGAAGGTTTAAATTGGATTAAAAAGTTGGCAGCGCGCTTGTTTCTCTCTATTGGTTGACACGGCAAACACTTATCCACCCTCGTCGTAGTTTTTCTCGTCTACCACTTAACACAAAAAAAATCACATCTTTAACATGTACTTTCAGAACAGCTGCAATTACGAACAGTACAATTATGTGCGAGCATAGTGGATGATAATTCGCCTACTCTATAGGTACTTTGACGGGCAAAGATACCTCAATTTCCGAGAGTGGGTTTTTCCATATACCTATGCAAAAACGTAATAGATACCCTAAACGGGCTGCTCCATTAGTGAGTTTTTCGTCGCATCATCGACGCAGCGTGAGTTTTCATATATATATGGATCGATGCAACGCAACTCACTAATGGGGCATCACGCTAAATCTTAAACACTGCGTAACAGTAAGCTATCTCCCTAATCAACAGTATTAGCCAACTCGCGTGCCACACCGCCGTTTCGCAAAAGAGGAAATGGGCAAATACTATTAAATCATAGCACAGGAACACAAGACAGTTACACAACCTCCAGACTCCACTATTAAACGTGGAAGGATGTGAGCAAAGGTCGCGCCGAGGGAACAAAGAGAGTTACTGATTGACCGCTTCCTTTACTCTATTCATTAGTTCCCGCGTTTCGATGTTATCGCCAAACGCATGCGCCGGCCAATCTGAGATCTTACCCAAATATAACTATCAGTCGTGAGTAATTTAATTGATATGCAGAATGAGTTGTAATGAATGATGAAATACTCTGATCAGTTTATTGTCATTAGGATTGATCTCTTATGTAAAAGAGACAAGAGTATCCTTCTACCGATATTTCGGAGACCAATCTCATCACCTATCAATGCAGGACAGAAAGTGCACAAATGTTTTCGCAGATACAAATGCAACCTCTATTCTCTTACTCTCATATTTGATGGGATACCAGTGGCACACGACCATAGAGGAATCAAGCGCAGGACCAAAGTCTTAACTTGTTTTCCGAGGCCCTCTTGTCGTACAAGACTGCCAATTTCTAGACTTCAGGCTGACATGACACTGTGAATATCTAAACAAAAAAACTCAGGAAAAAATTATGGGCCAAAACCCAAAATCAGTTGACGTTTCAAAGTGCATTGCATAACCATTACGCTGCCAAGGTAGATCTGTATCTGTATACCGAGTCAATACATATGTAATTGAATTGTAGGTATAGTGAAAATACTGTAATGGTTTGAAAGCAGCCTGTTTACAAAAGCTTTTTCGACATATACGAGTAATGTGTAATAAATAACATTAATACATTCGTGATACAAAGAAACTGTAATGTTGGTAATTGAATACTCTAGTTCTATAGAGCCATTCTTGAAACTCAAAATATGTCTATTATACCCGCTAACTATAATTCTTGTAAACGCTATTACTAATTATGGTATAAATCATTATTCATCCATTTTAATTAATGAGACATTGACAAATTAACGAGAGTAATACCAAACAACAATCTGACAACGTAAGTTAACTACCTATATAAAAAATAAAGAAAGACAGCATAGTTTATGCTTCATTCTTTAAGAAATGGCTTCTTCCCCGTTATTTGTTTTCAGGTGCGTCATGCGGCTTTTGCGCAAACAAAACCGAACTGTTACAGAGTCACAACCGATCAATGACCTGAAAAGCGGGGTACCAACACCACAATACGAATTCTCCAAATTCAATGCTCCAAATTAGAGAGGGCAATCATAGATACTTGTCCGTCGCCCCGCGGCCGCCGCGTGCGCACCTTGCCACAGACTAATGTGCAGAAAGATCAAGTTGTACGAAGTAATCAACATTAGTCGATAAATTTTGTATTTCTGGCCAAAATAGTCTGTTTATAAAAATAACTGAAATTAATTTAATATGTTCACATTTTTAGTAAAAACAAACATTTGATAAAAACAATACGTAACTGTAATATTATTAATCAGCACTTGACCTAATCAAAAATTATCAGAGTGACATGCTGGGTGACGTTCTTTCTCTACCGCACCCGTATAGATTATGCGTCAGGGCGGTTTGCATCTCTTTCAAACTCTGTGACATTTTTTCCAAAAATGGCACATTCCATTTGAAGTCCGCGTTTTCTAGTTTTTTTTTATGTAATAGTGCTGTTTCACGCCGGTTTTCTGTGAGGCCGTGGTGGCCGTGGCCGTGTTATCACTCCGGTCGAGCCGGCCCATTCATGCCGAAGCTTGGCTCTCCTACGGTAGTTTTGAATAGGATAGACTGGGTAGGTTTATATTAGTATTATTAGTCTTTCCTGGGTTGATATCAGTGACACAAGGATTTAGTATGTATGAATAATTTATTTATTTTTAAGCGAAAATAACTTGATCTCTTTACACAAGCATACAGTCTGCACCCATCTCCTCCATGCCGCCGCTTTGGTAATGACCCGCGGGTATCAAAAAGAATCCGATGGACCAGATATGAAAGAGTTATTCACAGAGCGGCAGCTCACAGATAATCTATTTCGTATAACCTCACGACCCGGGCAACAATATAATTAAAGAGAGATCGGTCCCGGCTTACTGGCCGGATGTCGATCGCCGCTCTAAAAGGAAATGTTCGTAGTTGTTGGGACTAAGTGTAATGGATGTGATTATTTACTTGTGTTTAGGAATTATGGGCGGTCGTGGTTTTGGTGGTCGGATTGTTTTGGTCAAGTTTGTATATTATACTTTTTTTTATGCTAGAGGCGAAAAACGTGCAAGCGAGTCACCTGATGGAAAGCAATATCAGAGAGATCGCTAATGCTTTGCAGGCCTTTAAAAAGGAGTACGCTCTTCTCTTGAAGGTCCCAAAGTCGTAGCCGTCGGGAAATACTTCCCGTAGGCAAACCGTTCCACAGAACTGAGGTACGAGGTAGAAAGTTCCGCGAAAAACGCAGTATTAGACCGCCATCCAATGAGATCATGGGGATGGAATGACAGTCGCATGCGTGTGGTTCGATGTAAGAATTCAGCTGCAGGTAGAAGATCAAACAGTTCCTCAGAGCACTCCCCATGATTGATGCGGCATAGAATGCTGAGGGTGGCTATATTTCGTCGCAGTGTTAGAGGATCAAGTCCACTAGAGAGAGTCAAGTTACCGACAATTCGAACAGCTCTACGTTGTACGCGGTCAAACGGAAGAAGTTGGTACTGACTTTTGTCTCAAAACAGTATAGGGAGCTCTTACTTAATTCGTACATAATCTTTATTTTTAGTTCAGGAATAACAATTCCTCAATATTAGGGTTAAAGTATGAGATATTTTTCGGAAAACTGAGTTTTCCATGCTGTCATTTTTTTTAATTTTCAAAGTAAATTAAATGTTAACGGTACTGTTTATATTTAACTGTACTTTAATGGACAACGTTTAGGTACCTACATTTAAAGTAGGTTTTCAGATAAAAACATTGTTTATTTAAAAAGTTATAAATGCTGACCATCTGAATGATTCTGTTTTCCTCACGATGTTTTCCCTCACTGCAATGGATGGTAGATATAGGTAGATTGATTCGAAAACTTCAAAGTTGTTGCAAGCATGCAAATTAAGAAGGCGCGTGTTCTAATCTAATTCATTGAGTTTCGTGTATTTTTAAAAAGTCCACAAAAAGTCGTCACAGAAAATTGGCACAGAAAGGTTGAACTATTTGAACTTTCCAGCCGACAATATTTAGACTAGACCAGAAGATGATCAAATAAGGGTCACTTATACAAATACCGCACCCGTAATAATAATATGGCAATCTCATATTTAAGTTTGAAAAGATTAAAAAAAAACGTTAAAGGAAATTAGCAAAGAACGGTTCAACTTTCCAGCAAATATTGCAATGTCTGCAATATTTAAACTAGACTACAAGATAATCACATAAGGATCGCTTACAATAACAAACCAGAATGATAATTTAGTGGGCCGCTCTAAATTAAAGTTTAAAAAGCCGTAACAGAAAATAATGAATACTGCAGATTGTAATATTTAGACTAGACTACGAGATGATCACATAAGGATCGCTTATACTAATACCGCAGCCGTAATGATAATTTAGTGGGGCGCTGGCGACGCGGCAAGCGGCAGGACAGCAGTAATGCAAATGCGCTCATGCATATTCAGCAGACAAACGAACGGACAAACAAACGCATGAGATATCTTGTCGCGCTCCGGGCTGATACTGTCTCGGGAGGTGACCATGCGTACGGTAGGAAGATCTGAGACAACACCAGGAGCCCAATTCTCGTGCTCGTGATATTTTAAAAAAATGGCGGATATCACCTGAAAACCATACAAAAAAACTATGTTTTAGTGACATATGTCGTATAAAAATAACTGCCACGAGCACGAGAATTAAGGTCCAGAAAATCTTAAAACGTATCTCCGACGATATCTGCAAGGCCGAACCTTGAGGTATTTTGTGGCGCTAGGTTGATACGTTCTTGGAAGATTGATCCGACTCGTCCGTCTTCGATACAAATGGCTGAAATGCCTATAAACAGCTTTGAATAAAAGTATTGGCCCGTAGAATAAAAATAAAGAAAATCTCAATTTCAGTGAGTATAAAAACAGTATATATAATGGCTTCATTCGATAATAAACAACCAAGTCGCTTTCGCTGTCGATATGTCCCGATGAATGCTTAGATCTTTTAAATTACGCAACTGTACGGTTTTGTCGCTAGTTTATCAATAATCAAAACTGCAGATTATGATTAAATTTTATTCAACTAGTTTAAAGCAACCATTCCAAATAGTTACAGCGCTATTAGATAAAATCTAAAATTTTCTGATACCTTAAAGGTCATTCAAAATATTAAAAAAATATATAAATAATATTTGATTCTCATTATTTTTTCAGCATATTTGTTAAATTGAAAGGTAAGTTTTTTGGAGTCCCAGTTTTAACTAAAAACGCATAGCCACCGGAGGCCCAGTATATCCGCGTAGGCCTTATAAGGGCCATGAATTCTGCCACCGGACTAGTCGGTCGAAAGCCCTGTTCTGCTAATAACTATACAGGTTATGTGCCGATGTCGGCCGACGCTTATTACCGATAATTTATAAGGTTACTTCAATCTTGCCTACACGACTCGGAGAGGAAGCTGGCTTGTTATTAGAAAAGAGAAATGCTTTGATTTCATTATGGATTGTTTATTTGTAGCATACAAGAAAGTTTGAGCATAAATAATGCCACTTAAGTCGCTTTTCATGATGGGAATCGCGTTCATTATTCAGTTTGATTCATCGGGAGTGGAATTCGATCGCGGCCTTAAATTAAATCAAAATAGCGGAAGATACGGCACGTCCCTTCAATTAGACAACTGAAATCGGACCTATTTGTTTTGACATACTCTTGAGGGGGTCATCAAACGTGATACGCGCATGCTACGTCAGGTCAAAAGGAGAAAGTAGGGTCAACAAAAATAAATAATTTCTAAATCATGATGCAAAATGGTGATGAAAACATTATATGAATTTATAAATATTACGAGAATTTAAATATCAATATGTTCGGGCAATTTGTTGGCTCGCCGTTTCAGAAGGTGTACAACGGCAGTAAAGCTTACGCTCTTTAGGGCCTACTGCCAGAGCTTTTATACATGTGCACTATGGTCCAACTTCACATCGAGAACATATAGTGCCCTGCGTGTAAAATACAACAACACCTTCAGGGCCTTGTTGCGGCTCCCTCGTTTCTGTAGTGCTTCAGGCATGTTCGCTGATGCTGCAGTTGATGACTTCTATGCTATAATACGCAAAAAGATTTTGTCACTAGTGCGTAGGATTAGGAGGAGCAGCAATAGGATCCTGAGGATGATTGCGGATATGTTGGATGCTGCTGTATTCCGGCGGTTCACTGACTTGCACCTGATACGTGCAGGTCAGTGAATCGTGGGACTGCAGGTGGAGATGTTCATGTGAGAACGACATGTGACTGTTTTTGCAGACCTACAGTCTGCAAAGGTAGTTATATGTTGTTCTGTGTCTGCTAACTACTAACATAGTTTTATAAGTTGTTTGTTACTAACATTTTATATGGGCCATGTGTCTTGAAATATTTTTTTTTTATTCTAATGAAATTTTTAAAAACACGGACACTGGTTCCGTGCCTTTATTGTGCTCGTTTTTTAAGTGTTACAAATTATTTTTGAAATTTGCTCCGCGTTAAAATTAAATTACAATAACAATCTTAAGTTTAGGCAGTCATGCATGGTTAATGTTAATAAGATGTATAACATATTTTTTTGGGGTAGGGGGTTTGGTGATTTTATGTAGTTAAGGACCTCAGAGGGGGGTTCAGGGGTATGTTAGTAATTTATCTTTTATTTGCAAGCTTGTCCCTAACCGCGTCATCGCTCCGGAGAATCGCCATTTTGAGGTTAATTTATTTTATTTTTAAACTTTCCTTGGACTTATGAATGAAATGTGATTCCATGACAAATACTAATTTATTTATTATCAAAAATATTACAATTTTAAAATATTTCTCTGGTCCTCACACTAGACTAAGCCTGTCCTGTGAGGAGCAGTAAACGATTTGCCAAAATAAAATTTTAGGTACAGGTACATAATATGAGATTTGTTTTTTCTTTTTGAATACCTATTTTGTACAACGCGTAAAAGCGCACATGGGCATTTTGGTCGTCAGTCTACGTGAAATTAGGCGATGGGAACCTAATTTATTTTTCACCTATCTTCCGCTATTTGGTTTAAAGCTAAGATCGCGGCAGTTTTCTGTACACCGCTCCCTTGTTAATATCACTGTCGTGTTTCTTCAATTAACTGTCAACTGATATACAGTCCGATTACAGTTATTTGGCACGTGGCAAGAGTTGAAACGAACGTTGTTTCTTTTACAAGTGTCACAGTGCTTTTGACATTTTCCCATAGAAAAAATATTGTACAGCACCCCCATGTTGTCACTGAAATGCCTTCTGGATCTTGATCAGTCTGTAATAATAATAAAAAATATTGTAGAAACGTCGTTCCTAATCATAAGATGGCATTATGCTTAGTCTGCCGATTGATTAACAATTTGAAGTTTGCTACTAGCGGCTTAGTATAAATGTATAAAAACCCATTTACAAATATTGTTATTGGTGAAAGAGCTAAGCTTTGTATTAGTGAAATATCCAATATTGGTTTATTAAAAGCAGCTATTGTTCGTTTTCTATTTCCATTTATTTCAAGACAAAACATTACCTATTTAACATTTATCCTCCCATAAAAATCTACTTACCCATCACCGGAACACAAAACCAAACTGCAACTGAATTGTCAATTCCTAAAAAAAAAATTAAAAAACATCAGGAAAAACCGCCTCAGTATTAACTGTATTATCTGTGAGCCTCCGCCCATGCATTTTTCCTCTCGAAGTGTAGTACAAATCAGCAGAACACCGATAAATCTATCAGGTACACCCACAGCGGCCTAGATACGATCGGGTTGTCCCGGGTAGAGGTGCGACTTGGTTGAGTTAAAGTGTTTTACAATAACTCCAAGCTGGCAGCTTGTGACTCTACAGGAGCCCAATTATCGTGCTCGTTATATTTTGAAAATATGGCGGATTTCACCTGAAAACCATACAAATAAACTATGTTTTAGTGATATATGTCGTATGAAAATAAATATCACGAGGGTTCGTGACATTGCAAAAACATGGCCGATATCACTTGAAAATCGTACAAAAAAACTATGTTTTGGTGATATATGTCGTATGAAAAGAAATGTCACGAGCCCGAGAATTGGGCTCCTGGTGCTGCAAATGTTCAAAGACAGTGGCACTCGCTTATCATCAAACGGATCATTTGATGTCTAGCCTCCACATATCACATAAAAAGTGGGGTAGAGACATTTTACTAGTATAAAAAAACGAATAATGAAATATGTCAGCCGTTAGGGAGGAATGGTCCTCGAGTGGAGGCCACGTACAGGAAGAAGCAGCCGTGGCAGGCCCCCCAGAAGGTAGACCGATGATCTGGCGATAGCCGCGGGAATCCATTGGATGCGGGCGGCACAGGACCGATCTGTGTGGAGAACATTGGGTGTGGCTTATGTCCAGCAGTGGACGTCTATGGGCTACAATGATGATGATGATGTTTATATAAATAGCGTATTCACACTTCTTTTATTGATGATCCAGGGAGCATATAGCGCAGATTCCGCGACTTTCTATTCTACATAGGATGACTCAACTCGGAATAAAATCAAGGATGTTGATAATTTATTTCACTCAACTACTATTTCACTCGAGTTTCAGACTCAGGAGCAGCACTAGTCTCGCGTAGTTTGAAGTGTGGTCAACTGATTGCTCGCTTAGATTTCAAAGAGATAACTTATTATGATTTTCGCTTGAGTTTTTTAGAATAATAAGCTGTTAGTTTTAGTTTGATTCATGGATATTATACCAATGTTGTATTCTATTTTAGTGTACTCGTATTTTTGATGATTGCCTTTAGCTCACGTACGAATCAGTAAGTAAGGTATCTAGTATACTTACACTACTTACTTATCTACTGGTACACTTGTGCACTATAATAATACCTGCGTGAATGGCTGCTCGTTAGAGATTAGCAGCTATAACCGAAATATCGGTTTGGAATATTATGTAGATTACCTATCTTCCATCCGTTACTTTGCCTCTGCTCCGATCCACCCCAATCAACCTTGTGGTGAAGGTGTCTGAATATGCCCCTCCCGTAGCCCCCACTGTGAGGAAAACACGCCCCCGATCTGTCCTTGATGACCGGCATGACGCGATCACCGTCGCCATGCAACAGGCCGAACCACTCGCAACAAATAACACACCAAGACCCCCGCGGTACATCGGTTCTCTTTAGAGTTAGAGTAAGTCGCTTTTCGCGTAACTGATACCTTCTGCCCCCCACAAGTCCGATGACTCTGTTCTCAGGCAAAACGTGCACACGTAAGTTGACAGAACCGACCGACTAAAGAAAAAGGATAGTGTACCTATTTTTATGAATCCTATTAAAATAGTTATAAAGTGATCCCAAATTCATTTTAATATAAGTAAGTTATATTAAAGTGTTAATAATATTTTGGAAAAGTAGGGCGTTCATTCTCGCTTAGTAAATCAAAGCTACAGTATGAATATAACTAGAACTGCCTTAGTATGAACTAGATACGTCTGATCGAGCAGCCGGCCGCGTGACCTTAAGACATAGGTTCCTAAAGTTAACTTATTCTATAGTAAAGCCCCCAATGGGGCTGTAATTTATCCTTATAAAAATAGCCCTCTCTTGCAGCACCTACTGCGTCAAATTGTAGAAAAGATAATTTGTATAATTTACGACACTTTAATTAATAGACAAACCTGTCTTAAAAACGAAATTTTTTTTTTTCATATTCTAACGCATTATTTGGAGATTGCCATTTATTATATTGACAATATCATGTTATATCTAAGCGACAAAATGTTTATTGTAATTTCTACGTGCAAAATGTTATGTGATGTTACAATTTACGAAAAATTTGACTGTTTTGTAACTTGTACTCATAAAAGTTTACTTTTCATAGTTTTTTGGCCCGATTGATTCTAAATTCCGAAGTATTTAGCCTAGACAGCTTAGTCCTACCAATCAGTAGCGTACTGGTGCCCATTGGGGCATATCCGAAAAAAGTTTGAGAACTCCTGGCCTTAGTGTAGTAACTTCAGCTAATCTGCGACGTTGTGGGGCCGAGTGGCCGATGGTATCGCGTCCTTAACTGTCGCCCACCTGGCGCCCTAATCCGCAGGGTCGATGTTATCGCCCACGTAGGACGTAAGGATTTAGGTGTTAGGTTATGAGGGCCATGCCATTGTTCTCTTTATTAATGGCCTGAAATTGAAGGCAGATAATCAATTTAAAGTAATGAGTTGCAGAAATGTTACTGCCTTTTGTCAAATCAAGGTAAATTGGCTTTGTCATGGATATGATAAAATGACTTCTTCTTCTTCTGCATCAGCATTCTTTCGCCCACCGTTGGGCATATGCCTCTCCGAAGTATCTCCACTCGGCGCTGTAATTAGTTTTCCTGATCCATACGATGCCTGGCCTGGCTGGTGGTCTGCCTATGCTTCTCCTTCCCATTCGCGGCCTCCAGGATAAAACCCACTTACTCCACCTTTCGTTGTGTCGTCAAAATTACTAAATAGATCTAATTAAGAGGCATTACCTCGACTTCTTAATACAATTTGTGAGTTTAGAACAAAATGGCTAGTAAAAGAGCAATTATATGATACCCAGGGATGAATAGTATGTCATTACCGTGTAATAAACCTCGATGGCGTAGTAGTTAAGGTACGTTACCCAAACATGGAGAATACCGAGTTTAAGTCCCAGTCGGGTCAAATCTGGTCCGAACTTTGGTCTAGGTGTGCTAAGAGGCGCACCCGGCTCCGACACTTAGTACATGCCTTAAGAAATGCCTTAACCAGCTATATGTGTGCTGTATTACTACCATTCGTTCGTCGGTGACGGAAACATCATGAGGAACCAACAGCGTGCAGAAACCGCTCATTGAGTACTCAGCTTTGCAAATTCAAAACAGCTCCAAATGATCAATTGCCCCTACTTAGGCAGGTCATTACCGTCCTAATGCGAATACCAGGTCTACACGCGGTGAGCAGCGCGCGCGCATGTTTACAAATATGCATTAGCCCTACACGTAGCGCAGTGAGTTACTCGCGCAGATAAGGGCACTTTGCTAATCTCGCGGTGAGCGAGTGAACTACAAAGTACGGAAGTACGTGAAAAAGCGAAGGCGCTTTGGAATCGTGCTTAATTATAGTTTTAGGGTTGTCTGCAAATAGTGAAGTGATGAAGGAGCTATTTGCTATAACAAGAAAGATGTAGTAAGATGTATTTTGTGGTTTGCTAGCGTACACTCGGCCTATTGCCGTTGATTCTTATGTTTTATGAAATGTGGTTGAGCATACAAATCATTGGGCCATTGTTACAGTTTTTTGACACAGTTAACATTGTTTTGGATAAAAAACTTTTTTTTTATATCTCAAAAAGCAGTCTTTTTGAGATATAATTACAGGGCAAGTAAATAAAGTTGTATGTAGAAAATCTAATCAAAGTTATTCAAGGAACAGTTTGGTATAATGTCTAAAAAGCATTCGATTAATTAAGGTATTTTACCAGAGGGCCTAAGATTTCCTTCGATCACTATAAATCTGAAAATTATTTATGTTTTAGATGAACAACTCTTTTGAAAATGCCTTAAGCTTCTAAGGGCCGATTCGACCAACCTTATTTCGATAAAAAATCTATGATATAGCGCTGTCATTCTATACAAATCTCACGTTATACCATAGATTTATCTACAGGTAAATATTGGTCGAAACCAGCCTAAAAAGAAAATAAACAATTGTTTAATTTATACACATTTTGTACCTTCATTATAGTTCCAGCCACTTCATAAACTTCAAAACACGTCAATTAAATAACATTTTTAGAATTTATTAATCGGTTTGTTTGGATAGTTCCTTTGATACTTAATAACCATCTGCAAACCTGT
Organism: Marasmia exigua; assembly: GCA_019059595.1. NCBI lineage: Eukaryota > Metazoa > Arthropoda > Insecta > Lepidoptera > Crambidae > Marasmia > Marasmia exigua. The sequence goes on from CM032472.1 coordinate 19,323,384, forward strand.
AATACAAAATGTACCTAATTATGTCTGGACTTTTAATCAAGTCTCCCTGAAATCGATTAAAAACTGTCAGAGGGCATTCGATTACGGGTAATAACCATCGGGTGAAGAGCGTCATTCCGGCGAAACAATCTGCTTGTATCATCGGCGAGACGGTATCTCGCTCGTGCCACTTGTAAACTACTAGTGAGGCACTTGGGGATAGTTTTGTCGATATTTTTTATTTTATTAATAGCCTCTGATTGTATTTACAGCTGCAAGTTGATATAAATAAGTAAATAAACCATACAATACCTTACATATTGACCTGATTTCGTTCTTAGTAGCTTAAGCAATTGTGTTACAAATTACAAATTTACAAATATAATACTTAGAAATTACAAATACACATATTACACCGAGACTATCAACAAACACATGTGTCCATTTACGAATGTTTGTCCACGGTGGGGATCGGACCCACGACCTTTAGCATACCAACCAGAGTCACAACCAAATGTGCCATCAGGCCAGTCAATATTGTGATAAGAGATTCCCAATTGTAAACTGCGCTTACTACATAACTCATTCCTCAAAGTGATGCGAATGCTTGCAATTAATTCAATCAATCGCACCAATGCATTATTCACTATAAAGCAAATTAGAAACCCGAACCCAGACGTAAATGGAAATTAACGCTAAGATGTTGATTAATATGATATATCTAATTAATATAGCTACTCTTACCTAATGATTTATTAATGTAAAATTATACTGATAATTTATTGGCTAAGTGTGTAATCTTGGTTTTTAAACTTATTGGATGAACGTGTAATCTTAGTTTTTAAACCATGATCATTGTAAAAATGCTGTTGAGTTTCCTTAAGCAATAAAAAAAAACTTTAATGCTATCTCTTTTGACATGTACGATTACATTACCTACTGTGTATACATTTAAGATTTTTACTCGGAAACTTATGCATGTCTCTATGAATTTACATGCTGAGCAATCATTTATGTAACACCATTTTACCCACCTTGTTTTATGCAAATAAATGAATTAAAATATTTATGATGATGATGGTACCAGATGAGTGATATCACAGGTATTTATCGATGTTACAATTACTAGTTTTATCGACATCACGCCCCTCCCTCGCGAGTAGCGGTCGCGTGGCGCGCAGAGCGCAGCGCATTACAGCGCGATGGCTATCGGCGCAGTTTAATTCAAACGCGCTATTGTTGGTTCTGCGCCGTTTCAGACCGGAGTTACTCGCGTTTATGATGACAACACTCATAAACGAGACGAATGGGATGCTGTGTGGGGAGTCGTGTGCGCAAAGAATTGCGTCTACGGCTGATTGCTTCGTTTTCATTTCGGTGCAGGAATAAAATTGATCAAGAATGTTTGATACTAGCTTACTAAAAGAACTTATAAACTAGAGGCTGACTCAGCGGCGGATGCTCCGCGTCTTAGGTAATCTTGGTATACTGCCTCGGTGGTGCAGTAGTTAGTGTGTCGCACTTTGAAGTCATGACTGCGATCTAGATATTCCGAGTTCAATTCCGGGCCAGGGTTGCGGTCGGCCACCGCAGCGTAGCCCAATATGTAAGAGTAAAGTATCAGCCTATAAACTGTCCCACTGCAGGGCAAAGGCCTCTATCATAGAAATCAAGTTATCGCTACTATGATGGGATTAGGCTTTATCACCACGCTTGCCAAATGCGGATTGGTGATCACAAACCCGAGCTATGTCCGAAAAATTCGAAACATACTTTTCGCTCGACCCGGGAATCAAACCCAGGACCCCGAGATCACGGCTCGGTACTTAAACCACTAGACCAACAGGGCGTCTATATGTAAGAGGCTCACTCTTAAATCCTGTTTGAAGCTGTCTGCTACTATTTCCGTACAAATACAAATAAAATGAAAATCATTTATTTGCTATTATATACATATACAAATAGAGTACAGTACACAAATGTGGTATTGATATAATTATTGTAAGTGCTTAAGACCTACTCAGCCGTGTCAAACAGCATGCGAATATTTCTTATAAATGTGCAATTCTATAAAACCCTTGAGTAGGGGATTTCTAATCTCACACTTAAGTCTGGTGACTATATGACCAGTCCTGATAAACACCTAATCGTTTTAGCCATGATGCACGTTTCAATATGGAAAGTCTATTCGAAAAATAAAACAAAACAATAAAGTTGTAACCTCAAGTTCGATTAGTCTCAAATAATGACCTCCGGGTCGTTTGAGACAAAGTACACAGCCGGCACGAGCCAAGACATTATTATGTTAACAAACTGGAGGCTGAGCTAACGGCGCGCGCGTTTGTTTAACGGGAGTGCGCGGCCACTCGCCTAATATAATAACTACCAGAGCTTTTTATGTGTATTGGGATTGAGCGTGGAAGTAATACTTGTTGGGTTTTGTGTATTTAGCCAAAGCCGATAATATAAGAATCTTTTACATATCATCTTCTTCTCCTCATCTTACCGTTTAATTTCCAGTTACGTCTAAACTCTTTTGCTTTTACGCTTAATAATAATAATCCTCCAACCGATTACGGCTACGGTGGCCAATCTCAATGGTCAGCCACGTACGCAGGATATATTATAGTGCTCAACAGGTACACTCATATTCCAATGGGACACCAGCGTGACACGACCGGAGAGGGAGGGTACGCTTAGACTATGATTCAGGATATGGAGAATCTGGTAATTACAATGAAATGACTGCCGTCTGACCTTCGCAACCCATTACCAGAAGAACTATACCAACTGAATCATGGTTACACGTTTCAGAAACTATACGAAATGTGCAGATTTCCTCAAGATGTTTTTACTCACTGCCTAGCTATAGATAGATATACTTTATTGCACAAAAAACACAACTTAAAAAAACTAAGCTTTACAGAAACTTGAATGTACAATTGTAATGGTAGAAATATGCACATAGATTTGAAAAATTCGGAGGTGCATGTTCGTTAAGAAACTAATCTGTTCCGAGGGACTTTTAGTTGTATGTAGATTTGACTTTGTATTTGGTAAAATGGTTGTACTTATTCTCTGCCGCCTTACTGCTATGACATTATTATTTGCTGAAACAATACTAATAAATGATATCTATACGTCTAGATCTCGGTATGTTAATAAACTCATACAGCTCAGTCCAGCCTTTGTTTTACCACAAAAAACACGAGTAGCTTATATTGAAAAACAATATCTATTTAAAACTTTAGATAAAACTGAGCGATAGAAAAATTCCAATCAATCATAGATCGGAGCGTACCTCATTACCTACCCACCTAGTGTATTTATCTGAATTCCTCCAGCGGCGCGGGCGCAAGTGCGCGCAGTCAATAATTAACTACTGCTATTAAACGACCTTATCTTAACCTCTGTGTTCAATATAAGGTACAGCTGAATCAATTACTAAAGTAATACAGGGGGATTCGAGTTTCTGATTTTATTTTGTGAAAAAAATCTCAATGTCGTGAGTAGAAAGAAAATCTGTAACACCAAGAACGTACAATATAATATATACCTAAGAAGGTTATTTAAAATAAAACATATATCGACGATGATGCGTCAATACCTCCTATGTAACAAATTAACTGACATTAATAATCAACCTTAACACCAATTACATAAGGAAGTAATTTTCTCGAAACATCTTGTGAGATAGGAGGTATTGCCACATCATCGTCGATATGGCAAATAAACTTTTGAGCATCAAGTATGGAACGCTATGGAATAAAAAAAATAACATTAACTATTGTTTAACTCCATAGCTAATTTAAATGTGACTGATATATATATTAATATCAATCAAAATATCGCATTGCATTTCTGACAGACATTGAGTTTAAAGAACTGTAATACTTAATTAATGAGACTAATTTCCATTCATCATCATCATCATCATCAGCCCATTTAAGTCCCCACTGCTGGGGCACGGGCCTCCCTCAATCACATGAGGGGTAATTGCCATACTCACCACGCTTGGCAGACGGGTTGGCAAGGGTTTTGATATAAGTGCAGAGTTTTCCTTCTCTGGGTGCTGATGATCATGCCAGCAGCTTTACCTTAGTCGCCTTTTACGACACCTCGGTAAGAGTGAGGGTGGCCTATTCTACTCTGCCGGGGACCACACGGCTTTTCCATTAATACGAATAAGTTCGATACAATATTGTTTATTAAAAGGAAACTAAAAAAATTGAGGTTTAAATAAAACTAAATTATATCTCATGATGGCGAAATCATAAGACCTTCACACTATTTCGAAAGGTTGGTTCGTATACAGAACAATGAAATTGCGACCAACCTTTAATGAGTAAGTTATTAAAACATCCTGTGTCGTAAAATTGAAATTCAACTTAATGTTCAACAAGGTTAGAGGTGATAGGTACTGAGGAAGTTGTGCAGTTACAATAGATCGTTGCTCAGATAACAACTATACCTATCTGCAAGTCATAATGAGCTCAGCGTGTCATTCCAAGTTGTGTTAAGCTGTCGGAGGCCAGGGTTCGCTTCCTTGCTGTACTTCCTCCACTTCATACGGTCTTTGGCATCCATAGTGGAGAGGCCATTTGCATGCATGTTATCTTGTGACGTTGACGTTATGGAGAGGTCCATCGGGCAAACGATGGAGAGGAAGACCATACGCAAGATGGGATGACGACATTAAGAAGATAGCTGGCCCACAATGGCATCAAATAGCTCAAGACGGCGAAAAGTGGAAAGCTTTGCAGGAAGCCTTTAACTGAGGGGGGTTCCAGTAGAATAATATAATATAATAAAACATACCTGCTAAAACATAGTGTTACAGTATTTCAAGATTAAGTTTATTTTCAAATAATTCATACTTAGAAACTAACTACTTTAATTTATACTTTTTTCTTAATTTTTACTAAGATACTTGAGTAGGTACAACACTTTAATGGTATACAGTAGCTATAATTTAATTACTGAAATGCCCACACACACAAGACAGGCGCACACACATACATTCACACATCGAAACACTAACACACATGCACACACACATACTCCCATGCACAAACCCTCTCAAAGGTTCATCTCAAGGTCCTTCAATTTAGGACTTACATAGGAAATCTTTAATCTATGTTGAATATCGGAAGGGGTTGCACCACTCTCCCCTCTTCTATGTCTTTTACCTGAAGGTTGTCTGGTAGAGATCGCTCTCAGCGACAAGACCGCCAAAATTGTACAATGTATCTCTGTATACATAGCATTTAGTTTTGTATGTTGTGCAATAAAGAGTATCTATCAATATATCTATATTTGAAGAGACTGGAAATTCTTCAAAGTTGACTGGCCTTACTGTAGCAAAATATTTTCTGTCCCTTTCAGTACATAATTCACTTTTATCAAAATTACACAAATCTAAAATGTGCACAATACACATTGTCAGATAATCTTAATTACTCCTTTAAACATGCCGCCGCTCACCCATAAAGACACATAACAAAACATCATGTAAACAAAGAACTGCGGCCAATCGCACAATCTCCAGCCATCATTAAGCGAAACACCCGAACAAATCTAAAGATCGCAATTGCACAAATCTCCACCCAACTAATTACCTTCCATAAGGGATATCGTAATCCAGGCATACTCCGGTCCATTACGGCCACATATTATGCCGGTACTTGCTGTAATGGACCTGCGTTGCTCAAACATTGTTAACATTGTCTAGAAGCCAGGCCAGTCTAACTTGACCCCTAAACTTGCTTTCCGTGGAAAGCGCCGCAGAAAAGCTGACGGGTCAACTTGAGTAGTCGGGCGCCCGCTAGCATTTAGCAGCTGGGCGTTTTCTATTCGGAGTCCTTCGGCTGCGTTCGGTGACGCTCGTGTGCGCTGACCCCGCCCTAGCGTGCGCTGTCTCTATCCCTCGCGCGTCGAAGTCTCAATCTGTCTCATGTCGCGATGCTGATCAGACGCCACACCCACTGACCAGCGCTCGGCTATTTTCCAATTATTATGTAGGAGCTTTTTGCGCCCGCGTCGATGCCGGAGATGATAAGTTTTCTAACAAAATGAGTGAGGTAATCTATATTGTTATTGTTGGTGAGTCTTACAACGGTCGCGGCTATCGGTTTGCTTCGAACTTTCCAGTTATACTTGATAGTTACTTTATAGAGACAGTAAATATTAAAGCAAGCCTCGCCCTTTTACTTTATGTTTTCTAATACATGGTAGTTTTAATTCAATCAATACCTAATTATTAGTCTCTGATTTTGATAATAATCTAAGTTTTAAATATTTCAGGTACAGTAATAATAATGGTCCATAAAATAAGTAAACAATAGGTACAGTAATTTAGTGACGTTCCAAAAACCCACTCTAACAGTATCGCCATCTACCGAACTAATAACAACTTAACCGTCCAACCTCTTAATGGATTCCATTACAAAGTAAAAGTTAGAAAGTGCCCGCGCAATCCCAAAACGACAATTGGTAAAAAAACTTAAACAGAGGCTGCCGTCAGTCCCATGACCCCTTACCTCTAGAAAAAGATAAAAAAGCCCGGAGAGAAATGGCGATGGGTCCCGAATATAATTACATTGCTGCATACCGTCAGCTAAATATAAGCCCAGTCCATGCTTTAAAGTTAATAGCAATCTTTATAGAGTAATGCGGGCGAGTAGTGATGTTTATCTGCGCGAGGTTATCGACGTCGATACGCGGCTATTAGTCGGTGGGCTATCGCATTGCGTGTGCCTCCTATTGTGAAGGCACGCGGTACGTTCTTTTGTTTTGCTGCTAACGGTGTAAGTAGCTCGACGGAATGCCTACTTAGTTATTGGCTAATTATATAATAGCCGGAGTTATTGGTTCTATTATTGATTTAACAGAATTGGTAGCGTAAGTAAGTAATTTTAGATTGTAGTGTTGTGATCGGTATGCGTTGTATCAATAGAGATCTACGTTGATTGAATTGGCATACTCTAGATTATGAACTATGACAAGACACAAAAAACTAAATATATCTGCCACACCTGCCGCTCTTCAGAGAGGAACTTAATTATATATCTTTACTCATGGAATATAAAACGATAAGCGTGTTCATTTTCTCCAATACTAATCACACTTTCTATATTTTTCCAATTTGCGATACATTTTAGACATGTTTTCATTTATTTTTACTTTTACTCGGAATTTAATTTTTGAAGATTACTATTCAGTTATTTTCTTTATACATGGCATTTATGAAGTAAATTAAATTCAGTAGAGTGCACCAACACTGTCTACGCTTTTTTTATTTTAGAGTTCAATTCGGTCTTGTCCTTTTTTGATGATAGGTTCTGAAAAATTGCTATCAAAGTCTTTTTACTCGCGTAATTGCCCAAAATGTAAATTGTCCCTTATAAATTGTCTATTTTCTTAAAAGGACAAATTGTTGCTTTTCTAAAAAATTCGCAAGGTTGTAAGGGTTCATTATCGTAGCTATCAAATTCAGCTAGCTCGCCACTACCACACTTACCGCGGATCGCACCTGCTCGATAAGCGCCATAACTCTATGCGCGGTATCTGCGCGCATCACTGGCCAGGAGCAAAGGCTCCAAGAGTAGGGGCGAAAATGATACGACCATGAGACTGGTATCAATTCTCATTCGATACTACTAGTAAGAGTAGATAACACCAATAATGATTTTATTTATTTATTTGTATTACATATGCCTGTATGATTAGGTATATTTACACAATTAAAAGAACATTTTTATAGCTAGGACATCACTTTTTTTAACTATCATCTTAGCGTGTAATTCCGGGTTACGTCCAAATCTGTTAAAGGCTTGGTTCAGCTGTAAAGGATAGTGAAGTTTAGACGGCAGTTCATTGTAATAATCAGACCCAATAAATCGTGGTTCATAGTCGAAACGACTCCCCGAGCTCAAAAGCGACCACTGACGTAACCGGGAATACCATATAGTGAGTGAATATAAACTCACTCATCTCACCATGCTAGCGATGGTAGCTCAGTGGTTCAGAACGCACCATGCATACGGGGGATCGTGGTTCAAATCCACGCGTGCACCACTGGATTTTTAAAACTATGAGCGTATTTCTACCATTAGCTCGGCCGTGAGGGAAACATCGTGAGGGAACCTGCACGTTTCGGATAGTTTCTGGAACGTGTAACCATGATTCAATTGGATCCCTTAAGTCAAACAGCAGTCGCTTTATTGTGATTACCAGACTCCCCAAATCTTGAATCATGGTCCAATTAGATCGAAAGCGATCGCTTACGTAACCGGTAATAACACGTTGAGACGAGTGAATATAAAACTTGGTATCGATACTTGAATTAGATACCAGTACGGCCGTCGTGGCGTGTCTCTAGCCAGGAGCAAAGGTTCTGCCAGGGCGCAGGCATCAATTTGCGCGCAGTAGCCGCCGCGGGCGCCGCGCCGCCCCTGTCATTAGCCCCCTCCCGCCCCGCGCGCTGGACCTGTAGGGCTGCCAGAGTGATGATCCATCTAAAAAAAAGATTTAGGTGGTTTTGATATGCAACTTATGCTACTCCAAAGAATTTCAACACACTAAATTTATTCCTTTGAGAAGAGTCGCTGTAATTTTTTATTAAAAAAATCTCTTATGGCGTGAAACGTGACCTGAAGATCAACATTAGGTATCAATTTTAGTTTGAATTTACAACCTAACAAAATTCAAGATGCTGGTAAATGCGTAATGAACAAAGATTATTTATTTATTTCCACACTAACAACTATCTTTACAGGTTAGACCTAATACAATAGTGTAACGAATTAATTAGACATAGATTAACACGATTAGCCGTGTGGTCCCCGGCAGAGTAGAATAAGCCACCCTCACTCTTACCGAGGTGTCGTAAAAGGCGACTAAGGTAAAGCTGCTGGCATGATCATCAGCACCCAGAGAAGGAAAACTCTGCATTTATATCAAAACCCTTGCTAACCCGTCTGCCAAGCGTGGTGAGTATGGCAATTACCCCTCACGTGACTGAGGGAGGGAGGCACGGGCAGCATTTAAATAGGCTGATGATAACAAGATCAATTGAACCTCTGGAAGTACATAGAAAACATGCTTTCACACTATTTATACAACATCGGAAGAGATATCTACCTTCATATTCATAATTCAATAACAAACACCAAACGAACCATTTATGTTCTAGCCTTATCATATATTTATAAATTGATGAGTACTTGGCCTTAAGCTTGATGGCTACTTTTTTGGAAGCGGTAGATTAAATTATTTGTATGTACTGTCTCAAGAAATTTGTTTTTAGACTTTAGTACCTTGACACATCATAAAACAATAATTTCCGTGTAAGTAAGTACGAGTAGAAATCAGAAAGTTAGATAGATTTATGACAAAGTACTAACTTGTTAACATTGATAATAATTGTTTTGACCTAAATTGATTGATGATAAATTAAATTGAAAAACAATTGCCAACTCATTAAATTAACAACCAATATTCTCACTCATACGTCCAATTAAACGAGCTTTTGCACTTATAACACCAGTTCAAACCAGACAAATACCTATCCACTAGCATCTGCTGGCAACCCTACCAGGAGCATACTTTAACCTTTTTTGCTCTACAACCTGTTCGGGACACGGCTGCTGTGGCCGCCCCGCGCAATTTAAGAGCGGTTCATGGCCATGGGCGCACGCAGTATCTGCGCCACGATTTATGGGGGCGCGCGCTTATAAATATTCTATGCGCGGTACTTTCGCTGACAGACGGGCATGGAATTAGATGCAGAAAATGGAATTAGATTAGGCCAGATATTGGAGTTTCTTAAGCAACCCCGTTATTTATTTCATAGGTGGCAGATGAGCAGACGGTTTACTTTGCCCTCCAACCTTTTACTAATCAACAAATACCAATTTTATACCCATGGCCTTGGGCGCACGCAGTAACTGCTTACCACAATTTATAGGGGTGCGCGCTTATAAATAGTTATTACAGTTGTTACAATAATGAAATTCTGTATTCTGCATCTTATTTTATTTTATTTTTCATTTATTCAAAATCCACAGCTCTTAAGAGTAAATTATAGTATATGATTACGTGAAGCTAACAGCAAGTCACAGATTTTATAAATACATTTTTAAAATATATTGCGCGATAAAATTCAGACGAAGCTTATTTTAAATAACAATTAAAAATTAAACACGCACACGTCACAAATTATCTTAAAAAGTATATAATATGAGGATTTTGTAGTATATATATATATAATAAATTTATTTATAAATATAAAGAATATCAATAACTATAGTATATATAATAGAAAATAATAAATATTACAGAAAATAAAAGAAGCAATAAATACGTAAATCTACATACATACATACATTATATGGGTGAGAGAATTAAACGCAACATCCCTTAATGAATAATATTTGTGTCATCAGGAGGATAATTGCTGAAGCACAAACTATTACGAATGCGTAAGGAATCTGCGAAATGAAATACGGACAATGGAAAATGAAAAAATCACATTGCATTCACTTATTGACAGAACAGGATTGAAAGTGCAAGCGAGAAATAAATCTGTATTACCTATACTGCCGGTTTAACTTATACAAATAACATTTTATACTACTTTATTTGAAAAATATTTCCAGAAAATTCAAGGCTATTGACGAGTATTTAGAAAAATACACATAGGCTTAGACAATTTTAATTGTCTAAGCACATAGGTATAACAGTCAAGCATAGGACCTCCTTCTTTTTTGACATCGGTAAAAAATACAAATTTCTGTGTCAAGATCAGAAGGCACTTTAGTGACATTGACAAGAGGGTGCTGTATAACGTTTTTCCTATGCGAAAATGTCAAAACAGCATTAGTTCCGACTTTTACCTCGTGCCAAATAACCGTGATTGGACTATATGTGTAAAGTAGGTTTAACGATCAAAAGTAAAAATCTTTTTTTTTATTTGCATTAGTTTGTACCATAGATTATATATGCCACCCTGTTTGTACCTTAGCTTAGGAATAATGTTTGTTCTGATGTTCTGTGGTTGTGGATTGAAATTCTGTGATTTGTACACAACTCTTACACATCGTTATACACTAAAGAAATCTTTATAACTATTTATAGTTAGGTTAAGTAAGATTAGTAATATAAATGAATAAATTGAGACAACATCACATACATTGTCCTGGTCCCAAACTAAGGTTTTTCCTTGTACTATGGAAACCAGAAACAACGACGGTACCACAAACACCCAGACCCAACACAAATATCTGTTTCATCAACAAACATTTGTGCTGGAGCGGGAATCGAACCCGAACCGAAATCGAACAATTTTGATTTTATTACAAACATACATTTCAGTTAAAGATGTGCTGTGATGCCAACCTTTAGATGTTAATTTATACAAAAGATATCAACGCAGTAGCTAGCACACTTCAGGGAGCGTCGATGTCTTATGTAAGAGCGAACCAAAACTCTGGAACCAATCATGTAACAAATGCTTTAGGCACAGTATAACAAGAGCTTTTGTTATACTGTGCTTGAGGTATAGCAATTTTGACATTCATGGAATGGTAAACAAAAATCTCGCTTTTAGTCGCTCTGTCGAAATGGGCGTAACAATGTTTCAATGATGTTTTGTTCTGATTATTACTTATCCTATTTTTACTCGTATAAATATTCTGACCAGTTTTCAAGCCCCACACCTTATCTATTTTACATTTTGTTACTAACTTTAGAATCTTAAAACGCGAAAGCAACGTATTATTTACTAAACCACAGTTTGGCCTTTGGTAGACTTGAGTCAACCACAAAAAAGAGCGAGCCCGAACTGGTCGGATCCTTCTCTGAACCCGTAATTCGACCCCCAATTAAACAATTTTCTCAAATATCACTCTGTTCCATTTGGGCCGGGGCTGTGACCCGGGGGCACGCGCATTAGGCCCGTAACCTCCATTATACTAAACGTGCCCTCCAACCACAAACATCCGAAGGTCGCCCGGGTCACTCCGACCCTTCGAATCTAATTCAGCCCTGTCTCACAACTCGAAACGCTAATTTTGATATTTATACATTTGCATAGAACCTCCGGAGAACAGTAATCTAAAAAAAAAAAGAGTCCCGCAAATTGACCTGTCCTTCAAGCCTGCGCGGGCGCCGCCGACCTGTCGCCGCGCGGCAATTCCGTTCCCATGATCTAGCCAGTAGCTATCTCACTTTAATTATTCATAGACTTTTTATGCGCTATCGCTTTTTACCGGCGGCTGCGCGCTTACTTCTCGAAGCCTTATAAAATTAAAAAATAAAATAATCGAGAGCCGGCGCAATTTAAAAAAGGAATACGTCGCATGACACGGATCGAACTCCGGGCAAATGTCGCGGTGTAAAAAGTGGTCGGACGTGGAGGAGCGGGGTTGCGGGCAGCGGCGGGGTGTGCGGGTGCGGGGCAGGACGTCACGTAGGCGGCGCGCTTTTTGTCAACGTTCCCGCGGAGATGACAGGTCGCTGGACGCTGCGCCCGCGACCCAGCGCGAATCGTCTTGATGCTTTCTATTTTAATCCGAACTTGCGACGAAGTTTTTTGTTTCTGTTTTTCCACTTCTGTTGAGTCATCTTGCCTTAGTACCTTGTAATAAATAAAAGTACAATGCTACTGTGCTTTTATTTTAACCAAAGCTATAATCTACCGGCCATAATTATAGATTTATCGACTTTCATTTTTTGCGTTTTATAATATTACAATATTTTTATAGATACCACTCACTCACTGCCTAAATCTACATAGTGCAAAGTCACTTAAGTTCATTTGATATAAAATTAAGATAAATACCTATATCAAAACGTGTGGGTCGCAGTACCCGCCAGCATGACATCGCGACAGGTGCGCTTGCGCCGGACATCGCGTAAGCTGTTTATTAAACCCTTCAAGCCAACAATCATTGGAAGGTCATTACTATGTTTTCAATAGTGTGCTTTTTCAAGATCTTCCTGGTATTGAAACACACATAACTAAGATTGTTAGATACAGAGGCAGCTGTGTTAGAACACTTCCCGTAGTCCACCTGCAGCTTGATATAAATATGTACGGACGGTCATGCCATGGTATAATTTTAACATTACTTAGTTGTATGTGGTGACCATTGTCCCGCTTTCTTAGACATTTCTATTGATGCCTGAATCTGTTGTTCTACTGTTGTCTTGTATCAATCTATCAATATATGTGATGTCGGTAAGCGCAGTGTAGGACGCCCTGCGACAAGATGGGATGATGACATTCGAAGGCTGGCTGGTGTGGGCTGGATGAGAGTGACCGAATATCGGGAGCAGTGGCGTGCATTAGGGGAGACCTATGTCCAGCAGTGGATGAGTGTGGGTTGCTGATGATGATGATGTGATGTTGTAAAATATTTATTTATTTATTTATTCTTCTTGCATATATATTCCTGCGTTTCAAAGACGTGATAGTAAAATAGCTAACGATCTTTATTAAGTCACAAATATTCGTGAGTAGAAACGTAGGTAGGTACTCCCATTACATTACATATCAACACTGGATAGTTAATAAAATTTGTAACAATATTCTGTTAAGAATAAACCTACAGTCCTCCCCACTGCCAGACAGCATGCCAAACCTGAAATATGAATCCTTGGACTTACATCCTCTTTCTTCTTTCCAGAATTTCCGAGAGCAAAGAATCGACGGCGCCGGCCTCCCACTGCTGACAGAAGATCACCTAACAGGGATGCTACAGATGAAGCTAGGGCCCGCGCTGAAACTCAGGGCCGTACTGGCCCGGCGTTTGGAACCCTGTGCGCCCTGCCAGGCCCTGAACCCGGCCCCTGCCACCCCGGCTACTGGGCCCCGGATAAATGGAGCCGCCCTCAAGGCAGAGCCGAGGAGCAACACCACTAGTCCGAGTTAGGACATTGCCTTGTTTGTCGATGAATAGTTTTTCAATTTGTTTGTCTCTGCTTCACTGAGGCGTTTTGGTTGTTCAGGGTAATGTAGTTTGAATCTACTTAATCGCCAATTACGATTGGAACCTCATCCCGCAGGATTTGAAAATGTTTTATCTACTTCTAAAAACTTCTTTCACACATTCCCTGTGAAACCAAAACGCTTCACGGTAATCAATATTGCATCACAACACAAATCACAATTGAAACTAATACATAAGGTAAATGTACCATACGTGGGAATGTAACTAATTACAAAACACGGATTTTTTCAACAAATAATGAAAATTATGTTTGTACATTATTACCACCATAATGTTTATGGGAAATTTAGGCGTCGCGTAGTTTGTGATTAGATGGAGATATGGCCTTTTATCTTCCGGATAAACAGGAATCCGTCGTTGTACCCAAGACTGGTGGTTTGCCTTATCAAGTTAAGCAGCTTCCCATGTTAGTTGTAATACTTCTAGTTAAATTTTAACTACTTTAGTCAGATTTCACGAGCGTAAAGTCTTCCTGTTTTATAGATTTTTGCATTTAGTTACGTTGTAAGGCGCTTTAGTTTTAAATGTTTAAATTTTCAAAAGTTTTTGTATATAGTAAATACAATATTTTATATATTGCCGTCCAAATGTGTTAATAAGGAATGTTTTTATATGTTGTTATAATATGTATAAATTCAGACAGATATAGTCTGAAGAGTAATAATAAATGAATAATAAATAGATTAAGTAAGATTTGTAATATTTTTCCCTACTATGAATAACATAGTGTGGAAATCATGAATATAATTAATAGATCTTCAGTAGAAAACTAAACCGTTAATACTGCTCATATAACTTATTTCAGGGTTTATAATTCCTTACTATTTGATGTCAATCAACAACACATAACATACAAAAATAATCCTATCAAACGGAATTATATAATCGGTGCTAAAAGACCCTCAGACAACATTCAAATGTTGTAAGGAAATGTAGATTTTATTTGTATATAAAGCCTATGGTTACGTACTATTTGAGTTTGAGGCTACTTATGTCTACATCTTATACAGGGTCACAAAGTTATAAACTGTATAGATATACATATATAAATATATAGTAATACGTCGCTAATACTTAGCATTTATTTATACCACACCTGAAGAAAGCTCAGTATACCGACTACAGTAATCGTTATAGCCTATAAAATGTATAATTTAGTTGGTTTGTATAATAACAGTTGATTTCTCTATAATTTGCATAGTACTTGTAAATAGGATCTAAAGTAAATCCCAAATCATTCCTCTTATAACCTTTTATAGATGTTAAATATATCCAGAAACAAGTTTGTGTAAAGAGAAGTTTGACCTGTGGTAATCTCCCTAATTGCCAAAATAGTTTAAAACGATACATACATGCATAATTTAGTAGTTGTATGGTATATAAATCGCAACACGTGAAGGGAATATAAGGTGCTAATGTTGGTGTGTACATAGTAAGATTTAGTCTCAGTGCCTTCATCCTGGTCTTCCTTAAATATATTAGTAATATTTTTATAATAAATAACGTTTTCAAAAGTATTACGGTTCTACGCTTTAAATCTGAAGTTAATAATACATTGATACTTACATAGATTTTAATTACGAGACGAATTTGTAGGTGATTTAAATATTTTAAGTATAGAGTCCAGATCCCTGCTTTTATTTGTAACTAATATTTTATGGACCAGTGACTTACGAGCTTGTACATTTGTGTGTATAAATAGTATTTGTAATGTCAAGTGTATTTGTGAATTGACAATAATGTTATTGTATATGTATGAGGGATCAAATAGATCCCAGGTATTTCAAAGATATAATTGAAAGCTAGACAGGTAAATGATAAAAACATGACTGTAAGTTTATACTAAAATGGAATAATAACAGATATTTTATACAATAAAAGAGGTAAAAATATGCCGATGGCAGTACAATCACGGTATGATTAAAGATCTCAATATTTTTGTATTAGCACAATTGTAATCACCTCATAAGACCACTTTGTCATACCGTGCTTATACTAGCTATATTGAAACTATTGTATTTCAAAGGGTAAAACATGTAATTAAAAAAATGCAGCGTGTATTAATGTTATGATTAATTAAAGAAAAACTGAAACTTTCATCAAAAACATTCGTATTAAGTTTCATGAAAACTGTTAGTCTCTAAAATATACGTAATAGCACATTTACCCTTTTAACTAAAGATCTATTTGTATCTTTTTAATTGTATAATTTTGAAATCTATCCATTTAACATTGCTGAACAGCGAAGTGTTTTGCGCCTGCAGCTCATACATACAAACAAGACTTGTGTGTTGTTATATGTTAGTGTATAATGTGTGTAACGGAGTTTAGTCACTTTGTTAATATCCTTGCGAACATGTACTTAGATAATCTAGCTGGTTTAGCTATTAATGCGGATTAAACGAATCCAATTTTAAGTATTTATGTGGAGAGAATAAAACAATGATTTATTGAAACTATTTCTGATGTTTTATTTATACTTTTAATGGTAACTTAAGGTTTCTACAAAATCGTATTATGTACATAATACACATATATATAATAGTTACTTGCAGCACTTACAAGATAAATAACAGCACTAAGATATAAAAATACAAATTAGGTACCTATATAAAAAATCGTAAGTTAAAAGTTAATATTAAATCACTTTTTAGATGTTGTTTGTATTAAAATGCTATCAACCATAAAAATAATTATCAAGATAAATTTTATTGCTCACAAACCATAGCAGTGAGACAATGAGTAAAAAGTATAATATCAGCCTATAAACTGTCCCACTGCAGGGCAATGGCCTCCATCATAGTAATCAAGTCATCGCTACTATGATGGGATTAATCTTAATCAACACGCTTTCCAAATGCAGATTGGTGATCACAAACAAGAGCAATGTTCGCAAAATTCGAAACATATTTTTCGCTCGAGCCGGGAATCGAACCCAGGACTGGCACTTAAACCACTAGACCAACAGGGCGTTGAGTATGATTATTTGTGTATTTTTTTATCATTCTTATAATATGAATCATTATCATTTATTTATACATAAAACCATGTTTATGAATGAATAAATTATTATGCTATGGTAAGTATTACAAGATATTATATAAAATATTGTTAGGTGCAGCCATGATTCACCGTAAAGGTATATGAATAGAAATATTTGGTACTTTTAATTTACAATGCATTAATCTAGGAGTCTACAACTTAAGAACTAAGCATACCAAACACCCATATACTCCAAATATTTTTAAACAGAGCCGGCTAGCAATCAAGTCATCGCCCCAATCATTGCGCGTGATAAAATTTCCGACTACTTTGTTAATAATTACGGCCCGTAATGCAATTACACACTAGTTTGATATATTAATGAATTACAGGGTGGCGTGTATTGCCGGTGCAATTAATAAGTCTCCGTAATAACCGAGGTTCATTTGAGCGCGGGTGTAATGTACACAATTTACAAACCAATAAAGTGTTGATGGCCGCACTAAAGATGACTTTACTCAATTGGTTTCTTCCTTAGCAAAGCTAATGATGATTTATTAGGCATTAACGTCTTAAAGGATGTAACGAGCTTCAGCTTATTGAATTCATCTTCGTCTCAAATAGCAGAATAAATACATAGTGTAGGATTGGTGATCGGTAGATGCATGATAGGAAACGTGTAAGAGATCGATATTTGAATTATAGAATGACGTGCGAGAGTGAGATAGACGACGTATGGCCGACGACTGTGAAAGGCGAAAGACGTAGTAAAGACGAATATATTATAGAAGCTCTTATTCCCGAAACCTGGGTGTATTATTTTATTCTGTCCCACATTTAGGGGGCTCGTCCGGGATGGATAAAGAATAAACATCGAAGGATTCGGAATAGAAGTTATAACGACGAAGGACGTAATGAAAAAAACGACGATCGGGAAAATCAAGACGAAACAAAGACGAAAAATAATTTGTAAGTTATATATGACGTGAAGAAGATGGTTGACGAAGAAAAAAGACGACGGATGGCCGACGACTGTTAAAGGCGTAAAGACGTAGGGCGATTATAATTATAGAAGCCTTATTCCCGAAACTTGGGTGTATTATTTTATTCCGTCCCACATAATGTGGGACAGAATAAATAACACACCACTGGTTTCGGGAATAGTTCTACTTCTTTAATATATAACCGTCCTACGTCTTTACGCCTTTCACAGTCGTCGGCCATACGTCGTCTATCTCACTCTCGCACGTCATTCTATAATTCAAATATCGATCACTTACACGTTCCTTATCATGCATCTATCGATCACCAATCCTACACTTAATATATAAATTTTTATATAAAAAGAAAGCGTATCGAAGTTTGTCGTCACTATTTAGGAATAAAGCATGATGCCTTCTAGAAGAATCTTGGGTATTACAAAAATCACGGTATTATAATGTATGGACAGTAATAAAAAAAAACACCAACGCTGATAGCTTTTCTTGTGGTTTTGCGCAGTTTATCAAGTACGGTGTTCCTTGGCAGTGCTGTGTCTAATTAAAGTGGATTTAACTTTGTACAAAATATATAAAGCGTGACAGAGGTGTAAATGGCACTAATTTCGGGGGACGTGACGGAGGTGTTCATTTCAATCTAAAAGTTTTCTTTATCAATTAGATTTTACATCATGTATTAGTCCATATATAAAGTAGTACATTAACGAATATTTAGGACATACTATTTATCATTTGTAGTCTGTTATATAAAAGTTAAATGTTGATTTGTAAGTTTGGCTCATTGTCGATAAAAAAGAAGAACGACCCAACTATGGGGGTAATCTATCGTAGATACGTCACATCACACGTCGCATTCTTCACTCTTGTTCATTCTTCTCCGCCACGAGTTCGAAGTTCCTCTCGAGGTGGTGCTTGCGTTTCGCCCGGTACTCCATCAGCTCAATGGTCAAATACCCAGCGAAGCCGACCAACAGGAGTCCGAGAAGAATTTGCAGTCTGTAAACAGAAGGCTCTTAAAAATGAGAGTGACAGATCAACTTTGAAACAAGCCAACACCCGCCGAAACGTACGCATAACAACAGTACGTTTTGAATTTTCTTAAAAGTTGCGTTTTCTATACCAACATTTATTTAATTTGCGAAGTTCCTATTAATTATACTACTCCATATTAACTGTGCTTTAATGGACAACGTTCATGAACGTGTAGGATAGTTTTTCAGATTTTTTTTAAATAAAAAAGTTATTGATAAAAACGTTAATTCTGCTAAGTAAAAAAGGGGCACTTTCAAGATTTTTGATACCTAAATTGATATGACACCGAGATAGCTCAATCACCTGTATTACGGATATCAGAACCAACAGCGGATTTACAAATATATACGAGTACACATAATATTTTTTCTTTTGTAAATACATACTTATAATACATAGAAAACACCCAAACCAATACAAACAGACATGTTCATGCTCACAAATTTTTGTACTGTGCTGGGATCGAACCCACAACCCTTGCACCAGAGGCTTCACTGCCACTGATCCAAACGGGTCTTACCTGATGGTAAGCGATTGCCGCCACCCATTAACTTTCTCACTCCCTCACTCGCTCTGGATCACATGTATATGGAGTGCCTCTTAGGTACATGGCCAAGTAAACTTTGTTATTATTTATTATGCTCGCTAACCCTATGTTTATAAGCGACTTTTTACTAACCCGTGGATTATGTTGTCTGAATAAATAAATTTGATTAACACCCGCAACAACAGTGGAGTCCCAAATGCCCCTAGAGTTAGTCCTCCGCTACCCTCACTTATTCGCACGCTTCACGCTAGTTTTCTATGAGGCCGTGGTGTGATAACTCTGGTCGTACCGTAGTATATATTGATGTAGCTCATATAATGTTACCTAGTTTTAACGCAGAGGTAGGGAGCCGTGGCGTAGGACAGCACGCTCCCCGTCGCCTCCCACAGCCTGAAGTTTGAGTATGCCGCCTCTTCATCTCCAGGGAACAAGATACCGGATAGTGCTGGAAAAAAACCCTTGTGATAATGGGCTCTAAGTATTTTTTTCTTCACACGAATGTTTTTCCAAAGTGGGAATCGGACACACATAGGCGCCATTGAGCAGTCATCACATAATACACTAACATTACCATAATATTCCGATTATTAGCTATGTATTACCTCTTTTTTTTTTTTTTTTGCGTTGGGGGAATGCCGCCGGCCCGATGTTCAATTGGCCGACGTCGCCACCTTTCGGCGGCGCCTTATGCATACCCGTCTGCCGGGGGGCAGACGGGTTATGTCGGGCTCTCCTCCAGTAAAACTGAAGGCCTACTGACTAAACCCCCAACGACGCTCCCTCTTCGCCAGAGTGGGAAGGAGACATGTGTACTAGTTAATGAACTCTGACTACACGTTCCTTCCCAGGCGTTGGCCCGCTTACAGCGCGGACCCTTCTATGCCTCCCCCAGATGGATTGGGGATGTATTACCTCTAGCCAGACGCCCTGATGGTCTAGTGGTTAAAGTACCGGACCGTGATCTCGGGGTCCTGGGTTCGATTCCTGGGTCGAGCAAGAAATGTGTTTCGAATTTTTCGAACATAGCTCGGGTTTGTGATCACCAATCCGCATTTGGTAAGCGTGGTGATTAAGAAACATTGAGACTTGTAGGTAAATCTTGATACTAGTCCGTCTTTAAGGTCTGGTCTGTTTAGATACAGATATATCGGGTTCTTCGCTTGCTATGCTAAAGGAATGCTATGAAGAAACCTTCCTCTGCCTGTTCTTATTAAGGCACATTACGGAAGCCAGGGAATACATAAAGCTACAGCCAAGACTGAATCGACTGACTTAAGGTGACGGGTGGGGCACACTAGCGATACCAATCGATTTTAATTTTTAGATAAAAATCGATTGGCGTCGCTAGTAGTGCCCTATCCGTCACCTTAAGTCCTAATCCCATCATAGTAGCGATGACTTGATTTCTATCATGGAGGCCTTTGCTCTGCAGTAGGACAGTTATAGGATGATAATTTTTTAGCCTAATATCTTTAACATCTTTCTCAAATCATCAGTCCATTAGACAAAAAATATATATTTGAAGTAAGGAACTCCTGTGTGGAAAAATATTTCCAAAGAGTAACTTTGCAAGGCAGGAGTTTATTTTGTGCAGAAGCTCAACCCATATTCGTTCAACTAACACTACCATTTAAATTGGCGAGGGTTTTGATATAAATGCAGAGTTTTCCTTCTCTGGGTGCTGATGATCATGCCAGCAGCTTTACCTTAGTCGCCTTTTACGACACCTCGGTAAGAGTGAGGGTGGCCTATTCTACTCTGCCGGGGACCACACGGCGTCTCATCATCTTTCATTGTCTCGATTGTTTGTCTGAAAATGATTTGTAACATGGCGAAGTACCTTTTTCTGTCTTAACTTTTTAGTCATTACTTCTATTATGTTTGTACAATGTTTGTGTAACTATTCGACTTAAATTAATGTTTACAATTTCACATTGGTTTTATCATTTTAATCAAAACCTTCAGTTTTAGATGGTTTTAGCCAAAACTGATAGGATCATTCGTTAGCAGTTTTGGCGACAAAAAGACCTTTAGTAAATTATGTTATTTTTATTGGTGTCCGCTAATATCAAGGAAGTTCATGGTAAAATTTAAAAATGAAATAGTAAAATTAATTAATGTTTTAAAGTAAAAAGATTTTTTTTTCTTTATTTAAGGACTTTTATACAAAAGTACATGTCAGTCCTATAGGACAATACATTAGTTTACACTTAGTATTAAATAATAATTAGTACAAATGAGACAAGTGGCTTCTCAGCCTCTTGTTTTGATGCAGTCTATTGCAAAATCCAGCAAAAACCTAAAGTAAAAAGTTACAGTACAAACAATCAATACAATTTCTAAAACTGCAAGATTTGGGACTGATATGTAATGTAGGGGTAATCACAAAAGATCAAAGTATTATACGGGTTCCATTTTTTCTCCTTTTGAAGTTCGGATTCCTAAAAAACCATTTAGGTTCTTACTATAGAGTAAGGTAATAGTTAATAATAATACTCGCTCTTACCATTGACCTGCACAAGCCAGACGGCATCAGCCGTCCCCCACACGGCGGCCAGCACGAAGAATATCAGCCACTGGTCGGGGTTCGGCCTCCACAGCAGCAGGGCCGTGATGAGGCACAGATTCAACAACTATCAGGGAATGACAATATAATAATATGTAGCAGATAATTTTTGTGTTACATGTAAGTATGTAAATATTCTTGTAGGATTTTTTTTAGATCGATAAAGGTCTAATCTTTATACATATTTTTTTATATGAATATGTCGAAAATAATAAATTCATAGAGCATCTCATACATTGACCTAATTTAGTTCCAAGATAAAGTATATTACACCTAGACACCGAACAAACACAAGTGTTCATCACACGAACGACTGTTTGTCCTCGGTGGGAATCAAACCCTTTGGCGTAAGCGGCAGGGTCACTAAAAAAATGCGCCAGTCCATCATCCATGATGTTGATGCCGTAAGCACACCTCACAGGCGCCTGATGACTAGCAATCACTTACCAGCGCAGCGATCATGACTGGCAACCTCCCCTTAACCTGGACCAGCGCGCTGACCACGGATGCCGCCAGTGCGTTGAACACGCCGAAGCAGATCATCACGTAATCGATGTTGCTGATGCTACACCCGCAGCATACGAGCGCCTGATGACTAGCAATCACTTACCAGCGCAGCGATCATGACTGGCAACCGCCCCGTGACCTTGACCAGCGCGCCGGCCACGGGCGCCGCCAGCGCGTTGAACACGCCGAAGCAGATCATCACGTAGCCGATGTTGCTGATGCCATACGCGCAGCCCACGAACGCCTGATGAATAGGTTCGTATTGATGCACTTGCATTAACAGACTTTTTTTTTGAGTGAACCATTTTTAGCTCCACCTACATCGATATGTAATATGATCGATGTCCACCTATAACCATTTTGTTTTAGATATTTACAATAACTTGATGTTAATATACACACTGTTTTATAAACCATAAGTAGAGCCATTTGTTGAGAATCAGGAGTAGATAGAATATACCTAAAGTCAGAGGATTTTTATGTAATGCGTATCTTAGGTACTTTCTTATTAAAAATGTTGTAAATGAACATCTTCTAAATGCAACTTATGGAGTGTAACAAATCGTAAATAAATTATGTCCTTTACTCCAAAAGTCACACGTTGAGTTACTAAGTACAGTTTGTTAAACTACAATATTAAACTAAATTGGGTGTTTTCTATTTATTATAAGTATGTATTTACATAAGAAAAGTGTTATATGTATTTGTAATACCACTGTTGATTCTGATATCCGTAACACAGGTGCTTGAGCTATCTCGGAATCAGATCATCAATTTATGTGTGTGATGTTGTGAAATATTTATTTATATGTTTATAAAATGCGTTTAAAATTAATCAGAAAGAAATGAAGAAATTGGACAGATTGAAATAATCACAATCATGATCATAATAATCATAATCCTTTATTGTAACCCAACATGTGGTTGTCTGTATAAAACACATTGAAGTAAAATTTATCATCAATAGAACAGAACGCCAACTCATTGCTAGCTAAACAGTATAGGCGTTACCTACAATTGCTTCGGTCGAACATATGTTAACTGATTTTGAATTGACTTAATTTTACACATTCTTTACACTCACCTGGGTGAAGTCAGCTGCCATGAAGGCCTGCTCAGCTCCGATGTACCCTATGACTGGTAGCAGCAGCAGCTGATATCTGTTTTATAAACATTAGGAAGTATACGAGAAGGCGGTATAAATAAAAACCCTTGTATCAATCATATTATTCATCGTCATCAACGATGAATAATATGATTGATACAAGGGTTTTTCGCCGTGTGGTCCCCGGCAGAGTAGAATAGGCCACCCTCACTCTTACCGAGGTGTCGTAAAAGGCGACTAAGGTAAAGCTGCTGGCATGATCATCAGCACCCAGAGAAGGAAAACTCTACATATATATCAAAACCCTCGCCAACCCGTCTGCCAAGCGTGGTGAGTATGGCAATTACCCCTCATGTGATTGAGGGAGGCCCGTGCCCCAGCAGTGGGGACTTAAATGGGCTGACGATGACATATTATTCGAATGTGTAAAAGTTACGAAATTGGGAACAAAAGACATCAACGCGTTTCTTTCTTCATAAAAATGACTTGAACATTATTTCGTGTCGTATAACCTCCTTTGATTACTACTATTGACCAGCCCTTACTTCGTTTTGGGACAATAATTCCACTTTATACTAATACTCGGAGTATCTCTGAAGGACCGCATCAGAAATGATGTAATCCGACAGAGAACCAGAGTCACCGACATAGCCCACCGAATTAGCAAACTGAAGTGGCAGTGGGCTGGTCATATTAGCCGCAGAACTGACAGCCGTTGGAGCCGTAAAGTCCTTGAGTGGAGACCGCGACTCGGTAAGCGTAGTGTAGGACGCCCTGCGACAAGATGGGATGATGACATTCGAAGGCTGGCTGGTGTGGGCTGGATGAGAGTGGCCGAAAATCGGGATTAATACTCGTAGATGGCGCTAGGTGTCGATTACATTTCTTGTTTTTGGATTACCTATAAGCGTTACCGCTGTCTGTTGGATTTACCTCATTATAAATAGTAAAAATAATATGTACCTAATAAACCAATATCACCCTTCCTCGCCTCCTCGCCTCCGGCCGTGTGGTCCCCGGCAGAGTAGAATAGGTTACCCTCACTCTTACCGAGGTGTCGGTAAAGGCGACTAAGGTAAAGCTGCTGGCATGATCATCAGCACCCAGAGAAGGAACACTCTGCATTTATATCAAAACCCTCGCCAACCCGCCTGCCAAGCGTGGTGAGTATGGCAATTACCCATCATGTGATTGAGGGAGGCCCGTGCCCTAGCAGTGGGGACTTAAATGGGCTGATGATGATGATGACCCTTCCTCATCTTAACGTGTAATTCCTATTTGCGTCCAAAGCTGTCGCTCTAGAGCCCGGGGTACGCTTGGACAATGATTCAAGATTTGGGGAGTCTGGTAATTCTGGTTACCTTCGCAACCCTTTTACAGCGGAACGAGACCAACTGAATCATGGTTACACGTCTCAGAAACTATCTTAGTCGTGCAAGCTTCCTCACGATGTCACCAGTATTCCCAGACACGAAATAATTTAGAAAAAATAGTTTTCTAGGCGACCAGAAATTTAGCCGTTTGCACTTTGGCTCTTACTTAAGTTTAAATAAATAATAAATAAATAAATATTTCACAACATCACATACATTGATCTGACTCCGAGATAGGTAGCTCAAGCACCTGTATTACGGATATCAGAATCAATAGTGGGATTACAAATATATACATAGAATACTTTTCTTTTGTAAATACATACTTATAATACATAGGAAACACCCAGACCAATACAAACAGACATGTTCATGCACACAAAATGTTTGTACTGTGCGGGGATCGAACCTTTGCACCAAAGGCAACGTTCACTACCACTGTTCCAAACGGGTCGTCTAGTTTATTTTATTATACCTGTGACGCAGTTGCCGAAGAGTGACTGCCAAGAGCCGCAGCCCTGACTTGCCGCTGCACGTTGTCTTGCGCCCTGCGGTATACCTATTCGTACCAATAAGAAGCACATTTAAAATTCACACGCTCATGGAAGAACCTCACTCCGGTAAAATGGGTCAACTCAAACTGGAGTGCAACCACGGCCTCACAAGTAAACTGGCATGAAACAGAGCCTGTGTTGGGTTCAGCTGAATGATTGAGGCTAACGGAGGGTCCCCATGTCACTCGCCCACCCATGGACAGATGAGGGAGAGTCCCAGGAGTTTTAGTCGGTATGCCTCTGGCCGGCTTCTCGTTAGGAGAAGCCGTCGCCAGTGGAGAGTCCGACATAACCCATCCGTTTACAGACGGATGGGTATGCGTAACGCATTTCTCCTGGGTCACCAAAAAACAAAAAGGCTAGCGGAGGGTAGGTATAGGTTAAAAGGTTGGCAGCGCACTTGTGACTCCACTCGTGTTACGGATGTCTATGAGCTGCGGCAATCGCATAAAAAGTAATAATGTTTACATTTTTCATGTGAAATGTGTGTAAATGGCAGACGAACAGACGGATCACCTGATGGTAAGCGATGGCCGTTGCCCATGGACACCCGGGACACTAATGGAGTCACAAGTGCGCTGCCAATCTTAAAACCCCCCCTTCCCCTGGGTTGGGCCTCCTTTACCCTCACTCACGCAGCGAAACACAGCGAAGTGCTGTTCACGCTGGATTTCTGTGAGGCCGTGGTATCACTCCGGTCGAGCCTGCCCATTCAAGCCGAATTGTGGCTCTCCCACGGTCGATCAGCACAGTCATAATAATACTTATTTTAAATTTTATATATTTAAGTTTGTTACTAGTCACCAACATATAATCTATTATCATTGCGGTTGGTGCGGTAAGCACCACATAGTACATATAGTACCATCATGTGCACTAACCGTTCAAATATAAACCTTATTACGATGGTATAACAATCGAGGTATTTACGTTTTATTGCAGGCGACTATACAACAGCCTTACCTGGTCAGTGAATCGACCGCTACAGCAACCAGTAAGACAGCGCAGGCCATGCAGGCCAAATATATCCCAGCGATGACTTGGATCTTCATAGGAGAAGGCGGTGCCAAGTTTGTGTTGCCCTGCAAATAACATTCAATGAATTTTGAGCTTTATTACTTAATATCTAGTGACCTGCACACATTCGCACAGGCGCAATATTATGCATGTATTACTGTATTATATTTTAAAAATCGAAGCATACATGAATATGAGCAATAAAATAATTTGTATTTCTTGCTGGTTTCTTGCTGGTACTGAGTTTCTTGCTGGTGTCTTCTCAGTAGAAATTTCGACATTCCGAACCAGCGGTAGATAATATGTACTATTTTGACATTCATAAGTGGTCTGTGTCGACCTAAATTGAGTAAAGAATTTTTCATCTTATCTTTATTTGTATGTACAACCTGTGTGGATAAAGAATTTGCGTCTATACTCGCACTCGTGGGGTGCGAGTATAGACGCAAATAGTGTGCGAGCGAGAAGTGAATAGATGCGCCGCCATTTCTGATCCCATTCTTTATCCGCAAAGGTAGTATATATAGGGCCAGACAGCGAAAGCGACTTTGCTTTATGCTAAGCCATGTACTTAGTAAAATATAGAATAGAATATTTGCGCAGCAAGAAGAAGGCCCACGTTTAGCACTGGACAGGTACAGGCGGACTATACAGGCTAGCGCTACCAACCTTTTAACATTTTTCTTAATTGAGGCTACACATTTCAGACGTTACAAACGCTGGCAACACATTAGCAATCTCTACGATTTCGCAGATTGCGGCGTTGATTAGGACTGACTATCAGGTAACCCGCTTGCTTGTTGGTTGTCTCTAACTTAAAAACGTTTCCAAACTAGTTGTGCAATTTGTCAAATTTTTTTCCGAGAGCCGATGGAAGAATTTTGACAGATTTGTATACAATGATTGGATGACGACCCGTTTGGATCAGTGGTAGTGAACGCTGCCTCTGGTGCAAGGGTTGCGGGTTCGATCCCCGCACAGTGCAAACATATTTCTGTGTATGAACATATCTGTTTGTATTGGTCTGGGTGTTATCTATGTATTATAAGTATGTATTTACAAAAGAAAAGTATTATATGTATATATTTGTAATCCCACTGTTGATTCTGGTATCCGTAACACAGGTGCTTGAGCTACCTATCTCGGAGTCAGATCAATGTATGTGATGTTGTGAAATATTTATTTATTTATTTAATGATGTGTGATGTGACTATTCGTCTTTGAATCTCTATTCAAAGATTCGTCTTTGAATAAAACTACTCGCACATTCTTATGCGTCATATATATTGACATACGTGTCCAGCACTGGCGCTGCAGAAGTTGACCCCACACGTGGATCCGAAGTCCACCATCGGAGCTGCTGTACTGTTTGTGAAGATTGTGTCTTCTGCTAGCGTCCCGTTCGTCGGGAGCTCTCCTAGCGATGACGATAGAACTGTAAATAAAAATGTATGTATCATAAGGAATTTTCATTGATGTGTAAGGGTCCAAACTGCAACGGGCCCGGGCGCATGTACCCGCACGTGTCCCCGCGCGTGGCTACGCGCGGGATCCGTAGTGAGTTGCCGCGACATTTTCAATTCAATGTTGACATGTACAGTACAGTCATGTCAATCGAGAACTATTATATTATTTAGAATTATTCTATTATTTTGCATAACGACGACGATTACATAAAAAAACGACAGCTCGTAAGCCCCATACAAGGTGGCTATGTGGAAAGTTTGTGGCAAAGTGTAGTAAATTACTTGATACATATTTATTAAGAATAAGAAAAAATACAAAAAATGTTTTTACGAAGACTATATAATCTTTGCAATATGTACTTATTCCTTTTTTTGGTTATTAACAGGTTTATTTTTTCTTTTAAATTTTCATAGTCACTAACATTAGAATAGTTAGGTATTTACGATATTATTCCGTGCCCATGGCGCTTGCAACAGCGCCGAAATATTGGAAACAAAAATAATGTAGATGTTAAAATAAATGTGGGATGGGGCCAAACCCCAGCAACAAAGCCAGGAATTTAAGGAATAAGTAACTCTATAAGTGTCGCGTCGTCTTCACACCGTCTTTACGTCGTCATCGGCCATTCGTCGTCTATCTCACTCTCGCACGTCATTCGAATTCAAACATCGAACTCATACACGTTCCTTGCAATGCATCTACCGATCACCAATCCCACATAAATATTTTTTAATTGGAAACTCCATATCAATAAAAAATAATAGACGAAAAAAAACGCTTTAATTATCTACTAGTTAATGCTTTATCGAGTGCTTAAAATCAATAAACAGGTAAGTCATAATTTTCAAAATAAGGTAGTAGGAAGTGAAAAGTTGAATAATTGAGATACATACACACTAATATTTGTTAATTTATCATATGACTTTTAAGACACATATCTTAATTGCGGTTTAATTACTGCAATATCTCGCAAATGGCACTTACTACAACTGTCAAGATCTGTAGTGTGTGCCTTGATAGTTTCCCTAATAAATAAATTGAATAAAGTGACGATTAATGAAAACCGTCTAATTGGTAATAATATCTTATGTACTTAACTTTATATTTGAAAAAGTAGCAATCATTCGAAGTCCAGTGGGTTGTCCAATACACCGCTGGAAAAATGAGTGAGATCGAAAAGGATCTGTGCAGAATCTTGGCTCTTTTTATCGTTTATAAGCTTTGGGTCGTTGCGCCTACATAGATAGTGTAGTTAAATGCAAAACTCTTACTAGCAGAAGATATGAGGTTTCCCCAAATCTGCGCCATTTGGTAGAACATAAAGAAGAGACCGAAGAACCTCATTACCAGGACATCCACCGGCACTCCCGACAGTCTAGAGTACGGCTCTGCCACCTGTAATATGACGTATTTGATGATTCAGTTATCATTATCATTCATCAGCGTGAAAAATAAATCGTATAGCTATTAGACAACCGTTAAACGCTTTATGCGAAGTTTTAACGCGACTTAACTATCAATTCGAGCAGCAAAAAAATACGTTATTCAATTTATGTTGATTCGACCAATCTTAATCCTATACTAAATCTATGGTATAGCGCTGTCATTCTATACAAATCTTACGATATACCATAGATTCATCCACGGATTATGGTTGAATCGGACTTAAGACCCATGCAGAAGACTTATAAATGTCATCTGTACCTAACACCACTGATTTCTAGTGAGAAGACACCAGCCAGACTCCTAATCATAACACTAAATTCAAATAAGAGGTTCGAATCTAAAATCAGGCATGGGTACCTTGTCAGGAAAAGTAAAAAATACACTGTCTATAAGCCTTGTGCCCATCACCCCTAGGTGACTGGTTGACAGCATGACCAATTGACCAATAACGATTTGCAGAAATGCTCGCCATTACGAGACAAGGAATGTCCCTCCACAAGGTTTTTTAGTAGAGTGGTGGCAGCATGTATTGCTAATGTTGGAGAACTTGTTTTTATGTGATAGGTGGCAGACGAGCAGACGGTTTAGCTGATGGTAAGCGATTGCCGCCGCCCATAGACACCCGCAACATCAGTAGAGTCACAATTGCGCTGCCTAATCTTTCCCCTGGATTGGGCAGCGAAACAGCAGAAACGCTACTTTACGCCGGTTTTCTGTGAGGCCGTGGCATCTCTCCGGTCAAGTCGGCCCGTTCATGCCGAAGCGTGGCTCTCCGTAAGTATTGAGAGAGTACTAAATCTATATTTTTACAAGATCACAGGATGAAGATTTTTTTACGTTAAAATATTGTAGCTTATGGTTATTAATTCTCTATGGTTAATGTGAAATAGTCTCACCACAGACAGGTAAGTGCACTTGGCGCACCAGAGCGGCCCCCCACCGAAGCCGACCATCATGCCGGTCGGGATCAGCGTGTACAGCCGCGGATAGAACTGCGACGCGATGAACGGCATGTACGCGATGAATGACAGCGCCACCGTCCACTTGCAACCGAGCCATCTGGAAATCGACACAAATTCATTAAGGGCTTTATTCATTAACTAGTGGCCCACCCTCTCTTCGTTTCGGTACATTAATTCCACTTTATACCAATAGATGGCGCTAGGTGTCGATTACATCGCGCAAGCGTTTCGTGGTTTAGGATTACCTATACGCGTTACCGATTCCCTTTATAAAGCAGCGTTTACAGCGTTACCGTTATTTGTTGGATTTACCTCTTTATAAATAGTATAGATAGACGTTCAATAAACCTTTGTTACCTTATACGGTGTTATAAAGCAATTTTGACGTTTTGAACGAAGAAAAATCGTACAGAATTTTCCAATAAGGAATAAAAACTGAAAGCTTTATAACACCGTTTTAGTTAGCAAAAGCTTAACAAACATTCATGAAGAAGACGGTGTTATAGAGCATATTTGAAGTTTGAAACTAAATTTGTTCATTAAAAAAATTCGAAAAAAGAATTTAAACTTTATAACACCGTTTTAGTTAGCAAAAGCTTAACAAACATTCACGAAGAAGACGGTGTTATAGAGCATATTTGACGTTTGAAACTAAATTTGTTCATTAAAAAAATTCGAAAAAAGAATTTAAACTTTATAACACCGTTTTAGTTAGCAAAAGCTTAACAAACATTCATAAAGAGGACGGTGTTATAGAGCATATTTGACGTTTGAAACTAAATTTGTTCATAAAAAAAATTCGAAAAAGAATCAAAACATTATAAAACCGTTTTAGTTAGCAAAAGCTTAACAAACATTCATAAAGAAGACGGTGTTATAGAGCACATTTAACGTTTGAAACTAAATTTGTTCATTAAAAAATTTCGAAAAAAGAATCAAAACTTTATAACACCGTTTTAGTTAGCAAAAGCGTAACAAACATCCATAAAGAAGACGGTGTTATAGAGCACATTTAACGTTTGAAACTAAATTTGTTCATTAAAAAAATTCGAAAAATGAATCAAAACTTTATAACACCGTTTTAGTTAGCAAAAGTGTAACAAACATTCATAAAGAAGACGGTGTTATAGAGCATAAACCTTTGGTAACTAAAACGGTGTAATAACCGTTTTAGTTACCAAAGGTTTAACAAAACACTTGCTCAGCACGATGATATTGACTTGTATGCCGACTGCTGGGGTGGTCTGCTTCGAAAATTTCTGACACACTAGGACATTAGGGCTACCAGCAATAACTGGGTATTTAAATATTGACGTGTGGTATTTTTGTTTTAGATTATTATTATTGAACCTATTTGACACTTCTTGCCATTTATGTATTTAATTTGGTATTCTACTGTTGTATTATTGACACATTCTAACTTTGACATGATACCTATTTGGACAATATTTCTTTTTAATGTTTTGTGTGCGTTAAATTGCATAATTATTGACTTTATGTTTTTGTTTTTTTTTAAATGTTGTATTGACTCTCTGATTGATTGATTTGAATATTTAATGTAATTAATGTTTATTTTCCTTTTCTTTTCTTTTTTAAAATAAATTATCTTGTTGCTTTGGAGTCTTTGAGTATACTCAAAGTTTGGAGTTGTCTGTAAGCATACTTGTAAGCTGAATAATAAATAAATAAATAAACAAACAAACATTTGAATATGACCTTAGTATGTCGAACACTATTTACATATTTTAGTACTGTTAGAGTCGAGACTCCTCAGTAATGATGAGATCCTTAGGTGTACGTACATCGCGGATATGCCTCATCTTTGCTTATAGTTCCCGGTTGCGTCCAAAGCTGTAGTTTCGAAGCCTGGGCCCCTGGGTACGCTTGGACCAAGATCCAGTATTCGAGAAGTCTAGTCTTAAGTCGAAACTGAGAATAAATACTAAGTTGAATTTGTGTTTTCCTATACACATAAGACTCTACATTGTACCTTTTAACTTTTATCGTAAAGCACTTTTTTAAAACTAATAAATTTATAAATCATATCGTAATGTTTTCACCGTGGGAGAGAGTGATACCACGGCCTCACAGAAAACCGGTGTGAAGCAACACTGTGCTGTGTTTCGCTGCGTGAATATGAATGAGTATTTACATTTATTGATCAATTACCTAAGGTATGTACAACACATGGTACAAAACAAAATTAAAATGCTATTATTGATTGATTCAATAATTTGGCCCTTAGTCCCAATATGGCGTGCCGATAATTACTCAACAATCGTTATGTAGGTACTATTATGATCGATTTTGTATTCGAAACCAATTATGAAGTAATTTATAGTGTGTAGGAGCATGTTGTTGCTATAAAACTATATCTAGTATCAAGTTCACTTTACTAGTTTTAGTAACAGACAATTTAAATTTCAAATTTAGAGCACAAAAGCAGACCCAAAAGTTAAGTTTAAGGATTAAATAAATAGTATAAGTGTTTTCCGGGAGGCTGAAGAGAGAAATCGTTAAAAAGATATTGGGTTTAGTTGCTACCAATTTAAATTAATGGCGTCGCTAGTGTGCCCCTACCCGTCACCTTAAATGGTGACGCGCTTTGACTCTACGTCTTTCTGATGTGTGGGCGGCTACAATCTCTAACCATCAGGTGAAACGTCTGCTCGTCTGTCACCTACCAAATAAAAAACCTACAGGAATGAAAACTTGAGTGAAAACTCAAATCGTCATCATACAAGTAAAATAAAAACTAGCATATTAAAATTTTCCTACCTTTCATTATCAAATACATATAATCACAATGGATATAAAATTTTAGAGACTCATTGCCACTCTATTCATTTTAAAATCGATTAAGTTTAATCTTATTTTGACCTTTGATCAATCGATAAGTTCCCATTAAGATTGTCGTGACCCACCTTTGTAGACTTAAGGCCAATATGCAGCCTCCACAATTTTCAATGCACAATGCATCGATGGTGCACTTTGTATAATGGAATAATATTTCTAAGATCTATGCATTTTAATGTTTTATCAAGATAATATTAATGAAACATTGAGACTTGTAGGTAAATCTTGATACTAGTCCGTCTTTAAGGTCTGATCTGGTTAGTTACATACATCGGGTTCTCCGCTTGTTATGCCAAGGGAATGCTATGAAGAAACCTTCCTCTGCCTGTTCTATTAAGGCAAATAATTGAAGAAGCCAGGGAATACATATAAGCTATAGCCAAGACTGAATCGACTCACTTAAATAGACAATAACCGCAATAATAGGTTTTTTTTTTAAATATACATTGAATTCCACGGACACTGGTTCCGTGCCTTTTTTGTACTTATTCTTATTTAAGGGTCAAAAAAATTTAACATTTTCTCCGCGACAAAATTAAATTAAATAAAGTTATAATATCTTAAGTTTATGCATGGTTATTGTTAGTAGGATGAATGTAGTGTAATTGTAAGTGGGTTTTTTTATGTCTTTGGGGGTAGGGGGTTGGTTTTTACGTAGTTATGTGCCTCAGAGGGGAGGGTTTTAGGGGTAAGTGGTTATTTTATTGCTTGTTTGCAAGCTTGTCCCTAACCGAGTCATCACCCCGGCGGATCGCCATTTTGAGGTTATACTCGGAGATTTTTTCGATGGTAGCCTTCGAAGCAATAATAGGTTTCAGTTAAGGAGATGTATTATGGAAACTAACGATCACGAAAGAAAAGGAGGCGGTGTGTGATCAGTTGATTTTCTAATAGTAGCACAGTACTATTGTCTCACCTAAGCCTGTAATTAAAAGGTGGGCCAACGTTGCAATCACAATGGACGCCATTGCAGTTCCAATGGACTGCAATGAGATGGAATCACATCCGTTGGCACTGCCATTCTGGCCGGCAGATTCTTCTTCGTGCTTCGTTTGCACACATGCACTGGCATCGAGTTCTTTCTTTTCTTCATGTTGAGGCTGCGTTGTGAGGAATATAGTTCTAAGTAGGTAGGTTGTAACATAATACTTACTTTATTATAACAGCTGGCAGCAATATATTGGACAGTATGAGCGAGAAGTAGATAGCTGCAAGAGTGAAGGCACCTGCACCCGCGTCGCTGTTCACCGAGCTCTGAAGGTTGGCAGTGCCGTGGAACGCCGTGAAGTGCACCATGAACGCGAACCCCAGCACCAGGATGTTCCTGTTGATGCGGAACTTCTCTCCAGATCCAAAAGTCACAGACTCCGCCATTTTTAGTTCTGAAACACAGTGGAATAAAATGAACGTCGTGTAAAGTACCGAAACGGAGATTCAATAAATAAATATGTCACAAAATCGAATATCTTCATCTGACTCCAAGATAAGTAGCTCAAGCACCTGTGTTACGGATATAGACTAGACTAGAACGAACAGCGCAATTACAAATATGTATATTCATTTAACATTTTTCTTTTGTAAATACATACTTATATTAAATAGAAAACACCCAGACCAATATAAACAGATATGTTCATGCACACAAATGTTTGTAATGTGCGGGGATCGAACCAGCAACTCGCTAGTGAACGCTACCTCTGGTACGAAGGTAGCGTTCACTGCCACTGATCCAAACGAGTCGTCTAAGTAAACCATTGCTGTGAATGCTTTTTGCATTTGAACTTAATTTCTGAATAATGTGTGATTATTGGCCTATTCTGTGGGCCCATTGTGCCTCGGATCGGAGTCGCTGAAAAAAATAAGCTGATCGAGTAACTAATATGAACGAGTGACTGACTGGATGGCGCAATTGGTAGTGACCCTGCCTCTTACGCCAAAGGTCGTGGGTTCGATCCCCACCCTGGACAAACATTCGTGCGATGAACACTTGTGTTTGTTCAGTGTCTGGGTGTAATATTTGTATTTAAGTATATATTTGTGTTCCTCTGTTGTCTGATATCTGTAACACAAGTGCTTAATCTACTTAGCACGGAATCAGGTCAACTTATGAGATGTTGTGAGAATTATAAGAATTATTGTGAAAATTATATGTAATGTGTATTTGCATTTGTCTAAAGTAAGGAAAGAAAGTAGTAAAACTAAAGTTACGTACTTAAGATGACGGGTAGGGCACACTAGCGACGCCAAGCGATTTTAATTTTTAGCTACTCATCCGGATCTATTTTAAACAATTTCGGGGTTACAATCTCTCGGCAAACACCTATACTATTTGTTAAATAACCATGCACACATTTTAATTTTAGGCGGTAATCCAAAATACGAGTGCAAAAGCAGACCAACCAGTTAACTATAAGTATTAAATAAGTAGTATAGGGGTTTCTCGAGCGATTGTAACTCCGAAATGGTTTAAAATAGATCCGGTTTAGTAGCTAAAAATTAAAATCGATTGGCGTCGGTAGTGTGCTCTTCCCGTCACCTTAATAAGTATTAAACTTGAAAACATCTTATATCACCTGTACATACACGGTCTAAAAATGTTATAAATACCTTAAATTGTCTAACTAAATACCCAACCTACTTTACTCCATTCTCAAAATAATGTAAAAAAAAAACACGCATTAATGACAAAAAAGCCCCGTAAAAATGTCATCACAAAATGGTAATTTTAGAAGCGGAAACCAAGTGCACCCTTCTCCTAGTTGCCATTCAAGGATATTGCTGAACCGACTGACAATATGAACCAGTTCCAACCAGTCATTCACTGACCACTGCAACATTATCTATATTACTCCGCGTGGGCTGATATTGACGATATCAATTGCATACTATTACAAGTTAGCTTTCATCATCATCATTTCAAAAAATAGACGTAGAACCATAATTCAGTTGGTTTGGTTCCCCTGTAAAGGTTTGCGGAGGTCAGACAGCAGTCACTTCATTGTAATTACTAGACTCCCCAAATCCTGAAACTAGACTCCCCAAATCCTGAATCCTGGTCCAAGTGCACCCCCGGTCTCCAGAGCGACAGCTTTGGATGCAACCGGGAATCACTCGATAAAATGAGATAGAGACAATGATGGAAATACATAAATGTTTACCACTCTCCATCAGCCAATAAACGTCCACAGCTGGACATAGGCCTCCCCCAATGTTCTCCACACAGATCGGTCCTGTGCCGCCTGCATCCAATGGATTCCCGTGAGATTCACCTTGTGAGGGGCCTGCCACGGTTGCGACTTCCTGTACATGGCCTCCACTCGAGAACCTTTCCGCCTCAACGGCCGTCTGTTCTCCTCGCTATGTGCGAAGACAACAGACTCGCTATTGCCAATTGAGGCATGCAATCCTTTGGGCTATGTCTGTGACCTTAGTTCTCCTGCGAATCTCATCATTTCTGATACGATCACGCAATATTACGGATCTCGGAGTCTCCGGCATAGCTCTCTCCATTGTTCTGGGTGACTTTGAGCCTCAATCGGCACATTGTAAGCGGCCACGTTTCGGTTCCGTATAATGTCATCACTCGCATCACACACGCATTAAACACTTTCGTCTTGAGACACTGCGGTAGAGGGGCAAAAAAACAAGTTGCTACAACAACAACCAAGTTGCTTTACTATTGACAAAATTAGGAAGTAACAATGACCTAGATGTCATTTTAATTTAATGTACAGGTATTAAGAAGGCAAGTAACAAGAGTTGAATTCCTTGGTTACTGATTTCCTCATTTATTATTATGCTTTCCGATTTTTTTTAAATGGTACAGACCAAAAACTAAGCGGCAGATTTGCCCACATTGTGGTTGATTTCCGCGATTTCGTTTGATTGGAGCTATGGTAGCTCAGTGCATAAGAACGCGCCTTCCATGCAGGGGATCGTGGCTTGAAATCGAGCATGGACCTCTGGGCTTTTTCAAATCAATGTACCTACCTACGTATTTCTACCATTAGCTCGACAGTGAGGGAAAACATCGTGAGGAAACCTGCACGTTTCGGATAGTTTTTAAAATGTGTTACCATGATTCAGTTGGTCTGGTGCAAAGGTCAGACGGATGTCGCTTTATTGCAATTAGCAAGCTCCCCAAACGAATTGTAATTTAAGCATACCCTGGGCTGCAAAACGACAGCTTTGAATGCAAAAGGGAACTACACGCTAAAATGACGATGAGATCGTTATATTTATTGGTAATGGTTCCAGTTCCAGCGCATACATAAAAAAACATCACACACCTACGTCATAGTCCAAATCCTAAAGGATTGTGGGTAACACAAATATACATATTTAAATAGATTATTAACATTCGGATAGTGAACAATCACAAGTGCTCATCATCTAGATGTTTGATCAGAGCGGGAATAGTGCCTACGACCCATGGAGACAGAGGCAAGGACAAACATACGCGCCAACGCTTCAGTGATTTAATTAAAAACATACTTATTTTGTGTTTTGGCGTCATGGTATCTTCATTGTTTCCGGTTACCATTAGTACAAAGGAAATCCTTCTAAATTAGTGTAATCACGTGGCTTACGAAAAACAAACTATCATTCATCATCATCACTATGGTGTTTAATAATAGTAAGTGACTTAAAGACTTCAATACATGCCTGTATCATGGCTATATAGGTTCTCTTTTACGATAAGGTATATTACTTTGGGGAAACTCAGTCCATGTGAACAGAGTACTTATAGCCCAAAATCAATGTGTAAGGGCACTCACAACGTAGACGTTATGACATCCTGCAGACCATTCTTCAAGAGTCTAAACTTGCTGACTGTCCCAAGCCTGTGAGATTTTTGAAGTGTGCAATTTGTGTAAGGTAATCCTCACCTTTTCAAGTCACAAAAAGATGTCTGTTCCTTCAATACGAGGTTTCCTAATATACTTGTTTTGCCTACTGTGACAACAAGTTTGTACAGCGGAAATACATATTGCATGGCGATAAAAAATTATAAGAGATTAGGAGATGACCTTAAATCATTACCTTTACATTAAAAAAATGGTTAATTGAAAATAGTTTTTACTCTGTTAATACATACTTTGACTCATTTAAACGGGTGTTGTAACCCAGTTATTTTATTTTAGTAATAAATGTTGTACTTAATCATATTAATTCATATTTATATATAATCCAATAATTATCTCTTATTTGTTAATATGTTTGCATGCCAGATTCTGGTGAATTATGAGTTCATTTATATTTTGTATCATCTGTGTTGTACCATTTTTCACGCAAATAAAAATTATTCTTATTCATATATTCACAATATAGGCAAGAACACATACATGGTTTTATTTTTTGGTAGGTATAGCTAAATACTGACTGATAGGGGTTTTTAGTTTCATAAAAAGTTTTGTAATACGTAAGAGAACATTTCATACAATTTAAAAAGCCTCTGCATGGAAAGACATTCCAATAAAACCACTTTGATTTATAAAATTGTAATTTTAAATCATCATACAAAACAAGATTATTAAACTTATGAAATAACACACGTATAACTTTATACAGGGTGTATCGGTAAACATTTACCTCCCTTTAACCACGTCTTCTACCAAGCATTCTAAACAACACTTTTTCTATGACTTTTGAAAATTTGCGTCAAATAATAAACTTTTCATACAAATTTGGTCACATGACTTGGCCATTTTGAATGGGAAATCGAACATATTTTCAACGAATTTCCAAAAGTCATAGAACGAAATGTTGTTCAGAATGGTAGAATGAACACGTGGCTAAAGGGATGTAAATGCTTACCGATACACTCTGTATGTATAGTCACAGATATTATAATATTATCACTTCTTGACCTTGCAAAATATAGTGTCTCACAGAAGTCATACACTTTATACCTACTAGGAAATGCACACTGCCTATGTAATTAAGATATTATCTAAATTTGCATTTCCATTTATATTTATATTGACTCAAAAAAAGAATGTTAAAAGTGTCGTCGTGTATATCATTTATAAGTTTATCAATATCTGATATAGAAGATATTTTCGGGTAGAGGATTGGTCTCATCATAACTCGCCCGAGAATTTCAAGATTTTTTTGTTCGCTGTTCCAACTATAAGCAATATTTTAGTGATGATAATGCATACTAAACTCTACAAAATAAAAATAATGCTTAGGTTAGAACCAGCGAAAAAATCCTAAAATTGGGAGAGTAGTGTTAATAGGACGAATTGTCCCCTATCCCGAGCGCCAACCAACCCGTTCAGTATACATCCAATTCCAGCCATCTTTCTCAAATTGCCAGTCCATTGTGCAGCGAGGCGTTACACCTCTATGTCGGTATCAGTATTTTTGATTTGCGCGTTGCATTATAACTATAATTTATCAAGACGGGAATTAACACGATATTTATTATGTGATACAACAATGTGTACTCACATATTTGGCTCGACGGGTCGGCTACGTTACAGCAGCCAATACCATAACCGAAACGTCGAGCCAAATATGTGAGTACACAATGTTGTATCACATAATAATAAATATCGTGTTAATTCGCGTCTAGATAAATTAAAGGTATCAGTCTTGACAAAGTGATCATAGGCGTCCCTTCAGGTGTTGGTGGCAAGCTTCACAACACGGTGCTACTCCTCTCTGATGGCCGCCGTCCTCGTGCATTCAATAAGTGATGATAAGTCTTTAAGTTACTGCAGCCTTTATTTGGTCAGCCCATCTCATATGCGATCTTCCTGGCCCTGGGCTGGTTCCCTCAACCTTTCCCTTGACAACAAGTCGCTCAATAGCCACCTCTTGACTTGATGACTTACACAACGTCCCTATGTGGTGACTGCCTCGGTGACGTAGTGGTTAGTGGGTCGCGCTATAGGGCGCAAGAGTTCCCGGGTTCGATCCCCAGGTCGGACCAAAAAATTGTACCTAAGTTTTCGGTAAGAAATTCTTAGTGTCAGCCCGACGTCTGGAAGTCTGTCTTGCCTCGAAAAGCACGTTAAGCCGTTGGTCTTGGCCATAATCCCTCTCCAGTCGTGTCAAGCGTGACACCAGCGGGTGTTCCATCGGAATATGAGGATAAGAGAATAGAGATTGCACTTGTGTTTGCGCACTCACTTGAGCACTGTAATATATCCGCAGGTATCTTATCTCAACGATTAGTTGTTGAGATTGGCTGCCGTGGCCGCAATCGGTTGGAGGATATTACTATGTAGCGACCACATTCGAGTCGTGTCATGTGGTACGTACCTGTCGTTGGCTTATTGCAAGATCTCATTATTTACAAAAAAGCATCAAGTGTAGGTCAAAGTTTAAAGAACTTTATATTTCAGATTTTATTATATATCGTCAGCCCATTTAAGTCCCCACTGCTGGGGCACGGGCCTCCCTCAACCACATGAGGGGTAATTGCCATACTCACCACGCTTGGCAGACGGGTTGGCGAGGGTTTTGGTATAAATGCAGAGTTTTCCTTCTCTGGGTGCTGATGATCATGCCAGCAACTTTACCTTAGTCTCCTTTTACGACACCTCGGTAAGAGTGAGGGTGGCCTATTCTACTCTGCCGGGGACCACACGGCCTTTTTTTAAGAAGTAGTTTTATTAAGAACCATTATCGTAATATAGTAGATAACAGCACTTTAACATCCTTAGCAGGATTCAATAAATTGATTTTCATAATTTTATCGTCTTAAAGTGACGGATAGGGCACACTAGCGACGCCAATCAATTTTAATTTTTAGCTACTAAACCGGATCTATTTTAAACGATTTCGGGGTTACAACCTCTCGGCAACCACTAATATTATTTATTAAATAACCATGCACAAATAATAGGTCCAACGCGTACGCGAAAAATTTGTTCACGCCAAAAGCGGCCACTTTTGGCGTGAATCAATTTATCGCGTACAAAAACCGACCCAACATTTGTGTATGGTTATTTAAAAAATTGTATAAGTGTTTGCCGAGAAGTTCTAACCCCGAAATTGTTTAAAATAGATCTGGTTTAGTAGCTAAAAATTAAAATCGATTGGCGTCGCTAGTGTGCCCTATCCGTCACCTTAAGGGAGTTGCCATACTGGCAGATTGCGATCGTTTTTAAAGCGGAGCGACGACGCAGCGAATACGTCGTGAAATATAGATATTAATTTGTAAGTTGCGCCGCAACATGTGAACTTTATAATTGACTGCAACATAGCGCGTCCAAACTGTTGATGTCGCATAATTTTATATTATGTTTTAGATTACAAGTTTTGAACCAGTAAAGATCCGTCTTCGAAGCCGTACACATGTCTTTCCTTTAAACGTCGAATCATCCCTGCTACTGAAGATACTACAGTAGCGACTGCGCAGCGTTCACGTCGCGGATACGCAACGGATTCCTCAATCCGTCTGTGTGGCAGCTCCTTAACGACAATGAATCGGCCCTTTATACCGTATTAGATGATATTTGTCGGTAAATAATGAGTTCTTGGAACACGTACTTCAATAGCTAAAGGAAATACCCAGTTGGGCCACTGCCTACTAATGAACTTCGATATTATTGCACAAAATTCCATAACTCAAACCATTTTGTGGAAAATTAGTGTAATTAAAATATATATGTTTTGACAGTGGGAGAGCCACGCTTCGCCATAAACTGACCAGCTTGAACGGAAAGTTATCACGGCCTCACTGAAAACCGTGCAGTAGCAGCACTGTGTTGTGAGTGAGGGTACCGGAGGCCCAATCCGGGGGAAACGGGGGTACAAAGGTTGGCAGCGCACTTGTGACTGCACTGCAAAGGTTGGCAGCGCACTTGTGACTGCACAGCGCACTTGTGATCCCCCCTTTCCCCCGGATTGGGCCTCCGGTACCCTCACTCACGCAGCGAAACACAGCACAGTGCTGCTTCACGCCGGTTTTCAGTGAGGCCGTGGAGTCACTCCGGTCGAGCCGGCCCATTCATACCGAAGCATGGCTCTCCCACGGTTAATACGGTATGCTGTTTGTTTATTGTGGTAAACTTCCACGGTGGCTCGGTGGCGCAGTGAATAGTGGGTTGCACATTAAAGCGACGGCTACGCAAGAGGTCCCGGGTTGGATCCCTGGGTCGGGCCAAAAATGTATCCTAAGTTGAAAGTGTGGAAGTTGGCGGTCTGTAATCATCACATTAAATAATACTTAAAATACGGTATTATGGATATTTTACACAAAATACGAGAAAACCTAAGGTTACTTTGAGAAAATATATTCTTAATAATGACTCTATCGATTAGTGGAATAAAAAAAGCAATTTCAATTTTTATATTTTTTTCTGGTTGGATTCCCGGGCAATACAAGCAAAATTTAAGCATTTGTTGAATGCAGTTTTATTCCTTGAAGTAAAAAGATCTAACTTAAGGATTTAAGGTAGTTTCCCTCCTGGGCCCAATAATTTTTCCACCCTGTACCTATAAGTTAAAGTTGACTAAAAGTCACAGGATTGTTGAGCGAGACCGGTTTTTCGGATTTTCTATTTGCTGTTTTATGTACAGATAGCCACCCATCAAGTTACCACAATCTGTCAAATTTCCTCAATTAATAATGAACCAAACATGTTTGACGTTAATAGGTAAAAGTCGATTGAAGAAATTTGAGTTTGGTTTGCTTTGATGTGGGGCTGTACGTACCTACATATAATTAACTTTAAAAAATCAACAAAAACATTTGCCGCCTAATTATGTGTCATCTCGTTCCAATACGCAATGTTAAAACGAGTAGGGATGAGTTTAGTTCCGGAATTCTTAGACCGCGTTTTGAAATAAGAGGGTTAAAGAGCAAAAGAACTAGGTCCATACTTACCTATGTAATGAATGAACGAGTCAAACCCAAGGGACATGGAGGAAAAAATATTTGAAAGTGTAATTTGTAGGTACACAATATTTTAATCTTACATTCATACATAATGCAAATTTCAATAAAGTTTAAAAACTAAAACCCGACTACCAAAAAACACGATCTAAAAAGTAAAGCAAAGACATTTTTCGTGTTTTGTACTTTTTAGATCGTGTTATTTGGTAGTCGGGCTTTAGTTTTTAAACTTTATTTTTATTTAACA
This sequence comes from Marasmia exigua, assembly GCA_019059595.1. Lineage (NCBI taxonomy): Eukaryota > Metazoa > Arthropoda > Insecta > Lepidoptera > Crambidae > Marasmia > Marasmia exigua. The sequence continues at coordinate 19,366,887 of CM032472.1, forward strand.
TATTTTTAGTTATGTAAATATAATTACATATTTGAAATGTGCTAAAAAGCTCTTTCATTTGATACCCCACACAGTACCGTCCACACAGTAAGGTCAAGCATTTTTTTTTTAATTCCTTACTCTAAGTCCCCTAGAGGGCGCTGTAATAAATATAACGTGACGTCATGTTGCCTATAACCAGAAGACAACCAAGACGCTTCTAACGGACACCTCATATTGATCAAATATGATAACTAGTTTAGAAGTTACGTGGAAACAGATGAACATACATACATACATAGCCTGTCAAAATCATTAACCCTCCTTTTGCTTTGCCGTAGTCGTGTAAAAAGTTACCACTCGCAATTGATGATATAGGTGCAGCAAAGTTTGATATACTGAAATTAGTCTTATGTAACCAATGACAGCAAATCTGAAATTTTTAGGTACAACCTGTGCGGATAAAGAATGGGATCTGAAATGGCGGCTCATCTATCCACTTCTCGCTCGCACACTATTTGCGTCTATACTCGCACTTGTGGGGTGCGAGTATAGACGCAAATAGTGTGCGAGCGAGAAGTAAATAGATGCGCCGCCATTTCTGATCCCATTGTTTATCCGCACGTGTTGTAAATCTAACATCGCGCTTCCCTTGACAACCAGTCAGACACATAATTCGGAATTCATATCCAATAATCTTATGAATATTCAATAAGCCATACCTTTATTTGTGTAAAAAGAAGCTCCAAATATCTTCTTCGTCTGGCCGCACGTAAAAATATCACAGAACTTTAATACTCATTACAGTTTTACACAAAAAGTTTACCACTCCATTTTTTTTATGACTTAAACATGGATTATACAAATCCCATCAGATTATTTTGGCGCGCAAGAACAATTGCCGATCAGTGATCTCTTTTTAAAGTTTCAATATAAATAAACCCACAAAATGTTTGTCTTTGCTGCCAGTGTTCCTAAATTATGTTTTAATTTGCGAGTTTTATTTACGAAAAGCTATAGAAGTTTTTTACGATAGATTTTTAAAAATTGTTTTTTTTTTCTAAGCACACGGTAACCCGATCGGGCAGCGTGGCCGAACTATGACTCGCGAAGGCCACGCGAGCGGTGGTTTCGCGGGCGCACGTGTCCAACAGCCTTTGTCAATCCGGTTCTACTAAGTACCGAACTTGTAGTATCAGAAAACCAAGTAAAACATATATTATGTCGATTAGTCTAAAACGCCCTGTTGCTCTAGTGGTACAAGTACCGGGCCGTGATCTCAGGGTCCTGGGTTTGATTCCCGGGTCGAACAAAAAGTATGTTTCGAATTTTTTGAACATTGCTCGGGTTGATCAACAATCAGCATTAGGCTAACGTGGTTATTAAGCCTAATCTCATCATAGTAGCGATAACTTGATTTATATGATGAAGGCCTTTGCCCAGCAGTGGGACAGTATATAGGCTGATACTACTACTACTACTAGTCCAGAACAAAAACCATGAGAAAGTTGAAACAATAACTATAGGACATTTTCAATATGAGCCCTTATTTTTTAAGAAAATACAAAGTGTGTACTTACCTACTTACAATATTATTGATACACAGGTTTCATTGAACCTCCCATCAAAGATGTCTTTGAATCTATCTTACCAATAATTGATTTACTTTATCTTAAGGGCCGATTTCACCGTCAAATTGAACGCGATCAACGCTTAAACGCGATCAATGCGAGCGAAAACAAAGGAACGGAACTCAGCTTAGCGCGTAGACCGAGTTCAAGTGAATTGATCGCGTTCAATTTCAACGGTGAAATCAGCCCTTAGTTGCGTGAATAAATTTCAAACATTACACCTACATACACAATTGAGTTGGTCCCAAAGCCTAAGTATTAAAATCGACGGAGGGAACACAAATATATGTGAATGTTATGATTTGAAGCAACACCCAGCATTGAGCAAAGACAAAAGGTAGCCACACGTATGAACAAAACCCAGAAAGAACCCTTGGAGCGGAAGGTTAGGATAGCGTATTTGGTGATGACACCAAATGCTCCTATCGGATCAGTAATTGTATATCTGACACATAGTCCAGACATCTATTACTATGGATTATACGTGTATATACATACATAAATAGCAATTTATTTACCTATAGGTACACTCACTCGAAACCAGGTCCCACCAGAATACCAGCGCTGTTGTGGCACCGCAGATAATGCCGTAGCAGCAAATGCTGAGGTCGAGACCTTTTTTTTTTTTTTTTTTTTTCTGTTGACCCAGGAGAAATGCGTTACGCATACGCATCCGTCTGTAAACGGATGGGTTATGTCGGACTCTCCTCTGGCGACGGCTTCTCCTAACGAGAAGCCCGAGAGAGTCGTGCCGTCCCCACCAGGCGTAGGAGGAGGTCCGTGCAATGCCGGTGGTGGGGTTACAGCCCCACGTACCAGCGGATCTGCTCCTCGCAGGGGGAGGAGACGCAAGTATTGGCGTCGTCTCCTCCCTCTACGTGCCTTGCGGATCGCAGGGGCGAGAGGGTCAGCCTCTCGCTCTGATTGACCACACACAACCACACCACCCCTTCTTATATCGCCTCTTCTCTTTGTATCTGTGTCGCGTCGTGTTATGCCTACTGTATCTATTTATTTTTCTGTGTAAACAAGCAGACGGATCGCCTGATGGTAGGCGATTGCCGCCGCCCATAGACATCGCGACACCAGTTAAGTCACTATTACGCACCCATCCTTCCACCCCCCCTTTCCCCCGGATTGGGTACGTCTAGTACCCTCACTCACGCAGGTTTTCTAAGTTAAAGGTATCTATTTGAACATATTGTGAATACAGAAAACATACAATGGAAACGTTTATTATAGATAAATATACGAAATTGAATAACAAACGAACAGCCAATCGGATATATTGTAATCAAGTAATCAAGTCAAGCAAATCAAAGTGACCCTTATATCAATGACTTTATGGTGCTAATTTGTAACTATATCAGAGTCATGACGTACTTACCGGTTAAACTGGACTCGGTACAATACCTATTATACAGCAATGATCACCAACGTTGTGATTATGAAGTAAAAACCAATTTTCTTTATTGGTCATTATAGTCACAAATGTGAGTATTTAACCACCGTGGAATTATGCCTATAGAGTTATCCTTATTTATTATGAATAATAAAAATACATTTATTTTCAAACAATACATACACTAATACACTTTTTTATAAGTACAATACATTTATTTAATGCGGCTTGTTTACGGCCAGCAAAAGAAAAACCTTGTAGAAGTTTAAAATGGTGCTATATTCGATATAACAATACTAATTCTAATACAACAAGGCAAGACCAGAACTTGCCTAATAGATGGCCGCTGGGCTTTATGGAAATCAAAACGCACAAATCCATGCGTGATGCAGTATACACCCAGCGGCATCTATTGGTACGGATTGGAACTAACATCTCCGTACATAGTTTACGTGCACCGAGCGCACTTGAAGGCGCGTCTATACACGGCTGTATGTATAAATTAAGCATAAAAAAAATAAACATCGAAGTTATTTTATTAGCAAACGGTTAAGCATGTACATACATGGAGCAAGTGAAAGAGATCAAGACTCGACAGGAGTAGCGTCGACAGACCACCGATGCACCAGCCACATGCTCCGACCATATGAAATGCCAACTCAGCAAAATCTCCTTCAGGAATACTCAAACCGGCCAAGGTCGTGTCGGACCACCCGCTATAAGAATAGTTACAAATACACAGGAGATGTAGATTATGGCTGTCTATGGACATCGGCAGTCGCTTAGCATCAGGCGATCCGTCTGCTCGTCTGCCAGCTATCACATAAAAAAACAAGTTTCAATACCACGTGACTCGCGCAGTAACATTTCGGGTACAAAATTTGGTTGTACGCAAATCACTTATATGCCGCGAACTGTACTGTGGTCGACAATCCAAGTTCGAACTTCAACGTAATCAAAAGATACATCAATTTTTGGAACAAATTTTAATACTCGCTACGATATCTAAACATATAGTTTGGGTAGCCAGAATGTTTTTGATAAGTAAACAAAATAAAAGAAAATATTAATCGTAAAACTTATATTTGAACACTAGTTAAACGATGATTCAAAAACTAGTTAAATGTAGGTACAGATTTATAATAATTATTAATTATGTTGCCATAAAGTATACAGGCTGTATCTGTGAAAATTTACATCCCTTTAACCACGTGTTCTACCGACCATTCTGAACAACATTTGTTATACAACTTTTGGGAAATCGCATAAAAAAAAACACTTTTCATACAAAGTAAGTCACGTGACTTGGTCATTTAACAGAGTAAAAAAAAATCTGGTAGAACATTTGGATCAAGCAATGTAAATGTTCACAGATACACGCAACAAAATGAAAGCCATAAAACGCATGGCACATAAAAATACTAAATATATAGGTACTATCTCATCATCATCATCAGCAATCCACACTGCTGGACATAGGTCTCCCCTAATGCACGCCACTGCTCCCGATTTTCGGCCACTCTCATCCAGCCCGCACCAGCCAGCCTTCGAATGTCATCATCCCATCTTGTCGCAGGGCGTCCTACACTACGCTTACTGAGTCGCGGTCTCCACTCAAAGACTTTACGGCTCCAACGGCTGTCAGTTCTGCGGCTAATATCACAAGCCCACTGCCACTTCAGTTTGCTAATTCGGTGGGCTATGTCGGTACTCTGGTTCTCTGTCGGATTACATCATTTCTGATGCTCCTTCAGAGATACTCCGAGCATAGCCCTTTCCATAGCTCTTTGAGCGACTTTGAATCAGTGGACTAGTCCAACCGTGAGTGTCCACGTCTCGGCACCGTAAGTCATGACCGGAAGGACTCACTGGTCGAAGACTTTCGACTTAAGACTGAAGGATGGGTGACGAGAAGACTTGACGAAGTTTACCAAATACTGCCCAGCCTAGCTGAATTCTTCTATTTGCTTCTCTCCCGAAGTTGTTTCTGCCTAATTGGAGCGATTGTCCTAGATAGACATATTCCTGAATAACCTCGAGAGGTACTCCATTAACAGCGACCGGTCCTGGATCAACGAGCTCGTTGTACATGACCTTGGTTTTATCCAAGTTCATCCGAAGACCGATGTGTTTGGAAGATTCAGCCAGGCTGCTGTAGGTCTTGTAGGGTTTCCGCCAAGATGACGATGTCGTCTGCGAATCGTAGGTGTGACATGTACTCGCCATTAATATTGATTCCGCGCTCTTTCCAGTTTAGCGTTCCCAACATGTCCTGCAGCGCAGCGGAGAAAAGTTTCGGAGATATAACATCTCCTTGTCTCACACCACGTCGCAGCAGGATAGGCTCGTTTTGGCCTTTTTGGATACTATCTACTGATACTAAATTTATAGATATGTACATACTAATTTTCATAGTTTTTGGGCTTTTTCTAGCCAAGTAAAAATAGTCTTATTGTCAAAAAAAGTTTTCGAATGTTTCATTTGATTTTTGTATGAAACAATCATTATTTCTCTGAACTGTTTCAAAGTTATTAAACAAATATATTAACACTTAAAACATGGTTTTAAGTGTTAAAATGGCAAGTCAGATTTGGAAGAATCTGGCTTGCCATTATTCATTACTATGTAAATTGAAAATTAATTAAACTCACATAAAAGAAAGCGTAGTGATAAAAGATCGTATAGGTAGTATAAATCTTTCCAACCAGTTTTTATCCAAATGTACTAATTAAAACGAATATATTGCGTGTGTGTTTCCACATAATCCACATAGTTCACAAAAACATTTAAACATCACATACAACATTGATCTGACTCCGAGATAGGAAGCTCAAGCACCTGTGCTACGGATATCAGAACCAACAGCGGAATTACAAATATGAACATATAATACTTTTCTTTTGTAAATGAAAATGAAAAATGAAAATATCGTTTATTCAAAAAAATACACACATATATAATACAAACAGACATGTTCATGCACACAAAAGTTTGTACTGTGCGGGGATCGAACCCGCAACCCTTGCACCAGAGGCAGCGTTCACTACCACTGATCCAAACGGCTCGTCGTGGCATGCATGTCGCATCACAACATAGCATGTCGTGTATGTATAAAGCAATTATTTTTAGATTAACTAAAGATATTTAGTTCCATATATTCTGTAATCAATTTAACCCTCTTTAGTTTACAACGAAAAATGTAATAAAATGCGAGAGACTTTTGTCTCTTTCTTCCTTCTTTGAGTTCTTTCTTTCTTTCGCTAGTTCCGGATTTTTCCATCGGCCTAAACAGATTTACATAAATTGCGCTATACTTATGGATAATATTGCACTAAGTATTTTATTTCATCACAAAACAGATTATTCTATGCCCTGAAACCCAATATTATCACAGCCCTTCTCAAATCCTAAGTCTTTCGTCTTCTCCTCCAATCTCTTCCTAGCTCTCCGCTCTCTGTACTCCACTGTGAAGTAGAGGGAGACTCCTACGACCATCATCACGAACATGAGGTAGGTCTTCTCGCTGAGCCTCATGTATGGAGACACCACGTAGGCGATGATGTAACCTGTAGACTCCCATAGCCTAAAGTTGGAGAAGGCGGCCTCTTCTCTGCCGGGGAAGAGGATGCCGTAGTATGCTGTGAAAAGGTTAAACGTTTTTTGAAAATTACCTTTTATGACCGCTATAAAAAAAAAACAAAAAAGAGAGGTGTTTTTCTTATAGTGACACAGTTATATTGGCTCTCGTCAGCCTGATGGTAGGGAAGAAGAGCCCACGTTGCAATTACAACGCAAGCCAGTTTCCTAAGTCTGTGGAGGTGTTATAGTCCAGTCAAATTAGACTAAATTACGATTCCAGTGCATTAATTCCCAACAAGCTGGATTTCGTGCAGGCCTCGAATACGCCATTACAAATGATATGTCAAAAGTCCCCATTGATCCCGCTTGTGCGTTGTTCTGCCGTGTGGTCCCCGGCAGAGTAGAATAGACCACCCTCACTCTTACCGAGGTGTCGTAAAAGGCGACTAAGAGAAAGCTGCTGGCATGATCATCAGCACCCAGAGAAGGAAATCTCTGCATTTATATCAAAACCCTCGCCAACCCGTCTGCCAAGCGTGATGAGTATGGCAATTACCCCTCATGTGATTGAGGGAAGCCCGTGCCCCAGCAGTGGGGACTTAAATGGGCTGATGATGATGATGATGATGTGCGTTGTTTTTCATTGGAGGTCAAAGGTCACAAATTTGCGTTTTTTGTCTGGAAACTGGAATGTCTAATTTGACTTTATATTTGACATTTCGTAGTTTCTTACTTCCTAGTGTTTGTTCTTATCAATAGTGCTTGAAGACCATGAGCTCATTTTTGATCATAGAAGGGATGAGAGAACTAAGTACTTCAATTGTTCTGATTGATTGAATTAGGTATTAGTCTTCGGTAACTTTAGGGACAACACAATCGTAATAATGACTTAAAGCTGGGGTATTCTCATTGTAATATTGCTGTTGAGACCGCGCCACGACAGAAGTCCCGCGGAAAAACATGGCACTTAAATTTGAGGTTCCTTGTGTGTACAAAATTTGAATGTTGATGGCGACTCAAGCGCGCTTTTCCCGGGACTTCTTTGGTGGCACGGACTCTATCGTTGTAATTTATTTCTTCTTATTTATTCAGCGTGTAGGCAGGTTTATAAGCCTGCCAACACATACACCACCGTGGGCACCGTGTGTCACGTCCGTCCCGCTTCAACAGATGTCGTCGACTAACGTTTACTCCTTTGGTTTACTCTATGGACCAGCAGTGTTGCCAACACGCGGCATATGTGCTCGAGATAGGTGAATACACTACACTCACCGACATAAATATCAAAATGGTCTACATGAAAGATAAGCAGATACTCACCATTGATCTGCACCATCCAGATGGAGTCGCAGAGGCCCCAAAGTACGGCGATGATGTACATGACATAGCTCTGGCCCGCTTGAGGTCTCCACGCCAACATCGTGATGAATAACACAGTATGAAGGATAGCCGCGAAGCAGATCAAAGGCTGTCGACCACTTATCTGAAACGGGTATTAGAATAGGATTTAGTTTTTGTTTGATAAGCTACAGTCCTGATAATTTAACAAGAATGGGTTTCTAGTAGCTGATAGATTTGCAATGAAATGTATATTATGATAAACTGTGATCATCAGACTAAGATATTTATGAGGTGATATTTCTTGTGCGACCCACAAAATTTACTTTCAAATATAGATATTTTTTTAAATACAATCATCATCTGGTGCATAAATCCGATATACACCGTTATTTCTCTATCCCTTAAGCCATAATAGGTATCCGACTAAATGAAGTGAAGTACTTTATTGCCGGGTGGATATTCTATTTCGTATGGAACAGCTGATTTTTTTTCGCTTATTTTGTTGATGTAACATGCTAAAAGGGCCTCACTCGCGATACCTATTTTGAAGTTTAAGGGATGTAAACGATAAAAAATAACGGTGTGTTAATTTCTAATCTCTTGTGGCACAGGCCTACCTTATGCTATGAATGGACTAAATCCAGTATTGTCTAGTACAAGTACAATTTTGCGTACACCACGCAAGACCCGCCTAAAGCAAATTTGGGATGGTTTACAAACGTATGCCTGTTGGTATTTTATATAAGATAGGATCACTTCCTTTCTTTTCGGCTGATGATAATGATGATAAATGGCTCTTTTCCAGTATTATGGACTATTATGAAAATTATTCATAGTTGAGAAGTTACTTGAAGGACAAGCTCACCTTAACCAGTGTTGCCAAATTAACCCTTTCGGGGCTATGTTTATTATTATTTAGAGCTTAAAATAATGGTGTAGCCCCTAGCCCAATTTCTAATCCTAAAATTATTTGTTTAATTTGTATTGAGCAAAGCTGTCCCTGATGAAATAGACAGGGCTCAGTGACAACCATCAATTTTGTCAGTACAAAGTGAGAGTAAAACATTCGGTAAATAAAGTTGAAGTAAACTTTTTTGTGGCGAAGAATCTTCTGATGAGGACCATCAGCTCATTTTTGGTCATAGAAGAGATGAGAGAGCTAAGTACTTCATTCTGGTTCGTACTTTGTTCTGATTGATTGATTGTGGTATTCTCACTGTAGAATCGCCCCACGAAAGAAGTCCCGCGGAAAAACACTGCACTAAAATTTGAGATTCCTTGTGTATATAAGCATAAAGCTAAAATTTAAATGTTGATGGCGACTGAAGCGCGCTTTTCACGAGATTTCTTTGGTGGCACGGACTCTATCGTTGTAATTTATTTCTTCTTCTTATTTATTCAGCGTGTTGGCAGGTTTATAAGCCTGCCAACACATACACCACCGTGGACACCGTTTGTCACGTCCGTCCCGCTTCAACAGATGGCGTCGTCTAACATTTGAGTGGTTTTTTTTTTATTAAGTGTGTTTGATTCTTCAATTTTCGATAAAATACTAAGGAGACAGGTAACCCTTGCCCCGTATACCCTACCCGTCACCTTAACAACACTTTTTATTTTAGTCCTATGTAAAAATATTGGCAAAATCTAGCCCTTTTTGCAACTCCAAATGACCCGACAACCTGGCACCGAGTTGGCAACACTGACCTTAGCCAAATATCCGGTGAGGAAACAGCTGATTGCGTCCGCCAATCCGAAGGCCATCATCACGAAGCCCACTGTTCCAGTTCCGACGGCACAGGACACGAACGCCTAGAACACAATACACAACATTTTCATTTATCGGTTAAACTACTGCTACTTTAAAAGTAAAGGCGCAATCGCAAACAGGTATTGTAGGTATGTACTCAAGAAATAAAAGTGTTATTGCTTTTTTAATTCAATTAAGTAGGATTGCTTGCAAAAAAGTTATTAAAATTTTATTTTATTGGGTTAGCCAGCAATTTAGCAAATATAATTGATTCAGTTGAAGCTAAGAACTGTTGTCAAATAGTGATATAAGTGTATAAGTTAACTTATACTTAGGTTTTTTCATAATATTTGTTTTAACTTTCTCTACAAACTCTATCAATTTATTTGGTCATTCGTTTGTTTATTTTAGCTTTGTCTGTAAACCCCACTAATAAATTTGGGGTTTATAGAGTATAACAAAGAGATTAGAACAAACATAATTTTGAACATTGTTTTTTTTATTTCAAAAGTTGTAGAACAAAACAAATGTAATATAAATGTTACTAAAATATTTTTGTAGTGACTTCGAAGCGGAAGTTTACCTACTGCTTAGAAGAACTTGTAGGTAACCTTTTTATCACTTGGCCTGAATTCTCGTTGGTATGTTTTAAACACGGAAGTCATTATGTACAAATTATGTGAAGTAAAGTCAGCTCCGAAGAACGCCTGCTCGAAGCCGATGAAGATATTTGGCCGTGGGAGAGCCACGCTTTGCATGAATGGGCCGGCTCGACCGGAGTGATACCACGGCCTCACAGAAAACCGGCGTGAAACAGCACTGTGCTGTGTTTCGCTGCGTGAGTGAGGGTACCGGAGGCGCAATCCGAGGGAAATGGGGGTTTAATCTCTGGTATCGCGGTTGTCTATTGGCGGCGACAATGGCTTACCATCAGGCGATCCGTCTGCTCGTCTGCCACCTATCACATAAAAAAAATATGAGCACCAGCATAAGCTGGTTGGACTCCACCAGCAGCGTCACAGCCAGAAGCCGCTGCTCTTGTTACCACTAGTATAGAACGTAGTTGCTTGTACTGACCGAAGTAAAGTCAGCTCCGAAGAAAGCCTGTTGGAAGCCGATGAAGATGTTGATGAGCACCAGCATAAGCTGGTTAGGCTCCACCAGCAGCTGTACCGTCACCGCCAGCAGCGCGAACCCTGACGCGCTGCTCTTGCTCTCGGACCGCGCTGATTCATACCTAATGTAAACATTCATCTATAAATCATCATCGTCCGCTCAATATTTGGTCCCTTATACCATACTTATACCTATATTCAGTATGTTTGCAATCCCAAATCTGCGTACTAATCAGTAATCAAGGACTCATTTGGGTACAGTCGGCAAAACAGTATGTAACCTACTTGTCTAATAATTATTATTCGAATAATAATCACTAATCATCATCAACAATTTTTTAAGAATTTTATGGATATACTATTTTATGTACCTTGTTTCGAGTGAAAAAAATGTATTAAATTGAATCATCAACGTCGGCCTATTGCAGTCCCCTGGTCTCTTCAAATAGTAAATATTTTTTTCCCAACATCACATACATTGATCTGACTCCGAGATAGGTAGCTCAAGTACCTGTGTTACGGATATCAGAATCACCAGTGGGATTACAAATATTACATAATATGATCCTTTTTTGTAAGTACCAATTTATAATACATAGAAAACACCCGAAAGGTGATAAGTACTTGGTGTAGACTAGATGATTCACCGCTCTGCGACAGATAATAATAAATAAATAAATATTTCTCAACATCACATCTGACTGTGAGATAGGTAGCTCAAGCACCTGTGTTACGGATATCAGAAACAACAGCGGAATTACAAATATATACTTTTCTTCTCTAAATAAGTATTTACGATACATAGAAAACACCCTAACCAATACAAACAGACATGTTCATGCACACAAATGTTTGTTCTGTGCGGGGATTGAACCCGCAACCCTTGCATCAGAGGCAACGTTCACTACTCTGTTCCAAGCGGGTCGTCTGAATCGATCTTTGGCTACTCACATCCAGCTCAGTACTCGACCAACCAGCACTGAGCTGGATGGCTGGATTTAGTGTAGGTACTTACTAGTACCAACTGTAGGTATTATTTATGCATTTATATTTAAACCTTCTGTGTAAGTATATAAATAAAAAGACTGCACCGCCCTACACCTCCATAAAGTGTCCTTTACCCAAAGGTTGCCTGTAAGAGATCGCCAATAGTGATAAGGCCGCTTTTGTTGTTGTATATTCATTCATTCAACTAGTAAGTATACTAAAGGTATATTCATACTGATTTTTTCATTATGAGTTTTTCAGTTTTAGTTTTCATTCATTTTAATTATCACTCTCGATGTTGAAGTTTTAAGTATAACATTTTAATTACATATCACTTTGTATTTTTACAGAGGTGACATAATATTGGTGGTTCCACCTTGTGGAATATAAGCTAGCTGTGACACATACTTGCAAAAACGAGGTTTACTTATTGGTTAATATTGTGGGTATAGTAAAAAAGATTTTTTGTTGGTTAATTACATACCAAAACTAAGTCTAAGTGCCGTGCCTTTGTTTGCTAGTAGTTACTTTGTTTGCTCTCCGAGCACGAAAATTACTTCTCTTACATTAATTATGTATGTATGTGTGCACGTACGTCGCCCAAGGTTCACCGCCTGAAAATCAGCGCTGCAGCGGCTTCGGCCACTGCAGCAAATGCTGAGATTGGGCCTTGTTGGCTACAGAATTTGTCATACTTGTGTATTTATGTCACTCATGTTTAATTTGTGTTCTGTGGCCAATAAAGAAATCTTTATCTTTTTTCTTTTTAATTTACTGTTTTCTTGCTAACTTAACAATACTCGATACTAGTCTAGGCTAGCTTTAGCTAGGAGTTACCTTTTCATAGAGTCGACGCCGACAGCCACGATGATGGCAGCACCAGCCATGCAAGCCAAATATATACCTGAAATCATAAAACATTTTTATTAAAATATGTACTAGCTAACAAACACGTCTTAGGGCCGATTCGACCAACATTATTCAGATGATAAATCTATGGTACAGCGTTGTCATTATATACAAATCTGACGTTACACATTATAGATTTATCCACGAATAAATATTGGTCGCATCCAGCCTTAGAGACGCTCAGATAACTTGTTTAAACTATCAAGTAATTGAAGTACAGCAGAACGCCGATTATCCAAATTGCCGATTACTCGAATTGGTCTTTAGCGTAATATAAAAAATTTTTCTATAAAAACAAGTAGTTTTATGAGGTTTTGTTAAGGCCTGATGGTGTTGAAAGAACTGTCTTTGTTAAACTTAATTAAGTTTATTCTATGTGTGACTTTTTTCTTTATTATCAGTTTATGTCTGATTATCCGAATCGACCCCAGTCCCAATTTATTCGGATAGTCGGCGTTCTACTGTTATTTCATATACGAGTACATAATATAAAGAGAACAATGCGAAAGTATTTCTTTGGCGACGTCAATCGATTTTAATTTTTAGCTACTAAACCGGATCTATTTTAAACAATTTCGGGTTTACAACCTCTCAGCAAACATTTATTATATTTATTAAATAACCATGCATAAATATTGGGTCCGTTTTTGTACACGAAATAGTGATTCACGCCAAAAGCGGCCACTTTTGGAGGTGCACCTTCTCTGGGTGCTGATGATCATGCCAACAAACAGCTTTACCTTAGTCGCCTTTTACGACACCTCGGTAAGAGTGAGGGTGGCCTATTCTACTCTGCCGGGGACCACACGACCAATTCCTAAATACCCGTTCGGGTATTAAGTAAATAAGTCACATAGACACCACTGCTGTGGGTATCAGGAACGACAAAAGGCAGATGGTGACCTGTACTCATGAACTTGTACTTAAATTATATGACCTATGGATGTGTAAAGTAACGATTTCTTCAAAAAGATTTTCCGAGTACAAAAGCCAATTACACGTCATAAATAACCTAAGCAAACGCACATTTTAATTACTTTATTCCGACTTTGAAAAGATTTCTCGCGGAAGAACCAGAAAAGGTAAATCGCTCCTCAGCTGCTATGCGGATCGTTTTAGAAAAGCCTTCAAGCACATGTTCCACGACATAAATATGTCAAAAGCAATCATACAACGCCATACAGTATGACATCCCATGGCCAACGATTTATATTGCCTACCAAGCATAGAAATGACCATATAGTATAGGTAGTTAAAATTAATCATACTTGATTTTTCATTCTGGACTCGCGACTCGCACCTATGGATATGTAATAAAATAAATTTAAAATACGATTTCCAGCAGTCGTGATTAAGAAAATATGTAGTGTTTTGATTGCACAGTAAGATGCAGCATAACATAAATAGACACAGAATGTCTTCTTTCGTGGCTCTAGCGACTGGCAGATGAGGGGCTCACTAATCCTCGCATGGTTGGGTTACACAGCAACATCGTGAGCAAACTGGACAACTCCTGGATATTCTCTACTCTCTACTCTACTATATTGCTAGAGCGAGGGTTTTAATATAAATTCAGAATTTTCCTTCTCTGGGTGCTGATGATCATGCCAGCAGCTTTACCTTAGTCGCCTTTTACGACACCTCGGTAAGAGTGAGGGTGGCCTATTCTACTCAGCCTAAGTTTGTTTGTTACACTTGTTTAAGTACACCAATAACGTGGTTTTTCGATATTTGTGGCCATTCTTGCACAATGTCAGTACTCGCATCACAAATTTATAATAGATTAAACAAAATTCTAAATTTCTACTCATCAACATCAAGGGAATGTAAATGACAAAATGGCTAAAGTGATGTGAAAATTTTATTAAACCATATCCTGGTTAATTTATTAATGCACGCACATAACCTACATAAACACACCTACACAAACACACACACCGCACATGAGATCAAGATCGTTTAGATAATTAAACGTAACTTCATAATAATTTCGCTAAACTTAATTATATAATATTTGTATTCAGTTATATGATCAGTAGTTAAGGAAGTGTGGCTCCCTCTGACACAGGTGCTCATGCACCTAATAGAGGAAGTCGACACCAATGTTGTACAGAAATTTGTGAACTGAATAAATATTATTTTATTATTTTATTTTTATTCTAAGCTTACGAATCGCCGCTTTCCCAAAAAGAAGGAAACCATAGATGCTATTCATCTCACCGACATCTGGAAGACCTCGAGCAGCTCTGGGATGTGACTAGCATTGACTGCTGCCACTTCAAGTTCCACTGGTTTATTGAATACTGACCGACGATCATCTGTATCTTCTCCGGCGGCTGCTGCTGCAGCGCCTCTCCGGCGTCAGCGCTGGGCAGGAAGTTGGCCCCGCACAGCTCGGGGATGTAACTAGCATTTACTGGTGTTACGGCTGCCGCGTTGTCTCCTGACGAGATTACTGGAACCACACATGAGGGCATGTTAGACAAGAACTCCAGCGCTACAACTCGCTCAAGACATGTATAACTCAGGCGTGGTTGGGACTAAAAGATGTACATCCTTGCAAAAAATTACTAACTACGTAGTTAGTACTAGTAGGGAGTTTAAGGTGTATGAAGGAACGAAGGGAGTTACGTAACTCCCTTCGTTCATTTATACATCTTAAACTCCCAAATGACGCGATAACTACTTACGTCTAAAAAGTTCCTTTAGCGGAATGGCCATATTGGTATTGAGCGTGTCAAAAAGAAATGTGGAATAATAATAATAATTCTCACAACATCTCATAAGTTGACCTGATTCCGTACTAAGTAGCTTAAGCACTTGTGTTACAGATATCAGACAACAGAGGAACACAAATATATACTTATAATACATATATTACACCCAGACACAGAACAAATACAAGTGTTCATCGCACGAATGTTTGTCCAGGGTGGGGAACGAACCCACGACTTTTGGCGTAAGAGGCAGGGTCACTACCAATTGCGCCATCCGGTCAGTCGACAGACCGGTCGGTCGGTCAGAATGAGTAAAAATTAACCTTACTGCTATTGGATTAGAGTGAAAAATTGTTAAAACGTAAAATGTGGGTACTCGTGACTCCACTGGTGTCGCGAGTGTCCATGGGCGGCGGCAATCGCTTACCATCAGGTGATCCGTCTGCTCGTCTACCACCTATCACATAAAAAAATCAATGTATCATTGACGCTTTTATCTTTTTTAAATTTTTAAAGAGTTAGTCTGCGCATCTCTACCTTGGTCGCGCGTTATGATACAAATAGACTAGACATAATGCTGGAAGCTGGTCATATTCCCAATGCATTTTCAATATGAATGAGTTGATACAACCTGTGCGGATAAAGAATGGGATCAGAAATGGCGCGAATCTATTCACTTCTCGCTCGCACACTATTTGTGTCTATACTTGCACTCGTGGGTGTGCGAGCGAGAAGTGAATAGATGCGCCGCCATTTCTGATCCCATTCTTTATCCGCACAGGTTGTATCAACTCATTCATATTGAAAATGCATTGGTTGTACTCAGTTTCTTTTTATTCGGACACAAGATTTTTATTTTTTTTGTTATTGGTGGCAGACGAGCTGACGGATCACCTGATGGTAAGCAAATGGATACACGCGATACCAGTGGAGTACAAGTGCGCTTCCAACCATTTAACCTCCCTATCCCCCGAATTGGGCCTCCGTTACCCTCACTCACGCAGCGAAACAGCACAGTGCTGCTTCACGCTGGTTTTCTGTGAGGCTGTGGAATCACTCCGGTCGAGCCGGCCCATTCATGCCGAAGCGTGATACTAATTTACGGTCCAGCTACGATAATACTCCATTAGATTAGTACTTCGATAAACGTGAATAATATATTTGATTAAGTATCATATCTAGATCTTACCCAAAGAAGAGATGAGATTTCCCCATATTTGGTTCAATTGGAAGATCATGAAGAAGAGACCAAGGAAGCGCACCAGCAAAGCTTCTGCTGATATTTTAGAAATCAGGCTGTGCGCTTCAGCGACCTGCAATATAATTAAAAAAATATATTACAATAAGCATGATGTATCCATTGGTTCAGTAAAAGACGCCGTCGTCCCTTTAATTTGACGGGTAGGGTACACTAACGACGCCAATCGATTTTAATTTTTAGTTACTAAACCGGATCTATTTTAAACAATTTCAGGATTACAAACCTGTACTATTTATTTAATACTTATAGTTAACTGTTTGATCTGCTTTTGCACTCGAATTTTGGATTACCGCCAAAAGTAGCCGCTTTTGGCGTGAATCAATTTTTCGCGTACAAAAACGAACCCAACATTTGTGCATGGTTATTTAATAAATAGTATAAGAGTTTGCCAAGAGATTTAAACCCTGATATTGTTTAAAATAAATCCGACGCTAGTGTTCCCTACCCGTCACCTTAATAAGACATCATTATCTGACGCGAAACTCTTATATTCCTTCGCTGGGTGCTGATGATCATGCCAGCAGCTTTACCTTAGTCGCCTTTTACGACACCTCGGTAAGAGCGAGGGTGGCCTATTCTACTCTGCCGGGGACCACACGGCGTCCGGTGCAGTAATGCCTATTTCTTGTCAATATGGACTTATCACTTGGATGCGGGCGGCACAGGACCGATCTCTGTGGAGACCATTGGGGGAGGTCCATGTCCAGCTGTGGACGTTTATTGGCTGATGGACAATGGTAAACATTTATGTAATTCCATCATTGCCTCTATTTCGTGTGATTCCCGGTTGCATCCAAAGCTGTCGCTCTGGAGCCCGGGGTGCACTTGGACCAGGATTCAGGATTTGGGGAGAGTGATTACAATGAAGTGACTGCCGTCTGACCTTCGCAAACCTTTACAGGGGAACCAAAAAAACTGAAATATGGTTACACGTTGCAGAAAATATCCGAAACGGGTAGGTTTCCTCACGATGTTTTCCCTTACCGCCCAACTAATAGTAGAAATACTCACATAGATTTGAACAACATGGAAGGCGCGTTCAGAACCACAGAGCTACCTCGCTCCCTTCTCCTATCATTGTATCCCTACCATAGACGTAGGATTCCGCCCTGCTAATCTCCATTGTCCATCCAGTGTCGCACAATGGTGGTGGATTCGAATCCCATCCTGAATAAACATCCGTGTGATAAAAACTTGTGTTTGTGAAATGTCTTGACCATTTCGACCGCAGAAGAGGCATGCTTTGGTATGAATGGGATGGTTCGACCGAATTGACACGGCCCTTGGACATGGCCTCGCAGATCGGCGCGAAGCAGCGCCTGCGAGTTTCACCGAATGAGTGAAGGTACCCAGAGAGAGAGAGGCCCAATTTAGGAGGAAGGGTAGTTTAAAAGTTGTGATGCGTGTCCAAGCCCTTGTCCAAGAGCGGTAGCGACCGCTTACCATCAGGTTCTCCATCTTCTCTTCTGCCACCTACGCGTATCTCATAAAAAAAACAACATGCAGGAATAATTGTTCAGAAGCTTGGCTTGGCACGTTCATCACCAATGATACGGGTAGGTCTATATATTGCTTCAGAGCCATTTCCTGTCGAGTCATCTGTCCTCTCCAATTTACCATAGATAGGTACTATAGTATGGCGCATCAGAGCGGGCCTTTGCCGAAGCCGACCATCAGACCAGCCGGGATGAGCGTCCAGAACCGCGGGTACAGCTGCAGCATGGTGTGTAGTATGTATATACGTCACTCACGATAAAGTCAATGCTCCACAACCATTTCCTGCAGAGGACAGTTGATTCTGTCCTCTCCAACTCACTACAGATAGATAGGTGCACTTAACGCACCAGAGCGGGTCCCCACTGAAGCCGACCATCAGACCAGCTAGGATGAGCGTCCAGAACTGTGGGTGCAGCTGTGCCGCGATGGGTGGCATGTACATACGTCAACAACGATATAGATATTGCTCCAGCACCATTTCCTGCCGAGTCATTTGTCCTCTCCGACTCACCACAGATAGGTATGTGCACTTGGCGCACCAGAGCGGGCCCCCGCCGAAGCCGACCATCAGACCAGCAGGGATGAGCGTCCAGAACCGAGGGTACAGCTGCGCCGCAATATACGGCATGTACGTCACGAATGATATGGATATCGCCCATTTTGTGCCGAACCATCTGGAGTTGCAACATAAAAGTGAAATTAAAGAAACGCAAGGATTGACATGTTCTATCGATCAGTTGATTAGGTACAGCTGTACCACGTTTATAAGTTACATCGGCAAAATTCGTCTACGCAGGAGAGCAAAATAAATCCGATTGACTACGATTGCGGAAGCAGTAATATACAATAAATCCAGAGATGAATGCTATCTCTCTCTTAACCGCGCTCGCTCCGAACATGGCGCTGACGCATCAACCAATAAGAAATTGTAATTTTTGGCGTGCGCAAATGGAGCGTTATTATTGGTTAAGATTTTGCCGCGTTTTCGAAAATAAGACTCCTGCGCAGGTAGGTACATTGGTGTAACTTATAAAATTGGTAAAACTGTACAGGCCGCGCCAAATCAGTCTAGCGGTGGCTTTGAGTATGTACGTTAAAATATTTTTTAATATAAACTGAGCTATTTTACAAGTCCATAAACTAACGGACAGCGGTACATTTACGTGCCGCGGCCTGTAAGATTGCTACAGGTAAAATATATTAAGAGTAGGTAAGTATACACAATAGCGTGCGACCGAAGTGATACCACAGCCTTACAAAAACCGGCGTGAGGCATCGCCTGTGCTGTATTCGCCAAGTAAGTGAACCAATCCGGTGGGTATCGAAAGCCCAATGCGAGGGGATTGGGAGTTTCAATCGTTCACCATCAGGTGGTCCGTCTGCTCGTCTGCAACCTATCATAAAAAAGTCCCTCGTCCAACATGTTGTGGGCTTAGTTACTTAACCTTCGCAAGCACTTACTTGATAACCAGCACGGGCAGGAATATGTTCGACAGGATTAGGCCGGCATACACGGCGGCCAAAGACGCCGTCCCGAGACCTTTTTCAGCGTTTATTGAACTTTGGAGATTAGCTGCGCCCTGTTGAAATAGTACAAAGAAATACTAGAACTTCAAATCACTCGTAACTGAGCCATCAAGCCCATCAAGAATGCTAAAAAGAGTGTAGATTTTGGACCCTCGCGGCGTTTCAATAGTTGCTGCGTCCTGCTCTCACAAGACAAATTAGACAGAGGAGGTTTTCTGTGCTGATGATCTTAAGGTGACGGGTAGGGCACACTAGCGACGCCAATCGATTTTTTCAAAAATTCAAAAGTTCTTTATTTGCATAGGCTTATATACAGCTCTTACAAATCGTCATACATGAAAAAAATATAAATTATAGCTATGTATATTATACATGTAATTAAACATATATGTCGATACAAAAAATATACTAAGATATTAATAAATATAATGTGATTCTACCACCGGAATCGGAAAGTTGATTCTGACGAGAAGATCCGGCAAGAAACTCGCCAGTTACTCTTTTTAATCACCAATTTTTTTTAAGTACAGTATCATGGGTGTAGGCGAACAGTTTATCATTTCCACAAATTCTTGTCATTTAAGTAATCATTAACTGTATAATAGGCTTTTGCCATTAAATAATTTTTAACATGTGTTTTAAATTTAGGCATTGGTAAATCAACAAGCTTTTGTGGTAACCTATTAAATATTTTAATACTCATTCCTACGAATGAATTACCAATCTTATGAAGTCTGAGATGTGGAACAGCAAGCTTGTGTTTATTTCTAGTATTTAGGTTATGGTTGTCGGATTTTCGAGGGAAGTTTTCTAAATTTTTATAAACATACATAATACAGTCAAAGATGTACTGTGATGCTAATGTTAAAATGTTAATTTCTTTGAACAAGTTTCTAAGCGAGTCTCGTGGCCTAAATCCGTATATGGCCCTGACAGCTCGTTTCTGTAGCACAAAAATAGATTGAATATCAGCCGCAGAGCCCCATAACAGCAGACCATAAGACATAACGCTATGGAAATAACTGAAATACACAAGTCTGGCTGCTTCAATATCGGTCAGATGTCTTATTTTTTTGACTGCATATGTAGCCGAACTAAGTCTCCCTGCCAGGGCTGCAATATGAGAACCCCACTGTAATTTTGAGTCTAACGTGACGCCTAGAAATACTGTAGAATTAATTACTTCAACATTTTGACTATTCATATTAATCCTAGTGCTGACCTGTCTTACGTTGGGCAATGTAAATTTGACACATTTAGTTATTTTAGCATTGAGAAGTAAATTATTTACAGTAAACCAATGTAGCACTTGAGTGAGAGCATTATTTACATCGTCAAAGTTATCTTTATGTCTATTAGTTTTAAAAATTAAAGAAGTATCTGCAAATAATACTATGTCACACAAGTTTTTAGTAAAGTAAGGTAGGTCATTTACATATATAATAAACAGTAAGGGCCCCAATATCGAGCCCTGGGGCACTCCCATCTGTAAAAGGGCGCCAGAAGAGTTAGTTCCATTAACATTGACTTTTTGAATTCTATCACTTAGGTATGACCGTACTAAGCTCAGAGAGCTATCTGTGAGGCCGTAATGCTGTAGCTTCATTAATAATGTTTGGTGATTAACGCAGTCGAATGCTTTGGATAGGTCACAAAATATACCTACAGCATCTTGCTTATTTTGCCATGCATCAAAAATGTGCTTGATGAGTGCAACTCCCGCATCAGTAGTAGATTTGCCTTTAGTAAATCCAAATTGTTTATTATGCAATAATTTGTTTAGATTAAAATGACCCAATACTTGATGGAATATAACTTTTTCATATATTTTACTAAGGGCAGGTAAAATGGATATTGGTCTGTAATTAGATGGGTCACTTCTATCACCTGATTTGAAAAGTGGTAGAACTTTGCTATATTTCATCAGATTTGGAAATTGACCAATATCTACGCATTCATTAAATATTACAGCTAAATATGGAGTAATGATTTTTATTATATTCTTTAATATTTCTACTGATATTCCCCACAAATCTTCTGTTTTCTTTACGTTGATGTCTTTAAAAGTTTTAAGTATAGTTTCCGGGTTGATGTGATGGAAACTAAAAGAAGTCAAGCACTCATTTACACTGGATTGAAGAAGACAATTTGCACGCTGAGGACTAGAATTTAAGTTACTAGTGGTAATAAGAGGTATATTAGCAAAGAATGATTCAAATGCCTTTGCTATTTCTACGTCCTCGTTGAGTTGTTTATTATCAATTTTCAAAGAGAACTTGAGGTCTTGAGTAGTATTTTTACAAGTCTCTTTATTAATCATATTCCAAGTGGCTTTGATTTTATTATTTGAATTTTTAATTGTATCTTTTAAATAATTAGCTTTTGCTATTGCGCAGACTTTTTTAAATAGCTTGGAATAGTTTCTAACATGTTCAGTTATTATAGGATCATTGGAGTTAGCTTTAATATCATATAATTCAAATAAAGTGCGCCTGCTTTTGAAGATACCTTTAGTAGCCCAATCGCTAAAAATTGTTTTAGTATTGTCTACTTTGACTTTTTTCTTAGTAAAAATTACTTCAAACTCCTTTTCAATAACATTAAACAAAGTATTGTATAGTACATCAATATTAGCATACTTACTTACTTGCATCAGGGAAACGTTGTTTTCAACATTTTCCTTAAATTTTCCCACACGACTAGTGGTGATTGGCCTATAGACAAAAGAAGAGGAAGCAGTTGCATGACGGTGTTCAAAAACAGCTATCTGTTCTGTATGGTCTGAATTTATAAAATTTATTATTGTTTTTTTAATCCCCTTACAATTACAGAAAATATTATCAATACAAGTAGCTGATGTGGGGGTAATGCGTGTAGGGTCATTAAACAGATGTCGTAAATCAAAAGATTTAAATAGATTAAGAAGCATACCCGAACTTTGACTGTGTTCTAAGATGTTAATATTGAAATCCCCACATACAATTACTTGCTTGTTGCAATTAGTTGCTTTTCTCAGCACCTCCTCCATGGCAGATTCAAAGTTATTGTAGTTACCAGAGGGATGTCTGTATACACAAATAATGATAAACCGTTCAATCTCTACACAAGATAGTTCAATAGTTCGTTCAGTTGAAAGTGCGACTATGTCTTTGCGCTCCTTTGCTTTTAATGAATTATGTAATAATATGAGTGACCCACCCCTAATGGCCGACTTTCTTGTGAACGCACTTATGATTTTATAATTATCAATATTAATAATAAGTTCATGTTGCCTCAACCAGTGTTCAGTATTACAGAGGACATGTATATTCATTTTATTTAAAAAAAGTTCCAATTCCAAATCTTTACCGGAGAAGCCCTGTATATTTTGATGAACAATATTTAAATGCCCAGACTTCCCCTTTGTCATTAAATCTAGTGTGCAAGAGGTGTTCTCTATTGTCTCTAAATTACATTTAAATTCATTGGAACTAATTCCAACGTCTGATTACACATGTCATATTTTTTCTGCTCAATAGGAGCAGATATGGTAGCCAAGTTTTTGGCTGAGCAATCTAAATAATAAGATAGCGACATCGCTATTTGTCGTTTACAGTATTTATTAAGATAATATTTATCCTTTGTCAAATGAAAGTATGACTTTGTATAATTATTTATGTCAATAACATGCATTTTTTACATTATATGTCTTCAATGTCATATTTAAATTATATCTATAAGTATTTTCTACTTGTGGCAAACTGTTATTATAGATTAGCAAACTGTTATTATAGATTTTAATTTTTAGCTACTAAACCGGATCTATTTTAAACAATTTCGGGATTACAACTTCTCGGCAAACACTTATACTATTTATTAAATAGGCATGCACAAATGTTCGGTTCGTTTTTCTATGCGAAAATTTGATTCACGCCAAAAGCGGCCGCTTTTGGCGGTAATCCAAAATTCGAGTGCAAAAGCAGACTAAACAATTAACTATAAGTATTAAATAAATAGTATATGTGTTTACCGAGAGGTTGTTACCGCAAAATTGTTTAAAATAGGTCCGGTTTAGTAGCTAAAAATTAAAATCGATTGGCGTCGCTAGTGTGCCCTACCCGTCACCTTAACGATGGATGCTGCATTGTCGTTTGCTGATGCGGCTTACGTGATATACCTACGTATGTATACGCTTATTACGGTTTCAGGACTTCCGGCGATGGAGGTTTGTGTTCATGGGATTAGCCATGTCGTTGGGGCAGGGTGAGGCAAGCACTCTAACATGTAAGGTAGGTCCCTAATCAAACTAAATAATCTTAAAATTAGCTAGGTAATAACTATAATCATCATCGTCAGCCCATTTAAGTCCCCACTGCTGGGGCACGGGCCTCCCTCAATCGCATGAGGGGTAATTGCCATACTCACCACGCTTGGCAGACGGGTTGGCGAGGGTTTAGATATAAATGCAGAGTTTTCCTTCTCTGGGTGCTGATGATCATGCCAGCAGCTTTACCTTAGTCGCCTTTTACGATACCTCGGTAAGAGTGAGGGTGGCCTATTCTACTCTGCCGGGGACCACACGGCAATAACTATAATAGGTACTTAAAATTCAGACTCGACAGTCTTCAGTCGGCACAGAAAATTAGCCATCAAAACAAAAAGCGCGCTAGCACAGTAGATAAATACGCTAAAGCAGTATCGACACTCCGCCATTTTTGACAGAAAGTTACCTACTGTATAGGGTTGTCCTCTTATTTTTGCAAAATATTATTCTCACCTTTCCAACAAGGATCTGGTGCATGTTAGGAATCAGAACGAATATTATTTCTTAAGAAATAAGCAGAATACTAGCATTCAAAATTCGTACGCAAAATGATTTCTTAAGTTGTAGAAAGCTACGCAAAGATACACAAAATTACACATTCTTTTCGGATCGTTTTGATTCGTTACTTGGAAGCCACGTTAAGCTATTGGTCATGCACCCGATCGCTATGGCTAAGACACAGTGAGGTCCCTCCATCCCCCCATATCAAAATCCCCCCTCTCCTAGCAGGGGTAACCAAATAACCCCCCACTATATCACTTTAAAAATCCGAATCCTGTTTTTGATAACATCTCTCTACTTCTAATAATGCATCTATCTACTTCTTTTTTTTATACCAAAATAAAGCAAGCGGCATTCGAGTAAAACCGACAACCCTGAATTTAGTTCCTGTGATTGTACTCCGATGGGACCTTAGAATCCGTGTAAAGTGTGCGTCTGTGTGCGTGCGTCATTCGAGCGTTTGTTCGTAGTGTCCGTATTGCTTAAGCGTATATATCTACTGTGGCGCTAATCACTATTATTTTAGACTGCTGCCCCATCCTAAGACCAAGGCTGGACACCCTGAGCCCACGACTTCCCCACCCTGATCCCATGCTTGTGTTACAGCACTAAAGAGGTCAACCCAACGCGTTAGTGGTCGTCCGCGTGATCGCTTGCCCTCTAAATATCTGGAGTCTGTTGCGAATAACATGGCCAAAATAATAAGAGTTAAAGTGTGAAATTGCCGATTTTTTTCTAGACACAACAAAGTTAAAAATTTCTATAATAACCAAAAAAACTTAGTATATTTTTATTAAAGACCATATAACTAAGATTTGTAATGTGGCAGATCAGAAAATATTGTACAGAAAAAAAATCTTGAAAGTGACTCTCTTTTTGTTAGGCATTTTTTTAAATATACAATGTTTTTTCTTAAAGTCTCTTAAATGTACCTAAACATTTTCAATTAAAGCATAGTTAAATTGTAACACAAAATGAAATGAAGGAAATAATAAAATAAATATTATGAGGTAAACCGAAGCAGACCAGTCACCAAAGGTGGCACCTGTTCACAAGTATGACGTATGTGTCAGACTTATATGTGTAATTACAGGTAAATTAAACATAAAAAACTAAAAATAAGTAGTTACAAATATTTTTTAAGATTGGCAAGAGCTGTGCAAGCCTACGCAAATAAAGAAAAAATATTGAATTGAATTATAGAGGTATGATGAAATTTATGTCACCTAGAATCACGACCGACGGCTGGACCAGCATTCATATTTACATTGTTTTTTTTTACTATGGAATAAACGGTTGTCTCCATACAAACCTCCATATAAATCAGCAATTTCATACTTTCACCCCTAATATTTAGAATCCGAGGAGCACGTTAATTTAATAAAACTTATTCTGTTAAATCTGTTTTTCTATTAGAAACATCGCATAGTAGGTAACTATTCTTAATCCATTATTGTAGCTGGAAGATAAAACTAAAAACCTGAAGAAAAATGAAAGTATCTTTATCTCTTTATCTTTGTTCATGGTTCTTGGAAACTATAGTTTTCTGGGTAAGCCTAGTTCTGGCGTAAATAATTTATAAAAAAATCACCTCCTGACTTATGTCTGGCGGAAAAAAATAATAAAAGGCATAATAAGATCATTATAGATGATGAAAGGAAATACGATGCTTTATAGGC
Organism: Marasmia exigua; assembly: GCA_019059595.1. Lineage (NCBI taxonomy): Eukaryota > Metazoa > Arthropoda > Insecta > Lepidoptera > Crambidae > Marasmia > Marasmia exigua. Next base: position 19,393,062 of record CM032472.1, read on the forward strand.
TTTGACAGTTCAAGATAATTTATTTAAATTATGCATTGCTTGACGACCTCGATGGCTCGGTAGCTGTTGTACCTATGAGCGGAAATTTCCGGATTCGAGTCCCGGTCGGCCCAATTATATAAAAATATGGTGTTTCTAATTTGCCTCAGGTCTGGATGTGCTCGTACACAACCCTGGCTGTTGTTGTCTAGAGCTCATAGCTAGTACTCGTACTGTAAATGTCCTAGTTTGAGACTGAAACGATCGGTATGTACAGTCACGTGCACTAATAGGTATACAACCTCATTCGAATATGAAACCTTATTATATCGCTTTAAGAGTCGAGGTGTTTACATCGCAGGCGACTGTTCTCTCTGGCGCATTTATTTATTTTATTGTATGAGCGAGTGAGGCTACCAGTAGCCTAATCCTGAGGAAGGGTAGTTAAAGATTCGACACGTATTGTGACTCCACTTGTGTTGCGGGTGTCCAAGAGCGTTAATCACTTACCATCGCGTTATTTTATGTTTTTTTCTTATGTGATAGGTGGCAGACGAGCAGACGGGTCACCTGATGGTAAGCGATTGATATAGACATAGACACCTGTGACACCAGTGTAGTCACAAGTGCACTGCCAACCTTTAAACACTGTTTTCCCCCGGATTGGGCGAAAGGGGTGTGTTTCACGCCGGTTTTCTGTGAGGCCGTGGTATCACCCGGGTCGAGCCGGCCCATTCATGCCGAAGCTTGGCTCTACCACCGGTCGTTATCCATCTGCTCGTCTGCCACCTATCACATATAAAAAAACAACTTACCGAATACGCAGTGAACTGGACCATAAAAGCAAGGCTGATGATGACCACATTCTTCACAATCCTCAACGTCTCCCGTGGCTTGAAAGTCTTCATCTGTTTTTCCTCTTTCATTATGAACACCTTCGATTGCACTAATATAATCACTAGATCACTTCACTGCACTGTGTTCTATAGTGTCACTGAACTCAATGTTTGAAAATGTCACTTGATTATGACCAAATTTTTAATACCAGGTTTTATCATCACAAAGTCCTTCACATAGTTTCCTAAAAATTCTAATAATGATCCAGGATTGGTAACTAAGTCGTAAAAGAAAAAAAAACTTAATAAAATGCCGTCGGACTTCATAAAAAAAGATTTAATTCAAAGTTTTTCTTTGGTTTACCTAATCCCTATTTTCATTATAAATATACAAGGACCTCATAAAAATTAATTTAATGACCAATTTCGTATCAATTTATAACGATATATTTAAATATCTAATTATTAATTTTACATTATTTATTAACGAGCAAGCATTTGCCCTCTGCGAATGGCATGCACCTACTGAATCGGGTTAGTTCTGTCCGATGATATTTATAACCAAACGCCACTGACCATCATCATCATATAAAAAAACGTGCCAAACTTTTTGCAAACAATTATTCTAATCTCATACTACAAAGATAAAAAGTCTGGCTCTCAAAGAGATATGTAGATACATATCTCTACATTGTACATCCAATCTGTGTTACGTAAATATAGTAAAAAAAGAAAAACCCAATCAAAAAAGTGTTCACATCCTATAGCGTTGCGATTGGAAATCCTTAAAGTTCATCGCTCTACCATGTATGTACAATGATGATACAATGAGATTGAAGATCAGTATCTTACAACAATTGTCTGTGTATCTGAAAATGCCGGATGAGCCGACGGGCTGACTAATTTAACTTCAAATAAACACATTTCCGTGTTGGTTAATCTTTTCAGGAAAAAAATTTGAATGTACATGGTGTATCGATTAATATTTCAGGCACCAGTCCCTCACTATTCAGGCTATAAAATTATGTCATAAGTTTGCTTTAGAGTTTGTTTGATAACTTTGTTCTAAGTAGCTGATTGTGATGGGATAGTAAAAACTTTATTTATTATTTACATCCCTTTAATCACATCCTCTACGTATTCTGAACAACATTTGTTTCTTTTCTTTTTAGGAAACTTCTTCCGAAATTGCATTTGATGTGAGAATTATATTTCTTATTTCAAAACTTGATACGAAAAAAAAAATAGTTCCACATTCGAAACTGTCAATTAAAAATCCGTACCGGAAGGGATAAATCGCAGCTCCCACAATGAACCAGCAATAAATTTGATTAACCTATTTGTTACAAACAATAAAGAGAAAAAAGAAATCTATATTCAATTTAGGTCTATACATAACACATAAGAATGTCAAAATAGGTACACATATTATCATGTACCGCTGGTTTCAAATATTGATGATGTTACAGAGTGTCAGTTGAGAAGAGAAAATAAAATACAATTATCAAAATACCTACAGACTACTATGAATAACAACTCACAAGACTAAGTAATAACATGACCTAAGAACCCTCATCATTAAAATAGTCTTGTACAACTTGTCTTGTAACCTTTCTTCATTAGGCAGGTTTTAATATGAGACTTAAAATTATCCAGTGATAGGTTATTTACATTTTATGGGAACTTATTGAATATCTTAATATTTAAGCCAACAAAGGAATTACCGATTTTATGAAGTTTGAGGATTGGGATGGCAGGTCTATATTTATTTCTGATGTTAAGACTATGACTACGAATAAAAACACTAGTTTTTAGTTTTTTTTTTGTAGTTAGTTTAACACCAGAGAACACTACCAAAGAAGTCTCGTGAAAAGTGCGCTTGAGTCGCCATCAACATTCAAATTTGACCTTATAGACACACAGAATCTCAAATTTTACTTATTTTTTGAGGCGCAGACTCTAAGTAACATTTTCAAAGAACCCTAAAAATCATGCATTAGCCAATCAAAATTGTTGATAAGATCTATCCTTCACCAAACAAACGCCAGTTCACTAGACTAAATGTTTGGTAGAGTCTGCGCCACGAAAGAGGTCCCGCGGCATGACAAAGAACTAAATATTAGATTACTTGTATAAATAGACATAAAGCTCAATTTTGAATGTTGATGGGAACTAAAGCGAGTTTTTCAAGACACTTCTTTGGTCGCGCGACCTCTTGTATAGTTTTTGCCAAGCAGTTAAAGTAGACGTTTTTGCCACCAATTACTTATGTAGGAAGAGCAACCTTTTATATCTCATTACGATCATCAGTTCATCTAAACCTTTAAAGGTGGGAACTAAAGCTTCCCTTAATAAAAAGTTCATCCAAATATGTAGCAAGAAGGATGATCTTGCTACATATTTGACGAACTTTGTTTCTTTGTTATAAAACTTTTTTTTATTGTTAAATTTTCTACAGACAACCCAATATTTACTTTTCTGAACACATTAAAGAAATCTGTAGCTTTTTATGTCTCGCTGGTATCCAGGGTGCAATGACCTGACCCAGTATGCATATCTGTCAGTCTTATGAGGGTTGGTCGAGTAATACGAAGCTCTCTATTAGGGATGGTTCTGAGATTTTTTATTTATTTATTTATTTAATAAGGTTCACCAACGTTTATGTACAACGATACTTCACATTAAAAACATACACTGGTGTGTACACTATTGCCATAAACACTTATAGGCAAACACAGCATGCACTAAAATTAATAATTATACAGTGGAAGAAAAAAAATATAAAATTAAATAATTTACTTATTTCTGTAACATATTATACTCATGGATCCCTCCATGAGTTTTTAATTGATCTGCAGAGCTTGGTGGGTGAGTCATGGTGAATATCAACTATATCACTATGTTCATTGAGTAGCCTACAAAACCTAGCAATCGGAGAGTTGGAGCCGAAAACAGTCTTCCTTAATGGGGCTCTAAGGGGTGTGATAGTATTACGGGGATATCTTACAGGCACGCGGTATTTGAATCTCTGCAACAGTGGTGGGCAGTCTATTTTTTGGGTAAAAACTTTTGAGGCAAAACCTAAATCCAATAGTTTCCTACGGTTACACAATGAGCCTATTTTAAAATGTCTTAGACGCTTGTTGTACGAGCGAAGTTTTTTTGTTGAGAGAGATGAGTTTGTATCTCGGGATCATTCCTCATTCATAGAGAGCCAAAGCAGACCCGTAAACTAATCTGCTCGGATTCGGATCATATCGAATTATGTACAGAATAGAAACTTTAAGTAGGTAGATAAGACAGGTAGGTATGTAGGTAGGTTTCTCTAAAAAAAAATTTTTATGAAATTTATCTGCATTTAACCTGTTTTTAATTGTATTATTATGACCCGGGAGTCGAACAGGAAAAATACAAAAATTAAGAACCAATTTTATCCCACCAATGGATCCAGTCTTAACTCGTCTATCGTATAAGATACCCGTGATATTCTCCTCCCATCCGTGGTCTTCATGCTCCTTACGGGGGTCTGCTAGCTGTTGCGGCAGATTTACAATCAATTTTTAAAAAGGTCGTATTATGGATAATCCATAAGCATAATAAAATATCAGTACGCGTAACATACTCGTAGGTATCCACATGAAACCTAATGCTTTACTTGCAAGCGGAATGAGGAAAATGAATGATGTATCTTGTAAATTATAATCGATGGATTTATTGGTATTTACAGAAATAGATTACAGACCTATTTTTTATTCTGAAAACTTTCGCAATGTTATTGTCCGTTTGAACACAGCGGAAAAAGCGTAGGAAATAATGCCACAATAAAATGATTCAGATCTTCCTTTGCGTTGTCTCAATTTCCCTATCAGTATAAATGGAGTTAGTCACAGAATTACGCAAATAGGACATTCATATTGACTACGTAATGGCAACACATAATTAAATAAAAATTATTAAAAAATACTCAAGTACCTTTAGCACTTGTAAGTACAACAAAGTATATATATACAAAACTGTCCTTCATTCGATTCTCACCTTAATGTCAAACTAGTTCGGTTCTATATCAATTTAGGAAATTGGATTGTAGTAATCTGATGTGAGGTTTGTTGTATCATAAAATTTAATATCTACTTAAATAAATAGATGTCTCTCCCCTAGATACTCCAATCGAGTACGGCTACGGCGGCCAATTTCAAAGATCAGCCACGTACGAGGATATATTATAATGCTCAAGTATGTGCGCAAACACAAGTGCACTCTCTATTTCCCTTACCCTTATATTCCGATGAGACACCAGGTGCACGACCGGAGAGTGATCGGGCGCAGGACCAACGGCTTATTGTGCTTGCCGGCACGGGGGTACAATACCACCAACTTCCAGACTCCAAGGTGACACTAAGAATTTCCTACCGAAATCTAAGCTACATATTTTTGCCCCGACCCGGAGATCGAACCCGGGACATCTTGTGCAGCCGTCGCTTGAAAGTGCAACCCACTAACCACTGCGCCACCGAGGCAGTCAAGTCATTTTTTTATTTATTTAATTAAACTACTAGTCGCCAAACTAAAACTTGTTAGTCGCGTGCGAATCGTAAAATACTCGTATAACAATGACGAGTCCTTATTTGTAAACTGAAATGACAAAAACGTAATGGAGATGTACTAACCTTGGCTTCGAATATTATAGAATTTTACCGCAAGTATTTGACTGTTAGTTATAATGTAAATTTTTTGTATAAATGGAGTAGGTAGCTACGTATTTTTCGGCTATGGTTGCCAATCTTAACGATCAGCCATAGACACAGGATGTATTTAGTTTTTTTTAATTATGGCTCTACCCGAAGATAATTCACCAATATCAAGTAACTTATTGAGAATAAGTATATAACTCAATAAAACGCCGGTGTTTTACGTTTTAAAAATCGACCTACGGATTCAGCGGATATCAATCTAAAAGCAATCGTGGGTTTTAAGAATCTATTCACTCTATTAGGTCCAAGCAAGTTGTCACGAGACAACGCACTCAACACACAATAGCAGTGGGACCCGAAGCACAGCGTGTCACCCACTAGCCACTGCGCTACCGATACAGTCATGTGATCGAGGAAGTAATATACAATGTACACTAATGTTCTTTTTTATGGTCCAAAGGAATAAAATGTAACCAAAATACGTATAGTAAGATGCAGTCATTACAGTGCTGAAGTGGCTCGCCATTATGTATCTACATTATTGAGTGACCCTGCCTCAATGCAATGATCGGAGTAGGTAGAGCTATTTGAGTTCATTGACCGCATACATTGATGTTAATATGGACATACCCCGGGATTCTGACTACGATCCCGGGATTAAAATTAATAAATTATTATTTTAGAGTTAATATTTAACGCATTTTAATCATGAAAGCTAATCATGAAGGGCATTGGACGGGGATCAATGGAAAATTTTGGGGGAGGCCTTTGCTCAGCAGTGGGACGCTACAGGCTAACTTAAAAAAAAAAACATGAAAGGGCTCCATATTTACTTATAGTATATTCCTTTGTATCTTACGTATGTATCTTGAATTTCGAAAGAACAAATAGAACTTTTTTAATTAACATGGATACCATGCACCACACAGCGTTTATGAATAAGTGCGTAGGGCTGATGTTAATGCTCGTATGTACAAACGAAAATAACTGTTAATAGTATAAAGTATATCTTTAATCCCGGGATTCCCGAGATTCCAGGCATGTCCATATTATTTGAAAAAAAATGCAAGTACCAAAAATAACTCTACCTACTCGGATCATTGCTCATAAGTCATATGCCAATGGTTTTGAGTTTGATTCCCACTTGAGCTTGCTTATTGTCAGGGTATATGCATGTAGTTTTTTATGGGATAGGTGGCAGACGAGCAGACAGATCACCTGATGGAAAGCGATTGCCGCCGCTCATGGACACCCGTGACACCAGATATAGATATAGTCACATCTATTTAATTATAGGTATGTTTGTGATTTCTTATCAAATTGGTTCATCGATTGAAATTAATTAAGTATCTTCAAAAAGGTTCATGAGAGGCTATTATACTAATAATAATAAATACTATAAAGCCACAAGAAGACCCCAAATGCGTTGGTGTGACGACATCAAAAGGCTGGCAGGAACAAAGTGGATAGAAACAGCTCAAGATCGACAAAAATGGCATAAACTGAAGGAGGCCTACACCCTAGAGGTTGAAAATGGCTAAAGAAGAAGAAAATAAAGACACTGGTCTATACTAGAGCTGAATAAAGAATATTTCAGAGGCACAAAATAGAGAGGATCCGCCATGACTGATGCGACGATATAAAACACAGACCACAGAGAGTTATTACTGTACTAATCATGTCATCCCGTTCCTGTTAAAAGGGGCTCGTACGAATTTTGTTCCGGGAATATCCTTAGTAGAAGGTTCTAAAGTCGACGCGCATTTTTTTTTGTTTTTCAAGTATATAGTTACATATTTTAATAATCTTTGTTAATCTGAGTTATTAGCCCTTAGCTTCGCACTGGCTGGCAATGAGATACTCCTGGATGACCTAGCCCAATGCTAGTGTCACGGTTAAATCCCGACCAAAGAGAATATTAATCACTCACTACACGTTACTCGCGGCCTTAACATTGAGCAATGTCGTTCAGTGCACCCACGTTCAATATAATAGTATGTTATTACTCGTGTACGGCACGAGTGACAGATAAGTAAGAGAGGACCTTGCAAGCTATGACAAATTATAAATGTACTTATTTACTACCTGTGCGGATAAAGAATGGGATCAGAAATGGCGGCGCATCTATTCACTTCTCGCTCGCACACTATTTGCGTCTATACTCGCACCCCACGAGTGCGAGTATAGACGCAAATAGTGTGCGAGCGAGAAGTGAATAGATGCGCCGCCATTTATGATCCCATTCTTTATCCGCACAGGTTGTAGTGACGGTTTGAAAAGATTCGTCTGCCGAGAACGCTCTTTATTTTTCCTGGAACCCAATTCTCGGGCTCGTGACATTTATTATCAAACGACATATATCACTAAAACATAGTTTTTTTGTATGGTTTTAGGTGATATCCGCCATGTTTTCAAAATATCACGAACCCGAGAATTAGGCTCCTGCAGTAAAAGTAACTTATGTTGTCATAAAATCGATATTTAAATTATAGATTTTAGTTCTAAAATAGACCGTAAAGCACGAAAGAGTTTACATCTCATCTTCAAATAAATGCATTGTCTGATAAATGCATGTATGATATGATTACTTACTGTTTGGGAAGATTAGCGGACTTAAAGGCGATGCAGGCTCGAATCTAATACTTAGCTACCTAAAAATCGACCTCTAGACTTAGATTTTAAATTGATTTAAGGCGACGGGTAGCCCAACTAGCGACGTTCATTCGTTTTTAATTGTTAGCTACTAAATCGGATCTATTTTAAACAATTTCGGGGTTACAACCTCCCGGCAAACACTTATACTATTTATTAAATAACCATGCACAAATGTTGGGTCCGTTTTTGTACGCGAAAAATAGATTACCGCCAAAAGCGGCTACTTTTAGCGTGAATCAATTTTTCGCGCACAAATGTTGGGTCCGCATTTGTCCACGGTTATTTAATAAATTGTAATCGATTGGCGTAGCTAGTGTGCCCTACCTGTCACCTTAATGTAAACCTCTAGATCGTTTGATTTATCTTAATTCCGACGATTTGTTTAAAAAAGCATTTTTATTTTAATAATTATAAGAGCGTATACTCGTAAGGATTATGATCGCGAGATAAATGCAATCGAGTGTGCTTAGCCGGACTGGTGCACACTAGCGACGCGATTTGATTTAAATTGTTAGCAACTAAACTGGATATCTTTTTAACAATTTCGAATTGCAGCCTCTCGGAAAACACTTATACTATTTATTTTATACTTATAATAAATGTTTGGCTCTGCTTTTGTACTCGAAATTTGAATTACCGCCAACAACGACCACTTATGGCGTTAATCCAAATTTCGAGTGCAAAACAGATCAACAAGTAGTGCACAATTTTTAAATAAATAGTATGTTTGCTTAGAGACTCCAGTTCTAAAGCGAGAAGGAACTGAGAATGACACTCTAAGATGAACCAGCGTGGAGCAACACTGTGCTGGGTTTCGCTGCGTGAGTGAGGGTACCGGAGGCCCAATCCGGGAAAGGGTGCTTTAAAGGTTGGCAGCGCATTTGTGACTCCACTGGTGTCACGCACCCGTGACTTACCATCAGGTAAACCGTCTGCTCGTCTGCCACGTATCTCATAAAAAAACATGTTTTTTTTTCAGGGCCTTTTTTGCAGGGCATATTCCTACCAATGTATGTAGAAACACATAGGGGAAGTATTTGTTTCTTTGTATTTAAAGCTACAGATAAGGAACCTGTATGGTAATTATTAGCATTTTATCACGTACGGCGCATACGCAAACTCCTTGATAAAGGACACAAAAGCCTGCGTTATTCTTGGCGGCCTAAGCCTTATCTTCTCGATCTTTGTATATCATTTAGACTAAGGCCAGTTTATTGTTTAGAGATTAGGAAAATGGATTAGTAGAGAAATTTTAAAAGATTTTTCTTTATGGTCAAAAATAAAGATTTACGATGTATGAGTTAAAAAATAATAGCATCCCGTTAATCTAGATAAACATTCACAATGAGCAAGTTTTCCAGTAGGTATTTATAAATTTCAAAGTGATTCGCTATATGGCGCATGTGCACATGTTAGCTGTGGTTTGATAACTTCATGCGGTCCCTAATTTATGAGATTTTTTTTTAGGTTTTTTACATTAAATATCTGAGTACTTCGTAGTTAACATATAACATAACATACAACATAATAGGAACATACTTATGGTCGAATCAGCTGATTTGATGCAATTTGTATGGGAAGGCAAAACTAAGGATGTTCCAATGTTTCTTGGAAAAAAAATTGTATTCGTTAGTATGATACCCTCGAGAATTTTCTTGGGCTTCCAAAAAAATCTCGGTCTATTCATTTAAGGCGCAGTGACTGTGGTGATTCTCAATAAAAAAAAACTATAAAATCTGTCGCAAAAGTTATATCACCATCGTATGTCCATATATGGTCAGAAATTTGTGGGCTGGGTCAGAAGCCCAAGCGCAGGATTTCCGGGTTCGATTCCCGGTCGGGTAACTTAGGCATGGTAATAATTAACTCGGGTCTAGGTGTGCTGGCCATCGTCAGCTAGGTCGTAGTTATCCATTCTAGACTTCTATTATATTCTAGATTCTAGACTTAGTGATCAGACTGTGAATCGTCGGCCGCATTTATTTATCTTTGACTGTTGGATACCTACGTTTCAGCATAAATGGGCCCGCTCGACCGGAGTGATACCACGGCCTCACAGAAAATCGGCGTGAAGGAGCACTGAGCTGTCTTTCGCTGCGTGAATGAGGGTACCACAGAGGCCCGATGCGGGGGAAAGGGGGTTTAAAGGTTGGCAGCGCACTTGTGACTCCATTTTTGTCGCGGGTGTCTATACGAGGCGGCAATCGCTTACCATCAGGCGATCCTGCCACCTATCACATAAATATACATGCAGCCAATCAGTAAAAAAAAATCTCTTGATATTGAACCACTCTTTTGATATTTGATATAAGGTGAGATAAACAATATTTTTAGCTGTCCAAGTTATTTTTTTACAATAAAAATAAATCATCACACACACCCCTGATATGGGTCATAAAGACAGTGTCCACGGAGCGCTGATTAAATACCTACTTATTTGTACAGTAATCTCGCAAGGTTTAGCCTTCAACTTAAACCTTGCTTACATAAAGGATAAGAGTAATCTGCTTTATGGCGCCATAAAAAGCAGAGTTTAGTGTGCTTCGCTGATAAAAAAAAATTGAGCAATTATATCGCATGAAAGAACATTTTGCTGAGAAAAAAAATCTTTACTTGAATAGTCCCAGCAAAAATATTTTTTGCAACATTTTGCCGGTGCGATCGTGTCAGATTGTAGTTGAAATAAAAAAAAGCGTAAAAATTAAATGGCAATTGACTTTAACTACTCATGTTAAGTACCTCATCATCAGCCCATTTAAGTCCCCACTTCTGGGGCACGGGCCTCCCTCAATCACATGAGGGGTAATTGCCATACTCACCACGCTTGGCAGACGGGTTGGCGAGGGTATTGATATAAATGCAGAGTTTTCCTTCTCTGGGTGCTGATGATCATGCCAGCAACTTTACCTTAGTCGTCTTTTACGACACCTCGGTAAGAGTGAGGGTGGCCTATTCTACTCTGCCGGGGACCACACGGCAAGTAAGTACCTAGTTAAAATTTATTGCTATTTCATAAATTACGCTTGTTCTAAAATGAAGAGCTATTGGGTATTGTTAGAAATGGGGTGAGCCCTGCGTCTCATAGCCACTGCGACCAGTAGATGATCTATTGTGGCAGGCTATTAGGTATAGGTACTTTGGCTACCTACTTTTAGGTATATCATTAAATGCCTAATAAAATTTACTATTGTTAGATACCACATGGCATAGCGTAAGATAATAACGAGGACATAAGGGGATAGGTAAGTAAATATTTTTTTATCAATCACGTCAACGAATAAGTAACGAACATAATAATGTAAACTATTCGCGAATGTAAATATTAAATTACAGAGACTTCTCTAAAATTACGCATCTGCGGTCTGATACAATGCCTATAAGATAATCTGGGACAATATTGATCTAGCTGTCACTTAAGGGTACCGCACACTAGCGACGCCCATTGGTCTATGCGGACCGTGGGAAACTCAAATGTGGGATAGATGCCGTAGTAGGATACCTAGATGCCTAAGCAAAAGTGTAGCGACCTGTGCGTACACCACTCTCGTAGTCTTTTGTTTAAATACAAGCTTACCCCCTCCCTCCCCCCAATCGACGCCAAACGTTTCACTTGGATTGGTGCGTCGCGAATTTTGGCATGAAACATGTTATTGGCGACGAAAAATTGACGATTTCTTGTTAAGGTGACGGGTAGGGCACATTTGCGACGCCAATCGATTTCAATGTTTAGCTACTAAACCGGATCTATTTGAAAAAAAATCGGAGTTACCACCTCTCGGCAAACACTTATACTATTTACTAAATAACCATGCACAAATGTCGGGTCCGTTTTTGTACGCGAATAATTGATTCACGCTAAAAGTGGCCGCTTTTGGTGGTAATCAATTTTAAGTAATAGTAAAAGTAATATCAAAAAAGTAGAACACAATAATGTAAAAATAATGGTAAAAATCGATCCAGTTTAGTAGTTAAAAATTAAAGCATGGGCGTAGCTAGTGTGCGGTACCATTGTCCTAAAAAAAAATAAGCCTGCATTACGCCAGTAGATACGAATATTCTCAACTCCTTGACATGGACAATTCGAAGTGGTGAACTAACCCAGAAATAAAATCTAAGATAAAAAAGCATCTAGATAAAAATGCGTAACAGTATGTAAGGAAATAGCTCTCTACACTAACACTGATTGTAGGTAGACATTTGATGTAGGTTAGGTATTATAAATAGCACTGGCTGACTTTGCATGCCCTGGCAACCTCTAATTAAGACAGCACTTAAATTTAGCTACTGCGCTTTTATAGTTTGTGCCTTGTTAATTGTCCTAATAAATAAAATAAAAATAAATGAAGAGGTATCTAACTAAATGCCAGTTGGCTGGCGAGCCTAACCTCATTGACGAGACTAAAGCTCATCGACTTCGCTGGTTCGGCCACCCCGAGAGAACGGGTAAAGACAGCGAACCTGGGACGTCCTAATGGGCGAAGGCCAGTCGGCCGTCCAAGATACCGCTGGAAAGATGATAAGAATTAGCGCGGACTCTTGGTGGATGACCGGCAGGAAGTGGCGCAAGACCAACCGAGATGGAAGCTCTTCTCACTCACTATGGGTCGCTGCGCCAACCTTTAGTTAGTTAGGCAAATCCCAGTTAGACCTATCAATAAATCCAAATATAACAGTAGCAACATTAAAAAAAAGAATGTTGTGAGCATGGGTTTACACATAAATATATGTCTAGGATGGTAAACGAACCCACAATTCATGGAGTGCGAGGTCACTCCACTACACTACCAAGTACCATGGTCCATGCGCCATTGCATTGGCTCGATCAAGCATCAAGATTAATTTTGTAAATGCCGGAAAAAGCATAGCAATTTATGTATATGAAACGTAATGTTATTTATTACAATCATTTATTATGAATTCAGAAATAATACTAAAATCGATTACCTATCTAGGTAATTAATTACAGATCTAAATTATAATGATCTTCACTCGACGTGCCAATTTAATAAATGAACCCAGTGAGATATTTTGACTACGTAATAATATTAGAATAGTTATTAACGGGATTTCTACCATGTACCTTATTTTGGAGTTTCCGATATTTTGGCACTGTTGGAATCCAGTGATTCGAAAATATAATAACCGTAAAAGTAAACACATCTATCTGTGAGTGCTGTGTCGAGAACGGGTGCGAGAAAATAGTGAGTTAGTGACCAGTGGTACCGCAGGTGCGCGTAGTAAAAGACTGCGAAGGAGTTGTCTGCCAGTAACAACTAACCCGCAAAAACCTGAGCTACTCCGTGACCATGGACCACCGATCATATGACAGGAATGCATTCCGCCGTAATTCTGCTGGTAGGAATTATGGCGCCACTGTCGCTTACTCTGAAATGATGTTGAGTTGCGTTCTTTTTTTTTCTTTTTCTCTTGGTTTTGAGCGTATTTTGTTTTTTATTATTCCCTCTGTCTTTTGTGTGTTTTAAAAAAAGCTCGAATTTGTCATATACCCATGTACCAATATAATTGTATATCTGCCACATAGTCCACACATCTGTCAATATATATTATTCGTGGATATACATATAGCTATTTATTTACTTTTACACTCACTCGCCACCAGGTCCCACCAGAATACCAGCGCTGCTGCGGCACCGCAGATAGTGCCGTAGCAGTAAATGCTGAGATTGGGACCTGATCGACCACACACAACCACACTACCTCTTCTTATATAGCCTCTTCCCTTTGTATCTGTATCGTGTCGTGTTATGCCTATTGTACATATTTACTTTTTCTGTGTTGTGATGGTCAATAAATGTATTTTCTTTCTTCTTTCTTTCATGGCGCTTGCAACAATGGCGAAATATCGGAAACTCAAAAATAAGGTAGGTACATGGTAGAAATCCCGTAAATCTTGGATCTTAAATGTGGGAGAGCCACGCTTAGGCATGAATGGGCCGGCTCGACCGGAGTGATACCACTGCCTCACAGAAGACCGGCGTGAAGCAGTGCCTGCGCTGTGTTTCGCCGTGTGAGTGAGGTTACCGGAGGCCCAATGGGGGGAAGGGGAAAAGGTTGGCAGCGCACTTGTGACTCCACTGGTGTTGCGGGTGTCCATGGGCGGCGGAATTGCTTACCATCAGGTGATCCGTCTGCTCGTCTGCCACCTCTCATATAAAAAAAAAAAAAAAAAAAAAAAACTATTCTAATATTAATAGTTTAATGAATGAACCCACAGATTTAATAAAATGAACCGGATTTATTAGACGTTACAAAAAACTGCATTAGTCATTACGAATAAAAACATTCCTAATCACGGTGGTCGGAAGACTGAACGAGGGCCTTGGGTTAAAGCAATCGATTTTAATTTGTAGCTACTAAACCGGATCTATTTTAAACAATTTCGGGGTTAAAACTTCTCGGCAAACACTTATACTATTTATTAAATAACCATAAAAAAATGTTGGGTCCAACGCGTTCGCGAAAAATTGATTCACCCCAAAAGCGGCCACTTTTGGCGTGACTCAATTTTTCGCGTACAAAAACGGACCCAACATTAGTGCATAGCTACTTAATAAATATTATAAGTGTTTGCCGAGAGATTGTAACCCTAAAAGTGTTTAAAATAGATTCGGTTTAGTAGCTAAAAATTAAAATCGATTGGCGTCACTAGTGTGCCCTACCCGTCACCTTAAGCGTTTAGGTGTAAAAACTTACTACGCTGGCTCAGCGACCCGAAGAGGATCTTGGCCTCCAAAAAACCGATCTTTTGTTCTCTTTCTTCTCCCAGTAGGAAATGCACATTTTGCGGCTCTCCCATGAATTAACTCTGCCAATCAGAGAACTTCTATTGACCACATTCATTCTACTATTATCTCGGCGGTGCGGGGAAACATCGTGATGATGCCGTTTCATCTTCGCATCCCCTGTCTAAGGGTCAATCTAGTGATCGCATATTTGGGCGCGTATTTATCTAAACTTCAATATGGTATTGACATAGAGTTGAAACAACCACCATCCTTATATAAGTAAACAAATATCAAATTTCCGAATGAAATCTTTGCTATAGTAATTATTCGTTCTCAGGTCTAGTATGACGTATCAAATTTTTTATTACACATCTAAATTAGACAACCCAAAATTTATGAAAAACCACCATATATTTAGTACAAAACCTAATCTATAATCACAATTATTTTTTTAACTTAATTACTTAAAAGCAACAAACAAAAGTCAGCATTACAGGAAAGTTTGAAATCGGAAAATGTTTATCAGATCAGAATGCTCTGGTCGTATCAACCTATATCAATACTAACCTTGTTTAGGTAAAAACGTGCCCAAATATCCGATCACTAAATCATGATCCACCAAGCCTATCTTCAGAAACTGGTAATCCAGTTTCTAAAGATAGGCTTGCTAAGATAATAAGCTAAATTGATAAGCTGTAAGGGGAAGAACTCAAAGACTGAGACGTATTCATGCTAATGTTCAACAGAGTCATAGCTTCCAGTCATACCATAAGCACACTAACAGCATTTTAAATTTTGATATAAAATATTTCTGCCATTTTTTATGTTTTCTTTTGTCTTATGTTCAACCTAAGGCCATACCATAATACAATCAGCGCCGAAATAAAAACTTCTAAACACATATTTCCTGGCAGTTTTCAAGTCAAATAAAAAGAAAAAAAAACCGCCAAAAGCGGCGACTTTTAGCGTGAATCAATGGACAACATTTCAAATTTTTAACATGTCCATATTGTTTTTTTATATGAAAGTAGACATAAAATGAACAGACCCATATTTTTTCTTTTTTCAAAATTTGTCCATTTTCATGCATAAAATAATTATTGAAATTCTTTTTATTCTAAATAGACGTAAGCGCCAAATGACGTCATCGGACGGCTGAATACAGCGATATTCCTTTGCTTATCATTGTTTTAATAAAAAAAAGGTACTACTGTCAAAGGTAAATAATACTAGTGTCAACATTGTCAACGTCATTCATACATTCAACGTTGACAAGTTGTCTTTTTTTTTGACAGTTTCATGTCATGAGTTTGGCATTACGTAAATTTAAAACTATAATGTGCTAAGCAAAGAAATATTTTACATTCTGCCGTCCGATGACGTCATCTTACGTTTTTTAGTTTTTAATTTTTTTCTCAGTAAAGAAGCAATATAAAAAATGAATAAATATATATTCGAGCAGCGGAAAAGTAAACAAAGAATTGGTATTTTTTGTTTCAGAGCTTAGCAATTTTGAAATGTTGTCCATTATTCGCGTACAAAAACTAGTATATGTGTTTACCGAGAGGTTGTGACCCCGAAATTGTTTAAAATAGATCCTGTTTAGTTGCTATAAATTAAAATCGTTTGGCATCGCTAGTGTGCCCCACCCGTCACCTTAATAAGAAAAAAGTCACCATACTTTAATTTTATTTCGATTTAAGACTATATTTTAAGGTTTATATTAAATAAAGATTAGTTTTTTTTACTTGGCAAAATTGACGTTTTTATCAATATTAACTATTCAATTAAAAAAAAAAATCTGAAAAACTATCCTACACGTTCAGAAACATTGTCCATTAAAACACAGTTAATTATAGAGTAGTATTAATATGTAGTTACTTAACATATTTTTTTTCCACACTTACAACTATCCTTAGAGGCTAAACCTAATACAATAGTGTACAACTACTTATAACTGATTACAAGTAAATCAGTTTTAGTGAATTCACTCAGGGAATATGAAAACAGATCAATTTTTTCTGATATTTGGTTGAGGGTGTGCAGTGCGCGCGTCAGAGGTGCCTTGCCGAGCAGGTTGGTGCGCGCGCGCGGCGCGGCCAGCTGCGGCGGCCGCCGGCGGCTCCACACGTATCGGTCCGGGACGCACAGGCTCAACACACTCAATACCTGACTGTTGTCTGCCTTCCCTCTTACCAATCTAAATAAATATGATGCCAGTGCCAATTCCCTCCGTATACTACCCCATATTATACCCCACCATACCAAGTACAAACAAGTTAGGGTACATTAGTGGGTAAAAAGGATATACCCTATACACTCTTAAATACAAGTACCTTGTAAATTTATTTTGAATTCGCTCTAACATGAGACTATATTTAGTTTCATGCGGAGCCCAAATGACTGCATTGCATTCGAGGTTGCTCCTTACCAACGCGTTGTACAAGGCTTTGATCGCCGCTATGTTGGTGAATTCAGAGAACCTACGAAGTATAAATCCTAAGTTTCTGTAGGCTTTTTTACAAAACTTGACAATGTGTTCCCAGAAGCTGAGGTCTGATATGAATGTTACACCTAAATCTTTTACTACCGTCACTCTATCCAATTTAGATGTATCAACCTCGTAATCATGACGGATGGTATTATGCGCTCGAGTAAATGTGACAATCACACATTTCGCCGTATTAAAAAATATTTTATTTTCTTTGCTCCATGAAACTATCTGGTCTATGTCTTTCTGAAAAATCTCGCAATCTGCAGCATCGTGGATCGGTAAGAACATTTTTAGATCGTCAGCGAATAGCAAGCAGCTTGAGTTTTTTATGACCTGTGGTAAGTCATTGACCATGATGATAAATTCAAGGGGACCGAGTGTGAGACCGAAATGTGAGTAATGGAAAAGAAATGGATAAGAAAATCGCCATACAAAACCTAACATTAAAAACCAAACAGTCCTTTATTATTAACATTTTCTTCGCAATAATAATTTTGATCGTGCGTTGAAAAAAAGTATTAATATTTTTGTGATAAATATCTTGCTTCAGGGCCTTCAGTTATCTACTTTGTAAATAAGTCATTGAGAACTGAACTAGAAGATTCAGATCATGATAAAGCAATTTCTTGATTGATTGATTTTTGGCGTTATCAGTAGATAGATAGGTATCACTTTACTAAAGGCGACGGGAAGGGCACACTAGCGAGACAATTAATTTTAATTGTAATTAAGCCGAGTGGTCCCGGCAGAGTAGAATAGGCCACCCTCACTCTTACCGAGGTGTCGTAAAAGGCGACTAAGGTAAAGCTGCTGGCATGATCATCAGCACCCAGAGAAGGAAAACTCTGCATTTATATCAAAACCCTCGCCAACCCGTCCGCCAAGCGTGGTGAGTATGGCAATTACCCCTCATGTGATTGAGGGAGGCCCGTGCCCCAGCAGTGGGGACTTAAATGGGCTGATGATGATGATGTAATTAAGAGTACTAGTAACGCCCTGTTGGTCTAGTGGTTTAAGTACCGGGCCGTGATCTCAGGGTCCTGGGTTCGATTCCCGGGTCGAGCGAAATGTATGTTTCGAATTTTTTGTACATAACTCGGGTTTGTGATCACCTATCCGCATTTGGCAAACGTGGTGATTAAGCCTAATCCCATCATAGTAGCGATAACTTAATTTCTATGATGGAGGCCTTTGCCCTGCAGTGGGACAGTTTATAGGCAGAAAAAAAAGGTATACTATTCATAACCATGCACATTATTGGGTCTGTTTTCGAAAGATTCATTCACGCCAAAATTGGCCGTAGTTACTAGAAGTATTAAATATTATTGGAATTCTGTTTTAATTTTTACCCGACTACGGCAAAGCAAAAGGAGGGTTATGATTTTGACAGGCTATGTATGTATGTATGTATGTTCATCTGTTTCCACGTAACTTCTAAACTAGTTATCATATTTGAACAAATGAGGTGTCGTTAGAAGCGTATTGGTTTTCTTCTGGTTATAGGCAACATGACGTCATGTTAAATTTATTACAGCGCCCTCAAGGGGAGTTAGAGTAAGGAACTAAAAAAATATTTTGCAGGACGGTACCGTGTTTGGTATCAAATGAAAGAGCTTTTTGAGCAAATTTCAAATATGTAATTATATTTACATAACTAAAATACGTTAAATAAAAATAAAGTTTAAAAACTAAAACCCGACTACCAAAAAAACACGATCTCTGCTGAAATGATTATGCCGTATCGCCGTGGTCGTATGGCACCTACTGAAGCAAAACAGATTCATTATAATAATAAAATAAAATCAATGTGGCATACGACCACGGCGATACGGCATAATCATTTCAGCAGAGACAATTTTCTTGTTTTGTACTTTTTAGATCGTGTTTTTTTGGTAGTCGGGTTTTAGTTTTTAAACTTTTTTTTTTTTAATTACGTTTATGTTTGTCTTTCATCTCGCTTAAACGCGTTCTGCTATCTAAATCGTGTATGAAATCATCGTATATTTTTAGTGTAATGGGGTCTTGATAAATGGTACAATTAATAAACTTGGCTCCTAATGGCAAATAGATATAGTGTGAGTGAGTGATTTATCAATGATGTTTTTTTACTGCTACAAAACTCCTTAATCGTTTTAGCTTAGGTAGGTATATATATATATATCTTCTAGGTAGGTATAACTTAATTTTCAGCAAAAGTTACCGACGGGTAGTGCACACTGGTGACGCCAATGATTTAAATTTGAGTGCAAAAATAGATAAAAAAATTGTGACTGCAATTTTTATTAAATAAATAGTATAAATGTTTGCTTAGAACCTGGAGATCCGGTTCAGTAGCTACAATTTAAATTGATTGGGGCGTCGCTAATTTGGATACCCGTCTAGTTAAGGGAATTTAGGAGATCATACAAAATTTGCGTATTTTTTCTGGAACGCCAAAATATATAAAAAACATGTTGGGGACAAACATATTGGTAAATATTTTTAAGGATTATGCTTCTATTCTGAAGAGCTGTGTGTTACATCACAAATATATTATGCATTACAAAATATGGTTCTTAAGTGATGATTTGGGAATAAAGTTGATTTAAGCAACACCTGTGGTTAGGAATGTTACCAATTGGCTCTTTAATTGTTCACTTGTTACCTTTTATAACTCCCTTGTATGTATGAATAACCACACGGAATCTAATATAGTACCATTCAACAGCTTTAAAACCACAGTTCTCTCTTTAAACTACCATTATAGAGCCACTGTTCTGCTATCGTGTACCTTTAGTAAACTTCAAGCTGAATAATTTGTGCCCAACCGGTCGCATAAGAGCTGTATAGCATGCTGTGTATAGCATGCTATACAGCTTGCTCTTGTACAGCTTATTTAGACAGCTTAAAAAATTAATGTCTACCATTTCGTCAACCCCTATAGAACTCACAATGCTACTTGGGCTGTTTCCAATGCAAACTGTTTTAATTTTGGATCTTTGGTCATTAAAAAAAACATTATTTACTTTTGTCACGATCAACGTTTTATCGCATTACAATAGTCACGGTTGACGCGATAGCTATTCAACTACGAGTGTTAATCATTATTCTACTACATACATTATATTTTATTTATTTCTAATCGTGGGAGAGCCACCCTTCGGCATGAATGGGTCGGCTCGACCGGAGTGTTACCACGGCCTCACAGAAAACTGGCGTGAAGCAGCATAGTGCTGTGTTTCGCTGCGTGTGTGAGGGTACCGGAGGCCAGGGGGAAGGTTGGGTTTAATTAAGATTAAGGGTTTAAAGGTTGGCAACACATTTGTGAACTCCACTGGTGTCACGTGTTCATGGGTGGCGGCAATCTCTTACCATCAAGTGATCCGTCTGCTCGTCTATTTAGCCACCTATCACATAAAAGACGCCCTGTTGGGCTAGAGTTTTTAGTAACTTAATCTCGGGGTCCCGTGTTCGATTCCCAGGTCGAGCAAAAATCATGTTTCGAATTTTTCGAATGGTCGAAAAATTCCATACATGATTTTTGCTCGACCTGGGAATCGTCCCATCATAGTAGCGATGAGTTGAGTTCTATGATGGAGGCCATTGCCCTGCAGTGGGACAGTATATAGGCTGATACTATAGGTACTCTATATTGAGAAGGTACCTACAGAGAGCCCATATCATTGAGAATGTTAATAGGTGTATCAAATCGCTTAAAACTATGGTCCCAGTAGAGCTAATACAAATACACAAGTTTTTGTTTCATCAAAAAAGACCTAGTATTCATGAATTTACAGAAAATCTAAATTTCACAGACGCGCGCTAGTATTGTGACGTCACCGTAAAACTATTTTTTTTTTCTATCTCGGTAAATACACGACGCACATTTCGTAATCATATTTTCACTCATGTTTTTATTTTCAGCCAAGTTTATAGAGATGCGGGCGATGCATTACCGGGACACACGAGTGGACTGAGCTAGTGTTGCGAAGTACTGGGACTTCGACGACGTCACTTTACATCCCTTTTGTTTTGAAATTATATATCTCGGAAGCTACACGACGTATCGTAGTATTTTTTTCAGTCATATTTTTTATTTTCAACCGAGTTTAAGGAGAGCTAAGAAATAAAATTAGTGAACATTTTCCATTAGCGGGGTGGCTTCCTAGGTCTATGAGAGAGCCACAGATCACGTTAACTACAATCTGTCAAACTTCCTGAACTGATATTGAACCAAACGAGTTAGACATTAAAGTGAGTTTTTTTTTATGTCATAGATGGCAGACGAGCAGACGGATCACCTGATGGTAAGCGATTGCCGCCGCCCATGGACACCAGTGGAGTCACAATTGTGTTGCCAACCTTTCCTCAGGATTGGAATTGGAATTTATTGAAGAAGTTTGACAAATTCGTAAACACTGATGAGTGGCTATTAGTTTTAATAGCGACTCGCTTCGTTTGCCATTACCATTTTATAAACTAGTAGGTAGTAGATAATTCTTACAAGGTATTTAGTGGTTGCTATTATGTTAACTTATACCACCTAACTGTACACTATGGTCGTAATCAAGATATTGAGTATTAACGCAAGCAATATCAATTTAACTGTCAGCTGCTCAAACATTCAAAAATACCTACCTCGACAGCCTTAAATCATTAAATCTTCTATTTATTAGAGCTACAGTTTACGATAGTTTCAAATCAAAATACAATTTCACGTCATCTGCAACCGGAAGCTGGCGATAAGAGCCTTTACAAATGTTTAACTTACGTTTCTTCCTTCAAGATTCGTGATAATTAATATTCATGAATCAAATTAAATAGCTCACATTTTGCTCATCAATTTAAAAATATCAATTGAATTCTATAATTTATCGTCGCGGTATAAAAATGTGCGCGCGCGTTCTTATCGCGGTCGCCGAGGTGCGCAAGCGCGGGGCTGGAGCACGTTTAGTTGACTGAACGAAAACGTTCGCGCATTCAGCTCTGTTCTTAACCACGAAGGATTATCTCTTTTTTCTCAGTAGACTCTGTAGGGTTGTCGTTTCTGTCATCATGGCATAGTCAGTATCTTCTTCTTAGTTTGTGATGATCAGTATCTATAATTAATGAAGACGGGGATTTATATGGTTTAAAGATAATTTATTTCCCATTAAAAACTGTACAGTCACTTACATGAGAAATGATTTAAAACAGTAACAATTAAATATACTTTAGTATGTAACAGTAATACTTAATTATAATTTAGTATCGCAAAGTGGGTAGTCAGAAGCTGTTGCATTTGACGCTAAGAATACGACATTTGTTACGTGATACAATATTATGTATTTACTCACATATTTTGCTCGACGTTTCGGCTGCGTTACAGCAGCCGTAGTCACAAGAAGACTGGCGGTGCACGGCGTCGTCTGCTGAGGCCGGGTTGTGTATCCTCCTATCTTCGGACACCCTCACATTTTTAGATATTAATTCGCCACGAATTGTCAGTGAATCTACTCCGTCCGTTTCACCTGTTATCCTCTGATAAACAGCACCCACCTTATTATAAATCGCGATCTAAAGTTATTACCGTACTAAACCTCTTTTTTTATGCTAGAGGCGGACAAACGAGCAAGCAAGTCACCTGATGGAAAGTAATCAACGCCGCCCATGAACATCCACGAAATCAGAGAGATCGCTAATGTGTTGCCGGCCTTTTTAAAAAAGAGTACGCTCTTCTCTTGAAGGTCCCTAAGTCGTAGACGTCCGGAAATACTCCTGCAGCCAAACCGTTCCACAGAACTGAGGTACGTGGTAGAAAGTTCCGGGAGAAACGCACAGTACCTACCTATTAGACCGCCTTCCATCGAGATGATGACGATGGAATGACAATCGCTAGCGAGTGGTTCGATGTAAGAATTCGGCTGCAGGGAGTAGATCAAACAGTTCCTTAAAGCACTCCCCATGACAGATGCGGTATAGAATGCTGAGGGAAGCTATGTCCCGCCGCAATGCAAGAGGAATCCAATTACAACACGCCATATTAAAAGGGGGTGGCACGAATTTTGTTCCGGGAATATACGATATAATAAGGGGGCACAAGTCATCTATAATTTGGGTGGTCTTACCAAGTGCGATTAACCTGTAAGACAAGTTTTGGCCAATAAAATCGTTTGTACTTACCACCTGCATTTTTTTCTAAAGAGAACTTTTAGGCACTAGCGAAGTGGCTACTATCGCACTTTTCAGCGATTGCTGTGCTTAGGAGTCCCGGGTTCGTTCCTCGGGCCAAAATGGTATAGTTATCTATATTATTCTGTTAGAAATTCCTCAGTAACATGACACCCCGGAAGTAGAACTAGAAGTTGGTGGCCTTATATCCAGTGCCTCGGGAAGTTATGCAGTTGATCCTGCGTCTGATCCATCTTTGGTCGTGTCACGCTGGTGTCCCATCAAAATATGAGGATAAGGAAATAGAGAGTGCACTTGTGTCTTCCTTCCCCACTTGTTCGCTAAATGTCCTCGTCGCTGTTTGATCATTATTATCATAATAATGCTAAGAAATTGGTTTCAGTAACAATGGCATTCATTGTATTAGCATGTTGTTTATATAAGTGCGCCTTGACAACCCTAGCAAAGGCGAGAGAATCGAAACATCCTGTAATTTCACGACACTCGTCGACAATTGATATTATAGGTACATACTTACTTACTAACTTACAATTGAACATGCACGTGCATTTATACCTAACTATTAATATATAACTGTTTTTGTAGTATATGCAACTACGAGTAGTGGCCCGCCCTCATTTTGTTATAGGACATCTTCTTCCTATCCGGTACACTCTTGGCAAAGTGATTATGAAAGTCATGTACTCATAAGGGGGGTAGCATGAAGCTATATCCTTACTATAGCTTAATGGTTGGTAGTAGGCTTGCCAGACCGCCGGGAAGTCCGTGATTGTCCCGGAATCTTGCCTCTTGTCCCGTGTCCAGTAAATAGCGTTTATTGTCCCGGATTCCGAAAAGTTATTATTTTTTAAACAAAATATCCTAATCGCTGTCTGACTCTTTCATGTTTAAAATTTTTGATGATAGCGTCTTATTATTACTCTTTTTTTTCTTCAGTTTATTATTATTTAATTTGTTATTTAATTTCCATTGTCTACGAAAGTTTAAATTTGCTAATACTCAAATCTATTATAGTTTAACGTGTGATTTACTACCACAGTGCTTCATCTTAGAATTATAACTGGCGGTAAGTACCTTCTAATTACATACCTACTTTTAATAAAAGTAGGTATTTGAAAATAAATTACTTTTAAATGAATCCTTTGAAAAAAAATATATTTGCGATTATAGCCATGACCCGACATTTTTCTATTGTTTTTCTAGAACTGTCCCGGATTTGATAAGTTCTGGCACGTAACCTGGCAACCCTAGTTGGGAGGGGCAGTTGTGATGCGCTTCACCAGGCGCCACCACCGCTGGATGCTCGAGGTCTGCTGCACTCGTTGACTGAGTCTCCAATGGCAGACTTGATATTGGTCTGTCCAACGTGTGGGTGACCTCCCGCGCGGTCTAGTGCGTTACGTTACAGGGTTACGGGACATAAATAACAAATTTTAGAAGGTTCGTTTAATATTTTCCAATAACTAATTTAAAAACGGCAAAGTTTCATACACTAACTTTGAAGCCACATTTCACCCCTTTAGAGTGTGAATTTACAAAAATCCTTTCATAGTGCTCCTCAACGTTATAAAAGGAACCCGTATGCAAAATGTCAAGTTACTAACCCTTAAGTTTAGGCCCTGCGAGTCAGTCAGTCGCTTATACGTATACATGCTTGTAGATTTATGTAGATGAAACTCGCAATATACATAGATAAATAAGTAGTCAAAACGTTGGTTTTTATTACCGACTTCAAAAAAGGAGGAAGATCTATATTCGACTGTAGTACTTATATATTTTTCTACTTAGGAATCGGTACAATTACACTAAAAGTGTAATTTTATGTAAAACCATATAATAGGTATCGTGAATATAGTTCATTTAGCAATTAATAAATATAAATATATATATTTATTAATGTATTCCTATTCTTAAATTTATTCAATATCACATGTCATGTAGGTAATGGGAAAACGAAACCCCCTGTAATGTGTTCTATTTTGTACGCAACTGCTATTTTTTTCGCTCTAATAGTTTTTCAAATGTAATTATTACTATGGATAAAATTACCGACCAACAACCAATTAGTGGCCTTAGATTAAATCAAAAGGAGGTTTAATCTAAGTTAGTGGCCCGCAGCTGTTTTGTTACTAAGAAAAACAGCACAAAACAAAACAACTTTGTAATAATTTTTGCATGTCAATCTTATTTTCTTGTACAATTTGTAACTCGGTTTAGTCACAGTAGATATATACGTTTAAAGCAGTATGGACACTACGAACAAACGCTCGAATGACGCACGCACACAGACGCACACTTTACACGGATTCTAAGGTCCCATCGGAGTACAATCACACACAGTAGATAAATACGCTAAAGCAGTATCGACACTCCGCCATTTTGGAAAGAAAGTTACCTACCATATAGGGTTGTCCTCTTATTTTTGTAAAATATTATTTTTACCTTGGGACTACATTCTGGTTTAAGTACCGGGCCGTGATTGCGGGGTCCTATGTGCAACAAGGATGCGTGTTATTAGAACTAATGATATTTCTTAAGAAATAAGCATAATACTAGCATACAATATTTGTACACAAAGGTACACAAAATGATTCCTAAAGTTGCAAAAAGCTACGCAAAGATACATAAACACAACAGCAATACCGACAGCCCTGAATTTAGTTCCTACGATTGTACTCCAATGGGACCTTAGAATCCGTGTAAAGTGTGCGTCTGTGTGCGTGCGTAATCGAGCGTTTGTTCGTAGTGTCCATACTGCTTGCGTATATACCTACTGTAGTACAATCGCAGGAACTAAATTCAGGGTTGTCGGTTTTACTCGAGTGCCGCTTACTTTATTTTGGTAGAGAAAATAAGTAGATAGATATATTATGTTATCAAAAAAGGTTTCTAAACTGTTCCCCTACACCCATGACTTACAAAAATTTTGGCGATTAAAAAGAGTAACTGGCGAGCTTCTTCCGGATCTTCTCGTCAGAATCAACTTTACGATTCCGATGGTAGAATCACATTATATTTATTCATTTCTTAGTATATATTTTTGTATCGACATATATGTTTAATTACATGTATAATATACATAGCTATAATTTATATTTTTCATGTATGACGATTTGTAAGAGCTGTATATAAGCCTATGCAAATAAAGTACTTTTGAATTTTGAAATTTTTGGTTATTTGGTTGCTCCTGCTAGGAGAGGGGGGATTTTGATATGGGGGGAATGGAGGCATCTCACTGTGTCTTAGCCATAGCGATCGGGTGCATGACCAATAGCTTAACCTGATTTCCAAGTAACGAAACAAATCGTTATGCAAAATGAATGTGTAATTTTGTGTATCTTTGCGTAGCTTTTTGCAACTTTATAAATCATTTTGTGTACCTTTGTGTACGAATTTTGTATGCTAGTATTCTGCTTATTTCTTAAGAAATATAATTAGTTCTAATTACTAACACCCACCAGGTGATCCTTGTTGGAAAGGTGAGAATAATATTTTGCAAAAATAAGAGGACAACCCTATACACTAGGTAACTTTCTGTCTGAAATGGCGGAGTGTCGATACTGCTTTAGCGTATTTATCTACTGTGGCGTAGTGACGTCTGCTAGCACTCACACAAACTACATACATACCTACATTTATTGAAGATGGCAAGGTCACCGCCTGAATAGTAAGGAGGCTCCAAATGGCAATGAATGAGAGATTGCAAACGTGTGTACCTATATATTATCCATCATAATCCGGGTTGCCGGGTAATATACGGGACATGGCCCGTATTTGGATCTTCCTGTCGCCGTATTTTATCATCCTGTGGTCCTTTGAGACTGTAGAAATGGTGATTTGTGGAATAAGCCATATATAGTTAGTCTATGTCCTCCCCCCGTCGTAAATGATAAAAACGCCTTCAAAAACACAAATGAATTTCTAAAAGAAAACAAAATAAAAATCGGTTCATCCATTCGGGAGCTACGATGAAACACAGACAAGTCAAACTTATAACCTCTTGATTTTTCGTCGGGGGTTAAAAACCACTAACTGAAAAGTATAAAATAATCTTTATGATTTCAGATAACATTGTATAAACAGTACACTCGATAAAAGATGTTGCCGAAGTCGGCGCCCAATACTATCTAAACACTAATCTTGTAATACATTGAATTATTCAACAGGGATTAGGCGCAGACTTCAGTACCTAATACCTTTTTTCGAGTGTACTGTCAGTGGCTTAGCGTGGCTAAACGTAGACGTGGGCGAACCGGGTCGAGGATATATTGTAGGGCCACGTATTTCCTCGCTCTCGGAGGGGCCTCGCAAGCAAACATTTCAGTAGAGTCACGGTCTCTCGCGAGGCCCCCTTGAGCGCGAGGCCGTGGGCGATGACCCTCATCGCCCACGCCTAGCTACGCCACTGTGTACTGTTATAAAATGTTATCTTACAGCCTAAATGTGAGTATAGTATTAAAAGAGTTATCTTTTAACTCCTAACCGTTGAGAAGTTGACTTTTCATTATCAGCTGAGGCACAAAATGTATACAATCATATGCGTACCTAAATAGTGACTTCGAAAAAAAAATACAAAATCATTCAATTCAATTATCTCTGTATAGCTTTCTCATATTATGTTGAACAAAGATCTTAGTTTAAAGTATTTGACATGTGCCTATAAAATTTGAGGGTTGCCCTCGATTTATCTGGGATCCCATCATCAGACCTTGACATGGTAACAATGGGACTAACTTGGAAGTGTGCCCTTTCAAATAAAAAAAATCTGCAAATCGATCAATAATTACACATAGATATCTCATATAACATACATAAATAAAAACATACATACTGTCGAAAACAGAACCTCCTTTTTTGAAGTCAATTAAAAACTAGCCGCCGCAAAATGGGACGGATAAATACCATTACTTTCTTTATGCGAATCTAGATGTTATTAAGGATTTTTTTGTAAATATTATATTTTACGAGAAAAATAAAATATTAAAAAAAATATGGGAATATATCTAAATTGTTCTATAAGTACCAAGTCTTGGCAAATCTCAGCTCGATATTTTGTAGGATTAATCTATTGGTGTTTATGTATAGCGCCACATACGTAGCATTGTCCCGGACTGCCCTGATTTTCAATTATATGAAGCTGAAATTTACTGTTATGATCCTGAAACTAAAAGACAGTTAGCTGAGTGGGTCTTTCTCTTCGAGGAGTTGCCGACTAAAGTAAAGAGAAGTCGAAGCGTGGGAAAAAAGATTGTAGCCTCATTTTTTGGAAGAACAGGTTACGCAATAATTTGTTTGGAGGATCGAAAAACTAGAGCAGAGTGGTATACTAACAATTGTTTGCCACTTGTCTTGAAAATAGTTCAGGAGAATTGACCTCGCAGTAGGATCCTCCTTCACCACGACAACGTCCTCGTCACACACGGCCAAGCAAACAATCGAGGAATGGCGACGTCAAGCGTGGAATAACTGGGTCACCCGCCGTATATCCCTGACCTCGCACCATGCGACTTTTAATTATTATTCCCGAAAATAAAAGAAAAACTTCGAAAACGTTTCATGGACGCCGAAGAAGCAGTGGCTGCGTATCAACAGGCTGTTGAAGAGACCCCTAAGGAAGAGTGGGCAAATTGCTTTTCTCAGTGGTTTTATCGGATGCAGCGAAGTATTGATGTGATGGGACACTATTTTGAAAAGATATATAAAAAAGTGATAACTTGCTAGTTTGTTCAGTTTTTGATTTTCTTAAAACTTTCAGTGTCGCCCTCGTATATTGCTATAATTTGAGTTCCATTTTTGGTTTAATTAAAAACAAATGAGTTACGCGCACGATTACGCTATACATTTCACTTTTATCATTATTTTTTATCAAATTCGCGATTAAGCTAGATAACTTTGTGTTAATCACTGATAACACAAACTTATCAGTGATTTTGTTGATAGTGTATTGTTTCGTACATCTAGATAACATGTCATACTTTAAAAGGAATTTATTCAATTTTACCCGAGGTATAATATGCCTTCCCGTGGTATAATATACATGGAGCAGACATAATTGAACTTTCTGAAGAAACTTTAGAGGCGAGAAGGAGGTTAGAAAATAAAGAGAACACCATTACAGAAAAGTAAATAGGTAGGTATGTGTCAAATGAGGACATATTATTACACAATCATTTTTTGTCGGCTGACCCTAACCAAAGTATTATAACCTTACTCTATGGCCAACTCTATGCTTACTTACTTACAATTACGACCAAGAATGGCCAACACAAGATGATGATGACTTGTGTTGGCCATTCTTGGTCGGACAAAAGATTCGGGGAGTCCCTCTCCCGAAGCGCGGAATCTTTTGTTGCTTACAACTCGAAGATATTTTTGAACCTTAGATACATGCAATATACGAGGGCGGTTTGATAAATCCATGACTTTGAGAAGAAAAAATCTTTTTAAGGAAAAGAAACTAGAGGCGAGAAGGAGGTTAGGAAAATAAAAGAGAACACCTTACAGAAAAGTAAATTGGTAGGTAGTGTCAAATGAGGACATATTATACACAATCATTTTTGCGGCTGACCCTAACCATCTATGCACCCTTATGCCTAAACTTACTACAATACGTCCAAGAATGGCCAAACACAAGATGATGACTCCCTCTCCCGAAGCGCGGAATCTTTTGGTTGATTACAAATCGAAGATAAAATACATATGGCTGGGGTAACGTTACGCCAGCCAGAACTGTTTTTAACGAAATAATAACTTAAAAACGAATAGGTATTCTCAAATTTAAATTTCGCATTTCATTTATTTCAAATTCTTATCTAATTATCTGCATACTCAAAATTACGAAAATCCACACTTTCTGGCTGGGGTAATGCACACCTCTGATATTATTAGAACTTGTCGATGGCGAAAAAATGAAACTGCATCTTTAGTTTGTCATTTTTTATTCAGATTACGTTAAAGAGAACGGTCGTGAGTAATTGTGAATAATCCGATTATTTCACTAACCATCCCTAAGGCATGTCATGCGCAATACATCGAGTTTGGCGGCAAATTGCTTCATGATTAAGTTTATAACAAAGTACAATAACATACGGATATCAGCAGAAACCTTGCTGCATGGGCGTGAATGTTAAGCCTAACGTTATTGCTTATGTTAAGGTGACGGGACGCCAATCGATTTTAATTTTTAACTACTAAACCGGATCTATTTTAAACAATTTCGGGGTTACAACCTCTCTGCAAACACTTATACTAATTATTATTAAATAACCATGCACAAAATGTTGGGCCCGTTTTTTGCCCCAACCCGCTTTGGATCCAACATTTTTGCATAGTATGTGTTTGCCGAGAGTTGTAACCCAGAAATTGTTTGAAATAGATCCGGTTTAGTAGCTAAAAATTAAAATCGATTGACCCGTCACCTTAAGGAAAATTGGTATGGAAATTAACTAACAATGTAAACTTAATGTAAACGCCGATCTCACGTGTCTGTGAGTGGACGAAGAAAAAATAACCAGTTCCCCGTATCTGCTAATCTTAAAACATTTCAGGCTAGAACCTGAAAGGCTTTAGGTGTGAATTGAGACTACATTATGAACTTTCTATATTGTTTTTGCTTGTCACGTTTGTAGCATACGATTTCATAGTGGTCTGATTTTTCGTGATGTTTACTGATTACATTCTTTTAAATCAGCGATATTCGATCGAGCGATCAAAACAGTCTGAATGTACATCATATGAGTACTTTACATACGATTCAAACTAAGTATTTACGTATGGTACGTAAAGATTAGGATACATATCCCTTAAAATATCCTAAATATTAAATTATTATTAGAATCTATACATAACTTATACTAATATTATTAATAAGACCACATTCACGCTCATACATATTAACTCAATAATTTTATAGTAGTCAAAGTACCAACAGCTTGGTAAAGTACATAGTATAACGCAATGTCAAAGTATAATAAATACTATACTTAAAATATCGGGATGAGCCAGCTTAGATAACATAATATCTAGCAAACATACGGCCCCCGCCTACCGGCTATAGAATTTGGTACTATAATGAAAAACTGTAATGGTAACAGGAATATATAAATCTCTCACTTTATACATGATTATTGCTACTGAACATTCGCTATTTAGAATTCATTCGCGGGTAAATTTTCCTAGAGTTAATAAATAAGGAGTCCCGGAAGGTGCGATGGAAATCAGTGGGGAGATTTTAGGACAAATACAACGATCGGAGCTCAACGGAGAATATTCGCACCCTCAGTAGAATTGACCTAACTCAAAATTTCAAATGTATGACGATTTGTAAGTGCTATATACAAGCCTATGCAAAGATTTGATTGATTGATTGATTGATTGACTATTAATCCAAGGGGATGAAAGGTCATCTAACAAATTTTGAGCTAAGTAAATACAGGCACACACACATATGAACTGCAGGGAAAAAGGGATGAAATTTTTAAGTGTGCTATTCATTTATAGTCGGAATTTTAATTAGACAAATGTCAAGTCCCCATACATTTTGATATTTAGCATTTTGCAAATGTATGGAAATGACACATTGACATCTGTCAAATCCGACTTTAAGAATAAATTGCAAATAAATGCTATAAAAATATCAACAATTTTGAGTTAGGTCAGTATTTTACTAAGATTGCGATATGCAGCGGAGTCGCGCCCCAACCAGAGTGGTACAAAAATAAAAACGTCGTTCATTCGGCTAGCCGTGAGTCACGCCCGCCGTCAGTCTTCCTAGTTCTCGTCGTAGAGCGGCGTCGCGTCGCCGAGCGACATGGAGCGTGGCGACGTGTTAGTGTGCGGCGTGGAGCGCAGCGAGTGCGCGCGCGACGAGCGGCCCGAGTGCGAGTGCGGCGTGCTGCGCGCGTCGTGGCGCGGCGTGCGCGCGTCGTGCCGGGCGTGCGAGTGCGGAGTGGGAGTGCGAGTGCGAGTGGGAGTGGGAGTGGAGTGGGAGTGCGAGTGGTGGCGCGGCGTGCCCGGCGTGCCCGGCGTGTCGCGCGAGCGGTGGCGCACCCAGTCCTCGGCCGCCTTCTGCCAGTCGGCGGGCTCGGTGTACAGCTGGCACGGGCACGGGCGCGGGCAACGGCGCGGGCGCCGGCTTGTGGCGCGGCGCCGGCGCCAGGAAGTCGGGCTGGCGCGGCGTGGTCGCGAACGGCGTCATGTACGGCGTCTGCGCGGACGGCGTGTACGGCGTGTTGATGTAGGCGGGCCCGGGCGTGTGCGCGGGCGTGTGGAAGGCGGGCGTGTGCGCGGCCGGCGTGTGGTACATGGACGAGGCGAGCCCGTGCGGCGTGCGCAGCGCGGGCGTGCGCTGCGCCGGAGTCCCGGAGGGCGGCGGGTCCCGGAAGTGCTCCTTGAACCACTTGAGCAGCCCGCCGAGCGAGTCGAACAGCCGCTGCCGGAACTTGTAGCCGTCCGGCGTGACGGAGATGTACTCGTGCGTGCAGCGCGAGCGCGGCAGGTACGAGAGCAGGAAGCGGCCGGGGTGGTTCTTCGCGGCGGATATGACGTAGTGGATCTTGTTCGGGTTCCTCGCCTTCTCCTCCTTGAGCACCTCCTCGCCCTTGTCGCGCATGCCGCCGAGCGGCTTGTAGTACTTGTAGGCGATGAGGTCGCGCGCGTGCCCGGCCATCGGCGTCACGTGCCGCGCTATGATCTCGTCGAGGTCCTCGAACTCGGAGCCCTGTATCCAGAGACTTCGACCTACAATGAAAAATAAAATATATATAACATAGAATTTCAGGCAGAAACTATTACATAACAGAGTATATTACCAAATACAGACCTAAGGAGAAGGCATTTTCTTTCCCTTCCTCCCGTACGTCGATGTGCTGGCAGATACCTTCGGCCACCTTCCACGTGACTGTCAAGTGATCTGAGCCCTGCAAATACATAATACATTTAAAATGACAATAAATTAGTTTTACGGCGTCGAGACTGATCTGCGAGAACTTCAGGTCAATGACTGGCAAGAAGTAGTGCAAGGATCGACCAAAGTGGCGCTTTCTTGTTTCGTAGGCCAAGACTCGGTTCGGGTCGTTGAGCCAGCGGAATAAGTAAGTAAAATCTTTGCAATCCTCATCACCTATATTCGTCCATTAATAGACTTAGGCCTCACCTAGCACACCACTCAGTTCTAGTTATGGACCTTAGTATTATTAGTGGTTTGTCATGCTATTTAAATGATGCTATAATGGCCACGCTCGGCACCCGTTCATTTATTAATTCTACGCTTAAAAACATCTCTCTATAACCGTCCGCGTTCTTTTGCCATTGCGACAAAACCGCGGTTGTCGTTGCCAAAAGTATACTGAGATCTGAGCCAAGGACGTTCCGTCCGCTTGTATAAAGATACAATACTGCTGAAAAAAAATCCAAGTGTTCCAGTTAGAAAGAAGTTTGCCTACGTGACCGTATCAAATATACGGTCAGCAAGACTGCTCATTATTAAAGCGACGCAAAGATATTGTGCTAGGAAAGGTGGACGTTCTAAGGTTTTTTTAAATATAATAAGTTTGGTCCACCGGAGGTCAGACGGCAGTCGCTTCATTTTACCAGAATTCCCGAAACCGATCATGGTCCAAGCGTACCCAGGGCTCCGCAGCGACAGTTTTGGACGCAGCTGGGACTTACACACGGGTTAAGATGGGTCTACAGACTCTTGGTCCATGCCTTGATTTGATTAATTATTTTAACCCGATTACGGCAAAGCCAAAGGGGAAGAGTTCTGACTTTAGCAGTCTATGTATGTAATTATTATTTTATGCTTCATTTACAAAAGGAGCGTTAAACTGGAAGCATGGATTAATCATGGAGATGTGGTTCCACCACATCTCCTTCTGAGATTAAACTAGAATGATTGCAACCCTGGACGCACCTTACTGCTCGGTCGGACTATGACCTCGCCCTGCGCCATATTCTCCATGAGCTTCTCGGCCTCCGCGAAGGAGATGTTGTGGAAGGCCGGGTGGACGATAACCCGCTTGACGTACTGCATCCGCTCCTTCGTCTGTTTGGCTTCTTTGTCTTTGCGCATGTCCTTTTCTTCTGCGTCTTGATCGTAGTACGGGTCTTTTGGAGGTCCTGGAATAGATTGTCAGTGTGTTAGCGACTGGGCAATTTGACATCTTCAAATTTGGATCAGTGGTAGTGAATGCTGCCTCTGGTGCAAGGGTTGCGGGTTCGATCCCCGCACAGTACAAACATTAGTGTGCATAAACGTGTCTGTTTGTATTGGTCTGGGTATTTTCTATGTATTATAAGTATGTATTTACAAAAGAAAAGTACCTATTATATGTATATATTTGTAATTCCACTATTTTGGAGTCAGGTATAATAATAAAATAATTTAATTAATATTATTGACTAATAGTTATTTCAATACATAAATATAATTGTTGGAATGCTGGATGGAAAAATAACAAACTTTTTTGTCCATGTCGGGTTATTTCAGAATTGTCTTACTTTTTAGGATATCCAGACATATACAGATATATTTATTTAGATTACAAACTTTTTTTTAAATAGAACTAAACGTAAATGCACAATTAAAGACTAACCTCCATTCTTTGTTCTTATCCAACAGATCCGAAGACTTCGACGAACAGTCTACAGAGAACCTCTCCACGTCTATCTTGATGATGCGGCAGTGCACCGTCTGGTCGATGCGCACGCGCTCCGTGGGGTCGGCCACGTGCCGGTCCGACAGGTTCTTGATGTGGATGTACCCGGACAGCCCGTTGTCCAGCCGGATGCGCACGCCCGTCGCCTGGCCCGGGCATGCGCCCGCGTCGAAGTGGTTCCACACCTGGATGTGGATAATCATCATCATCATCAGCCCATTTAAGTCCCCACTGCTGGGGCACGGGCCTCCCTCAATCACACATGAGGGGTAATTGCCATACTAACCACGCTTGGCAGACGGGTTGGCGAGGGTTTTGATATAAATGTAGAGTTTTCCTTCTCTGGGTGCTGATGATCATGCCAGCAGCTTTACCTTAGTCGCCTTTTACGACACCTCGGTAAGAAAGAGGGTGGCCTATTCTACTCTGCCGGGGACCACACGGCCGATGTGGATAATATTGACATTTAATACAACATCATCCTAACGTGTTCATGGTCCATGGAACCATAATCCAGGATTTGGGAAATCTGCTATTTATAACATTTAATATGAATTACCCACTGAATGAATGATAAGTTTATTCTCTATCACAAAAGGGTCACTTTTTTAGGTATATAAATTACATTGAATCTTCAAGTTTGGCACCAACCCGTGTGTGAGAGACCAGAGCCTATAATAGGAAGAGAAACCCGTGATACAGGTCTCCATTGAATTTACCTATCATGGGGAGTGCTCTGAGGAACTGCTTGATTTACACCCTGCATATGAATTCCTACATCGAACCACACGCAAGCGATTGTCATTCCATCCCCATCATCTCGATGGATGACGATCTAATAATGTGCGTTTCTCGCGGAACTTTCTACCACGTACCTCAGTTCTGTGGAACGGTTTGTCTGCGGGAGTATTTCCCGGCTACGACTTAGGGACCTTCAAGAGAAGAGCGTACTCTTTTTTAAAAAGGCTGGCAACACATTAGCGATCTCTCTGAATTCGCGGATGTTCATGGGCAGCGTTGATTACTTTCCACCAGGTGAGTCGCTTGCTCGTTGGTCGCATGAAGTAGCACTGTGCTATGTTTCGCTGCGTGAGTGAAGGTCCCGGTAGCCCAATCCGGGGGATAGGGTGGTTTAAAGGTTGGCAGTGCACTTGTGACTCCACTGGTGTCGCGGGTGTCTATGGGCAGCAATCGCTTTCCATCAGGTGATCCGTCTGCTCGTCTACCACCTATCACATAAAAAAACATTTTTATTATCAAACGTCTTTTGCCTGATGGTTGTCTGGTAGAAATCGCTTTCAGCGATAAAACCGTCGAAATTGTACATTTTTAAGTTTTTGTTAAGCCTAGTTTTTTAAACAAGAGTAAACTTACCTCTGACAGTTCCGGGAAGTCGTTCTTGTGACAGAAAGGACATTCCCACAGTCCAGTCTCGTCATTCCTCACAGGGTTAGCCTGGTCCAGCATTTCCCTCTGAGGCTTCCTATGCGTAATGCCGGTCACGGAGGCCAGCACCATCTTGCCTAAATAAAACGTCTCTGGAGACTCTTTGGTCAATATATCGAACAACTCCTCATGGGTCGGAGATCGATATGGAACTCTAAGGTCTTTATACCTAGAGTTCAATTCAGCTCGAATGTCGTACAGCGTGATGCATTTGTTCCCAAAGCCCTGCCGCTCCAACTCCTCCGCGAAAGCGTCAAGGTCGAGATCCTTGAGTCTTTCTGGTGCTTCGAGGATTTCTTCAACGGCTCCCGCAGGGTTAGCATCCTCGTCTTCGTACTCTAAAGCATCGACAGCCATTTTCCTCGCCCACTCGTATGTCTCAGGGTGTACACGGGACCCGTCCAACACTTCAATGTACGCTTCTGTACTGTCTCCCAGACTGCTCGTGTCGATTTTGATAAAACCAGAGCAGTTGATGAACACCTTGGGCCCCATGTGGCAGACTGTGACGAGTTGCGTCCTGTTCTCTAGCTTCTGATTGGTCTGTTTGAAGAGTTTGATTAGTGCTGCAGCTTTTCGTGGACCCAAGCCGCAGACGTATTGAAGTAATTCGGTTCCTCTACCTGTAATAATGGAATATAATGTACATGTCCAGAGCACAGTGTTACCAGGGCATATTATGGAATCTTATGGGTCAATATGCTGCGCCCGAACGCATGCGACGCTAGCCGAGTGGTGGCGACGGTAGCCGAGGGGTGGCGACGGTAGTCGAGTGGTGGCGACGGTAACCGAGCGGTGGCGACGGTAGCCTAGTGGTGGCAACGGTAGTCGAGTGGTAGCGACGGTAGCCGAGTGGTGGCGACGGTAGCCGAGTGGTGGCAACACGTTAGTCGAGTGGTGGCGACGATATTCGAGTGGTGGCGACGATATTCGAGTGGTGGCGACGGTAGCAGAGTGGTGGCGACGGTAGCCGAGGAATTAACAGAATCCGAGCTAAGCCGATCTTGTTCTGCAGAATATGCTAAAAGCCAACCGGCTTCCGGACGAATGCGCGAGTGGAAAATGCTTTAGGATGCAATCACGATTTCATGAAAACTTTCGATATAATACCTACTAAATATATTCCTTACGGCCTCGTAAGAGCTTACCGATGTCCTCCGTTTGATTTAAATCCTATCTTAGTTGGGGGTCACTAAGTGTACATTTACAATGTCACCGGACTGACGCTGTTCATAACGTTTTTGTCTTGCTACTGAGCATACTGTGATTATAGTCACAAACACTATGTGACACATCTAAATAGGTATTATTATAAATTTGTAATCTAATGGGCACATAGATTCCCGGACCAATCTTTTTTTAAACCAATTTTTACATGTCTATGGGCCGTGGTGATCACTTACCATCAGGATCACTACAGCAGACTGTAGAGTCCGCGCCACGAAAGAAGTCCCGCGGAAAATGACAAGAATCTAAAATTTGACATGTCTTATATCTATGATCATAAAAGCTCAAATTTGAATGATGATGGCGACTCAAGCGCGCTTTTTACTGGACTTTGGTGGCGCTGGCGTGGACTCTACCCGTTTCTCCGCCACAAAGTAAGAAAAAAGTTACTTTACCCGTCAATATAGCTTCATTCATATCCACACCGACTTCATTGATTCTATTCACAAACTCTAGCTCAATGCCTTCCAGCAAATCCTCTTTGGCGATCTGGTCTTGCAGGGGATGGTACCGGAGGCACATGATCTCCTCGTCGGGCCCGCACAGCTGGGATATCTCCATCAGCGGGTCCTGGAGGAGCCGCCCTTGGCAGACGGCTTGGCGCAAAATGTCGGGGTACTCTCTGAAGTCGTTCTAAAAACATTAAGTTCAATCATTAAGGGCCGATCCGACCAACCTTTATCCCCTGTGTAATCTACGAGTTGTATGGCATGACAGAGTTATATAGGTAAATTCTCACATAAAGATTGGTCGAATCGAGCCTTAGTATGAATTATCATAATAAACTTAACGATCGATAAGCCAGATGATCCGGCGAGGCATCCGGATAATACCGGACATAGCTTGTATGTCTGGCAAATTACATAGACGGAGTCCGGCTTGTTTGGTATTAATTGAACTTTTCTAATTTGAACACTTTTTGCACCTTGTATAGCCGCAAAAGGGCTATGTGTATCTGTATCCCCTCCCCTCCTCTCCCCCAATCCGATACATTTCATTTATTTACAGACTGGATCATTCACTTCGTAGCCTAAAAAGTTCGTAACGAAAAAAATAATAAAAAAAATTTGGTGTCCGACTCTTTTACAGTCCGATCGCGGTTATTTGGCACGTGGCAAAAATCGGAACTAATACTGTTTTGACATTTTCCCATAGAAAATACGTTTTAAAACGCCCCCTGTAAATGTCACTGAGGTGCCTTCTGATCGTGGTCGCACTATAGACAAATGGCCATTATTGTCCGGCTAGGTATTTAGTTTTAGGACTCTGCAACCCAAGCTAGTGTATAGGCACGTACCCGTCCGCGGATGCTGTTGCTGTATATCTTGCTGATGTGGTTGTCGGCGATCTCGATGGGGATCCTCGGGAACTGCTCGTCCTCCACCAGCTGCTGCACGCACTCCGACACGTCCGCCTTGATGCTG
Organism: Marasmia exigua; assembly: GCA_019059595.1. Lineage (NCBI taxonomy): Eukaryota > Metazoa > Arthropoda > Insecta > Lepidoptera > Crambidae > Marasmia > Marasmia exigua. The sequence continues at coordinate 19,432,367 of CM032472.1, forward strand.
AGCGCCTCGCGGGACTCCCCGCCGATTACTATCACGTGGGGCTTCTTGCGGAGGATGAACCTAAGAGAAAAGACGAATCGGTTAAAACATAGGACGTTCTAGGTATCGCTGGAGGGACGAAGTGAGAAAGGGACCAAGAGAGAGTATAGAGGGTCCAATAAAATCGCGAACTCGTCAATCATTCAATCAATCAGCCTATCTCCGTCCACTGCTGAACGAAGGCCTCCTCCAAAGAGCGCCAACTAACCCGGTCCTGAGCACTGCATTTCCCCATGTGGCGACCACTCCACTCAACTACGTGTCGACTCCATCTTTCATCAGCACGTCTAGAGACATGACCGGCCCACCTATACTTCAGCATGCTGATCATCAGTGCAATGTCTATGATTTTAGTTCTCTGACACAACTTCATTTCGAATTTCATCCGCCAGAGAAACTCGGAGCATAGCACAAACAAAAATATAATAATAAAATATTTATTTTAAACAATACATACAACGCACTTAAAGCAACAGGAGAAGTGAGAAAGTCGATAAACAGTATACACGCTTATTGGTTGGCACAGTGGCGCCATTCAGTGAGTAAAATTGACAACCTTACACCCGATATGGCAGCACCATGTTTTCTTTTTAACAGACCTGCAGATTGATTGGTCTCATCGTCATCTTCAGCCCATTTAATTCCCCACTGCTGGGGCACGGGCCTCCCTCAATCACATAAGGGGTAATTGCCATACTCACCACGCTTGCCAGACGGGTTGGCGAGGGTTTAGATATAAATGCAGAGTTTTCCTTCTCTGGGTGCTGATGATCATGCCAGCAGCTTTACCTTAGTCGCCTTTTACGACACCTCGGTAAGAGTGAGGGTGGCCTATTCTACTCTGCCGGGGACGGCACAATTGATTGGTCTGCTATAGTCCAAAAAAGGGCCGCATGGCGATGTGTCGGAGGCTTTGATCGACTATGGGTCGCTGAGCCTACAGAGTAAGTAAGGAACATTTCAACAATTTTTATACAGCACTGTGTGTGAGCGTTGCTAGGCAACGCGGGGGCCTCACCTGCGCAGCGCGGTCATGTCGGCCTCCTTGTTCTTGCGCTCGAGCGCGTCCCAGGCGTTGCGGCGGTACAGCAGGTGAGGCAGACGCAGATGGTCGGCCACCTCACCGGCGGCCGCCACGATGCAGGCGAAGGCCGAGTGCTGCCGGTCCGGCACGTACGCGATCGATAGCACTCGGAGACCTACGGGAACATACACAGACATTGGGCTAGCTTTATCAATGACCGGGGAATATCGTGGAGGGAGGCTTTGGCTGTATCACCATGATACTCCCCAATATGGGCGATGAGGGAGAACCGCAGGGGGTTTAGTGGGTATGCCTTTGCCTGGCTTCTCCTTGGGAGAAGCCCCCCGCCAAAGGAGAGCCCCACATAACCCGGCCACCCCCCGGTGGTCTGGTATGCATAAGGTAGTCGGCTCATCTCTTGAGCCGGCGGCATTACCCCTGCGAAACCAAAAAAAAAAAAAAAAAAAGCTTTATCAATGAATTGGCGTCAAAATGTCAGGGGGGTCCGAGAAGAAATGAGGGCGAAAACAACACTGTTTAGCAAACTTTAACTGTCAAAGAGGGCGGAAAAACTTTTGTTTAGGCGGGGGGGGTCTGCCATGCCATTTTATGTAGCTGACGTTTACACACACGTGTACATTCAGCATCAAAATGGTCAAAGCCTTCAAACATACCGAAAATATCTGAGCATTTGACAAAAATCCCTTTTAGTACAATTTCTTAAGGTGTACTTTCATTTGCTGTCGAACAACAGCTGAAAATTTAGCTCAACAGCTTATACTGGCATACAGTTGTCTTTTGTTAAATACTCCGATATTATTGGTAAGTTTGAACACTAAGATAAGTTTGATGCTGACTGTACCAACACGTTTAGGGAATAATACTGAATGTGTATAGTTAGTTACACATCCTGATTCTGTGTAAAGGTCAGAGGCTGAGATCAGACGATAGTCGCTTTATTGTAACTATCAGACATCCCAAATCCTTAATCATGGTCCAAGCGTATCCCGGACTCCGAAGCGACAACTATGGACGTAACTGAAAAATACGCCTTAGGATGATAATGAGGCGGCAGACGAGCAGATCCACTTATGGTAAGCGATTGTCGCCGCCCATGAACACCCCGCAAATGAACAAGTACATCATCATCATCATCAGCCCATTTAAGTCCCCACTGCTGGGGCACGGGCCTCCCTCAATCACATGAGGGGTAATTGCCATACTCACCACGCTTGGCAGACGGGTTGGCGAGGGTTTTGATGTAAATGCAGAGTTTTCCTTCTCTGGGTGCTGATGATCATGCCAGCAGCTTTACCTTACGCCGTCGTCCCGGCAGAGTAGAATAGGCCACCCTCACTCTTACCGAGGTGTCGTATGAACAAGTACGCCGCCAATCAACTAACCAACCAATCAGGGCGAAGGCCCCTGATTAGGGCCGAAACCTTACTTACTCAGCAAAACAGCTGGTGTTTCACGCCGATTTTCTGTGAGGCCTAACCATTCATGATGAAGTGTGTCTGACCCACAGTCGATAGCCAGAAAACGTATATTAGTAAGTACCTATAATATTATTTACCATTAGAGGTATCCCACTCATCATCATCGTCATCAGACACCCTGGACTCGTACGGAGCTACTTTCAACCAGTCGTACAAACGTCGGCGGCAACATCTGTGAAATAAGTACTTGTATCTATTGGTTTTGCTCTTGTTCAGAACGTATCGCTAATGGAAGGCGAGGAATAGCATTACTGAACAGATTTCAGTAATCAGATTTTGTTTTGATTTTTGAAAATATTTCTACCAACCATTCTGGGAGGAAATACTTGTGCACTCGACATTGAAGTCGAATTTAGAGATTTCATACAAATCTCTTACACTTCAATGTCGAGAACTCGAGAATAGGCCTTCTAAGTGACAATTCTGGTGCACTCGACATTTGAGTCCATTTTAAAGATGTCACACATTCGTCTTTACAAATCTATAACAAGACTTCAATGTCGAGTGCACGAGAATTGCCCTCTGTTCGACGTTTGTTCTACGACTTTTGATGAAATCAAGCTAACACAGGATTGCTTTTAGATGTTTAGTTAGATAGCCTAGCCTAGCCTAAGACCCGATTTGACCAATCTTAGGTAATCCGAGAATAAATCTATGGTATAACGCTACATATCTTACTAGATAAAAACAAAATTGAAAAATCTTTAGAACATAAAACACTTATAATCTATTTAAACTAAGGGAACAATTTTAAGGTAAATGCCTAAACTAGCATATACCATAAAATAAGAACTAGGAATGACAGCATTATACCATACATTTCTTCTTAGACAAACATTAATCGAATCAGGTCTAAAATATTAGAAAGCAGGCTGTGTTATTAGCTTTTTTAGCTTATCCGATTTTGGAAGGGTCAATAGGTGGAAAGGACGATGAAATGGGTAAATTGTTGAGCACACATTACTTGGTTCCGTGCAACAGCACCGAGGATCAGGACCAGTAAATGAGTGTTATATATTTTTTTATTGGTGATGGGCTGGCTCTTGGCTTCAACATATAGACGATAGCGAGATTACGCAGAAGTAGCCTGGTCACTCTAGCTTTAAAAATATTGAGGTTGTATTGGTAAAACAGACGCAGGCAGGGCGTTCTACTCCTTTGGCAGTGCGCATCACGAAGGACGAAAAGCGCTTTATATCGGAGGCCAAGACACAATTTGGGTCACCGAGCCAACGGAGTAAATAAGTCGGTCTGTAGCTTTGTGTGCTAACTCATTTGATCACATACTCCTTGGCCTCGAGCTAGCAGCACGGAGTAACAGAACCAGTAAAGGAGTTTTATATCGGAGCTCAAGACACATTTTAAATCACTGAGCCAACTGAGTGAATAAGTTGGTCTGCAACTGGGTGTACTCACTTGAGCACACACTTCTTGACCTCGTGTACAAGCAAGGAGGACCAGGACAAGCAAGGGAGTGTTACATCGGACATGTTACAAGGAGTGTTACAAAAAGACCTTTGAAGCTTGAGCAGGCAACGTTGGCACTAAGCTTTTCCTCTTGCACCTGCGAGGATTGTCCCCGGACAGGTGAAGTACCCGAAAAGAGGTCGGTGCTTTCATTTATTTTTCCTGTGCCCGTAGTCCTCAGATAAAGATCTCCCCTTTTGATTTATTTGGTGGTATTTAATTAAATAGAGGTACTTACTCACATAAGGTAATTGTAATTAGAATAAATTATCTACCCAAAAGAAGTGTCATTAATCATAGTAAATATCAAAATTTCGAACCTTTTTTTATACGGCCTCTGCCGATGAGTTAGTATTTTTAATATTAGATGTTGTGTTCTATAGGTTCGGTCGGTCTCGGTTTGTGCATGCACTTTCTATGGGACCAGTGACCACTGACAGTGTATGCGACATGCGCAGTTGTCATCTGATGCGACCGAGCGGGTGAGCAGGTTGCGGATAGCTCGCCCTCCCCCATACCCACCTCTTTGCTTGAGGACGGGAGAGGGTGTCACGTTGACCCCGGACAATAGATGGCTGCTCCGAAACCCAATCCCAGGCTAGGAGCATTCCTGACAACCTCAAACCCATGCTCCCCGCCTCATCCTCGAACCACCCTAACTCACCTTATCCTTCCCCTCATGTCCTGGAGGAGTTAACCTCGACTCTAAAAAACCCCAATCTAAGGTGTCATCCGACCCGTGCCGATAGATGCATGGCCGAAGGGATGTTCGGTCGAGAACGGAGGGGCCTCGAAACCAGGCGAAATCGAGGTCTATTTAGCCTTACCCCTGCAAGCGGGGCTCTGCAGGGGTGGACCTTTACTTCCCTAGCTTCTCGTGGGAACTATATGGATATTATTGACATTATAGACAACCATTTAAATTCTACCGAAGAGGTACCAGGTACCTCTGAGGCTATGCTCTTTGGTAGCGATACTGAGGAGCATACTATCACTGCCGAAGCACCTGGGACTGATGGACCGGGTACTTCTAACGCGGAGTCGACCCCTCTGGGTGCAACGCACCAAAGGGACTCGTCGACCAAGGGGCCAGAGAGTAAACCCAGGGTTAAGCTCTCTGGAGCTGATAGGAAGCAAATCTATCGGCTCGTAGCGAAGGGTATGAACTTCGAGCAGGCGCTAGAACTGCGCATGAGTGAGAAGGCTAAGCAGAGGACCCAAGAGGAGGGGGAAACGAGGGAGCGGGCGACTAAGCGCCCTCTCAATACCTCGTCTACCTCGAATCAAGGCAATCCTACCAAGGCACCGAAGCTTGGCGAGCCTTCCACCTCGAAGCCTACTTTTAAGGAGGTTGCTGGGTCCGTCACGTGTGGCATCATAGACGCCCTGGGAAAAATGGACCAGGAGAGGGTCGAAATGCTTCAAGAGGCTATCTTGAAGTGTATTGACACCTCAGATGATGGGGACGGTCCCAGCTTTATTGGATGCAAACCGCGCTCGGGTGGCATCCTTTTGGCGTGCGCAGATGAGGACTCGAAGGAGTGGCTCATCCGCAAACTGCCCAACATTAAACCCTGGGATGGGGCTAATCTCTCCGCTGTAAGCGAAGAGGATATGCCCAAGCCTAGGTATGGTACGGCCTGGATACAGGAAGCCAAACACGACGCAGGTACCATCCTGCGGAGGTTGGCAAAACAAAACAAAGGTTTAGACCTCTCGAGTTGGAGGGTAGTCAACCGGAAGCCCGAAGCAAAAGGTCAAACAGTGACCTTTTCCTTCGACGAGGCGGCCTTGGAGACTATTCTTCAACGCGAGGGGCGTCTCTACCTTGACTTTGGCCTTATCCAGATAAGGGTCAAAGGGGGCAAGGTATCCGGGGACAAGAAGGAGGGGGCAAGCGTCGAGGCTCGTCCAAGTACCTCCAACTTGGTCTCGGGTACGGAACCCTCAAGAGGAGCAACTGGAGCCGACTCCAGCAGCACCACACCTCCACCCGTCCGGGGGACGCATGGAGTCTCGAGGGGCAACAGTCGTGTTGCAGGACCCTCGAGAGGCAGGAGCACCAATACCTGCCAACCATCTGCCCTAGACAGCAGAGGTCGTGGTCGTGGTGGTCGAACACGACCAGCAGGGGGACGCGGCAAGAGAGGCGCTGTGCGAAGGCCGGTAAATCTACCGACCCTAGCACAGGAGCACTCCAGCAGGAAAGCCGCAAGCAACCTGCTCAACAAAAACAAATAATCCCCCCCCCCCCTCCCCGTAAGAAACAGACACAACCCACCTACACAAATATCCTCCTATCCCCTCCCTCCGAATTTAGAAACTTTCTCCCAACCCTTCCCTTCCCAATCCCCAAACCCAACAACATAATGATTAAGGTGATACAAGTAAACCTCCAGCACTCAAAGGCAGCCTCAGCTGCCCTTTGCCAAAGATTCCTCTCTGAGGACCTGGACATCGCCTTGATCCAAGAACCGTGGGTGAATAAAACCACAGTAATGGGGCTAAACTCGGCAGGTAAGATATTAAGTAACACCTGCGGAGCAAGGCCAAGAGCATGCATGCTCTTCAAGAGAGGCATAAATTACCTCCCGATCCCTTCTCTGTGTACAGATGATGCTGTTGCAGCGCATATAGACCTACCCGGGGGGAAAGGTGGGGAGACATTCATAGTCAGCTCCATGTACCTACCCGGTGAGGACCAGGATCCGGTGAACAAGGTGACGCCGGTAGTGGAATACTGTCTGGAGAGAGAAACCCAGCTGCTGGTGGGTACCGACTGCAACTCCCACCACACATCATGGGGCAGCTCCAACACGAACGCTAGAGGTGAGTTACTGTTTGACTACTTGCTCACTAATAATCAATTTGTTCTTAACGTGGGTAGTAAACCAACCTTTACCACACGTTCTAGGCAGGAAGTACTAGACATAACTTGGTGTTCAGGTAATCTCGCACACCGAGTGACCAATTGGCACGTCTCAGATGAGCCGTCCATGTCCGATCACACCCACATTAGGTACGACATACTATGCTCGGGAACAAAGGAACCGAACACCTACCGTGACCCCAAGGGAACAGACTGGGAGGGCTTTAGGAACTCCCTTAGGTTATACCTTGGAGATTTTAAATACATCAAAACTGTGGACCAAGTGGAAGCCGCAGCAGAGGACTTAGGCAAGAGCCTAATGAATGCGTATCTAGAAAATTGTCCTCTCAAGACCACTAAGAGCAACAGAAACACGCCTTGGTGGAACAAAAACCTGGAGCATCTGAGGCAAAAGGCCCGTGCCTTATTTAACAAGGCAAAAAAAAGACAAGAACTGGGATGCTTACAGGAAGGCGTTAACACGTTTCAATAGGGAGCTCAGGAAAGCAAAAAGAAGATCCTGGCAAAAGTTCTGCGGGTCAATCAAGGACACTGCCCAAGCTGCCAGGATCCACAAAATACTATCCAAGACACCTGAATCCCATCTAGGCCTGGTAAGGAAAGCGGATGGATCTTTCACAGAATCTCCGGAGGAAACACTGAGACTGCTTGCTCAAACGCACTTTCCGGAATCCGTGTACATTAATAACGAAAGAGAACTCCAGGTCAGTAAATCTCCGGACAGGAGACCGAGGAATGAAGACTGGAGGAGAGCTTCCGTTATTTTTCGTCCCCAGCAGATAATTTGGGCCATTAGGAGTTTCAAGCCGTACAAATCTGGTGGGGTCGATGGTATCTTCCCGGCTTTGTTGCAGCGGGGCGAAGATATCATCATCTCTACGCTGATAAAATTATACCGTGCAAGCTTTGCTTGGAGTTATCTGCCATCAGCGTGGACTCGGGCGAGGGTCACTTACATTCCCAAGGGAGGGGACAAAGACAAATCGCAGCCCAAGTCCTACAGACCGATAAGTCTCACCTCATTCCTACTAAAAACGATGGAAAAGGTGTTGAACAGTCACATCAGGGCAACATACCTCGTTGAAAAACCCCTGAGTGCAAGACAACATGCCTACCAAACAGGCAAGTCCACGGAAACGGCACTTATTGACCTGGTGGACAGAATTGAGAAAGCCATAGAAGACAAAGAAATTGCACTCTGTGCCTTTCTTGACATCGAAGGGGCGTTTGACAACACCAACTTCGATGTTATAACACGTAGTATGGTGAATCGTGGAATCGACGACACCACCACCAGATGGATGGGATCCATGCTACAAAATCGGACTGCAACAACAACGTTGATGAATAAAACCCTACATTATAGAGTGACCAGAGGATGTCCACAGGGCGGAGTCCTATCACCCCTTCAATGGTCATTGGTTGTTGACAGTCTCATCTGGCGAGCTCAATGAAGCCAGATTTCTGACTCAGGGTTACGCAGATGACATAGTAATAATGGTCATAGGAAAATGCCCTAGCACCATTTCCAATCTTATGCAAAGGGCCCTACGAATAGTAGAAAACTGGTGCACGAGACACGTGCTAACAGTCAATGCACGTAAGACGGTCTTAATCCCGTTTACCAAAAGAAGGAAACTAGAGGCGCTACACACCCCAACACTTCTTGGTACGAAGCTATGCTTGTCCAACGAGGTCAAATATCTCGGAGTCTTTTTAGACCAAAAACTAACATGGAACAAGCATCTCGACTACATCACTAGAAAGGCAAAAATTGCGATGGGGGCAAGCAGTAGGTTGGTGGGGCTAAAATGGGGGCTACGGCCCATGGCCGCACTCTGGATTTATAAAACCATAGTGAGGCCGATCGTCACTTATGGCTGCTGTGTGTGGTATAAGAAGACGCACCAACTTAACTGCGTAGAGAACCTCAGCAAAGTTCAAAGAACTGCCTGCCTTATAGCCACTGGCGCGCTTTCGTCCTCTCCCTCTGCAGCACTGGATGCCCTCCTGAACATTCCACCTCTGCACATTCACGTGCAGATGGAAGCGAGGATGGCTATCACGAGAGCGAAAATCAGAGGGAGGACGAGATGGCATTCTAGGGTCATGAGAGGCCTCTACAATGAACTAATGAAAATTCCGGTCATGGATATGCCCTCTGACTCCATGGTCCGTGAACACCGCTTCGATAAGCGGTTTACAGTCTTGTTACCAAGTAGACAAGACTGGGAGGCTGGAACTCCCGGAAATGTTAAGCAGAATGACATCGTTTGGTATACAGATGGCTCCAGGAAGCAGGGCATATCTGGGGCGGGATTTTGTAATGATCGCTGCGGAATACGCAAATTCGCCAACCTGGGTCGCTATACCACAGTGTACCAAGCGGAAGTCTTCGCAATAATTGGCTGTGTCCAAGAGAGTCTACAAATGAATCTCCAGAATAAGAAGATATTCATCTTCTCAGATAGTCAAGCTGCCCTCAAGGCGTTAACATCCTGTGAACTTGACTCCAAACTCACTAGCGAGTGTGTCCTGCTCCTAAACCAGCTTGGCAATGCCAACATTGTAAATCTGATTTGGGTACCGGGACACTGCAATATCAGAGGCAACGAAGTCGCTGACGTGCTAGCAAAGGCCGGGGCAGAGAGCCCACTACTCGGACCGGAACCAATAAGTGGCGTTCCAGCATGCATGGTCAGGTTCGAGTTAAAAGAGTGGGAGAAAAAACAAAGCACTGAATTCTGGAAAAGATTACCTCGACTAGAACAGTCTAAGGCGTTGATACAGGCGTTCGATCAGAAACGAGCTGTAGAAATAACAAAACTGAGTAGAGGACATGTTAGGGCACTCACTCGGACCCTCACAGGGCACTGCAAATTAAATAAGCACCTGCACAACATGGGCCTTACAGATACCAAAATCTGCAGGTTCTGTCGCGAGGACGAGGAAACGATTATCCACGTCCTCGGCGAGTGCATAGCGCTGCACCGCTGCAGAAGCCGGCACCTGGGAGCACACATGATCTCGGCTGACGAGATCAAGAGCTCCCCCATCAGCTCCATTCTCGGGTTTATCCTGGAACTGGAGCTACATGAGGTGCTGTAATAGGTTACGGGGCTGCCACAATAGATCATCTACTGGTCGCAGTGGCTATGAGACGCAGGGCTCACCCCATTTCTATCAAATAATTGTGTTCTATAAATTAATAAACAGTGGTATTCTTTGATATATATATATATATATATTGTTCGTTGTCCTCATCAGGCAAAGTAATTTCTGACGACAACGTGACAAGGCCAAGACACATTTTCGGTCACTGAGATAGCTGAGTAAATAAATTGGTCTGCAGCTGGGTGTACTCACTTGAGCACATACTCCTTGGCCTCGGCCAGCAGCACGGAGTGCAGCTCGCGGCGCAGCTCGGGCATGACGATCTTGGTGAGCGCGATGAACACCGCCTCCGCGCGTAACTCGTTCCACGCCTGCACCGTCGCCGCGAACTCGTCCTAAGATACACAAAATAATGTTTGTGTTAAATTAAGTACACGGTCTTGTAATAAAACAATATTATTTAGTATGGATTTATTACTATGAAGTCGCCCGCGGGATCGCGATATTTCGGAAATGTTCTATACGTGTAAATTATATTTTCCCTTAGCAGAAATTAAAAACTCCTTTACAAAGGCTGGATTGGAGACAGGTGGCTGAGAACAAAATGGCGACTTCTCGTGTTGGAAACTAAGATCTACTTCGTATCGTTGAGCCAGTGTAGTAAGGAAGAAAGTAAGTACAAGTATTTGAGTAAAATAAATGTTAAATTTAGTACAAGCAACTCATATCGAAATTTTCATCCATTTGTAAGCGCTGTTGGCGTGTCCATATTAAGATTTCGTTAAAACTTGCACAACTAAATCCGATCTGTGGTTATCACTTTTGAACGAGCGGGCAGCGTAGTTACATCCGAGTGAATGCGCGCAATCGCGGCCTACACACGATGGCCCCATACGTATCCATCATTATGTCAATGTATACACTTCTGGATATATTGTGGTGGGGCTTAAGCCTCCATTAGGCCTGCGACTTTTTAAGTTCATTTTGTGACCGATAATCGTTTAAGCAGACGCGTCTTTGTGAGGAAACCACGGTTTAGCGTTGCGTACAATACTGCTTTGAATTAATGCCTGAATTATAAAGGTGTTGTGCAGTACACAACACCTTCAAAATCCAGGCTTCCCACATCGATGCGGCTATTTCTCTCGTCCCTGCTGGACATCAATCAAAGGAGCATTGTACACAACGCTAAATCGTCCTCACAAAGACGCATCTGCTTGAACGATTGTCGGTCACAAAATGAACTTAGAAAGTCGACTCTACTGTCATTGATATCAAAGAATGCATTGACCTACGCGCTAGGCAGTATATCGTATCGTGTCTCTTACCAAGCCGAGATCACTGTACGCGCCTTTGTGTATGAGTGCGTGAGCTGTTTAGCACGCTATATGGGTAGCAAGCATTCTGCGCCAATTTATTTTGTGGATCTTTGACAGATCACGCAGCAACCATTTATCAATATCTTTACGATCCCCTTACCATCAAAATAAGGTTTACCTTCTGGTACAGCTGTTTGAGCTCCTCCAGGTAGCTGGGGCCGGTGTTTCCCTCGATCTGTTCGCTGATGGTCATCTCCAGCAGCTTGTCCTCCACCGCCATCGACAGCTTCAGGAACTGGTCGCCAGTGAGGTCGCGCACCGGCTTCTTCTTCAAGTATTTCAAACTGTCGGAAAAGATAGCGTTTAAATGCACTGAGCGACGTAAAAATTATTGGAATATAAGCTATTGGTCGAGTATCTTTCTTCTTTAATTTAAATTATTCACTCGTCTTTACGTCTTCATACGTTTTACCGTCTTCATCCGTCGTTCGCCAATCGACTTTAATCTCACTCTAGCACGATTCAAACATCGATCTCTCAAACGTTCCTTTCCAAGCATCACCTTTTTATTAAAATATAGGGGGCAGACTAGCAGACGTATCACCTAATGGTAAGCGATCCCAGCCGCCCATGGACACTTGCCACGTCAAAGGAGTCACAGGTGCGCTGCCGGCCTTTTTAATAGCGAGTACGCTATTTTCTTGAAGGTTTACAGGTCCGTCAGGTCCGTCAGGTCCGTCAGGTCCGTCAGGTTTATCGGTCCAGAAACACCGCGGGCGATGATAGTTCATTTCACAGTTTTGTCGTACGAGGTAGAAAGTATCTTAAGAAAGGCACAGTTGAAGACTGCCAACCATCTATATGATGGGCATGGAACTGTTGACGAGCGGAACAATGACGGAATGAAGCGGCAGAAATCAGTCCGAACAATAGGCTATTTGACAGTGATAAAAATATCCATTTATTTTATAACATCAGTGTTAATATATTTTTTGTGGAGCGATTTCTAATAAAGCGAGATAAAAATATTGCATTATTTCATCAAAATTAGTCTTCTAAAATAATTTTTATTTAAACAGGGGTCACTTGACTAAAAACGGCCCGTGACGTAGATTACGCGTAAGTCTACTGCCTATGGTTGATTGCCTTTCCTTCATAGGAAGAAATAAACAAAAAAAGTCTATAAAACTATTTGAAAGAAACTCTGAAACACCAACAAGCTCATTGTTTATTAATGGACAATCTACGTCACTGGCCGCCATATTGCTAAAAGACGCGTTCTTGCGGCATATTTGAATATTGCATTTTCTTATTCGTTTTTTTATTAAAATATCTAAAATAAAAACAAAAGTATTTTTAGGGCTCCTTATAAACAAATGAAGATAGTTTTCAGAATTTTGTCAAATAGCCTATTCCTCAGAGCATTCCCCACGGTATAAGCGGTAGGTAGAATATACAAGGCCAAGAAGTCAAGCCGATTGGAAAATATATCTTAGCATTCGACGATTCGAGTCGCTCTTCTTATCACCAATACACACATTTGTTTTTTTTGTAGTAACCATGCTTCATAGACTGGCCCGATGTCGCATCTGATAGTGACTCGTACGACAAAGGCGCGACATTTAAATGAGGCAGTAACACAAGTGTTTAAGCTACTTAATACGGAATCAGGTTAATGTATGACCTGATTTATGAATTTATTTCTTTACTAGCTTTTGCTCGCGGCTTCGCTCGCGTTAGAAAGAAACAAAATGTATGCCAATGTTACTCTCCACCCTTTTAACTATCTCCGCTTAAAAAAAAAGTCACATCCATCCGTCGTCGCTCCGTTTTACCATGAATGACGGACAAACAGACAGACAGATACACACTTTTACATTTATAATATTAATGTTGCCTGCCTCGGTGGCGCAGTAGTAAGTGGGTCGCACTATATATAAAGCGACGGCTGCGCAAGAGGTCCCGGGTTCAATGCCCGGCCAGAAATTTGTACTAAGTTTTCGGAAAGAAATTCTTAGTGTCAGCCCTCTCCGGTCGTGTCACGCTGGTGTCCCATCGGAGTGCAAAGGAGGAAAGAGTGCACTTGTGTTTGCCCACACACATGAGCACTATTATACACCATATTTTTTATCGTTTACATCCCGAAAACCATATAACTATATAACTTTGTACAGTTGTACTTATTTATTTATTTATTGTACCACGTTTATAAGTTACATCGGCAAAATTAGTCTACGCAGAAGAGCAAGTTAAATCCGATTGAATACGATTGCGAAAGCAGTTGAAATACCGACTATTGCGTTACGTGAAGATTAAATATAATCCATAAAGGAATGCAATCTCTCTCTTAAGGTGACGGGTAGGGCACACTAGCGACGCCAATCGTTTTTAATTTTTAGCTACTAAACCGGATCTATTTTAAACCGTTTTGGGGTTACAACCTCTCGGAAAACACTTATACTATTTATTAAATAACCATGCAAAAATGTTGGGTCCAACGTGTACACCAAAAATTGATTACCGCCAAAAGCGGCCAATTTTAGCGTGAATCAATTTTTCGTTTACACGTTGGACCCAACATTTTTGCATGGTTATTTAATAAATAGAAGTGTTTGCTGAAATTGTTTAAAATAGATCCGGTTTAGTAGCTAAAAATTAAAATCGATTGGGGCTCGCTAGTGTGCCCTACCGCTCACCTTAACCGCACTCGCACCGAACATGGCGCTGACGGATCAACCAATAAAAAAAATTACATTTTTGGCGCACGTAAATGGAGCGTTGTGATTGGTTAAGATTTTTTCCGCAGTTTTCTAAAATAATACTTCTGCGCAGGTACAATGGCTTAACTTATAAAATTGTTAGAACTGAGTTTATGACGACCCGTGACGACCAGTTTGGAACAGTGGTATTGAACGTTGCAGGTTCGATCCCCGCACAGTACAAACATTTGTGTGCATGAACATGTCTGTTTGTATTGGTCTGGGTGTTTCCTATGTATTATAAGTATGTACTTACAAAATAAAAAGTATTATATGTATATATTTGTAATCCCAACGGTGGATTCTGATATCCGTAACACAGGTTGGATAAATGACCAGTGGCGAAGGGTGAATATTTTCAAAAGGGAAGCCGGAATATGAAATCAACTTACCAAAATGCTCAGCATGCCCATGGATACCCGTGACATCATTGGAGTCACAAGTGCGCTGCCAACCTTTAAACCCCACTTTCCCCGACTTGGGCCTCCGGTACCCTCACTCACGCAGCGAAACACAGTACAGTGCTGCTTCACGCCGGTTTTCTGTGAGGTCGTGGTACCACTACGATCGAACCGGCCCATTCATGCCGATGCGTGGCTACCCCACGGTCATATGTTAAAGTCGAAAAAAAATATATTTTGATTGGCGCGGCCTAATTTTACTACGTTTTTTGTTTTCAAAACTTAGAGAACGAAGTCTTGTTCGATAGCAAATAATCTGTGCGACAACAATATATCAGTATCAATGAAATTTTTAACCGACGACCGACATTAAGATGACTTCAGCACAACACACAATACAAAAATGAATCAAATTCACCACAATTCAACACCAAAACAAATAAAATTCGACAAAACGAAAGCAACAAGTTGTTTACAATTAGCATTATCCGCCATTAAATAAAAACTAAAAAGCAAGGGAAATAAAAATAGAGTACGCTCCTGTCATGATTTAATACCGTGCTACATTCATTCTTAATTCGGAATCATTACAATTGTACTTCTTTCTCGCTTGCACCTGTGCGTTGCTAATTAACCTATCTCTATAACAAGCCGATAGGCATCGAGTTATTTCTAAGTAAATTTGCACGTGCTAAAACGAGACGGAACATGACGATCTATTCACGCAAATGAAAAGGACAGATGCTCAGTATGAGAATTTGTAGTATGAAGAAGTAACTCGGTATTTTACCGGCTTGCCACCTGCATTATTTGCGTTGCTCATCAAATTTTGTAGGCGTTAAGTCTATAATTCAAACTATTTGAACTATGTGTGACACTAAGTGAATTTAACACATAAAAATATCATTGGCCCATAGATTAGATTTTTCGTAAGGGAAGCCGACGGGAATCGGTTTGTATGGACTCTTCGCCACTGTAAATGACCTATTAAGCCCTAAAGCTGTACTGGAACTGCTACTACGGGTAATGGATCGAAATGAAACCACCATGTAGCCTGATCTAAGAGAATTGTGTATTTTCAACCTTAACGCCGGAGACCTTATACAATCCAAAAATAATATTACTAGCGCGATCTATTTATGCACAGCGCCATCTAGCGGCTAGCGCGGGAAATTTATGCTTATTGGTTTACCTGTCACCGCGCTAGACGCCAATGACCCGTGCGTTTTATATAGGGAGCAAAGTAATGCGAACACAGGTGCTTGAGCTACCTATCTCGGAGTAAGATCAATGTATGTGATGTTGTGAAATATTTATTATTATTAATTTATTTATTTGTATAGTCACCCGTAGCAGGCGTGGTTCTCGTCGATCTCCTTGAGGCCGCGCGGCGTAGGGCGCACGCACAAGGTCGCGCGCTTCGCGCAGAGCGTCCCTCAGCGTCGCGCGCAAGCCCGGCTCGCGGCCCAGCTGCACGCCGCACATGTACACCGCGCGCCGGACCGTCTCCGCCGCCGAGCCGCCGGGGCCCGTCTGGCAATCAGACAATAGGCTATTTGACTTGTTTGAATGAATGAATGAATGATATTTATTTGCGTAAAACATGGTGAAAAAGTTGGAATGACAGATCTCGCGGCCCAGCTGCACGCCGCACATGTACACCGCGCGCCGGACCGTCTCCGCCGCCGAGCCGCCGGGGCCCGTCTGGCAATCAGACAATAGGCTATTTGACTTGTTTGAATGAATGAATGAATGATATTTATTTGCGTAAAACATGGTGAAAAAGTTGGAATGACAGATCTCGCGGCCCAGCTGCACGCCGCACATGTACACCGCGCGCCGGACCGTCTCCGCCGCCGAGCCGCCGGGGCCCGTCTGGCAATCAGACAATAGGCTATTTGACTTGTTTGAATGAATGAATGAATGATATTTATTTGCGTAAAACATGGTGAAAAAGTTGGAATGACAGATCTCGCGGCCCAGCTGCACGCCGCACATGTACACCGCGCGCCGGACCGTCTCCGCCGCCGAGCCGCCGGGGCCCGTCTGGCAATCAGACAATAGGCTATTTGACTTGTTTGAATGAATGAATGAATGATATTTATTTGCGTAAAACATGGTGAAAAAGTTGGAATGACAGATCTCGCGGCCCAGCTGCACGCCGCACATGTACACCGCGCGCCGGACCGTCTCCGCCGCCGAGCCGCCGGGGCCCGTCTGACAATCAGACAATAGGCTATTTGACTTGTTTGAATGAATGAATGAATGATATTTATTTGCGTAAAACATGGTGAAAAAGTTGGAATGACAGATCTCGCGGCCCAGCTGCACGCCGCACATGTACACCGCGCGCCGGACCGTCTCCGCCGCCGAGCCGCCGGGGCCCGTCTGGCAATCAGACAATAGGCTATTTGACTTGTTTGAATGAATGAATGAATGATATTTATTTGCGTAAAACATGGTGAAAAAGTTGGAATGACAGATCTCGCGGCCCAGCTGCACGCCGCACATGTACACCGCGCGCCGGACCGTCTCCGCCGCCGAGCCGCCGGGGCCCGTCTGGCAATCAGACAATAGGCTATTTGACTTGTTTGAATGAATGAATGAATGATATTTATTTGCGTAAAACATGGTGAAAAAGTTGGAATGACAGATCTCGCGGCCCAGCTGCACGCCGCACATGTACACCGCGCGCCGGACCGTCTCCGCCGCCGAGCCGCCGGGGCCCGTCTGGCAATCAGACAATAGGCTATTTGACTTGTTTGAATGAATGAATGAATGATATTTATTTGCGTAAAACATGGTGAAAAAGTTGGAATGACAGATCTCGCGGCCCAGCTGCACGCCGCACATGTACACCGCGCGCCGGACCGTCTCCGCCGCCGAGCCGCCGGGGCCCGTCTGGCAATCAGACAATAGGCTATTTGACTTGTTTGAATGAATGAATGAATGATATTTATTTGCGTAAAACATGGTGAAAAAGTTGGAATGACAGATCTCGCGGCCCAGCTGCACGCCGCACATGTACACCGCGCGCCGGACCGTCTCCGCCGCCGAGCCGCCGGGGCCCGTCTGGCAATCAGACAATAGGCTATTTGACTTGTTTGAATGAATGAATGAATGATATTTATTTGCGTAAAACATGGTGAAAAAGTTGGAATGACAGATCTCGCGGCCCAGCTGCACGCCGCACATGTACACCGCGCGCCGGACCGTCTCCGCCGCCGAGCCGCCGGGGCCCGTCTGGCAATCAGACAATAGGCTATTTGACTTGTTTGAATGAATGAATGAATGATATTTATTTGCGTAAAACATGGTGAAAAAGTTGGAATGACAGATCTCGCGGCCCAGCTGCACGCCGCACATGTACACCGCGCGCCGGACCGTCTCCGCCGCCGAGCCGCCGGGGCCCGTCTGGCAATCAGACAATAGGCTATTTGACTTGTTTGAATGAATGAATGAATGATATTTATTTGCGTAAAACATGGTGAAAAAGTTGGAATGACAGATCTCGCGGCCCAGCTGCACGCCGCACATGTACACCGCGCGCCGGACCGTCTCCGCCGCCGAGCCGCCGGGGCCCGTCTGGCAATCAGACAATAGGCTATTTGACTTGTTTGAATGAATGAATGAATGATATTTATTTGCGTAAAACATGGTGAAAAAGTTGGAATGACAGATCTCGCGGCCCAGCTGCACGCCGCACATGTACACCGCGCGCCGGACCGTCTCCGCCGCCGAGCCGCCGGGGCCCGTCTGGCAATCAGACAATAGGCTATTTGACTTGTTTGAATGAATGAATGATATTTATTTGCGTAAAACATGGTGAAAAAGTTGGAATGACAGATCTCGCGGCCCAGCTGCACGCCGCACATGTACACCGCGCGCCGGACCGTCTCCGCCGCCGAGCCGCCGGGGCCCGTCTGACAAGCAGACAATAGGCTATTTGACTTGTTTGAATGAATGAATGATATTTATTTGCGTAAAACATGGTGAAAAAGTTGGAATGACAGATCTCGCGGCCCAGCTGCACGCCGCACATGTACACCGCGCGCCGGACCGTCTCCGCCGCCGAGCCGCCGGGGCCCGTCTGACAAGCAGACAATAGGCTATTTGACTTGTTTGAATGAATGAATGAATGAATGATATTTATTTGCGTAAAACATGGTGAAAAAGTTGGAATGACAGATGTAAGAGTACAGCACGTTTTGTCATAACATAGGACATACAAATTTACAGGAAATTATTATATACCTACTAAAGACCAATCTTTTTTATGACACATTAGGTACCTATTATTAGGTAGGTATTTATTTCTGTAGGCGATGTTATTGGTATTGCTGTGTGTACACGTTCTTAGGTTTCAATCTAGCTCTAAGTATATTGTTCTTAAGTTTGTATTTTTATCGATTGTCACCTGTTGTGTATGCCTTAAAATAAATAAATAAATATTACACTACATTACTTATTACATTAGAATTACATATTACATTATTGTCAGTTTTAATTAAAGTTAAAATTTTATTACATAATAATTATTATTAAAATTAAATGTCAGTTTTATAATAAATATTTAAGTACTACTTACGATTTTGGTCTATTCAAAAAATCAGTAATTGTGTAGAAGCATTCCACAATAAGCCATTTTTACCATGTTGATTTAAACTGTTTTAGAGGTAAGTTACTAATTTGTTCTAGAATAGCATTAAAAATGTTAATAGCATGGATATAGCAATTGCTGCTAAATAGGGTCGTTTTTATCGGAGGTAATTTCAATCTGTTTGGATATCTCCTGCTGTATTTTGAAAAGCCCACTCTCCCACAGAGGGCGCCACCTGTGATGTGGCGTCTGCGGCCCCATAGCGCTACTAGGGCCGCTGGCAGGCCCCACAGGGGTCGAAGACCGCCCCGACAATGCAGTGGCGTTACCCCGAAACCCGAACCGCACCAAGTGCGGAGAAGATAGTAGTAGTAGTACTGCGGCCCCAGATGGGGGAAGAAACGCGTAATTAGCGACAAGTATATAGATTAATAGCTCGTAGGGAGTCAAGAATTGTGCGCGGTGGAGTGCAAGAGTCCCAAGGACACGCAATATCCGCGTACATCTCCCACGATTCGGCCAGTATAACCATAGTGTTCGTATGGCCATGGGAGGTGGTGGGTTGTCTCCCACCGTGGGATGGGTGGGATGAAGAGGAGCGGCAACAGATGTTGAATGACTGGTACAGGTGCGAGATAGGACTAGTGTACCATCGACAGATGGTACAATAGGGTATTTGACTAACCTCGAGATTTTACAAAATATAAATATTTTATCAAATAGCAAAAAATCTCAATTAAAAATATAACTTCTAGCCGGTTTTATGGTCATTCAAAAATTCATAGGCATGTCCATTTTAAAAGTATGAAATTATTAAAAAAATAATTATACCATTGAATAACTTTTTTTTTTTTAGTGTATGTACGTCAGAGACGCAGTCAACTCTGCCAATGTCAAGTGAGTAGAGACACATTCAGTGTACCATTGAATAACCCATGCAATTTGCACCAACTATTTGACATTGAGAACCATTGACAATGTCAATGTTTCGTTTATACATTTCATATAGCTACCATACAAAATTCAAATGAAATACATACAAAATACTTGTGTGTAACATCACATCTTAGCAGCCATTTGTATGGAGCGTTTTAGGTTTACCGAAAATAATGTGATTTTAAAGTTGTGATATCTCAGGTAGTTTAAATGAGAATTAAGTAATTCTTTCAACATTGTTTCTATCATTGAGAGGTCTTATGATTACAAAAATAAAAAAAAGGCAAATATCGTATCCGAAGAAGGTTTTCGACGGTTGCGTGCATTTGCACATAAAAGGCTTGAAATAAGGAAGAAGTTTGACTAATTGATTAGGAAATGCCCGAACGTGAGTCGCTTGTGTTGTGGTGTTTCACGCCCCATTTGGGGAGAAGTGACAATGAGAAGGGACAGGATATAGACTTTGTAGGGGGTGAAGAAACGCACCGGGGAAAGAGCCCAGAGCAAGTACCTGCTGAGCGTCCCCCAAGATTCGGTCCGTATGCCGAGACGGTAGTAAGGACCATAGTGTGAATGAGTTACATAATGTTATTTATTTGGCTTTTCAAACAATGATTAAACCATACAATTAAGATTACAACTACAGCTGACTGACCGGATGGCGCAATTGGTAGTGACCCTGCCTCTTACGCCAAAGGTCGTGGGTTCGATCCCCACCCTGGACAAACACTCCTGCGATGAATACTTGTGTTTGTTCGGTGTCTGGGTGTAATATATGTATTTAAGTATATATTTGTGTTCCTCTGTTGTCTGATATCTGTAACACAAGTGCTTAAGCTACTTAGTACGGAATCAGGTCAACGTATGAGATGTTGTAAGCTTTCATTCTAAGTAGGTTTAGGTTTAGAGATATTTATTTTCTCATAAAGATTTACAAAAAAAAATCACTTACATGAGAAACAAAACAGGTAATAACATTTTCTTGGGCTTTTCAAAATTAATTTTAACAATAATTATACTTATCTTTAAGAAAAAGATACACAATTTTATCGCACAATAACATACGCAAAGCAAACAGTTTATAATTAATTGGAGGTAGTCCGAAATCTAACTCGGTTGCGGTCCGCAGTAAGTTGACCACAGACGTTCCAATGCCACCAAGTGCCTCAATAAAGAAAAGCACTGCATGCACCATGCATGCATGCATGTTAGAAAGTCGGTATGTACTCACATAAGGAGCGGCGGCCTCCAGAGGCGCGACGGGTTGCTGATCCACCTCGTGGCGCTGGTAGTTGTCGCGCACGTTCTCCGCGAACTGCTCCGGGGACAGACCGAACTTCTTCACCAGGGGCTCTGATGGAAATACATACTATTAAGAATAGCAGTGTAGCCAAGTATAGTGAGCCTTGTACAGTAGTTCAAAAATAGGTCAATGTACTAGAACACTTTATTGCAATGGTACAAACAAAGAAAAACATAAAAATAGCAATAACAACAATCATAATGGAACTGAAATTTGGTTAATGACGTCTGTCAGCTGTCAGTTCGACATCTGACAGCGGTTTTCATTTAGTCCATGGTTCATGTCTTCTATCCTCTGACGCTATTGTATGCATGATTCAGAGTACAGTGTAATCATGATCAGAAGGCTTTTCAGTGACATTGACATGGGAACACATTGTTTCTATGGGAAAACTGTCAAATAATGTGTTGTCTATGATATTATGTAAAATTTGAACTAATGCTATACCTATCCTGTATAGCATTTTAGTTCATTTTTTTGGCACCTGCCAAATAACTGCACTAAATTGTTTATTGCACTTGTGACTCCACTGGTGCTGCGGGTGTCCATGGGCGGCGGAATTGCTTACCATCAGGTGATCCGTCTGCTCGTCTGCCACATCTCATATAAAAAAAAAATTGGATTAATCAGCCAATAAACTGTTGCCACTATAAAAAAAACTGACATAATGGGTTAAAATAAAATATAATCAAACTTCTCTGGATTTTGGCAGAAATCAACTTGTTACAGAGACAGTTTGGCTATTTATTATTATTTTTTACTTTTTTTACTCACCTATTCCCGCTTTTCTGCACAGCTCGTACGGTCCGGAGCGGACGGCGTACTTGACGTCGGTCTGCATCTCTTCTTCCTCAGAAGCCCGAGCCTCCACCTCGGCGGCCGCTTCTTCTGGGTCTTCGCCGTTCTTTTCAGCTTCCTCGCGGGCTAGTTTCCTATTACAACATTTTTATCATTAATATGTGGAACCAGTGGTTCAATATATTATGTGGTCAAAGTGCTAGGCGAAGACGGTTCACATTTCTGCGCGTTCGGTGTGCAGAAATAACATAAGAACAGAATACACATAGACACAGATCGCCGGCAGCCTTTATCTCGTGCTACGCACAATAGCATGTTCGCGTACAGTAATATCAGCACGATAGACTGCCTGGCATGTTAATCAACATTAATTTATTTTGTGCTAGTAGACAGGTCTTTCGCAGCGTAGACACCATGTGCTCAAAGGGAACGGCCTATTTATCCAAGGTGGGTATCAAAACCATGACTTTGACGTACAAGGAAGGGTCAAGAAAATGCGCCATTCGGTCAGTCGTCTACTTACTTCTTTTCTTCTAGTTCTCTCTTCTTCTCCTTGGCTCGCTGGACCTTCTGCATCTCAGGCAGGTCGTGAGAATAGTACAATAAGAAGTGTGTATGCACGTCGCGAAGCTCTTCCGACGTTTGTACATTCTTTAGTCTAAAACAACGAAACAGTCAAATTAATTTTACCAATAGATAGAAAAAGTGAATATATTTTGTATAAAAGACAATAGTGGAAGAACCAACAAGTGTCGCAGCTGACATTTCGAAACCGGGATACATTTATTTTTACAATGTTTTATACTAGAGTTCCTTTGAATTATTTGGATAAATTGCTGTTCAAAAAAATACGCCCCCCGTAGATTGGCCCAAAATAAGAGACAATAAACTTTAATCGTTGGCGTTGGCGATGGCGTTTTCTATAAGAAACTTTTAGCGGGCGGAAAAGATATTTTCTGCGCACTTTTAGCAGGGAGCAGAAAATATCTTTTCCAGGCACTTTTTGAATTTCGCGCATTTTAGCTCCAAAGAATATATCAAACACAAACTTGAATAAAGACTCCATAAAGACTATGAGGAGAACCTAAGTAGTCATGCTCACTCAAATGTCTCTGAGGTGGTGGCGTTATGTGGCGGGTCATTACGTGACATATACATCATACTTGTGAACAGGTGCCACCTTTGGGGACTGGTCCGCTTCGGTTTACCTAATATTTAGCTTTTAATTCGCTTCATTATATTCTGTGTTGCATTAGACTGTATGACTTGGTATGAGGATAATAAACTATTGTATAAAAAGTAGGCGATTAAAAAGAGTAACTGGGGAGTTTCTTGCCGGATCTTCTCGACCAGAAACAACTTTCCGAGCCGGTGGTAAAATCGCATTATGTTTATTTACTTTTTTATATATGTATTAACATGTACATTATTACATTAGTACTTATAAATAGTTATAAATAATTCAAATGTATGACAATTTGTAAGTGCTATGTACAAGCCTATGCAAATAAAGAATTATTTGATTGATTGACTGCGGCGACTAAAAAAACGACTATAACAAATCGCGCGAACTTTTTATGTACAGCTCGCGACTTTGTCAATTTTCCTTAGTCGCGGTGTCGCACCGCAGCGTGATGTCACGACTTAAAAAACAAATCAAAACGCGCGAACTAGATATGTACAGCCCGCGATTTTTTCAATTTTATTTCGTCGCTTAATAATTAAAAAAGCGCGATCTACAAGCGGGAGCACAAAACTTCCCAACATGTACTTTATGTCAAAATGTCAATTTAACAAACGAAACAATTATAGCTGTTGAAGTTGGACCTCATCTTGCAGTCTTTCGTGCGCCATCTATCACATAAAAAAAAATCACACGTAATAGTGACACATCGGGGTGCGGCGTACATGATGCTTACTCACCTCTCGATATCCTCATCCCTGATGACCCTCATGTTGTCGGGTATGGGCGCGTCGGGGTTCTCCATCAGCTTGTCTAGCTGGAAGTCACGCATGTTCTCCAATAGCTTGAGGAGGTTCTCCTTGCGTTGCTTCAGTTGGCACCACTGAAATTGACAATCTAATGATGGCAACAGTTTTTATAACAAAATCTTTTATATGCTTGGAAAGGTATCGAGTAACCCCGAAAATGTTTAAAATAGATCCGGTTTCGTAGCTAAAAATTAAAATCGATTGGCGTCGCTAGTGTGCCCTACCCGTCACCTTAAAAAGGGCTAGCACGAATTTTGTTCCGGGACTATACTTAGTTCGCGAGTTGTAATAAGGGGGTTATAGGAACCCGAAGACACGAAACGTTTGCGCGATGTAATCGACACCTAGCTCCATCTATTGGTATTAAGTGTGTCCGGTAACGGTATACAGATATATTTAAATAGCTAGCCGAGATATTATAAATCACTTACTTTAGCGTCATACTTGTAGACTTTCCACAAGTCGTTGATGCTCAGCTCGGGCTGCACATACTCCTTACGATAGAACGCTATGAAAGGCACTTCCAATGTCTGGTTCCTCATGAAATCTAGTGCTTGGCGAATTTTCGTGATGGTGCTTCCAGTCCTGGAAAAAAATGTACATGTACCTACTGTTTTATTTTAAGAAAGTGAGGCATACAATCTACCGCACCACCAGATGCAAAGTGATCACTGCGGCCTATGGACAACCGCTATACCAGAATAAATAAACATTTCCGGCTTTTTAGACCGGTCCAGCTCGACCGAAATGATACCACTTGCCTTTATCTGTAAAAACTTCTGTAACTAAACACACATTTAAAAAAAGGGTCTTTGAACATTTTGCCTCTTCTCAGTATCCCATTTGATAATTATGACTAAATTGCTTACCGTTATAAAAATGTATTCTTTCTATTTATGTCATATTTATAATATATATGTATTGCTATGTATATATAGGTATATGTGTATATGTATATTATGTATTGTATAGTTTTTTATTTGTTTTGTTCTCCACGTTCACGTAATCTTCTTTCGCCGCATCATTATCCTTTCTGTATGACCCAAAGGTTGACTGGTAGAGAATGCCTCTTGGCATTAAGTTCGCCTATTGTATAATTTTTTTTTGTGCAATAAAGTTTTAAATAAATAAATAAATAAATACCACGGCCTCACAGAAAACCAGCGTGAGGCGCTGTGTTTCGCTGAGTGAGGGGTCCAGAGGGGAACCGATCACGGTTATTTAGCACGTGATAAAAGTCGGAACTAACGCTGTTTCCCTACAAGTATCAGTGCTTTTGACATTTTCCCAAAGAAAAAAATTGTGCCCCCATGTCAATGTCACAGAAGTGCCATCTGATCTTGGTCGGTCTGTAATACGTTGATAAACATGTAATGTCTTCTGATATCCCGTTACCTGCGCGACCTCTCGCGTGCCTCCTGCGAGTCCGCCTTGGAGACTGGCGGTTTGAGGAACGCCTGCTTGTATATCCACTCAGCCTCGTCTTCCAGCTCCGTGCTGCCCTCCTCCACCGGGGTGATGGGAACCTCGCGGATCTGCATCCGCTCTGGCACATCTGTTTTCCGGATCTAAAATGACACAATGTAAATTATATATGTCATACAGATTGTATCATAATTTCCAATAGCAAATGTTGCCAGAATGGTTGGTAGTAGCGACGGTTAAAGGGATCTAACCGTTTACCGATACACCCTGTATATTTATAGTTACCATACGTCCATTGAATTTGATTATCCTGTCCCGTATTTATAGTTCATTCAGTATGTGAAGGTGAATAGGACAGTTCTATTTTGACATTCAAAGTGAGACGCTCCTTTTAAACCTAAGTAATGATTTTCAGAATCGAGAATATTTTCTTTAGAAATCTAATCTACTTTTTATTTGTTGAATTTTTAACTTAAATCAACATTTTATCTACTAATTTGAAATATCTGGATATGGAGTACAATATGTAAATATTCTTAGTGGTACACACGCGATAAATCTCAAACGCTATATAAATATCGTGTTTACGACACCTTCGTCAGTTCGTCACCAAAAGAAATTACTAGTTCTTGGTCCCTAATGCAATCTATGCGAACATATTTTGCACGAGACAATATCGTGATTTGATGGTAAGATGGCTGACCATACCGATACTGATTTATTGCAATTGTTTGTGTCAATCCCTATGAGAAAAATTCCGATTAGCGCATTATGCAATTCATAAGAAGTTTTTTACGAATTTTATTGGTAATAACTATTTTAAGTTTTTGTTTAGATTAATGAGGGTTTTCGCGTGTGGAAAATCCGCTAGATGGAGTACTATAGGAGTGAGGTTCATATACAATGTGATTAGTTATTTTTAAAAGTGATCTGTCAAAATGTCAATTTGACAAACTAAACAACCAATGCGGTTGATGTTGGACCTCAGTCCAACAGTACGCCATCTAGTAAATTTTTCAAACACGAAAACCCTAATTGAGAAAGTTTAATACTTGTTGTTTTGGAAGAATGAGAACACAAAAAAGGTAATGATCTTTACAACGTGGGGCCCATTAACTATTGCTGTATTACTTTCTTCTATACTAAGTGTGGATTGCATCGACTTACTATAATCGTAACTGGAGTTTTTGACAATCAACAACCAGCCGTGGCGGCTTCACCAGCGAACGCCCAGCTCATGATCTACCAAAGTATAAAGATATGCTTTGCCATAGGTAGGATTTCAGAGGGGCCCCACGTTTTTATTTTAGTCTAATGTGCCTAAAAGCTATTCTGTTTGGTATTAAAATATTTCTGAACTAGAAGATCAAAATACCTAATTGTTATTATTATTTTCTAGTTTTCAGTGCACATAAGATAAAACCGTTTAACTTAAAAGTTTTTTTACCGATTTTTTATTTTATAGTTTTTAGTATTTAACGGAAATGCCTACGTTGAGTGCATCATTATTACATGGTTTTTTTATACATGGCCTGATAATTTATTACAATCTAATTCCTCAAACATAGCCCTTCCAGAGACTTGATGTGTCCTCTTAACGTCACACAATCTTGGACATAACTGTTCTGGACACGACTACTCATGCCCTCACTTAATATGCCATTTTGTAACCACGTCCATCTTGGATTTTAAATTTTGTCGTAATCACAGTATTCTACTAGTAGTAGTAGTGTAGCCCTTTCATTTGAAGCCCATATTGAGGGGGTTGTGGAAAAATATGAAATCCGCCATTTTGCACCGGCGGCCATCTTAGATTTACAACGTTATTGATATTACTATATTGTATTGTCATCGGAACTAAAGGTGTGTACCAAATTTAAGATAAATCTGACAACAGGAAGGTACTCAAATTTCAATTTCTAATTTTGACCCAAATAAATAAATACCGTACGGGTCGAGCTAAATAAAACCGTTTAAAAACTGAAGGGAAGGAAAAAAGTCCTTACTCTATTGAAGAATTTTTAAATGCGACATAAGTCAATATGTAATCTCTATAGTATTAATTATTATTGATCTCTAAATCTCTCTTAATCAGCCAGGGGTACGGATCAGACGAAGGATCGCGCACTCTGACAATCCACGAAGCCCAGGGACAGACGTTCGAGAACGTTGCGATAGTCAGAACAACTGCCAAACAGTCCCATCTCCTGCAAAGTGTCCCACAAGCGGTGGTAGCCATCTCCAGACACACAAGAACTTGTGTATATTATACAGATAACGCCACTAACGACGCCACAGCGCGCCTAATGTCCATGGCATCGAAGGCTACCATCGAAAAAATAACCGAGTACCACCTCAAAATGGCGATCCGCCAGGGCGATGACGCGGTTAGGGACAAGCTTGCAAATAAAACATAAAGTATTAACATATCCCAAAACTCCCCCACTGAGGTCCTTAACTGTTGTTGATACCCATATTGGTGGGATTGATAAAAAAATGTTATCAGCCATTTGGTAGCGGCGGCCATCTTAGATTTCAATTTTTCATAGTAAATTGTATTCTACTTGTTGAGCCCTTTCATTTGATACCCATGTTGATGGGATTGATAAAACCTAAGTTATCTGCCATTTTGTAGAGGCCGCCATCTTGGATTTTAATTTTATATAGTACATTGTATTCTACTGGTTGATCACTTTCATTTGATACCCATATTGATGGGATTGATAAAACCTACGTTATCCGCCATTTTGTAGCGGCCGCCATCTTGGATTTCAATTTTTTATAGTATATTGTATTCTGCTTGTTGAGCCCTTTCATTTGATACCCATATTGATGGGATTTATAAAACATAAATTATCCGCCATTTTGTAGCGGCGGCCATCTTGAATTTATAATGATAATGAATAAACATAATTGTATTGTCACCAAAATCCAAAGTGTATACAAAATTTCAGATTAATCGGTTGACAGGAAGAAGGTGAAATTTGAATTACTAAATTTGACCCAAGAATAAATAATAAAACAAACGGGGTGAGCTAAATAAAACCGTTTAATAAAAAGGTAAAAAAAGCTAATGATCTTTACAACTTAATATTTTTATTTGTAGAAAGATGGATGCATGATACTAAACGTTTGAACTGTTCTATTCACCTTCAGGTACTGAATAGACTATACGTCCCGCGTATTGGTTCCCAGAAGTTATGGCAACCTTATGTAAAATACGATATCACAGCTATGGGAGTAGGTAAATTACATACCTCATTATCCAAGTCCGTGAAGTGACTTCTCTTCAACTCGCTAGGTTCATAAATTTCAAATATAGATTTTTTACTTGGTCTCTTGGGTTTCCCTTTTCTGATTCTCCTTCTTTCACCTAAAAATAATACAAATTAATTTTCATATCTTAAAAATATTTTAGCTATTGTATAAAATCATAATCGAAGTAGGAAAGCGGACCCCAGACAAAACATTAAGATGATGATGAGTCATAAATAAATAGAGGTTAAAGAGGTTTTCCACTATGTGGTATTGTTCAAGAACAACAGTTTCTACAAAATTCACGCGTATATTGCGACTTTGAAATCATTTCTCCATTCTACACTAACCTAGATTGTTCTGTAACCTTCTATTACATTCCCGGACATAAGCATATATGCTCGGCAAAGGCAATATTTTTTGCATATGTAACGTACACTACGTTACGCTACGTAACGGAATTTGGACGTTTTCCATTATAGACAAGCTCTGTTTCTGCTTGCAGGGGGCTCATATGTAATAATATTATGACTATTCATAACATTATTCTTCTTCACTTACCTTCTTCTTCTTCATCCTCAATATACTCATCCAAGTCCTCGTCTTCTTCGTCCTCATAATCTTCTTCGCCATATTTCTCAAATTCATCATAATCAAAGTCTACACCAAAGATATCCTGACCCTCTTGGAGAGATCTAGAACAGAAATAAAATTATCATAATATGGTATTTGACTAGCCTAGCGTTTTTTTGGTAGCCAACCAAATGTCACCGTAAATAGTTCGAATCGCATGTTGATCAATTTCTTTAAGTGCATTGTTTACTTAAGAAAAAAATAATAATTTAAAATTGGTAAATAATAATAAAACGTTTGGTCAATTTCCTAGGTAATTGAGCAACTTTCGGAAAACAAACTGCAGTTAAAATAGTTTTGGGATACAGATTAGGTTACGTTCGAACCCCATGATTATTATTTTCTGAAAGTTGGCTATAAATTAACACACATACACTATATACATCCTTCATTTTAATTTCTCTTATTCATCTCAATGAAATACCTAATGAAAAACCCTTCATTTTAATCTCAATGAATAAGAGAAATTAAAATGAAGGGTGGATTGGAGTGGGGTTCTTCATCTAATAGAGTACTACTGATTTGGGTAGCCTCTATAGTCCATTCCAACGCCCTGTTAGTCTAGTGGTTTAAGTACCAGGCCGTGATCTCAGGGTTGTGGGTTCGATTCCCGGGTCGAGCGAAAAGTATGTTTCGATTTTTTCGGACATAGCTCAGGTTTGTGATCACCAATCCGCATTTGGCAAGCGTGGTGATTAAGCCTAATCCCATCATAGTAGCGATAACTTGATTTCTATGATGGAGGCCTTTGCCCTGCAGGGGGACAGTTTAAAGGCTGATTAAAAAAAAATAGTCCATTCAGTATCTGAAGGTGAATAGGACAGTTCAAACGTATCATATCAGGCATCCATCTTTCTTCAAATAAAAATTTTAAGTTAAGTTGTAAAAATCATTAACTTTTTGTGTTCTTATTCTTCCAAAATAACAAGTATTAATTCTAAAGAAAATATTCTCGATTCTTAAAAATATAGGTTAGGTTTAAAAGGAGCGTTTCACTCTTAATGTCAAATAGGACTGTCCTATTAACCCTCAGATATTGAATGGACTATTAAACTAGCTTGTAACGTCACACGCCATTTGTATGGAGCTTTTTTGGGTTTTCCCAAAAATCTACGAAACATTGTAAAGAATGCCTCTCAGATTTTTATGTGAAAGTGAAGGTCATTGATGCATAATCATACTTTATGGAGACATTCAATGGAATCACTCAACTAATCCATCCCAGAGAATATCTGATCATGGCTAAGAACCCGCAGATGAAATGGAGAAAAGAAAAAGATTTTTATGTAAATATAATCATCAAGTAGGAGCATGGAAGTATAAAAATACTCACGCATCAGTAAAGATCGGCTTCCGTTTCTTCTTGCGCTCGGCTATGGGTCTGCCGTCATCATCCACTATGAAGTCGTCGGCGTCCGACTCCATGTCTTCATTTTCATCGTCATACTCCACCTCCCTAGGCGCCGCCGACTCTGAGCGGTTTTCATCTTCCTATTTAATTAAAGATTACATATTTCAAACTTCATTATCTTAAAACAATCCACTGCAAGATAAAGGCCTAAGGTTTTTTAAACCAATAACACTTTTCAGAAACAATTTTTATAAATGGGCATACTAGCCTATTTTCGGTGGAGTATGGAAGTTTTTTTTCCATCATCTGGCATAGGGGGTTGCCATATTTTTAGGTCCACTACTTACTCTCAATATGGTAAAAACAAGTTAGATTTTTTAGGTCAGAGTCAGGTGTCATTGGGTCACCCTGATGTCTTTCAATGATGACTTGAAACTGCATGCACTTTATGCCGATTTTCAATGGACGTTTCTGATACTGGGTATATGATAGCAAGGCGCTAAACTGAAGAGAATCAAAAACCATAATCAATAGAGGCAATGTAAAAATGTTACAGCTATGAATCACAGTTAAATATTATGTACATCATTCTGACTTTAAAAAACTAATTGCTATTTTATTAATTGATATGCTATCAAATCTCTTATCTATTTGTTAGTTTTAATGAATGGTGGCTATGAATTTAATATGAATTCATTAAATAAATTCACAGAAATGATTAAACAGTTAATCAGAAATAACTGCTTAACTAATTAATAAAATAACTTACATTTGAGCTTGTATGGATATCAATGTAGTACCTACTCTACATTTCCATAGCCAAAAGGTGAGTTACAGCAGAATGGCATCATTTATCATTTATTAAACAATTAAATTAAAAATTTAAAAAACCTTCGACAAAAACATATAGGTTATTCGTCATTTGCTGACGGCGGCCAGCTTGGGTTTGAAATTTGTCACAATAAATATATTCTGCTACTCAAGCCCTTTTATATGTTACCCATATTGTGGGAGTTGTGTTAAAACATATAATTCATATATCTTTGGGACGGTGGCCATCTTGGATCGATTTTTATCCAACATAGCTAAGAACACTCCCCCTTACATATTCATCTTTTTTTTTCAAAATCGATTCATTTGTTCGGGAGCTGATGCCATAGACAGACACACACACATACACGTCAAACTTATAACACCCCATCGTTTTTGCATCGGGGATTCATAGAACAGATGAGGACATCACCTAAGTATGTGGTGCTGTCCTGCTGCACCTAAGTATGAAGGAATAAGTTTAATATGTTTCGCAACTCACAGAAAGACTATTGTATTTTATGAATACTACAAAAATCTAACGAACCTCATCTCCGGATCCCCCAACAAACAGCTTCTCAGCAATAACCTCTCTCTCTAAATCAGGGTCATCGGCTCCTTCATTGTCACTATCATCATCTTCCAAGCGACGGAGACGCTTGAATTTGTTCTACAATAGAATGCATTAGTATATCAACATGAATTCTGGGTGTTTCCTATGTATTATAAGTATGTATTTACAAAAGAAAAGTATTATTATATGTATACATATATTTGTAATCCACTGTTGATTCCACTGATTCTGATATCCGTAACACAGGTGCTTAAGCTTCCTATTCCTAAATAAATATTTCACAACATTTCATAATGATATACAGATCATTATGTAATGTTGCAAATATTTATTTAAAAAAAATTAAAATATTTCTTCACAAATGCCTCAAAAATGAACTCATCAGATAAGAATGAGCACCTTTGAAATAGATGGTTAAAGGGTTCAAATCCTAAGCATGCAACCACAATGCTGATTTACAGCAGTCATTAAATAAAATGAGACCATTAAACAATACTAAAACAATAAACAAATGTGGTATGTACAAGTTAACTACAGTACAATCCTTTTAATATAACTCCGCATAAAATACATTGGCTAACATATGACAGAAATCTTAGCTAACTTAACATACCCTAGCCACTTTAACTCCAAGATTCTCTTCAATGAGATCATAATCTTCGTCTTCCAACCTATCATCAAGTTCATCATCACTTTTTTTCCTCTTTTTCGGGCCTTCACTTGCATCTGAATCCTCGCCATCACTCCCTGATTCCTCTATAGGCGCGTCGTCTATCAAGTCTTTAAGCTCTTCACGAAGCCTTTCTTCATCATCTAATAACGTATCAAAGTTGAATTAAGTCAAATCCACCAATATGAAAAGTATGTCAAAAGTGAAGAATGAATAAAATAAGGTTATATGAATATTTGGGAATTATACACACTCCAATGCTTCCTGACGCATTAAAATTTGCAAGCAATGTTTAAATTAGCCTACTACACAATTGGTAGGACGAGAAAGCAGTATGAAATGAACTTTAACGTGGTTATTTAGAAATGTTGTATCATACCTTCCTCCTCCTCATCTTCATCGTCGCTCTGTACTGCAGCTTTGCGCTTAGGCTTCTTACGCTCTGCTGGCTGCTCGTCTTCAGAGTCAACCTACAAAGGAAAAGTCGCAAATAGGATAAACGAGGACGAAATCGACGCAATCACCATTGACGAATCACATATTTCTTTTTCTTACTAACCTCGCTCTCTTCAGCCTCGGATTCAAGAAAATCTGCCATGTTCTTTCACTTAATAACTAACGACTGCAACTCAATAAATTCTAAATGCACCTTATATACGTAAACAAATGGAAAACTATTATTTTATTAAAACTGCTTGAGAAAGAAAAGTCAAGTCAATTCGCAATGTTTTTTTACTGTTAATTTGATCATTCATTCACTCACTCACTCATATGCGTGGCAATGTTGGTAATATAAAATGTTGCCATTATTAACTCAAGTTTAGTAAAATGATTCGTTAAAATAGTATAAAAAAAGACAATCTGTCAAAGAAGTCAATAATTCTTGCTTGGTTGATGACTGAAATAGGCTGAATCTGAATGTTTTGATTGTGTTATTTCTATATTTTATTTAGTTATTTTTCATGCCATAAGTACAGATCTCGAAATGGATAATAACACTAAAATTGTGAAAACAGTTATTTATGCTGGGCAGAAATATATACCTATAGCTGACGGAAGTAAGGTAAACAAGCAACCAACTTGAATAAATAATTATGCACAAAATTCAATTTGTTTTTAAAATTACTTATGGTCTCGGTTTCTGCTATTCCAGGCTCATTTTCATTTCCAAACATGGAAATTGGGAAAACAGAGAGTTCTTATTGATGACAGCAAGAAAATTGGCAAGAAAGAGCCTATGGTGCTAGTAATAGGACACAAATTCAAATTGGAAGTGTGGGAAACTATAGTCAAAATGATGGCTGTTAAAGAAGTTGCAAGCTTTCGTGTGAAGAAGGAGTTGGTGTACAGCTATCCATTTGTTTCTAAAACGCTACGTGAGCTGGGGCAGGATGCTGGCAGAATAAAACACTCTTGTACTATGACATTGCATACTGAAGGCATTGGGTATCCAGATCTTGATGAACTTATCAGTAAACCATCTGACCTGGAGTTTATCATTGGTAAGTATTGCTATTATTATATATTTACCCCGTTTCTAGTTAATAAATTTAAAGCAAACTATTTATAAATATAACTGTCCTAGTCTTAAGTTATTTTTACAATAAATGGAAAAATCTAAAATTTTGTTAATGTTTTAACTAATAAAATTAAACTTTGAATTAAAAAGTTTTATTTCAAAGTTGTTAAAAATTGAAGTTTTAGTAATGTTTTAATTTTTTATTTTTATGTGATTGGTGGCAGACGAGCAGATAGATAACCTGGTGGTAAGCGATCGCGACACCAGTGGAGTCACAAGTATATTACCTACAATAAAATTAAAAAGTGTTTTATTTCAGAATTGTTAAAAGTTGAAGGATCAGATGAATATGAGAGAGAAATTTGGCAGATGGACGCTAATGAAAGATTGGAAATGATCCCAGTGCTCAAGAACAAGGGCAATAATTTGTATGGAGAAAAAAAGTATAAGGAGGCAGAAGATGCTTACAGCCAAGCACTAGGCTTGCTGGAACAGCTTATGATCAGGTAATTTTTAAGAAATTGTCCTGAACATTTTTGGTGGATTTGATGGGTAAAGTATATCACTTACATGTTTATTTATTAATAATGTTATGGTGGTGTATTGTATGTATTTAAAAGAGATTATATCTTTCTTTAAGGGAAAGAAAAGCTGATGAGGAATGGATAAATCTGAATAAAATTAAACTCCCCATATTGCTGAATTTTGCTCAGTGTAAACTAATAAACAGAGATTACTATGAAGTCATTGAGCACTGTAATACCGTGTTAGAATATGATAATGGTAAGGATTAAATATATTTCTTATTTTTTAGTTTGCTTCTTAGTAATTGTAGTAATATTTTTAACTTATTTCTAGCCAACGAAAAAGCTTTATTCAGGAGAGCAAAAGCTCACATTGGAGCTTGGAATCCAGAAATGGCAGAAAAAGACTTAAATAAGCTGAAAGCTTTGAATCCATCCATGGCAGCTGTAGTGGACAAAGAACTAAGTAATATGAAGAAAACAAACAAGAAAAAAGTGGAAACAGATAAAGAGACTCTCAAAAATATATTTGAAAATGATAAACAATAGTAAACGTTTGTTGTAGGTACTGCTTGTACCAATCACTGTAGTTCATTCATTCATTCATTCATTCATATTCATTTATTGCATAGTCACATTACATTATTACATTGTTACCAACTAGTTACTGCTTTATTTTTAGGAGCATTTAATATTAGTCAAGGTATGTATGTATATTCAGTCTTATAAAAATAGGCATAATTTTACCTAAAAGTTATGCTAAAATTATAATAGGTAGGTAATTGTATCTAGTATGAATGTAGTATTTTTACATATTATGGATTTTGTTTATACACAAATGTTTTAATTTAATATCTTTAAAAGATTTCTTATATTCTTTAATTGATTGGGTGCAAATTATTGTAAATATCTATTTTATAAATAAAGCATATCAAAGTAAAGTTAGACATGATAACAGTTCTAAAAATGTCTTAGGCATGACCTTGGCCATCTTACCTAAGTCGCCCGTTTATTCTTGATTTTTGGAACCCTCTGTATTTATATTGTATACACCATAATGTAATAATAATACTATTGGTATGCACCTTTGAGAAGATAATTCTATTTGCAACTAAGGTATGCACACCTAGAGATTTGTTATGAGATGAATTTATTTTATCTTGATGTCTACTTAACAATAACATGAATTATATGTTTTATTTGTTATCTACTGGTATTTTAACTTAAAATAAGGCCCTAAATTGTAGGCAGGATCATTTTGTTGATTATTGTTAATGGGAATAGGAATAAAAAATGTGAATGACGAATAAAACGTTCAAATATTTTTTTGTTACCATTAGGGATGATCGGTTTTAGAAAAACATCGAATCAAAGGTATCGATGTACGATACATATCGATATTTCTAAAACATAGATGTTTGTTGAAAACAAATTAAACTGTGTTTTAATTATTATATAAAAGCACTCTTACTGAGACACCGAAGTTTAATTATTTACAAAATCAATAGTAAATCTAATTTGCTAACGCTTCACAAGTTTACTCACAATGCAACACCTCACTCATCAAGTGTGTGACAGTTACATTTTTTTTTCTATCTCTTGAGAAATTAAAAACAAACTTAATCATAAGGCTGTGGGCTTACTCCGATTATTTTGAACAGTGTCATCTATTGTAAAATAGTCGAAACGTAATAGTCATCTGCTAATATCTATGCAATATTTAGTTGACGCTAGTAGTAACACCTACACCACGCTAGACCGCGCCGGAATATAATTGACGTTTCGATATCTTATTCAGGTAACATCGATGTTTCGATGATATCGAAGGCAACCCATCGATTTCTTATAGTTAAACATCGATGAATGTCGACCATCCCTAGTTACCATGTGAACTGACGAACTGACTGAGATGTGTCAAAAATACGTAATAAATAAACATAACCTAAACCCAAACTCCAAAGTTTTGTTTGTTAATTAAATTTCAATACTCAGACAGGTGCACAATCATTTATAATATAGGATATTAATCCCTGTGCTGTGCTTTTCATGATGTCTGAAGAATCTGAAACCATGACTGACTCTATCATTAAAGATGAGACAAAAGTTAGTGATGAATATGCTTACCTGGATCGAGGTGGTTTTTCATCAGAGAAATTTAAGATTGAGCTTAGTGGACTACCTAAGTTCTACGGAATCGCAGTAAGTTTTTTATTTATAGATTGTTAGTTCTTGCTTGTTATATCAATGGCGTTTTTGTAATTTTTGGTAGATACATCTTCTTACTTGCTGTTCTTCTTATACGATTTTACCGGCTGTTTTCATCGCATTCTGGCACCGTTTGCTTGCATATCTGGCTTTACTATTGAAGGAAATAATGGTTCGTCATGCTAAACTAATCAAATTCTTAATTTGTTTATTATACCTAAGTGTTTCACTTAATTACCTTAAATACTCAATAAAACAACAAAATTATACTTCACTTTCAGGAATTAAAGAAGCTGATGAATCAGAAACTAGGTTTGAGTACCAGCAAAATCAAGAGACCTAAAAATGGCAGCCATTGGCTGTTTGCTTGCTTCCAAAATGACGAGGACAGGGCCAAAGCCATTGAGGCATTAAATGGATATTCATGGAAAGGTAAGATTTCTGATAAAAGGTCATACCTATCTATCTAAATATAATAATAATAAATACATACAACAGTGAATATCTCAGATAACTCTTAAAGCCAAGTATACAAAGATTCAGTGTACAGTTTAAAGATGTTATATTTTCTTGACTTTTGTCCTTCTTTGGAGGTGTTATTGCTTTTCGTAATTTTTATTCTAATTATCAAAACTGAAAATACTACTAGTACTAATCATAGGCACGGTCTGTTTATATTATACATAAGATAAGATAACCTGCGTTACAATTGTTGTTAAAGCAAGCACCTTTTACAATTGTCTTTATTTAGAAATTGAGATTACCTTTAAATGTGGGAGAGCCACGCTTAGGCATGTATAGGCCGGCTCGACCGGAGTGATACCACTGCCTCACAGAAGACCGGCGTGAAGCAGCGCCTATGCTGTGTTATTATTATATTTTGTGAAATGTTCAAATTGTTACTTTGCTGTGATTTCTATAGAAATTGACAATTAAGCACTATTGAATAATTACCATTTATTAGGGAAAACCTTAAAAGCTGAAGTAGCAAAACCAGCTCCAGATCCACTGGTTAGAAAGAGAAAGCAAGAAGAAGGTGGGGATGTACAAGATAAGAAGAAGAAAGAAGATGACAGAGACCAAGATACCAGGCTGAAAGATGCCATTACTCCATATTGGCACATACCATATGAACAACAAGTATAATTTTGTAATATTTACCTATTTAATTTAATTAGAGGTCACGCCACCAAATAAATCCCGTAAAAAGCGCGCTTGATTCGCCATCAACATTCGAACTTGAGCTTTATGCTCTTAGACACAAGGAATGTCAAATTTTAGTTCCGTGTTTTTCCGCAGGACTCCTTTCGTGGTACGGACGCCATTATAAGATTTCATTAGTTTTTTTTAATTAATACTTGGCTTTTCATATTTTGTAATAAGGAAAAGAAAGATGTGATTTTGGGTAATCTATTCCAAAATTTCCAAAATTATCTTAAATCTTCTTATTGAATAAATGGCTACACTCACAAAGTAAATCTCATAGATCTTTATTTTTTTCAGTTAAAACTAAAAGAAAAAGAAGTTAAAAATGTCCTAATGCACTTTGACAATGAGATTTGGAAATTAGACAGAGAAAGAAGGAGTGAAATAGAAAGTAATCGGAAACAATACAATGGATTGAGTTTCCAGCTGCTACCAATCCAGAAATCTCCCATTACAGAAGGTTACAGAAACAAGTGTGAGTTTACAGTGGGCATTGATGATGAAACTAACCTTCCTACTGTAGGATTCAGGTTAGGAAGCTATGTGACTGGCGTTGTTGGTGTGGCACCAGTGCAATCGGTGAGCCATATCTCCGAAACTACAAAGAAAGCTGTTTTGGTGAGTAATTTGTAAAATGTAGTTTCCCTTATGAATAAAATTATGTATTTTGAACCGAAAGTGCATGACACTTTCGGTTTAAAATATAAATTACTTGAGTAAACTAAAAAAAAATATTTCATAATATTTATCTAAAATTATTTTATATTGCAGCTATTTCAAGAACACGTGCGTAAGTCGAGCATGGCTCCATTCTCGCCAGCGGACTACACCGGCTACTGGAGGTACCTGACAGTCAGGGAGTCCACCTCCTCAGGCGACATCATGCTCATTGTCGCCATGCACCCACAGGTATGAACTTTTAATATCAGACTTTTGCCTAAAATGGACTTTTCTATCGAAATTTCCTTTGTTACTGACACTGATACTGACTGATTGACTGACCGGTTGGCGCAATTGGTAGTGACCCTGTCTCTTGCGCCAAAGGTCGTGGGTTCGACCCTGGACAAACATTCGTGCGATGAACACTTGTGTTTGTTCGGTGTCTGGGTGTAATATATGTATTTAAGTATATATTTGTGTTCCTCTGTTGTCTGATATCTGTAACACAAGGGCTTACGCTACTTAGTACAGAATCAGGTCAATGTATGAGATGTTGTGAGAATTATAAATTATAAATATAAAACTGATAGAAACTTACAAATTTTTTTTTTATATTTATAGTCATTATCAGAAGAAGAACTAAGTAAAGTTAAAGGAGATCTAGTTCAGCATTTCAGTTCGGAAGCAGCAGTCGCGTGTGGAATTAAATCACTATATTTCAATGCCATCACCAAACAGTAAGTTAAAATTAAATTTATATTATTTAATAAGAAATTCTAAAATGGACATATTGATAGTATTAATTACAAACGTTAAAGTAACCATTAAAACAATTTTATTTTATTGATAACCTTACAAATTAACATAAGAAAATTACATCTAAAATAATTTGATTTTGTAAATATGATTTAGGGTACAATTTGGATTTGGTCTTTAGACATATCTGGATTTGTTTCATAAATGTCAAATCATAAATAAGATGAGTTATTTTCAGGAGAGTGGGTGAAGGGAAGTCCAAACTGGTACATTTGATGGGGTCCACACATATACTAGACTCAATATTAGGTCTTCAGTTCAGGATATCCCCAGAAGCATTCTTTCAGGTAATAAGAACCACCACCACATTAGCCGGTATTTTTACCAGAACTCAATGATTTTACGACGTTGCATTTTCGTGTGCTGCGGCTTGCGCGATGTGTCTCCGCTTGGTACAGTTTACAGCGTCTCGGGAATTTTGGACAATGGATGGTTGTGTTGAAGTCCTAATGAGGTCTATCCAACGCGCCCGCGCACGTCGTAGTATTCTACATATTCAGACCTAGTCTAAGATCCCGCTATACAACGACCTTCACCGAGATGCTTATTTGATGAGACGTATTTTTTATGTTATTAAATATGCCAATAAATATATCCTATATGGGTTGCCTAACAAATTTCAGTCCAGAGTATTTTTAATTAATAATTAAAAAAAATTTTTTTTTTAAACATTGCACCGGTGTGATTATTTAATAAATTTGATACCAATCGAAAGTTTGAAGCCCATAGAATATGCAAACGTTAGGTTGCCTATTTTTATCCGGTCACAACCACGGGTTGCCAGGTGTAAACAGGTAAATCCATACTAGCATTTTGCAACGTTCTGATTATTGAATCAATTTTAGATAAAATGAAAGATTATTTCATAAGGAACACGGTGGTATAGGGTTGCCTGCGAAAAATCAGTCCCGAATTACGGTTGTCGAATTTTAAATAATAAAATATCGCTGCGAGTGAATGTGTGTGAGAGAGAGGTCCCAGACCAACCATCCCATGCGGTAGAAAAGGACGCAGCGTAGCAGCTGTTTAAAGTCCGCCCATTTAAAGAAGGAGAGTGCGCATGCTATTTGTGCTTGGAAATGAAAAGGATAGCGATAGACTCGTATATGCTATACATTATTTTGGAGTATTTAATTATTAATATAGAGAAATAGTTATTTAATTTTTTATTTTTTAATCAATTAATTATTTATCTATGTTTATTGTTTATGTGACACTAAAGTATATCATTCTTTGAGTAAAAATGGAAGAAAACAAATATAAATTAAAATACAAGTTCAATTAATAGATTTTCATGTCACTTTTTTAAAAAAGCTAAAAAA
This sequence comes from Marasmia exigua, assembly GCA_019059595.1. Lineage (NCBI taxonomy): Eukaryota > Metazoa > Arthropoda > Insecta > Lepidoptera > Crambidae > Marasmia > Marasmia exigua. The sequence goes on from CM032472.1 coordinate 19,473,478, forward strand.
AAAAAAATATTTTATTACCTTGTCAAAGTTTTACTACCAATTACTTCAACATGACAAAAATATAGAAAATGTATTAGCTTAGATAATTTTTAAGATTCAATTATTATGTACTTACTATATATTCAGCGATAAATTTAAGAAATTCTTCGTTATATTTTTTATTCAAAACAGTCACTTTTTTGTAGCACGTGGTATGATAACCTACAAATTGGAGTGACGCACTGGGTAGCTCAATAAAACTGTATTTAAAATTTTTTTTCTTACGAAAAGCTAACTTTAATGCACAGTTTTCAAAAGTTTCATCATCAAAATCAATTATTCCGTCATCCGAATCACATAAAAAACACTTTTTGGCCATTTTTTCCAACAATAAATAGCAGCACGTTTTTTCACTTGTATCTATAGCGACAAACTACTCCAAAATAATGTATAGCATATACGAGTCTATCGCTATCCTTTTCATTTCCAAGCACAAATAGCATGCGCACTCTCCTTCTTTAAATGGGCGGCTTTAAACAGCTGCTACGCTGCGTCCTTTTCTACCGCATGGGATGGTTGGTCTGGGACCTCTCTCTCACACACATTCACTTGCAGCGATATTTTATTATTTAAAATTCGACAACCGTAATTCGGGACTGATTTTTCGCAGGCAACCCTATACCACCGTGTTCCTTATGAAATAATCTTTCATTTTATCTAAAATTGATTCAATAATCAGAACGTTGCAAAATGCTTGTATGGATTTACCTGTTTACACCTGGCAACCCGTGGTTGTGACCGGATAAAAATAGGCAACCTAACGTTTGCATATTCTATGGGCTTCAAACTTTCGATTGGTATCAAATTTATTAAATAATCACACCGGTGCAATGTTTAAAAAAAAAAATTTTTTTAATTATTAATTAAAAATACTCTGGACTGAAATTTGTTAGGCAACCCATATAGGATATATTTATTGGCATATTTAATAACATAAAAAATACGTCTCATCAAATAAGCATCTCGGTGAAGGTCGTTGTATAGCGGGATCCTATACTAACCTTATTAGCAAGATAGGATTCCGCTCATCGGTGTGGAGGGTGGGAGGTCTAACAGTCAAGGTAGGGTGTGAGTTGCGTCCAAAACCTTCGCTTTGGAGCCCACGGTAACGCTCGGACCATGATACCAGGTTTAGGCAATATGGTCCTGAGGGCCTACAACGAAACCACTCAACGAATGAGAATATACCCGTTCTCGTTTCCAAACAAAACAGACGCCACAGCGCGTGTGATCTTCTTCTCAATCGTTACGCTCTCGACAGAGCGGTCGTGGCCGTCACGTAGTCACATTCCTGGCAGTTATTCTTCTGACGATCTCTCGCCATTTCGCCCTGTTGGTCGTCAGTTTGGTGCACTCATGCAATGGGAGCCAACAGCAGACTTTATCTGGTCGGTCCATCGCATAGGTGATCTACCGCGTGGTCTGGTACCCTCTACTTTGCCCTGTACTACTAGACGTTCTATGGACTCATCCTCTTCTGGAGACATATGCGCGTGTGATAGGAGCGGATAAAGATTTGATTGTGATTTCTGTTCCGTTGTAGTCCTTCTGATGCGAGATGTTTTTATGACAATGATGGTATTAATTAATCGATCAGCTCAAGAGGTGGAGGAAAACGTTATCCAGACCCACCCTCCAGTTCCGAGCTTTCTAAAAAGACACATGTTGTTGTATACAGATAAACACAGCGGGGGCGGGTATACTGTACCAAAGCGCGATAGAGATGAGCCAAATCACCAAGGACTCCGTCGTGGTGGACATCTGCTGCGGCACTGGCACCATCGGACTGTGCTTTGCTAAGGTAAGATAATAATTTGGAGGTGTTTTATTTATTTTTACTTTTCTCTCATTTGACATACAGGCCGCCACATTAGGTTACTAATAATCGATCAAATTTTCTCTATATTGAACCAAAGTTTGACATTCATTAATGAGGCTGTAGTCCAACCTATTGGGTAGGTATTCGGAATCGGTAACTAAATGATCCGAAAAGATAGCTACAAAGTCGATCTTCCCATGGTCCTCTTATAAATCGAAAACGTTTAATTTCTCTTTAGGCCAATCAGCGGGAGGCCGAGTATGCTTGACAAGGCCCCCCGCGTCCCGCGGTCCATTGGAAGGTCGACTTTGTAGCGGCAAAGCTATAGCTGACAATCCGAAATAGTCTTTCATCTGTAACTGTAACTGTAAACCGATGTAAGTAACTGATTTGCTATATCTAGATCCTAAATCCTGTCTGCAACACAAACGTAGCCTTTATATACTATATTAAACTTTCGCGTTTATTCGAAGTTCTTTGGAGCGTTCGTTGCCGAGTGGTGACTGCGACCAAATTTGATCTATTGTGACCTTCGCTCCCACTTATAGGTCGTCTCCGAGGCCCACGGTCCGCATAAACCGTATAATGGCCTTAGGAGCGATAGCCTTAACATCCTCCGGGCAGATGTGATAGCAGCTTCTTGGGTGCCCGAGGGCAACGCATGGAAAAAGGACGTGCATCGGTGTCTCGTCCTCTGCCTTCCAGAGGTGGGGTCTCCGGCAAGCCCGGTTCTAGTGCCGTGCTTGTTTAGCCTGCAGTGACCAGTAATGGTTCTTGTGAGGATACTCAGCTATCCGCGAGATAGCGCTGAGGCCCCTGTCCCGTGTTCATTAACTTAGCCCTTCTCAATACAGACGACCGACAGCCAGCGATAAAAGGCGACCCCTACCTAACAACGATGGTTGCCAATAGTCGTCTTGCCGCGGGCTTTGGCTCGTCTGTAAACTCTCAAACCACTTCCCCCAGCACTGCAGCAAAGTGCTAGGACTAGAACTTGTCCCCGAAGCGGTAGAGGACGCGAAGGCCAACGCGGAGCTGAACGCCATCGAGAACTGCTCGTTCTTCGCGGGCCGCGCTGAAGACATCCTGCCATCAGTGCTGGCGCGGGCCGAAGACCAGGACCTGGTCGCCATCGTCGACCCGCCCAGAGCTGGATTGCGTAAGTGCCACGTTTAGTAAGTGTTTGATATCACTAATTTAGGGTTTTCAAACCACCACAATCTCTACCCTTTTTTAGACCTTCCTTTTTAAACGACTTCAAAAAAGGAGGAATTTCTTATTTCAGATTCAGATTTACAGTCAGGATCCTTTTTAACCCCCGACGCAAAAACGACGGGGTGTTTAATAAGTTTGACGTGTGTGTGTGTGTGTGTGTGTGTGTGTGTGTGTGTGTGTTGCGTGCGTGCGTGCGTGCGTGCGTGCGTGCGTGCGTGCGTGCGTGCGTTGCGTGCGTGCGTGCGTGCGTGCGTGCGTGCGTGCGTGCGTGCGTGCGTGCGTGCGTGCGTGCGTGCGTGCGTGCGTGCGTGCGTGCGTGCGTGCGTGCGTGCGTGCGTGCGTGCGTGCGTGCGTGCGTGTGTGTGTGTGTGTCTGTCTATGGCATCGTTGCTCCCGAACTAAAGAACCGACTTTGATTTATTTATTTATTTTATTTTATTTATTTATTAGGCACATCAACAATATAAACACAAGCATTTACATTTCACATTGATTTTGTTTGTTATGTTTGAAAGATGAATAAAGATGGAGTGTACTTAGCTATGTTGGATAAAAATTGATCTAAGATGGCCGCCGTCACAAAGATTTGGATTTTATGTTTTAACACAACTCCCACAATATGGGTATCATATAAAAGGGCTTGAGTAGCAGAATATATTAATTGTTAAAAATTTCAAATCCAAGATGGCCGCCGTCAGAAAATGGCGAATAACCTATTTGTTGTTCCAACTGCCTCAATATAGGTATCAAATGAAAGAGCTTTAGTTGTGTCGGGGGTTTTTAAAATTTTCAATTTAATATTTTATGTGTTTATTATTTACATCCAGACATGCGAGCAGTAACCCAACTCCGGAATACCTGCAAAGTCAACCGTCTGGTTTACATATCGTGCAGTCCCACCGCCGCCGCAAAGAACTTCGTGGACCTCACGCGGCCGACGTCCAAGACGCTGCGCGGAGCCCCCTTCCTCCCAGTGAGGGCTGTTCCGGTTGATATGTTCCCGCATACGAAACATGTCGAGCTGGCTATACTCTTCGAGAGAGAGGTAAGGGTTCTCCCCCAAGCAGTTTATGCACCGTTATTTTTTTTTATCGTTTAAATTCCGAAAACCTTAGAATAGGTCTTTTAAATAAATCATGATCTAACATGCAGACTTTATTCACGATACCTTTATGTCGGGATGTAAAACGATAAAAAAAATAACTGCGTATAGGAGTTTAAATATTATTTCATTTTTTACAGAAATTTTGATGGCATATATTTTTACAGATAGACAGACATACACTCTAACACTTTCAGGTTTTCAGGCAAGTGTTAGCTATCAAAACAAAAATCGCTTACCATCAGGTGATCCGTCTGCTCGTCTGCCACCTATGACTTAAAAAAAATAATACAAGTTTGTAGCTGAGCATGTCAAATTGTTAAATTCCTATTTACTTACGTTATTTTGACTGAGATGTCTAGACCGATAATATCTAGTTTCATTTGCCATAGTTTGAGTTGTATGAGCTATTTGTGTATATCAATAAGTCTTGTTTGCAGAAAACAACTTCTTCAGCCAAAGAAGATGTAAGCACAGCAAAAGATGACAGCCAGAAAGAAGATGAAAACGATGTCAAAAGTGTAATTGCCCAAGAAGAAGTTCCTGTTGTAACAGAATAATTTAAGATGATTGATTATAAAATAATAATATCAAGTAAGCAAGTAATTACTGTAAGTAATAAACTTTTTACTGTTAGTAATACTCGTTATTATTGTCATTTTTCGTCGACCAAACTTGTATATGTCGCAGCCATCTAGTTGAATTAGCCATCCAATCGGACGCCTAGGGCGTTATTTAAACGTCCGTTAAAAAACATCCAATCCGAGGCCTAGGTTGATGAAACTCAAACCTCTCGGCAAACACTTATACTATTTATTAAAAACCATTCACAATTGTTGGGTCCGTTTTTGTACGCGAAAAATTGATTACCACCAAAAGCGGCCACTTTTAGCGTGAATTAATTTTTCGCATATAAATGTTGGGTCCGCATTTGTGCATGGTTATTTAATAAATAGTCTTAAGTGTTTGCCGAGAGGTTGTAACCCCGAAATTTTTTAAAATAGATCCCGATTAGTAGCTAAAAATTAAAATCGATTGGCGTCGCTAGTGTGCCCTACCTGTCACCTTAAATAGCTAATTTGACATAGGTATATAAAGACTGACCAAAGTGACCAAAGAAATGAAAGTGAAAAAGGCGCCATATTGCTGAGTTTTGTCTAATTTCCGACCGCCATTATAACACAGATTATAATTATTTTCAAGCGCCACCATGTATGGTTCTTAAATTTCTGTTCAGACTTTGCAAAACAAAATACGCTATGCAGGACACCATAAGTCCATGAATCAATGTAATAATGACATAACTCATGTCATTATTAAATTGATTCATGATCTAAAAGTACCTTTATTATTTTTTACATTAAAATAAGAATTATGTTACATAAGTCTTCTTTTAATGTAGAAAAACAATAAAGGTACTGTTTTTAGTGTAAATAATACAAATTGCAATCTATATTATAATGAAATTAATAAACTAGCACGGCTGGCATGCCTTCAGCCACAATACAAAAAGGATACCAGTAGAGTATTTCACACCGCAATGTAGATGTTTGTTGGCATCGTCAGTTTTACTATACCTACCTATCATCATCATCTTCAGAAATATTGATCCACTTTTAGATATAGGCCTACCCCATGTTATTCATTTCGTAGCGTTTAGACGCCTTAAGGTGACGGGTAGGGCACACTAGCGACGCCAATCGATTTTAATTTTTAGCTACTAAACCGGATCTATTTTAAACCATTTCGGCAAACACTTAAACTATTTATTAAATAACCATGAAAAAATGTTGGGTCCAACGCGTACGCGAAAAATCAATTTTTCGCGTACAAAAACGGACCCAACATTTGGGCATGAATATTTGTTAAATAGTATGTTTGCCGAGAGGTTGTAACCCCGAAATTGTTTCAAATAGATCCGGCTTAGTAGCTCAAAATTAAAATCGATTCGCGTCGCTAATGTGCCCTACCCGTCACCTTAAGGACCGAGTTCACCAACTTTTCAAATCACGCTTTAACCATACAAGCACCTATTGGTGCTTAATGGCATTAGTCTATTACTAATATACAAGCGCGGTTTAAATGTGATTACCGTTGTTTTAAAGTTGGTGAACTGGGCCCTAAGTTAGTAAAAGGACATCCTCTTTTTCTTTAGGGCATGTCCCCCTTAATATTTATTACTATGGCACCAAAGCTGGTTATCGTTGGTTTTATTTGAGTTAAAAAGTTAACATCTTCATGCATTTTCAGAGACTAACAAGTATTTTTTTCGGTATGCCTAATCTTGACATATGAACTTCAGTAGGATTTAGTCCTAACATTATTATATTAGGACAAAAAATAACTTATGGCCGGCACTTTCATGTTTGAAAAGTCCGAGAATCTCCTTTCTTATTTTTGATTTTTAGTCTGGCTACCATAGAATTATAACAAGGCTAGAAACCTAGTCTGTGCCTATAATTTGAAGAACCTCAAACGGAGCCGTACGGCTCCAAACGCCCTGAACGCTCTGCAGTCGTCAATGTCAATGCCTGTCAAACGCATCTCGCGGAAATTAATTTACTATGACGATTTGTGCGGTAAAATTTTGTCACAATGATTCGGAAAAGCATAAGAAGTGTCACTTTTCACAGGTAAGCCTTCAATATTTCATAGTAGGTATGTTGTTTTTTATAAGCTAAAGATACAAACTATTTATTATAATGGTTAGTGTTGCTCAACAAATTTGAGGTGACAGCAGTAAGGAAACTATCAATCTTGTCTTGTTATAATTCTATGCTGGCTACTAAGAAAATAAAATATTAAGTTGTATAACATCACTAACCATTTCTTTTGTTAGTGAAAACAAAATGTTCCCCAACATTTTATAATTGCTTTGTGGGAGCACCATAAGTCAGTAATTTTCTAAAGTCAAAATCTACTATTAGGGAGAATATTTCGATGTTTGAACGTGAAAGCTTCACTGCCATCTTGTTAAACTGTGCGCCAGCCCCTTCGGGCGTAACTCGGAAGGAATTTAATAAAGCCGATGGGTCGCATTGCCTGTACATACCACCCTGCCGGCTGCCGACACGCTCACATTCCACTTTTCTATTTTTATGTTAAAAGGATTATAATTGTTATGAGAGTAAAGTTGGTGACATTATTATGGTGATAGCAATCTTCATCTTGGCAAGATAATAGTACACAATCTTTTGTATAGGTAGGTACTATTATAGGTTGTCTGGACGAGATCGTTATTAGCGATAAGACCGCCTACATTCTACTGCATGGACATTGGACAGGCATTTACATTTATGATAGATGATTTAAGTAGCATCATCTAATGTGACATGACAGCTGCGCTCGTGACTGCGATGCGGGAGTGGATTTTGCGTCCGCATTGTAATGCATGTAAACTGAGCACTGTTGCCACTGGGGTTGCCAGCATGACGTTTGGCGCGTATGGTAGCTAGATGGTCCAGCCAGGCCTCATCGTGCTTGCAGAGTCCTTCCAACACAAACGATCAGCAGTATGCTTATCCCAAGAAAAAGGCTTCCAAGTCTGGCTTTACGCAATATTTCGTGCGTAGCATAGGCCTTCCGATTTCACACGAGAGCTGATGGTAAACAAATTTAATGCTACTCTCCTGAAATCAAAATATTGTACTAGGATAAATAATACCATAGACTAAAATCTGTAAACTTTGTGCAATCAAATGTAGTTAGTATCAACCGATCGATTGACCTCTACAATATTGTTACTGTTAAAAATAAATAAGTGTTTGCTTGTTGACTTGACGTAATTATGATTTATGTACCTATTTATTCGTTTACTAAAGATGCAACTTTAATTCGAAATATTTAACTTGAATGTGGCTGACTGTACTCTCGGATTGCATCGAATTCCGTTGCGACCCTGCGGTGACAGACTCGCCTCGTTATACTCGTAGCTATATTAAGTTATCCCGTCGGCGCTTTTCATTATCACCCTGACTGCCAAGGGATCCACTTGGCTCTGCCCTAGCTTACCTAATACAAGTTTTTAGAAAATGAGTGTCGACTCTGGATATTAGACTAAAGTAACAAAATGCGAGCAAAGTTAGTACTTGTTGTATTTTCGTCGCTAATATGCTCGCATTTTTCATACATTATTCAGGAAAAGTCAGGTAAGATGTTTTTTTTTTAATTTAATTGGTTTTTAAATTGTAATATTATTATAAAAAAATCTAAAACTTTGAACGTATTTTTTTTAATTTTATATTTCCCGCTCTTTGTCCAGAACGACGATTGGCTCACAGTGAATCAGTGTTGGACCCCAACGGTGAACTATTGTTGAAATGGCGAGTGAATTACTTAGTTCAAAAAATTCAATTTGAAATTGTTTTATCAGAGAAGGCACCAGAATTTAATTGGTTTGCTTTGGGGTTTTCTGATCGTGGAGAATTAACCGAATCTGATGTCTGCTTGCTATGGATGGACTATAAAGGACAGGATCATTTTGAGGCGAGTAAATTTTTCGAGAATACATTTTGTAGAAAGATATCGAATTAAATACAGATTTAAATTTATACATTTATTATTGTTCTTAGGATATGCACGCTGATGATCTTGGGAAATTATTTCCTGATATTAAGCAAAATTGTGAAGGATTTTATGTAGATAGTAAAAGCAGAAGCATCATTTTTGAGCGGTTCTTCGATACTTGTGATGATGATGACTATGTCATAGAGGTGAGGAATACTTATTATTTTTTTATTCAAAATTTAGTTATTCTAACGACTTTGACTGTGTAATAACGTTTTATTATTGTACAGGATGGAACAGTACATGTGATCTGGGCAAGAGGAATAGACAAGTTATATTCATCTAAAGGTCTTTGCTTAACCGGAACTCCGAAACAAGACCATGGGTTCATTAGAGTTCGCCTTCTAACTCCACCGAATATGCCCAAGATTAAGGCCCGTGAACTAAGCATTACTAACCAAAATTTAAAGGTCCCAGGTGGAGACACTACTTACTGGTGCAAAGTCTTCCAGCTTCCAGAGTATATTACTCAACGTTTGCATCATATAATTCAGGTCTGCGTATTATTATGATGAATCTACTTGCTATACTGAGGATCATTTTAACCCATGTTTATTTACCTATTTAATATTTTAGTTTGAATCATCCATAACCAAAGGCAATGAGGGTCTGGTTCATCACATGGAACTGTTTTATTGCGACGCTGGTCCGGACCAGGATATACCGCTATATGAAGGAAGCTGTTTTGCCCCTGACCGACCAGAAATTACAAAAACCTGCTCAAAGGTAAAGCTTACATTTATCAAGTTAATAAATATAAAGAACTATTAAATAATATTTCAGTTTTAGTTAGTCGTATGTTTTTATTACAGGTCAAATCGGCATGGGCAATGGGAGCACCACCATTTATCTACCCAGAAGAGGCAGGTCTGCCTATTGGTGGGCCAAACGCAAATAAATATCTGATGCTAGAAGTTCATTATAATAACCCTAAAATGAGAAATGGTAGGTATACAAAAAAATAAGATAAAGTATGGTAATAGAAGGAGTTTTATGTAACATATTTTGTTTTTTTTTTTCAGACTGGGTAGATAGTTCGGGCATCAAAATTTATATAACATCCAAGCGCCGTCCATATGACGCTGCAATAATGGAACTTGGATTAGAATATACAGATAAGATGGCAATACCTGGAGGGCAATCAGCATTTCCACTGACTGGTTATTGCATACCACAATGCACAGGAGTGGTAAACGCTTTTATAATATTTTTAACCGACTTAAAAAATGATTCTCAAGTCTCAATTCGCACGGGATCTCGTTTTAATGTATGTTCGCAGATTAATCTCAGAAGCTTAGGCTGATTTCGAAAATATTTTTTTATTCAAAATGGTATGATTCTCTAGTGGTATTGTCAGCATGTCATGATCTGCTGATGGAATACCAGAGAAATTGAGGGCAACCCTCAAATGATAGGTACAATGAATGTAATGTGTTTGTTTTTTTTTTTCATAGCTATACCCAGTATTTCCGCTGAAAGTAATAATTTTATGTGGCTAAGCTAATGATGGAAAATCAACTCCTCAATGGTTAGGAGTTATAGAATCGTTCTTTCAATACTGTATGCACAATTAGGCTGTTAGTTATTTGGTAGGGGAGGGGGGGGGGGGGGACTGTCCGGGAAATGAGACACTAAAAGCAAAAAACGAGCCGCTTCGATTCGATTCGATTCAATAAACCACTTCGATTTAACACCTTTTTCTTCAAGTGTACTGTTATAAAATGTTATGTCAAGTAAATATAGTATTAAAAATGTTATTTTACACCGTTCAGACGCCATTGGTCTAACGTTCACTTTTTAGAAGTAGGTTAGTTTTTCTTTGAAAAAAAAAAAACAATAAAAGCGTTGCATTATAAAGCTTTTTACTATAAAAAGCTTATTGATTAGGCTAATGTTAATGGCGTATTGTGATTTGCAGGGCATACCTCATCACGGAATTATCGTTTTCGGTAGTCAGTTACACACGCATCTAACCGGTATTGCAGTTTGGACTCGTCATTTTCGGCAATCAATAGAATTACCAGTCTTAAATAAAGATACTCATTATTCAACACATTTTCAAGAAATCCGGATTTTGCATCGACCCGTAAAAGTTTTACCGGTATGTCTCCGATATTACCTTTTGTTTTAATGTAATAACTTTTCGTGTAAAAAAATAGGGTTTAAATCTCTTTTTTGGCTTACCATTTTGATTTTAAAATAAGCAAAGTTGCAAGTAGGATGTGTGTAGGGTGTTTATGACATACTTTGAGTGTACAGACAGGCATACATTAGAGTAACCTAACATGTTAGGTTAGGCTAGGTTAGGTTTAAATCGATTTTTTTATCTTACCTTGTTGATTTTAAAATAAGCAAAGTTGCAAGTAGGATGTGTAGGCTGTTTTTGCTGTTTACAGACAGGCATACGTTAAGGTAACCTAACATGGCATATGTCAGTAAACTACAGATTTGAGTAAGTAATTGAAATTGTCAAATTTTCACCTCAAACCTTTAGGATGAGAAAGAAATGTCCTTATAATATTATAAAATATCTCGTCTTAAGTATTAGCTTGTAACAATATCAACTATGAAAACAATTCAAACTTTTTTGTAGGGTGATTATCTTCAAACAACCTGTATTTATAACACAGAAGACAAAATAAATGCCACGATTGGAGGTCATGCCATCACTGATGAGATGTGCGTGAACTATGTGCATTATTATCCTGCAACTGATTTGGAAGTTTGTAAGAGTTCCGTTTCTAACATTGCTCTAGAAAAATACTTTGATTTTGAAAAACGGTATGTACCCCTGTACATTAAATTAAACTTTGAAAATTAACTTTAAAACCTTATTACAAACACTAGGATTTGGTTCTGTTTTTGCAGTTTGGATAATATGACGATTTCATATAAAGCTTCTCCACGTGAAAATTATTTATCCATAAAGCCATGGACGCCACTAAGAACTAATGCTTTGAATACCTTATATACCGAGTCTACAATATCTATGCAGTGCAACAAATCGGATGGAAATCGATTCCAGGTATGAATATTTAGTACATTATATTGTATGTATAATATATATGTATGGGGCTTCTGCCTCTAGGCCTTCTTTCGCTCACCTTGCCCGTCAGAAGTAGCTTCTTCAGGTTGTCATCTCTCTTTCTGGCAATATGACCAAAGAACTCAAAGATCCTCTGTAAACACGTGGTGCAGTATCACTGGAATCTTCTTCCTGTGATCCTTCTGGTTCGTATGGATTCATTAGTCCGATGCTGAGACCAATGGAATCCTCCTCCAGCACCACATTTCAAACGCGTCGATTCGTTGCCGGTCGTCTATGCGCCGTATAGAAAAATGGAAAAGACAAGAGTGGCAACAAAATGCTCCTTAGTCCTCCTCATGATGTTCTTGTCAGTCCATACATGGTCTAGCTGTGAAGAGACACAGGAAGTTAAAAAATAAAAGAGACGCACGATGTGTGTGAAAGGGACAGGGATAAAGATTCAGTCGTGAATTCCTTTTCATTGTAACTAGCCTCGCTGAAAAACCTTCTCTACTCTAGGTTTTTCAGCGATTTTATCGATCACAATAAAAAACAGATTTTATTTAAATTTGTTATGAGTTTATTTAATTAGTCTTGAAATGTTTTGTATAGGTTATTTAAATTAGCAAATTGTTACTTTTTAATCGATTTGAATGTTCTTTTTTACAGGGAGAGTGGGAAGGAATAGAAATACCGCAGATTAAATTACCTCTTCCTGAACAACCAAGAATTTGTCCAAAAACGTTTAAATAACTAATTAAGATTTTAAAGTTCGTAGAATTGTATCTTTACTGTTATTGACTGCACGAGTATGTTTAAGAAAATATTGTTATTTCGTTAAACTAATAGAACATTTTAGAGCTTCAGCTATTTTAAATATAAAATATGAAAATATCATAGACTTGTTGTGAGAAATATAGAATAAATAATTGCCAATGAGGGATGTTTTATTTAAAAAATTATCGAACCATAGAAACATTAAATCTCCGGAATAATCAACCTAATACTTTGCACTGCCTGTTGAGCAAAAGCCTCCATCATAGAAATCAAGTCATGGCTGCTATGATGGGACTAAGCTTAATCACCACGCTTGCCTGATGCGGATTGGTGATCACAAACCTGAACTAAGTTTAAAACACACTTTTTGCTCGACCTAAGTTCGATCAGTATAAAAAGTACTTTGAGTACAGACCCAGGGCCCAGGTATATTTAAGTATAATTATTATTCTTATCATTGAATTTTTTAAAATAAATATTTGGATATTTTGAAAGTTACCAAAATATTTTGAGCTTTTTATTCATAAACGTTCATTAAACCTTTATTAGCTAAAACGGTGTTATAGAGCAGTTTTAACGTTTGAAACAAAAACATTTTCATACTACCATTTTCGAAAAAAGAATGAAAACTGCTTTATAATCACTCAAATGTGACATGTCCGCTCAGTGGACAATCAAGAGAGTACTTTTTAATACAGAGACAATCGCAGTAAATAGACATAATGTGAGACGTGTCCTCTCAGCGTACGCGTGAAATGCTGACTCTTGTGGCCTCGCTAGAGTAAATGTATTCTTTGCTTGTGGCTGATTCGTAGTGTTCGCGCGTTTCTTATTGTTACGTTTGTTTAATGACGTTTTAATATTTAATGTGAAGGAACTGGCTCTTCATCTGAACGTAACTTAAGCAAGTCTTTTAGTACAAATAATCGTTGTTTGAATCTTTGATCGATCCAGTCAGGGATTGCCGCGAAATTTTTGTCAGATTGTAGTTTAAGAAAAATGTATAGGAACATATTGTTTTATGATTTTATTTTACCATATACCTATGTAGGATATTATTCAATAAATAGAATAATAGACACAGCAATCTTTGAGTTTTTTATTAATCAGTAAATAAAGGTTGGGTTTTAGGTAACTCATATTATTTCTCATAGAACAGTTCCAATGCAAATAAGGGTTAAAATCAAATCAAGGGTAAGAAATTACATAAAAATATATATTTATTATAAAACTAATAGTAGTAATATATCATTCTAGACAGATTTAGAGAAATTCGGGTTAATCAAACCCCTGGTAGTATCCTTATATAGTTTGTGAACCCCTGTCTGTGACATGTCCTCTGACGGGATTCACAGATGTCAGAAATTTGACATTTGAGAGCCCACTGCTGAGTGGATAAGACCATTTTTGCTAACAAAGGTGTAACAAATATTTAGGAATAAGATTTTTTTAATAGCTTCAATATCTCCTTCCTTACCAAAGCACCCAAAAGATAAAACTGCCAACAAATTAATAATGATTGTCCGTCATTTAGAGTTCGCACCACGAAAGAAAAATACCGCGGCAAAACACTGAACTAAAATTGAGATTCCTTGTTGTGTCTATAGCATAGAATTAGAATGTACGGCATCCTAAGGCTATGGTCTACAGCAACAAAGCTCAATTTGAATGTTGTCGTGACAGAAGTGGCGCCAATCACGGGACATCTTTGGTGGCACGATACGCGAAATCTAGTTACATTCATAAGACTCGTATAATATTATAGCTACATTTGTTAGTTAATCAACTTCAAAAGAGGAGGTTCTAGGTGCTGCCTAAAACTCTAGTAGAAGGGGTTATCGAACGATTCAAAGATTTTTTTGGTTAGCCCTTATCAGATTTTAGCAATTAAAATGATATAATTTTATGGCAGTCACCAACGTAGGGCTATGAAATGTCTGAAATGAAATGGAGACGAACTAAAAGAGTTCATTTGAAGCGAAATGTTCCACAGAACTAACTCGGACATAACGCCCACATCACTATTTTTTGACGTTTCATTTTACTCACTCATTCAATCAACATGACATTTGTGTATTTTCTGCGCTGGCTGGTGTCGACTGACATTTTGTTTTCCCTCTCGTGTACATTTTAATTTTAAACAGTTTAACACTTCTAGCTGTTGGTTTTATGATTAAATAATCATGTCTAATGATTATGGTTTTAATAGTGATGACTCTCCTAACAAAACAAGTTCTCATTTACAACTTCCCAGTCCAATAATCACGCGGCGAAACCGTACTGCGTCAACGTAAGTTTATTATAATTAATATAAGTAGTTTATTTCAAGTACCTACCATTAATTTACGAGTGTGATAATATTGAGAACAATTGACTATTTTTAGGTCGGAAAAAGCTTTAGGAAACCCATTAGAAAGTGGTAAAATCAAGTCATTTTGTCGAGAGAAAGGTCATGGGTTTATAACACCAGAGAAAAAGGGCGAAGACCTCTTCGTACATATTTCTGAGTAAGTATAAAATTACAGATCTTTTTTCCGTATGTTAATGTAAATTGTCCGTTTTATAAAGCATAAATTATTGTTTCTCAATATTTCTGGGTCTGGGTGTTCTGGGAGACGCTCCGGGATCGGCTATCGTCTTCTAATACTCAGTCCTGTACAGTAGAGCCCTGACTATCCGAACTAATTGCTGTCGGAAAATCGGTTTTATTATGCACCTTGATAAAAAGTTAGCTAGGTATTGACTAAAAACCAAAGGGAGGAAAATCAATGTGTATTAGAAATTTGTAACTTTGGAGACTAATATGCACCTTCATATTGTAACATGCAAATTCCGACACGCATCCGAGCATTTTTATTATTACTCAGTGACTCAAGAGATCGCTAATTAGTCAGATAAATTAAGCTCTTGTCTCCTAGGACTGTCCGGTGTCAATTTTCTGGTGCATTTATTTATCCTTTTAAATGTTCAGCAGATTTTGAATGTACACTTTGTACACCACCTTCAAATACTATTTTGTTTCTATTTACTTGGCACATCTCCATAAAAATTGTAAAATACAAACAAACCCACTTACAATCCTGTATGAACAGTTTTTGTAAACAATAATATTCTTTGTGTGTTAGACAAGGTCACATGACCTAATTAATGCAAACATCTACTTCAACATTACACCCAAGCTTCAATTTGTTTATTTTTAGCATTGAAGGGGAGTTTGTGCCTCTACCAGGTGATGAAGTGATATACCGACTCTGTCCCATCCCACCCAAATTTGAGAAGAACCAGGCTGTCCACGTGCGGATTGTACATCTTACTCCAGAGAAGCACCTCAAATGGGACGAACCTCCTCTGTAACATCTCTCTAAGGATACACACCTTAAACTATGATCTTTTCATCTAACATCATTGCTCTTTCTCCTGTCTACTTACTCGAATACTGTAAGAATTGATTAACCTCTAATCATGTTAAAAGCTTCTGTTTAATAAAATGAATCTCCACTACTTATGTCTTGTGGAAATGCCTTAGCAGTTGCTCTATGAATGTTTGAACAGATGAAAACTTATTTTGATAATGGAATGATAGTTTACTCAATAAATCCCTTCAATAAGAAGCTTATTTATAACTTTTACTTTTATGGCTTGTCAAGGGCCTAAATCAGATTGACTGCTCATGAAGGATTTCTGTCAATTCGTATTCAGAAGATCTGAACTCTTAATCAAATGAGGTATTATTTTTAGAGAAAGTCAGTATTTTATGAAAGTGAGAAGCCAACATGTGGTGCTAAATTTTTGAAGGATTTACCATCGTCTTAAAATTTTGATATCAGTTCTAGTGTTGTGCGGCGGATGAGCGATGGCTTCTTGCGTATAACTCGCATGCTCAACAGCGACTGCAAGGGAGAAATTATTGAAAATAGAATTTGTTTAATATTTTAAGAGGAGATTTTTTCACAAAAATCTAAAGATACAAATATTTTTACTAACCACTGAAAATTATAAATTATTTCCATGTTAATTTCACCAGTCCTTATTACTCTGTTCAGATAATGTACCCATACTATGTGACCCATTTTTTACAATATAGCCCCTCCAGGTGATCTTACTATGCTGGCTCGGCGATCCAAAATGGCTCTTGGCCTCCGAAGTAAAAGTTTGTGGTGACCATCTATTGTATTTAAAATAACGGACATGAGTATACTAGTAGTAATTTTCAACCCCACCCTTAAACTGGTTACATAGAATGGCTACATCATTCCCTCACTTGCAGTCCACAGGCATTTTAGCTTTACAGCAATTTTAGATATATGTCAACGATTTATCGGCCTAAGTTAAGACTTTGTTATTCCAGCTATTAATAATGATTTTAATTGCTACTGTATCCTTATAGTTTTAGTTGTAGGTGATGTTGTTCGCACAAATTTAAGTGCCACTGGTTTGTGATTAACATAGTTCTTTACGTACACGAAAGTACTTAATGGGTATAATCTGGCCATATGTTATATTTGTCTAGAATCGGAATATACAGAAAACATTTTATTTTCTCATTATCATTAATGCGTTCCACTTTATGGAATTTGGATTCTGACCAGAGTATATTGTATTGATCTGGTTTGTTGTAAATTGTAAAAGCAACTATTACATTGAGAAAAACACTATGATTAATTTGTGCCATTCCATATTTGAGCATTTGTGGTGTAACACCAGTTATAATGATTCCTACTAATACCATGAGTTGTCTTGTATTGTCCTTCGATTATTCTTTGCCTATTTTATTACGTAGTTAGATTTGTAATAATGATGTAATCATTGAAAAAACGTTGCCATGCTTTTTTAGTTGATATGAGCAGTATTACTGATACAGCGAATTAAACGAGATATGTGTAAGCATTCATTTGTTTCATTTTTTCTAACCCATAGGTACACCTAATAATATAATGAAGAACCTAATCAGTTAGTTCAGTGTTGTTCCTCCCTTCCTGATCACTAATAGCATAGCATGATCGTTAAGTGTAAACTTACTTTCGTATACCACTTTCTAGTACAGTAAATTTAAATAATATACTTTTCTCTGTGCATAGCTACAGTCAGCTACACATCAGGTTATCACAATCTGTCAAATTCCCATAATTGTTATAGAACCAAACTTGTTTGACATTAAGGTGATAATCAAATGAAGAAATTTGGCAATTAGTATACAGGTGTATCTGTGAACATTTACATCCCTTTAACCACGTGTTTTACTAACCATTATGAGCATTTGTATCACTTTTGGAAATTCGCATGAAAAAATTTCAAGTTTTCATACAAGGTCGGTCACGTAACATTTTGTATGGTGAGTCGAAAAAATTTAGATTAATTTCGAAAATTCGTTGAACAAATGTTGTACAGAATGGTTGGTAGAACACATGGTTAAAGGGATGTAAATGTTCACAGATACACCCTATGTATACACCGTGCTTTTTTAAAACCGTCGTGCATCCTTATCGAGGGCATTACACTGATGTTAACAAACATTTTCCCCCCAAGGAACATAGGGTATAATCTTAAAAAAAAAATTGCCTCCCCATACAATTTGCACCAATCAACTGATTACTTTTCTATGGGAAGGTGATTTTTTTTTGAGATTAGAACCTATGTTCCTTGGGGGGGAAATGTTTGTTGTCATCAGTATAATGCCCTCGATAAGGGTGCACGACGGTTAAAAAGCACGGTGTCTTGATGTGCGGCTGTCCGTACCACACAGTGAAGTCAATATCGATATTATTATGAATCTCCCCATTGGTAGTTGACAAGTCGTAAATATTTACGAATACTTTAGTCCCTAAACTCCAAGTACTCCCAACAGATGGCAGGTACGGTCAACATCAAAAGTAGCTTAACACTTTAGTACCATGTCAAAGTAACTTTTCTACCATGTTACTTCGTCATGGTACTAAAGTGTTAAGCTACTTTTGATGCAGACCGTACCTACGACCGCGGAATCCGTCGCTTTAACGCTTTGAAACGAAAATCACTTGCACGCGCGACATAAAAATGCAACGAGAGAACTGCAAGTTTTTGCTCTTCAGGTGGAATAGGTGCCAGACTCCCCGACCGTTCGTACATAACAATCTCATGATATCGCAATTTCGATAGTTTTCTTCCAAACGAATACAACCGCGTGACACATACTTGAAAACCAGATTGTACAGTCGGCTGCAAAAATAGGTACTCACTTTAGTACCTTATCACAATACTATCAATTAGCTAACTACATATTATGACAAGGTAGGTACTAGCTTACGTTAGGCGTACTGCATTTGGTGCAGGTGTAGGAAATAAAACAGTAGGTATTTATTATGTATGTTTATAACAAAAGTCAATAATATACGCAGAACATTAAAATAGGTATAATATAGTTATCAAATTATTATAGAGCAAGTTATGGATCTTGATTAACATTTCATCGGAATCGGCGTTAATTATTAACATCCGTAGGTACTGTAGGCAATGAAAAAATCTATTTTACCTAATAATAACAATAAAAATGTAAATAAGTAATATAAGTTTAGATAAAATATTTCTATACATATAAACACGTACCTATACAGTTCACGATTTGAAACCTTAGTAATATGGCTTAAAGCTTAAATTCTCGTGATTTTACTCTTACGCTAACTTTTCGTGGGGATACAAAATACAGTTACTGACATTTTTACCAGCCATGGATATTAAATCATGGAGTATATTATTTATTGTGTCGTAAGTAGGTCAGTTTTTCAGTAGATCACAATCCAAAACACATTACTTACGTATGTAATGAAAAAAAAATATATTTTAAATAACTATTTCCAAACATTATAAAAATATAAATGAAACAACAGACATCAGCGCAGTTGACTTCAGAGTACAGTCAACAGCAGAAGTAGCTGCACATATTTCGCAGTTTGTAGTTCTTATTCCGTGGAGCGTAAGAGATATTGTGCATCAACTTTGGCTGTTGACTGTACCTAATGTATTTTGGATGTTTAACAATTAGCAGCGCAATTCATGGGTGTATTTTTGTATTGTCTGCTTGGTGGACAATATGTTAAGTGCAGACCAACTTAATGACGTTACTAATTTTTACTACATGCAACACACTCACTAAACCTAACACATTAATCTAATCACAATTTATTATTGGTGTTTCGTAGTTCAATACGTATTACTTTTAAATACGTCCTCAAAAATTACCATTCTTATTTTCTAATCACAAAGACGATTTCCTAGTCAACTAGCCATTGAAAGTTAGTAACAAAGAAATTTCTTAAGTAGTGTGGTTCCAATATTTAGAATATTTGTTTTGAAGTGTAACCAACCTTCAGGGCGTTCCTTTTTATTACGTTTAAATTAGCTATAAAAAAGTAACTAAATTATTCAATCACGAGCATACACGAACAAGGCCGCGACAGGCACATGCCTGTGGATTAGTTATATAGTTTATTAAAAAGCATCACTGTCCACGAAACAAACAATCGAAATACTAGCGCCACACTTGGTCACTTAGCTTATTTCAGACTACTCACGTAACAAGCTAACACTTTTAAGAAAAATTACTTTTTTCGCTCATTTTGTTACACAATAGCAGCACTAATCAATTCGTTGTTTAAAAATGCAAATTAAGAATGTATCGTTAGCAAAAATGCAATGCATATTAATATTAATTGGCAGGAATTCAAAAATCATCCATTGTCTTTATCTTTAGCAGTATAAACTAAGTATTTCAATGCAAGCAATTATTTTATGATTACTGTTTAAATGTTGACTATCACATAATATTTGGGGGGCAAGAGCTGATCAATCCGCATAGTAAACTCTTGACCTACAGTACAGTCACTTGCAAAAGTAGCTTAGCAGTTGATACACTTTTCTATTATTGTGATAGGACTTGATAATCTGATTTCTAAGCTATTTATTCACACCTGTCTGTACATAGACTTCAGGTGATTCGAACATTATGCTCGTTCTAGTTCTAACCATGCTACCCTGATGCATGCTTATCAGTTCTAAAATAAACGAAGCCTTTTCGCTCAACTTCAAAAGAGTTAGCCTTACTAGTTATTATGTTTCGTCATTTTATTCTGTTATCAGTCACTCGAACGTTATCAGTACTAGATTAAATATTAGATCGTGTCAGCCGCCGTAACGCTTTTCGCTCATTCTTTTCCATTTGTCATGTTTCCATTCTGAAACAAAATAAAAGTTTAATCTCCAAACAAACTAATCTAATCTAAGCCAAAGTCATGTATCCCTCAGAGATAAAAGACTTTAATCACAATACATGTATTCTTGTAAAATTTTATTAAGGAATGTATAGATAAGAAAACCATTCTTATCGATCGACATGGGCAGGAAACTTTTTAATGAACCCCTCCTCCCCATCCAAAATAAAATAACCCCCCACATACATACCATCACGCAAATTTACTAGCTAGAACCGTGCGACTGCGCGAGCCCCAAAGAGAACTTCTTCGACAACATAAGCACACCGGCCATTACCATGAGAAGGTCGACTTTGTAGTTAATTTATTTACCTATATTGAATGTGAATCGAAAATGGTAATGAGTTGAAATTAAAGTTGCGCAGCGCCGCCAGCCGCGAGTACGTACCTCCTCCTGCTGCGCGAGCGTGTAGTGGCGCTTGCGCAGCGCCGCCAGCCGCGAGTACGTACCTCCTCCTGCTGCGCGAGCGTGTAGTGGCGCTTGCGCAGCGCCGCCAGCCGCGAGTACGTACCTCCTCCTGCTGCGCGAGCGTGTAGTGGCGCTTGCGCAGCGCCGCCAGCCGCGAGTACGTACCTCCTCCTGCTGCGCGAGCGTGTAGTGGCGCTTGCGCAGCGCCGCCAGCCGCGAGTACGTACCTCCTCCTGCTGCGCGAGCGTGTAGTGGCGCTTGCGCAGCGCCGCCAGCCGCGAGTACGTACCTCCTCCTGCTGCGCGAGCGTGTAGTGGCGCTTGCGCAGCGCCGCCAGCCGCGAGTACGTACCTCCTCCTGCTGCGCGAGCGTGTAGTGGCGCTTGCGCAGCGCCGCCAGCCGCGAGTACGTACCTCCTCCTGCTGCGCGAGCGTGTAGTGGCGCTTGCGCAGCGCCGCCAGCCGCGAGTACGTACCTCCTCCTGCTGCGCGAGCGTGTAGTGGCGCTTGCGCAGCGCCGCCAGCCGCGAGTACGTACCTCCTCCTGCTGCGCGAGCGTGTAGTGGCGCTTGCGCAGCGCCGCCAGCCGCGCTCGCTCGGCGTCTAGTGCGCTCTCCAGCTCCAGCGAGCGCACCTTGCTCTCCATCTCAAGCCGCCGCGTCGCGGTCAGCGTCAGCGCCGTCGTGTCTAGCGCCTCTGGAATACCAACACAATATTAAGTTTGATAGCAACACAAAGTTTTAAGAATAGGTATTTTAAGTTTTAACAATAGGTGAATTGTGCATACATACCTGATTCCGAAAATAGTTTTTCGGAATCAGCTAAGTGAGATAATTTAGTTTGACACCGCTAGCGACCCCGTAGGAGTTGCTGTGAGCTGAAATTTGTATATTTTGTTAAATTGTCCTCCCCTCCCTCCTTTCAAATCTTTCAGAAAACCATGACGTATCGATAGTTGGTGACGGTAAAGAAAGCGTGCGTATTATGTGCTATTAACGTGGATAGTAGGTAGACACTCACCGGTGTCATGTCTGAGCGCAGAGCCAGCCCGCACCGCAGCAACAACCGCGCCTGTTGCAGCGGCGACGCTCCGCGAGTCGCGGGTAAGTCCCGCCAGAGGCTGTGACGCGTGCGGCGCATATGCGTGACATAGTAAGTAGTAGGTAGATACTCACCTGTATCATATCTAAGCGCAGAGCCAGCCCGCACCGCGGCGATCACTGCGCCTGTTGCAGCGGCGACGCTCCGCGAGGTGCGGGTAAGTCTCGCCAGAGGCTGTGACGCAGGCGCACAGGCGTGACATAGTAAGTAGTAGGTAGATACTCACCTGTATCATGTCTAAGCGCAGAGCCAGCCCGCACCGCAGCAACAACTGCGCCTGTTGCAGCGGCGACGCTCCACGAGGCGCGCGTGAGTCTCGCCAGAGGTGTGACGCGGGCGGCGCACAGGCGTGACATAGTAAGTAGTAGGTAGACACTCACCTGTATCATGTCTAAGCGCAGAGCCAGCCCGCACCGTGGCGTCCACGGCGCCTGTAGCAGCGGCGACGCTCCACGAGGCGCAGGTAAGTCCCGCCAGAGGCTGTGACGCAGGCGGCGCACAGGCGTGACATAGTAAGTAGTAGGTAGATACTCACCTGTATCATGTCTAAGCGCAGAGCCAGCCCGCACCGCGGCGACCACGGCGCCTGTAGCAGCGGCGACGCTCCGCGAGGCGCGCGTGAGCCTCGCCAGAGGTTGCGACGCAGGCGGCGCACAGGCGTGACATAGTAAGTAGTAGGTAGATACTCACCTGTATCATGTCTAAGCGCAGAGCCAGCCCGCACCGCGGCGACCACAGCGCCTGTAGCAGCGGCGACGCTCCGCGAGGCGCGGGTAAGTCTCGCCAGAGGCTGTGACGCGGGCGGCGCACAGGCGTGACATAGTAAGTAGTAGGTAGATACTCACCTGTATCATGTCTAAGCGCAGAGCCAGCCCGCACCGCGGCGACCACAGCGCCTGTTGCAGCGGCGACGCTCCGCGAGGCGCGGGTGAGCCTCGCCAGCGGCTGCGACGCAGGCGGCGCGCGCGCGCGGGAGGCGGCGACGAGCTGCGCGGTGCTGCCGGCGACCTCGTGCGCGGCGGCCGACACTCCCTCCAGCCGCCCCGCCGCGCCCACCGCCTCGTCCGCCGACGACCTACACAACATACATACCAAGTAACTTATGATAATGATAATGATAATTTATTTCACAAAAAACAGAGTACATGAGATGGCATGGTAACAATAATATCCGTCTATTTAACCACTTAATGGTATGTGAAATATTACATAAAAGGGCATGCATTTTATTTATACATACGTTGAATCAAATTTAAATTATAGGTACATTACTACAATTCATTAAATTCAAATTAAATTATAGTGCTAAATTTATCATTTAAGAAGTCATTAATTGCGTAGTAGGACTTTTTAAGAAGCCACTCTTTGAGGTGCTTTATAAATTGATACAAAGTTAAATGTTTTATATGAGTTGGCAAATGATTATAAATCGTTGTACACATTGCATAAATTTTTTTTTTTTAAATATACTGAGATATATTTTTATATATACTGTAGAGGCATCAGTCGACTAGCCAGTGCTAGCGCCATCTAGAGGAAAACGGTCAATACTCAACGGCTATGTAGTACGGCCACCTTCAAGACTCCGTCAGGGAGACGATTAAGGTGACGGGTAGGGTACACTAGCGACGCCAATCGATTTTAATTCTTAGCTACTAAACCGGATCTATTTTAAACAATTTCGGGGTTACAACCTCTCGGCAAACACTTATACTATTTATATAACCATGCACAAATGTTGAGTCCGTTTTTGTACGCGAAAAATTTATTCACGTCAAAAGTGGCCGCTTTTGGCGTGAATCAATTTTCGTAAATCCGGTTTAGTAGCTGAAAATTAAAATCGATTGGCGTCGCTAGTGAGCTCTGCCCGTCACCTTAAATAAAATATCAGAAATAATTTTATTTGCTGTTAAACAATATTCCCAATACCATCTAGATCTCTGGTTTATTACCCATACTTTTCTAAAATTGTTAATATGGGCAGGCGGCTTGAGGTCATTGTTTCGGAAACACGCTTTACTTGTGCGATTTAATAATGTATAATGACATCTACCGAAACAATTCCGAACCATCTGCTTAATTGCAAGCTCCATCTAACGAAAACCGGTGAACAATTTTTCCCATACTATGGAAAAAAGTACTAAATGAAATGACCCTGATACATACTAAAACAGACAGCGACACGTGAGTGTAAAATCATTTCTGCGCACTCAAGGTCACCGCCAGTGTAAAAAGCAATCAAGCAGGCGGTTCGGCTTTGTTTCGGTAGATGTCACTATGCATAGTTACATCACGCTAGCAAAGCGTCCTACCGAAATAAAGAAGTCAAGCTGCCTGCCTGCCTAGCTTGGTCAGTTCAAAACAGGATACCTAATAGTGTGAAAATATACGTGTAGTGAATCAGACGGAAGAGGTGGTTTTATTCCTCCGTCTCCCTGCCTGGACCTCGAGGGTGCCTTTCTACAGCCAGACTTATTTGGCACGGCCTGTATTACAAAAGTGTGTGTTTGTTTGTCCGTCTTTCAAGGCTAAAAATTATTATGCGGACTATTTATGACTAAAAAAATCGCATTTTTCTTTTAGAAACGAGGACCATGTTACCCATTATGTAAATGACGGTCAGTCTTTAGGACCAGTAACTTACACCAGCCGGTTAGCTGATAACACAACCGCCTTGGCCGCGGAGATCAGACCACTGCGTGTTCTTCCTGTACATCTTCTGCCTGGTGTGGGGGTCTCCCAGCTCGGTCTGCAGCGCCCTGGATTCCTAAACACCCTAACGGCTCCCATTGATAAACTCAATAGTTAACTCACACCAGCAGTTTAGCCGCGAACACAACCGCCTTGGCCGCGGAGATCAGCCCTTCAGACCACTGCGGATTCTTCCTGTACATCTTCTGCCTGGTGTGGGGGTCTCCCAGCTCGTTTTGCAGCGCCCTGGAGTCCTGCACGAGCACCTTCACGGCGCCCATGAGCGTGGTGCACGCGTCCAGGATCTTGCCGTTCACTTCCAGCTTGATGCCGGAGTCGCCCGCGCGACTTGCTGCCAGCATTTCCTGTTAACAAATACTTTTACTTCAGAACCAAATTAGTTATGATGGAATTTGACAGTCCTATTCCGCTCGATTGAACTATAAAAAGTGACTGTAAAGTAAGCAAATGCAAAAGAAATATTTGAATGAAGCCAGAGAGACCATAAATGGTCTTTTTCCAAATGAACAATCCGATAGACGGTGTAACGTTCATGACGTGTCGATTTGGACCTGACGCCCGAGGGATTATTAGAACTAAAATGTTATAAAACGGGAAAAGGACGGGGATAAAGATTCGGTCGTATATTCCTTTTCGTTGTAAGTCTTTTGGTATAGTGCTTTCAAACCGGATTTTCATTTGCAAAATCCCTAATGGGGTCGCGTGCGAAAAATCCGCAAGATGACGTACTTTAGGATTGAGGTCCATGTACAAAGTGATTGGGTATTTTTGACGTGATAAATCAGCCAATGATGTTGAAGTTGGACCTCAGTTCACAAGCACACCATCTAGCGGATATTTCACACGATACAAGAACGATCACGCTCATTCGGATCATTCGGCTCATCGGATCATTCAGCTCATTTGGATTATTCGGCTCATCGGATCATTCCGTTCATTCGGATCATTCCGCTCATTCGGATCATTCCGCTCACTCGGATCATTCCGCTCACTCGGATCATTCAGCTCATTCGGCTCATCGTATCATTCAGCTCATTTGGATCATTCGGTTCACTCGAACTCGAGATACAATTGAGTCGCGATACATTCGGAGCGAACATTAGAGATGCGGAACAGTGTATCATTTGGCTGAGTCGGATCACTGAGCCGTTTCAGTAAAGAGTTACACACGTCTAATCTAATTTTTTTTTTTATTTGTTGAATCCCTCCTTTGGCTGAAGAACATTATTATCATTAGCGCCTCATACCTCTATCTGCCCGGCAGCCTCCTCTATAGCGCGGTCCATGCCCGCGAGCTCGTCGTCGACGCTGAGCGCGCCGCCCGCGCGGTCCGCGCCCGCCGCGCTGTGGCTGGCGGCCAGCACGTGGCCGCGCGCCGCGCTGTACAGACTAGAGTCTAGCGTGCCGTTCTTTAACGACTCCAGGCATTTCTGCGTCGCCGTCAGCATTGTTCTGCACTCTGTGTTCAGTTCTGGAAACACAATTTCTTAAGTACTAATGCCCTTAAAAATTCTTTAGGCAGGCTCGACTAGAGTGACAGCACAGGCTCACAGTCAACCGACTCGATGCAACGCTTGTGGTTTCGCCGAGCGAGTGTGGTACCGGAAGTTAAATTTGGGAGCCAACGTGAAAGTTTCTAGCGAACTTGTGACTCCACGAGCTGGTTTCTACAGGCTGCGGAAATCTACCTACTAACTACCAGGTGTTCCGCCTGCTCGTCTACCACCAGTCACACACCAAAAAACAACGTTTTTCAAATCGCTAACCTTTTACAAGATCTTTGGTAGCTCAGTGGTTCAGAACTCGCCTAGGACGACTTTTTAAATGTATGTGTTATTTTAGAGTAGTATAAATGAGTATACTGACTGTCAGACAGTTCCATATCTGTGGAAAGGTTCGAGACCTCAGTGATGTACGCGGACAGCTGCGCAGTGTTGTGCGCAGCCAATATGGCCGACCGCGCCAGGGACTCCTCGTTGCCGGATACCTAATACAAAAACATTCGATTGTGATAAGCAAATTTAACGATATAACACAGTGAAACTTGAAAATGATGTGATGATGTTAAGAAAGCAAGATGTGTGTTACAATGAGATTTTAAGCGCGTTATTTAGGTGTGAAATTCAACTTTGACGGCAGTGGTTGCTTGTTGTACGTAATATCGTAATTTTAATATAATTATTGTTTATTACACTAGCTTTACAACCCAAAGTCTTGGCCTCCGACACGAGAATTCGCTATTCCATTCTGCTCCCAGTCACCTGTGTGTGGCCGTGATCCCTCTCGACATAATCTATCCAGCGATACCTTAGATAACAAGCGTAACGAGCGCTTCTCTGAAAATCGGCCAAGCTATTTTTTTTTTTGATATGACACGTAGAAATATAACCAATGCACTTCTTGCTCGACTGCCTCGACTCAAAACGAATCGACCGCGCTGATAAAACAGGTTCGTTTTCTGTTAATCAATTCTCAGTGTCAGACCGAATTCTTGAAGTTGGTGGTCTTGTACCTCCATGCCTCAGAAAGCACGTTAAGCTGTTGGTCCTGCGTCCGATCCCTCTCCGGTCGTGACACACTGGTGTCCCATCGGAATATGAGGGCAAGGGAAGTGAGTGCACTTGTTTGCGCACACACTTCAGCACTATAATATATCCTGCGTAAGGTTGCGTTTCCACAGAAGTGGAGCTGCGCGGAGTTGAGCGGAGGCTTATAAAATTTTACCAATCACATTGCTCAAAATACACATCTCATCTATTTTGAGCAATGTGATTGGTCAACTCCGCGCATCTCCACCTATGTGGAAACGCAGCCTAAGAGGCTAATCGTTGAGATTGGCCGCCTAAGCCGAAATCGATTGGAGAGGATATTATTATTAATGCATTTGGACCTGACGCCTACAAAACGTGCCCCCCATAATAAAGTATTTCATACTTGGTAATTTGCTTATTTTTATATTACCTCAGTGTGTTTCGCCAAGTCGTCGATGGCGTTAGCGGCGCGGCGCGCGGCGGCGCCTGCCTCGTGCGCCGCGCCCGCGTCCAGCGCCGCCAGCGCCTCCGCCGTCACCTCCAACGACGCAGCGCCCGCGCAGGACACTAACTTACTGCTTTCTGAACCACATAAATACATTCACAACCTTAGTTTGTCTCTCCTATACATTTTGTGGTTTGGAAGGCTAGGTTTAACGGGGCATTTTTATCGGCGCGGTCAATTCGATGTCGTCGTTCGCGTGTGAACAATCCGCTAGATGGCGTACCTACAATAAGACCAGTTTGGATTAGTGGCAGTGAATACTGCCCCTCCCAAACAGAAGTGCGCTAAAGAGCCGCAGGCAGGCCTTATCAAAGGTCGTAGAAAGAAGGAACTAACACCGTGTCAAGACAGGTATGAGAAGGGTTTACCCCACAACCCGAACCGCACAAAGTGCGATGATGACTAGTACAGTACAGTACAGAATACTGCCTCTAGTGCAAGGGTTGCGGGTTCGATTCCGAACATTTGTGTGCATGAACATGTCTGTTTTTATTGGTCTGGGTGTTTTCTATGTATTAAGTATGTATTTACAAAAGAAAAGTATTAAGTGTATATATTTGTAATTCCGCTGTTGGTCCTGATATCCGTAACACAGGTGCTTGAGCTACCTATCTCGGAGTCAGATCAATGTATGTGACATATTTAATTATTTATAGGACTAAGGTCCATCTACAAGACGATTGGTTATCTTTGAACGTGAATATGCCAAATGTCAATTGACGAACAAAACAACCAATGCTGTTGAAGTTGGACATCAGTCCAATAGTACGCCACCAACCGGATGTTTCACACGCGAACGAAAACAAATCAACCGTGCTGATAAAACAGGTGCGTTGCGTGAAAACCACAGATTTATTTTGTAACTACCCAAAGAAACAATATGTAGGTCTAAGTGTTTCGTATAATGCGCCCTCTCTGGGTTGTGGTTTAGCTTCCTGCGCACAACACAAGCTCGGCGTCGTGTTTTTTACTCTGCGCCCGCGCGCACGACCCGAGTCAAAATTCAAAAGTTGAATTCACATATTTCATAATGTGTAATAATAACGCGACGTGGGAGACTGTCCCGTTTTTTTGACAAACAATAGAATGTTTCAATATATTAAATATATACAAACATATAATAGTTTGATGTGATGTACTACACTTACGTTTCTCTAACAGAACCTTGGCCTCCTCCAGCTGCTTCCTGAGAGCTGCCACGTCCGCTTCAAGTATCGTATTGTGTTGCAACAAATCCTGCAATTCACACTCGGCATTCAATCGCTTGCCCTCGGCGCTTTGCAATCTACCTTCCAACATCTTCACACATATACAGCAAGCAAAACAGAGTCAGAAAGTAATAGATATAGAAATAAAAATAGATACTTAACGTAAGGGCCGATCCATCGAGGCCAAGAGTTGTCAGCGAAAGTCGAGCATGCAGAGCATTGGAGGAGCAGAGCGTCAGAGATGCAGAGCCAAGTCGGAGTTGAAGGAAGGAATAAAATAAAACATGCCATTAGACAAGTCATGCCACTGAACTATCAGAAAAGCAACATAATAATAATGTACATCGTCACTATAGTAAACTTAATTTTCTTAATATCACTTTTATTTACTATTCCGCTTCAACATAATAACGGAATTTTGAAACATTTGTTCTAATAGAATTAGTCCATGCTAATAGTAGCAACTATACAGATTATCAACATTCATTTTTAAAATATCGAACCAGATTGAAAAATATCAATGGAGTATATAACTCACAGTTAACCAAACCAAACACTTACACCGACACCGAATAAAATGATCTGAGAATGAGATTGATTATTACTGATGATGATACGAATTGATGTTTCGACGGACACCCACACGCTAAACAAGTTTCCTAACCTGTCCTGCTTTTTCTTTTTCTGACAGCACAGCATCCAACTCCTCCCTCTGTTTTACATTTCTATTTTGCAATTCAATTAATTCCATTCTCAATGTTTCAATTTCCTTCTGTGCTTTTGTTATGTTTTCATCTCTTTCACTTGTTTGTAAATTCAAACGATTTTCTTGCTCTTCGATTTTATCACCTAAATTTTTAATCTCACTTTCTTTTTCGTCTATCAATTGTTTATAATCTACACGTAGTGTTTCCAAATTAGCATTTAGATTATTCGCCACTACTTCCTTTTCATTCACTATAGTATCGTATTCGTTGCGCAACTTTTTAATAGCATCTTCCTTCTCCTTTAAAGTGGATTCCAAAACCTAGCAAACATATTTAATAAGTCAAGACATTTTAGTAAGGACACCACAACAGATATAACCATGACCAGACGGACCAACCTGTTTTTCTGATTCGTATTCATTGCCCAACCTCTCCCTTTCCAAAACTAATTCTTGTTTTAGTTTAATTATTTCGCTGTGAAGTTCTCGCATTTCTCGATTTTTTAAAACCAAATTATCATCGTTTCTAATAACCATATCCTCGTGTTCCTCTTTCAGAGAAATATACTCATTTCTTACAATTTCCAATTCAGCTTGAGTCTCTTTCAGATCGTCTTCAGTCCTCAAAAGATTTTCTGAGAGTTTTGTAACTTCTATGTTAAGTGCAATAACTTGTTCATCTTTTTCTGTAACCATGCTTTTTAAATTTCCTATAATTTCGTCTTTACATTCAGTCACATTCTTTAATTTGTCATTTAAAATTGTTATTTCCGTTTCCTTCTCTTTGTATTTGTTTTCATATTCAGCTTTCTGATTTTCTATAACTGCTTTAGAATCGTTTAATTTTAACCGAACTTCATCGATTTCACTATTTAATTCACTTATTTTTGAACGAAGTTTAACGCTGTCTTCATCTTTGTGTACATTAAGATCATCTATTTGCTGTTTGTACCTGCTTTCCGCAGTAGATTTTTCTTCTATTTGATTTTGAAGTAAAATAATGTTACTCCTAGCCTCATTCAGTTCTAATTTAAAATTATTTTTTTCAGCATCGCTATCCATCTTGTATTGATTGAGATCATTTAAAATATCTGAAAGTTTACTGATTTCTGCAGTTTTTTCTTGTATTTGGCTCTCAGAAATATTTTTTGCGTTTTCAAAATCACTTTGTAAACCAGCAAGCTCATTGGAGATATTTTTAATCTCATCATTTTTGATGGTCAATTCTTCTTCTAACTTTTTACATTGATTTGATAATTCTTCTATATCAGTGGTTTTTTGTTTTAAATCCTCTAATTCTACTTGCATCTTGTTTATAAAAAGAACCTCAGCCTATTGAAAGTAAATGCATTATGAACATGAAAAAAGTTAGATGTCGTTTATTACAAAATCCTAATACAATAATATAGTTGTTAGTTACATTATACGTTTTATTTGGTTATAATAAGTTAGTCAACTACGTCATGCAAAAAGATATATAATACATAGTACCCATAATACATAGTCTGGCCAACGTCAATTTGATGACACTGCATGCTGCATTTAAACGCATGCGTAAGTACTACGGTATGATGCACTACAATATTATCGAATACTGACCTCTTTCTCCTGTAGATGTCGCTGCGTAAGTTCAGCTATTTCTTTTACTGCTGCTTCCTTTTCTTCCACAACTTTCGTATACTGATCTGAACTCTTTTCTCTAAGCCCCACCAACTCCTCTTTAACTTTATGGAGTTCACTTTCCCTTTCTTCCTTCTCCTGCGTTACTCTTTTTAGAGTTTCTGTTGTGTCTTTCAGTTCATTGCCGAGCGTTGTTAGTTTTTCCTCCTGTTCCACTCTTACAGTCTTGTTTTCTATCTCAAGCGCCTCCATAGAGGCTTTTAATGTTTCTAATTCAACGTCCTTTTGTCTGGACTGTTCTAATTCAGACCGGAGATTCGCTATCTCACTTTTGTAAGCTTCGATTTCTTCACTAGATGAAGCGCTTTGTTGTAGTAGTTCAACATCCCTGAGAAACAATATGAACATATATCTGTCATGTTTGTAAATGTATAGAACGATCTTATAACTATGATTGATATAATTGTTTTACTATAGTAAACTACTAAGTTATGTAAGCAAATTATTGACTTACTTCATTCTATCGTTAAGTTGTTGCTGCAAGGCTGCCTTGGCGCTTTCGTGCTGAGCCGCTGCTGCCCGCAAGCTTGCTGACAGTTTGTCCACTTCAGCTTTCTAAAGTAATTACATATTATATTAAAATTTAGCTTTATATAGTATAGATTAAGATGAAATTATAGTTAATAAAATCTTTTATTTAACTGTTTTATCTCTAAAAGTGAAACAGGTATGTGTATTGAACTATTTAAGATTTTATAATGTACACTGTGAAATGCACATAAAATATTGAGCATTGAGTACCTGTCTAATGAGTGTAATATGTTCTTCTCTTAGTTGTGTGTACGCTCCTTTTAATTTCTGGAACTTTTCGTCCGTTATTTTAGCCTTTTCTTCTGTTTCCGCGAGTTTCTCTGTAATTTTGAGGACAAATGAATTGAGCTTCTGAAATATTCGCATAAAATATTGAAATAATCTTAGTTACATTTTAGCATACATATTAAAGCGAGTAAGGAGGACTTACGTTCGATTTCCGGGGTCTGTGCTGTTAAAGTTTCTAATTTTTGTGTCTCTTTTAGTAGATCAGTCTGTAATAAAAAGAACAACATTTTCAGAGAAAGTTAATTCACACAAAAAATACGATCGGAAGGGGGAGGAGATATGTAGGTATATCCTAGCACTGTACCCCACCTCTAGCCTTGATGAAAGCACTGCAAGCAAGACTGTGACACGCATTTGCCGAGAGCGTCCCGCTTTTGGGACCTAGGTCCCAAAATAAATAAGACACAGAAGGTCAGCTTTAGCGGATCATTGTGCATGGGTATCGTAGTTCGTTAACCTACGCGCTAGACATAGGTAATATCGTATCATGTCTCTCCCGCTCACTTTCTGTATAGTCTGTCTCATGCCGAATCGGGTAATCAAAACACAAAAGTGTCTATCAATTTTGTGCCTACATGACCCGATTTTCAAAGATCATAGCTAAATCCCCCTCCCGTCGAGATCTGGCGCCGCTGCTGATGGGACGCACTGTATTTACCTTGGCGTTTTGGAGTTGTGCCTCGAGGCGCGTGCAGTGCTCGCGCATGGAGCCCAGCATCGTGTTTCGCTCCGACACCATCGCCGACACTTCCGTCCTGCACACATACAAATAGTGTTCATGCAGCTTTATTGTTTTAGAGAGACATATCGACGATGATGTGGCAATACCTCCTATCTAACAAATTAACTGACATTAATAATCAACCTCAAAACCAATGACATAAGGAAGTAATTTTCTCGAAAAATCTTGTTAGATAGGAGGTATTGCCGCATCATTGTCGATATGTAAGTTACTTCTTCCTTTTCAATAGAAATGTCAAGAGTAATATCTCAAAGAATTGAAATTGTCAAGCACTTAGTCCCAGTAAAAATTAGTTCGCCCGGTTTATATTTGACTACTGTGTTCCCTTGATTCTTCTCGAAACTCAAATACTGCTATTGTATGTTTAGTGATTGACAACCTAGCTATGTAAATTGACTGCGAGTTTGCTAAAATTGGTCCTCGGCAGAATCCACAAATCGATAAATCGCTGATTTTTTTTTTACTAATATCATAAAGTTTTTCAGACAATACTTTTATGGTTTAGAAGGATGTCTGTCTACTGACACAACCTGTATATGCGAGCGTTTTTTGTATCGTAGCTATTATCAACATCAGCGCGATATTGCCTTACTGCTGAGTAGGTATATGCCTTCTACCCCAGTGTGCCGGTTCCTGAGCTCAGATCCAAGTAGACCCCTCGATTAGGGTGATATCGTCGACCCATCGTGACTATATTTAGGATAGTGGGGTCGTACAACCCGTGCTGATAAAGGAGTGCGAGTATGGGACGCAAATATGTGTGCGAGCGAGAAGTGAATAGATGCGCCGCCATTTCTGATCCCATTCTTTATCCGCACAGTTTGTAGCTATAATGGACAATACCACAAAAAAAGATATAAGCTTTTTTCTTAGTTTAGTCTTCGAATAAAGATAGAGAAAAAATATGACCCATATTTTTAGTTATCTCTAAATGTTTTATTAAAATATTTATTTCTTAAATTATTAACTAATATGCCGGAAGTGACGTAGTCTTGAGGCTCAACGTATTGTGATGCCGGTGATATATGTCCAATAAAAAAGTTTAGGTGACTTTATGTTACTTACTGTCACTGTCATTATTTTGTCTTGTCATTTTATGATCAGAAATTTTACTTTTTTTTTAAAAATCAACCTGAGCAATAGCGTTATTAATCTATCATGCCGAGTGATGACGTCACAGGAGGATTTTTACATTTTATTTTTTTCGCCATAATAAATTATTTTTATTAAATTTGTATGAGTCTAATCCAGAAAGAGTACTTTTCATTTCGGAAAATGATTTATGTCGTATTGTCCAATGTGAATACAGCTAAACTACGTGGGAGAGCCACGCTTCTTCATGAATGGGCCAGCTCGACCGGAGTGATACACGCCCTCACAGAAAACCGGCGTGAAGCAGCACTGTGCTGTTTCGCTACGTGAGTGAGGGCACCGGAAGCCCAATCCGGGGGAAGGGGGGTTTGAAGGTTGGCAGCGCACATGTGGACTCCACTACTGGCTGTCGCGGGTGTCCATGGGCGGCAGCAATCGCTTACCATAAGGTGATCCGTCTGCTCGTCTGCCACCTATCACATAAAAAATATACTACACTGACCGCATCCTCCGGAGCTCGTTCTGCAGGTGGTCGATGAGCCGGTCGCGCTCTACGACGGGGTCGGGCTGCGGCGAGGGCGTGGTGCGCGTGTCGAACGCGTCCAGGTTGTCCGGCGTCGTCGACTGTACATCAACACACAGTTACTAACTTATCTTCCAACAACAGTATAGGTAAATAATATCCGACAAATTTATCGGGAGACCACTAAATAAATTCATACAACATCATATATAATGGCAAGAAGCCTTAGCGCGAACCGGACGTTACGACAGAATCAGAGTTTCCCTCCCTTTCACACACGCTGTGTCTCTTTTCTTTTGTTGGGACAGGTATATTCTCGTTGAGGCGACTAAACGGGCTTTCGCAGTACGTGAGTGTACCCACTGCTGGGGAGTGGCTTGCTCAGCATACGACCTCACTAGGTGTCCGGGTAAGTCGTACAGCGTCGAAGGGCGTGTATTGCGCCAGATAGGGGTGAAGCGGCGAGCACGATTAGCGGTACGGTCTAGTCCCGGTGGGGTTTCCGACCGCGATTGCGCGGAGATGGACAACCTAGGGGTTTTAGTTAGGGTTTGAGTCCCACACGCCACCTTGTTCTCTACATATAGCAAGGTGACGGCCATGACGGTTTTCCGTCATGGCCGTCAACAGAGAAAACCCTGGGAAAAATGGTATATTTTCGTTCGTTACGGGACGTCTTCGCGCTAAGTGTAACTTAAGCATTTGTATTATGGACTACAGAGGAATTAAAAGTGGGCTACCGAGAACTTTGTCGGAAGTACAGTCGACGAATTATCCGGTGTATCAGTGCTAGTCGATTATCGCTTGCACACGTAGCGGGGTGGGTGAAGCTAATACCTGCGCTCACGCATAGCGCAGGTCAAGCGATTTTGCCGCCTATCTGCAACACCACTACGTTCGCTGACCTTACGTGTATATAACGAGTCACAAGTCGCATAGCACTTAGAAAGCAAATAGGTCCCAATGAACCTAGGCATCTCAGTCTCAAACAAATAATTAACTTTCTCAAAAGTCTAGGGAAACTGGTCTGAGGACCTGTACAGCTGCTCAAAAAAGTGTCACAAATAAAAACCGAATTCAAACAGAGAGAACAAATACACCAACAAGATAGACAGATACACACATACACCATCCCCAACATACCCTTTTAGGGGGTTCCGCCTGAGTCTGGTACAATAGATTTTCTGTCGTCATCTGATTCTGTAGGATATAATGCATACTTAGGCCTGGTATTAGATGTATAAATAATTACAAAAAAAGTAAGTCATGGGTTTTTAAAATAATATTACCAATTTAAAAAAAAATATCGATCTATAACTGACCGAGAAATCGGTAAAAATAAAATGAAAAATTGACAATCACAACTGCCCTTGCACATAGATGAACATACCCTGGTCTCTTGTACCTCTCTTGCAGGTTCCTTCTCAGTAGGATAGGGATATGATACGGGTGTTGGCGGCATTAGTCTCTGCATAAAATAAGTTTTGCTTAGACCTATATGCTTCAGCTTACCTAATTATAGCTGTCGTCATATGATTATGTATGAAATAATGGATATAAATAAAATTGTATTTATTAAAGCTTTAACGCCCTATAGTCGACCTTCCCATGGTCCGCGCGGGACGAGAGGGCGCGGAGTGCGTTTGAGCAATCGATAAAGTATATTTTCTTTTTGGGCCAATCAGCAGGGGGCGGAGTAAGCCAATCGAAAAAGATAGATAGATAGAAAAACATTTAAAAAGTTCTTTTGGAACTCGTGTGGTCGCACGGTTCTATCTGCGAACTTCATTCTTATTGGTCTGTGACGGCGACGACGGTCGATATGCGACTGATTGATTGGCCCAAACAGGTATATTTTTTTTAGATTTTTCGAGCGCACTCTGCGGCCCTTGAACCATGGGATTGTCGATTTTGTGGCAATAGAGCTATAGACAACATCAAATTAAGCAAGTCACGTTTCCAATGATACTAAAGTTATACTATTAAAACTTAAAAAAAAATTAAAACGGACGGACAATAACAACCACCCCTTCACATAGATGAACATACCATGTTCTCTTGTACCTCTCTTGCGGGTTCCTTCTCAGTAGGATAAGGATAAGATACGGGTTTTGGCGGCGTCTGTCTCTGCATAAAAGAAGTTTCGCTTAGACCTATTTAATCGAATAATGGGTGCCAATTCAGAACATTCGCACACACGCAGTCGCAAAAAAATATCACTTAAATTTTAGTGTGACTGAATATTGTAGACATCCATTCAACCCGTAATAACGAAATATCAGACATAGAAAATCATAACATGGTCCTCTCTGACAGCCACCAAAGAAGACCAGTGAAAAGCGCGTTTGAGTCGCTATACATTCAAATTTTAGCTTTATACTCATAGACACAAGGATTCTCATAATTTAGTTCCGTGTTTTGCCGAGGGACTTCTCTCATGGCGCAACTCTACTCCTGTACGGTGTCTCAAATTGACTCAAAATATCACAGGAGATGCAAACCCAGTGCTGCCGGGCAACCAACAATATCTCGACGTTCTGAATCAGCACCGAAAGCTCTCGTGCTGATGGTGCCCTACCTGGCTGATGGTGTCGGAGGTGTCGATGAGCGAGCCCACGGAGTCGACCTCGTCGGGCGGCTGCTCCGGGATCGACACCACTGGCGCCACGTACGTGCCGAAGTCACTCTGAAATTGCACTTCAAAAATAAATCATCATCATCTTTCAGCCGACAGACGCACACTGCTGGGTTCGTTGCTTACTACTCAAATCCTGAATCAGCGTCTAAACGTACCCGTCCCAGAGCGATATCTAAGATGAGCAAGTGATGCCCACTGGGCTGGACATAGACCTCCCTCAAAGCTCTCTACACAGATAGGTTCTGTGCCACCTTCGTCCAAGCGACTGCTGAAGCCTTCACCAGATTGTCGGTCAAAAAATATTTACGATATATTTTCTAAGCCTACACAATACAATATTTCAATGTTGCTTTAGCAAATAATCACATCATGATCTCACTGGTGGAACTGACCCTATTTTGAAGGTCAGGGGAAAAAACTTGTGCTTTGAAGGGACAATGAGTTCAGCTGTTGTCACATTAATTATATACAGTGGTATAAATCAGTGTTATCAGGAATTTAAATTAGGTGGTATTAATAGGTACATGTCCCGTCGAGAATTTTATATGAATGCATCACCCAAATTATAGATTATAATTACACCCGATATAACTTACTAATTTATCTATCACTCTCGATGTTTATGATGAATGAAAAATCTAACTTTTATAAATAGTTCGTACCTGTAGAAGGAAATTGGGTGGATTTGACGGCAGCACGGGTAACGTCAACAAATTCCTATAATACTGCAAGCTGCTCGCGTGCTTGTAGAACTGACTTAATTTCTTGAACTGCTGTCGAAACCTGTAAAAACATGGTCATCAATAAAATATAACAAAAGGATCACGGTGTGTACCATTATCCTTATGAAAGTCGCATGGACTAGTTAGTATTAAGCCAGTGGCGTCAAGTGATAGTTCTGCCATGGGTGGACATCACCATTTCTCACAAAGTCAACCTTCCCATCCAAAAAGATTATATTCTTTTTGGGTCAATAAATCAGTCGGATGACGACAATCGTCGCCTCAGACTAATAAGAATAATATTAGCAGCTAGAACCGCGCAACTACGCGAGTTGCAAACTCGCGTAGTAGAGAACTTTTTTCGATTGGTCAAGCGCACTACGCCCCCCGAGCGTCTCGCCTATAGGAAGTTCGACTTTGTGGCGTTAAAGCTATAGTCTTCGCGTTTAGTGGATACCACCAGCTGTGGCTCAATGTGTTGGCGGATTATAGAATATATGGTGAAATGGTGAAGAGGTCTATTCGCAGCAGTAAGAAGCGGGCTGTGATGATGATGATGTAAAAATTAAATTGAAAATTTAAAAAACCCCCGACACAACTAAAGCTTTTTCATTTGATACCTATATCGAGGCAGTTGGAACAACAAATAGGTTATTCGTCATTTTTTTTTTCTCACAACATCTCATACATTGACCTGATTCCGTACTAAGTAGGGTAAGCACTTGTATTACAGATATCAGACAACAGAGGAACACAAATATATACTTAAATAAATATATTACAGCCAGACACTGAACAAATACAAGTGTTCATCGCACGAATGTTTGTTCAGGGTGGGAATCGAACCCACGACCTTTGGCGTAAGAGGCAGGGTCACTACCAATTGCGCCATCCGGTCAGTCAAACGGCGTTTTCTAACGGCGGCGATCTTGGATTTGAAATTTTTCACAATTAATATATTCTGCTACTCAAGCCCTTTTATATGATACCCATATAGTGGGAGTTGTGAAACATAAAATCCAAATCTTTGTGACGGCGGCCATCTTGGATCGATTTTTATCCAACATAGCTAAGAACACTCCCTCCTTATTCATCTTTCAAACAAAAAAACAAAATCAAAACCGGTTCATTTGTTCGGGAGCTACGATGCCATAGACAGACACACAGACACACACACACAGACACGTCAAACTTATAACACCCCGTCGTTTTTGCATCGGGGGTTAAAACATGGTGGTCACCTCTCCCTGTGGCCGGAGAGCGTGTCGGCGGGCAGCGCGGCGTGCAGGCGGAACAGCAGGCGCACGTTGCAGTCGTAGATCTGCGACGAGTCCTGCGCGCACGGGATCAGCGCCGCCAGCCGGCACTGCCCGCTCGCGGTCATCGAGTTGGCGCGGGCGTTGCCCAGGCTGTCGAACACTGCCAACACACATTTTGTATTTAATTGGATTTCTTCCTCTTTTTGTATGGGTGAATAATTTATACCTAAACTATTTATAAAAAGGCAACCGAGACAAAGCTTATAGATAAATAGATAGATAGATATTCTTTATTGCACAAAAACAAAATACAAGTATGATACAACTACAGACAGTACAATAAATAGGTTAATCAATAAGGCGAAACACTTACGCGATGTAATGGACACTTAGCGCCATCTATTGGTACTGATCTAAATCAATCCCGGATTGAGGGGGTGCTAGTAATTGATAAATCGACTTTTAAAAACCATGCAGATCATCTATTTTACGTTTTTAAGGTGTCTTTAAGTCGCGAGTGAATAGGTTTCTTCTGGGTAAGCACGCTACATCTTAGACCTTATTGTCACTTTCCATCAGGTGAAATGAGGTCAAGTTCAACCCCATTTAATATATATATATAAAAAAAGCAATTTAAACATAATGCGAGTCAATTTAGAGTTAAATTTCGACCCGCTCTTTCTTGGAGATTAATTGTCGATTGTAATTGTAAATGATCAATTTGTTATGAAGAATGAATGAATGAATATATTTTATTGCACTCAAAGTACAGAATGAAAACTAAGAAGAAGATTATGATGCATGGATCTAAAACGTCAAAACAGGTGAACTACATCAAATGCTCCTGGGCGGTTGGAAACTTTAGTATATAGTGGGTTTGACAGCCTAAGCGACAAGAAGATTAGAAGATATAACGTCATTGGGTTTACTAATTTTATTTTTCAGTTGTATTCGGTACTAACCTGCGGCTTGTAGATTGAGGATTTCATCCATATAATCGAAGAGCTCTACACAAAGCTGAAAGCTGTAAAGAAAATAAAATCCATTAACATGCTTGTTAAACAAAATCTTATTAATACAATCTTAATGTTGCTCTTTGAGCAGGCTTTTAACGATGAGGTAAAAAGTTTGGATTAAAGGGTGGGAAGCCAGTGCTTTTATTCACTCGTCTCTGTTAAAAGTCAGAGGGCAAATAACGCCTGCGCTGTGTTTCGCCGATTGAGAGAGGGTACCGAACGCTCAATCCGGGGGAAGGGTTTTTTTATGTGATAGGTGGCAGACGAGCAGACGGATCGCCTAATGCTAAGCGAGGGTCGCCGCCCATATAGCCACCAACCTTTAAACCCCCCTTTTCACCGGATTGGGCCTCCGGTACCCACACTCATGCAGCGATACACAGCACAGTGCTGCTCCACACTGGTTTTTTGTGAGGCCACTCCGGTCGAGCCAGCCCATTCATGCCTAAGCGTGGCTCTCCCATAGTCTCCTAAGGGTAGTTTAAAAGTAGGCAGCACACTTGTGACTTCACTGGTTTCACGGGGATCCATGGATGGCGGTAATCGCTTACCAACAGGTGATCCGCCTGCTTGAATGCTGCTATATTACATAAAAAAGAGGGGACTCACTGGCCGTTTTTACCGCCAATTAAAAGTTCATTGAAAAATTTTGTCCAGGAAGTTGCGTTTAAGACCTGCTCGTAGGAACGTTCTGTCTTGCACAGGATACACTCACTCAGGCGTAGAAGGGAGCAACATTGATGTTATAGCGGGTATACCTGAGGCCACAGTCAGAAGAGAGCCCCACATCACCCGTCCGCCCCCCAGCAGCGGGTATGCTTAAGGTAGTCGGCCCTTAATATCTCGGGTTGACGGCATTTCAATAGGGTGATAAAAAAAGGATGCACTCACTAGTTGTTGACGTCGTTCTCGGCGATGGCGTCGAGCTCGTCCGCGGTTAGCTGCAGGTTTCCCGGGAAGCGAGGGTTGCGCGCGTGGAACTTGAGCTTGCACACCAGCAGGTTGG
This sequence comes from Marasmia exigua, assembly GCA_019059595.1. Lineage (NCBI taxonomy): Eukaryota > Metazoa > Arthropoda > Insecta > Lepidoptera > Crambidae > Marasmia > Marasmia exigua. The sequence continues at coordinate 19,514,935 of CM032472.1, forward strand.
TGTACAGGTGCACCAGCTTGCCGTAGCCCTCGCGCAGGTGCACCTACAATAAATCATAATTATAGTATTACCATTAAAATTGCGGATTACCCATAGGTACATCTAACCCGTTTGAGACAGAAAAACATTTACACAATTAACGCGAATTCTCGAATCTCGCGATCTTCGATTAACCGACTCCAAATCTAAACTATTTATAAAATCTATAGATAATGACAAAGCTTATAGCTAAACCAAAAAGTGAAACACTTGCGCGATGTAATTGACGGCTAGCTCCATCTATTGGTAAGTGTGGAACTAATGTTCCGAAAGACAATGAACGCCACTTATAAAGCCCATTGACCGTAGATCCTCTGTCCCGATTCTTAGGCTAAGTAGAAACAACACAGTAAGAGCTCGAACCGGTCATTGTTGTGTTGCCTCAATGCAAGTTGGCCATAATAAGACTGAGCTACACTTAGAATATTCAGAGTAACGAGACAATGGAACCCCTACACATATATTGAATCACCAAATGCAGACCAATGATGCGCAAACGTAGCATTCGTCTGGGAAAGCACATCTAAGCCCCAATGAAGCTATAGATCTCAGTTCCGACAGGCGCGGATCTAGCACTCAAAAATGATCGCGGAATCAGCCCCTTTTAGACTGCAAATCTTGGTAGGCAAGCGTAGTTGACCTTAAGAGGACTGCTGGCATAAATGTGGAAAGCCTGGAATATGTTCAACAGTAGACGGAATAAGACTATAGAATAAATTGATTGATCGATTTAGATAGACTAAGAGCTTTTTTATGTGATAGGTGGCTGACGAGCAGACGGATCGCCTGATGGTAAGCGATTGCCGCCGCCCATAGACACCCGCGACACCAGTGGAGTCACAAGTGCGCTGTCAACCTTTAAACCCCCCCTAGACGAAATGTAGGATAGCGGCGATCACAATAGATTAAACTGACCGCAGTGAAGTTTGGTAAGAAGAGGACCTGCACAGCCAGACAGCCACCCGCTCAAAACAAAACATCAACAGAAAAATGCACCCTGAACCCCCATATATTGTCCAGACAGAATAGACACACACACAGCAGTAGGGTTGACACATACATACGCGTGCGGGAAGGTGACTGTGGATGATGACGTAGGCCAGTGTAGTAAAGGCTCATGCAACGTCCCCCGCACCGAGTCCCCCCTTTGCACCAGGCACCAGATTTCGTAGTCAAACTAAAGACATATGGGTCTTTCAGTAGGGACTAGGGAGTGAATCTCGATCAGGAGAGTATTACTATCAGAAACGGTTGTGATTGGTTGGAAATGATAGCGTTTCTCTGATACATACAAAACTCTGTGAGTGCGTGTATGTTTGTTACTTGTTCACGCGCAAACGGCTGGATCAATTTGATAAAATTTGGTATGCAGGAAGCTGACACCCTGGATTAATAACCACATAGTGAGGCTACTTTTTATATTCACTAATATGTTCGCAGGTAAAACCGCGGAGCGCAATTAGGGTATGGGAAAAAAATTAACAGGTTCTAATCCCAAAACCATTTCAAGGCATTTGTATTTCATAACATATTTTAATATTATTAAAATTTTATACCACTGGTTCAAGGATATTTTCAATAAAATAGCGTTGACCTTCATTTGACCCTAGATACGCTAGCTATTCAGACAGGTTGTATATTGTAGGTTGTATTTAGGTGACAACAATAATATGTCTTAGTGACTTATTCACCCGGACCAAGTAACAGATGGCGCTAGATGTGTTGTATTCAGAAGTTTACATTTAGTATACCTAACTTCGTGGTGCCAACAATGTCTCAGTGCACCCTCACTTATTCACCCGGACCAAGTAACAGATGGCGCTAGATGTGTTGTATTCAGAAGTTTACATTTAGTATACCTAACTTCGTGGTGCCAATAATGTCTCAGTGCACCCTCACTTATTCACCTGGACCAAGTAACAGATGGCACTAGATGTGTTGTATTCAGAAGTTTACATTTAGTATACCTAACTTCGTGGTGCCAATATGTCTCAGTGCACCCTCACTTATTCACCCGGACCAAGTAACAGATGGCGCTAGATGTGTTGTATTCAGAAGTTTACATTTAGTATACCTAACTTCGTGGCGCCAACAATGTCTCAGTGCACCCTCACTTATTCACCCGCACCAAGTAACTAATGGCACTAGTTTGACGTTCATTTTCAGGGTGACAATAAAACTAAAACAGTGGGCTGTCTTTATTTTAGTCGTACACTCCTGACGAAGTGGTCGTGATTATGGATTGTCTGTATGTTGGGTAGCGGCTTTAGCGAGATTTCTCCATCTTTCTCTTTTGTGGCACTGCGTGCACATTCAGTCACGGAACACTTTAGGTGATCTGCCTCATTTTCAGAAGGCATTTTTAGAAGTATGTAATTTTTCTTACGATATATTTCCCGTAAATTGGGGAAAATAGCATATGGGAACACTAAGCGTATTTATGAGGTCACAAATATGCTTCGAATTCAAAATGTTTGAAAATTAATTAAAAAATAACTACCTGCTATTAAACAAAAATATTCAACTTAGTTACTTAAAATAGTAAAAGGCATTGGAAAAAAATATCAAAACCATACTTAAAAATTTGTTCCCATAGCCCATTAATAGTAAATTGGATGACGTACCTGCCGTGTGGTCCTCGGCAGAGTAGAATAGGCCACCCTCACTCTTACCGAGGTGTCGTAAAAGGCGACTAAGGTAAATGCTGGCATGATCATCAGCACCCAGATAAGGAAAACTCTGCATTTATATCAAAACCCTCGCCAACCCGTCTGCCAAGCGTGGTGAGTATGGCAATTACCCCTCATGTGATTGAGGGAGGCCTGTGCCCCAGTAGTGGGGACTTAAATGGGCTGACGATGATGATGATGGAAGACGTACCCACAACTTGCCGAGGTTCTCGATCATGTTAATGTGCCGCTGCGAGTCGTCGAGGCAGGCGGGGTGCCCCTCGCGCAGCAGCTTGTGCGTCACGTGGCAGAACTTCCACGCCACGATGCGGTTGTCCTGGAGCGGCAGGCGGACCGCCACCATCTGGTAAAAAAAAAGTAAAATAAAGTATCAGCCTATAGCTGTCAGCTGGCAAAGGCCTCCATCATAGAAATCAAGTCATCGCTACTATGATGTGATTAGGCTCCGCATTTGGCACGCGTGGTGATTACACCACGCTTGCCAAATGTGGATTGGTGATCACAAACCCGAGCTATGTTTGAAAAATTCGAAACACACTTTTTGCTCGACCCAGGAATCGAACCCAGGACCCAGAGATCACGGCCCGGTACTTAAACAACTAGACCAACAGCGCGTCTAAACAGCGCGTCTAGGGTCGTCACCCTCTGGTAATAACCAATGATTCATTATAAACTTAGGTACTGAGGGCCGATTCGACCAAAATATCGATAAATCTATGGTATAACGTAAGATTTGTATGGAATGACAGCGTTATATCAAAGATTTAGTATTGGATTAAGACTGTTCGAATCGGAGATAAGAGACATTTTAGAAAATATATCTGACTAAACTTTTTGGCAGTTCTAATCTTCGCACAATGCAAAACGTAGTAATGCGTCGTTGGATTCATGCTGGATCTAGAAAGAATGCTATCACATTTGGCGCTCACTGACGAGCGACAAAGAAGTTTGGAGAGGAGACTTCTCCACTTACACAGAGTTAATTGGGAAAACAGCTGATACTGCTGTATGGAAATGTGAAATTGTGTTCCCATACAAAAAAGAACGTAATATATACTGCAGTCAGTATTTAGGACGTTGATTAACATTTTCCAAATAACTGTACTCATTGGTCAGCAATCTATGTAAAATTTGTACCCAGTAGGTGATGGCGCTCTGCTCCTGAAAGGTGCCGATGATGGTGCTGCGGACATGTTTCTCCTTCACTGGAGTCTCAATAGAGTTGATCGCCTTCTGTATGGCCAATGTCTGCAAAAGATACACAATCATAGTTTAGCTTCAACCAAACCCACAGTTATTTGTGCTAGGTCCATCGTGTTTGGCAAAACTATTTCTGCTGTCATCATCAAAGTAATCTTTTATGATATTGCCAAAGTAGTCTAACTTCGATATAGTACCTATTTATTTATTTAAGACTTCTGAAAGAATCAAAGCCCATAAATATTTGAATTAAATGATATATAACAAACAATGACGTCGAGATATGGCCCGAGTGACGCAAATCACACATTATTTCCAGGAATACTTTTCGTTTCTTTGAGCTACGAATTGTGTTAGGGAAAGCCCACTCAATGGTCAAGTAAACAAGCCTAAATTTTACGTAAACGAACGTTATTTTTATTTCACCTGCATGTGTTAGTCTTGCATTATTCGTCATGCGCAAATCGCAAACAATGACGTCTAACGCATACTTTTACACACAATGGAAAAATCTCATGATTCTCTCCCATGAATATATTTACTCCTTCCGCTGGCCGGATCAGCTAGGAGACTATCTATTATGCGCTAATAACGTACCCACGAGTACATTATCATTCATGACAACATTTACTTTCAAATGAAGTCTGAGAGAAGAGTGATCACATTATACTCGCAAAGACTAGAAAACACAGCATCTATTTATTTTAAGTGTAAACAGAGCTGTAAATTCTAACACCGTATGTTTTGTATGTCTGTCAACGGTTTCATCTGGGCCACGCACGTGTTACCACACCGTGGGTTTGGGATATTTATAGAAATAAACGAACAATTAAAAAGTAAAAAAACTAAAACCCAACTACGACAAAAAACGTCGCTGAAAAAGTATAAAACAAGCCTTCGTTGTCAATTTATGCAATATTCACTATGTAGAGATAAAATTTCATGTTTGGAAAGGCGTAGTCACACGTTAAATATACTACCCTTTGACAACGTGTGACTGCGGATTTCCAAACATGAAATTTTGTCGTAGTTGGGTTTTAGTTTTTTTACTTTTATTTTATTTGTACTATTTTGGTGTCCAAGTGCTAGTAATATATATATATATATTCAAAATGTACAAGTCAAGCGCTTTCAAATGATACCAAACACGGCATATTTATCATAACTTTATTTTTTTACTCTGTTTATTTTGTCCGCTAGAGGGCGCCACATTAGATTTTGTGAAACTTCATATAGCCTATAACCAGCGGACGATCAAGACGCTTATAATGATATGTCATTTGTCGAATTCTGATAAGTAGTTAAGAAGTTACGTGGAAACAGATGAACATACATACATACATACATACATACATACATAGCCTGTCAAAATCATAACCCTCCTTTTGCTTTGCCGTAGTCGGGTAAAAATGAAGGAAACTTTATAAGGAAATAAATAGTTTTTGAATAACACACGTAGGTACTTCAATGTCAGGGCCTTGTAGAAGAAATAAACGAGATTATAAATAAAAATAAACCTTAGGATTAAGATTGCAGCGAGGATTATGTTAATCACTTTCGCAATAGCAATTTGTCGCCACACTTGTCGCTTTCTATTTATTATTACTCATCCATATAATTAGAACGAAAATATTTTAAAAGCTGCGTTCTCTACAAATTTAATACTATTAATGTAATCAACTAAGTGAAATATCATAGACTCTTTCATGACAGACAGAGTCATGGTCGAGAATGTGAGTTATAACAAAACTTATTTAGTGTATACCTAGTAGGTAGGTAAAGAATAGGTAGGTAATACCTACCATTTTTTTGGTTGAGGCAGAGGTTGAAGTTTTAATCCATCTGATGACATTACATAGAAGAAAGTAGTCAATCACATAACAGTTAAAGCTTTCGGCAATGTGCTGCCGTCAGGTAAATAAATACTTTTAAACCAATAAACCCTCTCATAAGCATGGGACGAATTATTTTTAAATCCTATTTAGATCAATGATAGTAGCAGACTAGCAGGAGTGTTATGATGATGATGAATTAATTATGCCTATAAAGTTGCATAGATATAAAACCATACATTTTTATTATTAAATGACCGAACGTCACATTAAAGATTTAGTTCATGATTTTACCGAAATTAATGGAAGCACCAATAAACATGGGTCTACTATGTAGGATAAACTTCTGCCAGATCAATTTAAACTTATCAACCCACTCATTTGTTCTCATGTACCCGTTACTTGCGATTTTGAATTCATTCTGCATTACTGAATGCGATTAGCATATAAAACATTTGCAAGGCCACTCGGCGGCAAAAAGTCTTGGGAGCACGAGCTGTATGATGCTCGATCACGCAAAGAGGTTATGCTCTAGTTAGCGTCTTAGGTTAAATCGTTTTGTTAGTTAAGAATATGGTTTAACCTTTCTTCTTAACCTAGCAAATAAACTGGATGCCTAAGGTTTAGTCCAAGTACATATACAGCGTTATTTTTTTATCGTGTACATCCCGAAAACCTCATAATATGTAGCCATTTAGCATGTTAGATCAACAAAATAAGCGAAAAGATAATCTACTGTTCCATACAAAATAGAACACCCACGCGGCAATAATGTACGGAACAGCTGGTTTTTTTTTTCGCTTATTATGTTAATCTAACACGCAAAATGGACTTTATTCACAATACATTTACGGGATGTAAACGATAAAAAAATGACGGTGTGTGTTTGTTACACGTTAAAGGAATACATGACTGACAAATGTCTAAAAAAAATTTAAATAAAGTACATTTTTTACTTTAATATTTGTTTTAAGTAAATAAGATAGATACCTAATTATTGTAATTTTTACTTGAAAAGCGTCATCCTCTCATCTAAATTGCTATGCCCATCAGGGTCCAAAATTGCGTCTAAATACTTATCTTTATTGACCATCTATGTATGTACATTTTGGAATGCAATAAAAGTTGAATTGAATGGCTTTTCGTTGTAAAAAAATATTGTGATGAAAAGAAAAGGATATTTTGAATTGGTGTATGTGAAGTTCTCAAATTCAAAGTAAGCTAGCGTGGTAAGAAGTGATTTGGTTGGTGTAACTGTCCCGGTTCCTACGAATTCCAACTCTTCAAGTAAGCAGTCACCTAACATTGATTCCAATCGCTACAACAGGGACAATACCTACTTTTGCCTAACTTCCGAATAACATCTAAAAGTAGTAAACATGTGCATGCAATCGTACACGTACATACTTCTAATGCGTCTGCATTGTACTTCGCTCACGTAAGATTCAGGTAGATTAACAGGAAAGTATATCTGGCATATTTCTCAGACTAATCCCAATAGCTTATTTCATGACTATCGACTGTAAATACTAAATACTGTATGTATACCTAAGTAAATTAAAAAGTTAAAATAGGTTCTTATTGGCAGGTATTATCTTTGTTTCAGTCAGGCATGCAAGCCGCTGGGAATTGAACCCGGGATTCTTCGGGCACACCAAAAATGCACCAGTGCACAGTGCAGCACAGATTTAAACAGTGCGATTTTGTGAGAATTCGTGACGTTATCTTAATATGCATTTCAAACTCACTTAGCTGGGTTTTTTTTTGTCTAACCGAATATTGATTACCTACATTTAAAGTACTGAACAAACTGTTAAATGTATTGTTTTTGTTGCACTCACGATGGTTGAAAAAAGCGTTAAAAGTATTTTTTAGATTATAAGTGGAAAAAGGGCACATTTGTATAAAATGCCAAAAGAAAATTAATACAAGTGAGAAACAAATGAGAATTACAAGTAATAATATCTATTATTTTACCCGCTAGGTATGTTTCACGCAAATAAATGAATTATTATTATTTTATATTATTTATTTTTGTCAAGAAAATAAAATCTCGCATCCCACTATATTCCATTTGTTTAGGTACTTAACTAAATGTAAACAAACCTTAAAAGGGGTTCTTTTTAGGGCCATATTTCATTGCGACACAAAACGCAACAAAAAATATATTATTCTGAATCTAAATCTCATTTTCTCTGTTATCAATTCTTATATTTAACCACTTTGTTTAATAAAAAGAGCGAAAAATATTTTTAAGCTTGCAAACAATTGAGTAAATATTTATTTTTACTGATCTAAAAAACCAGTTATCCAAAACCTTTCTTGTGAAAAACGTAATGGACAACCCTACTGAATCTAAAAGTCATGCTGCTCGGTAGTGCGGCATCACTTTTGACTGATATTTCAAATGGTCGGGTTTCCAGCATAGACGCCAACTGTGAACTTTACATGAAGTAACAGATCACGATTCGAATAAAAGGTTGAAAATCCCTGAACTTCGCCATTTTTGTTGTTTACCTTTAGTTAATTACTTAAACAAACAGAGTATAGGCTTATCCATATTAATACCATGTTAAAGGTCATTCACCTTAAATTGCCATTCATTTTTAAGTTGCAAGTGAATAGTAAGCCCGTATTTTTCTGTGAATGGATGAAAACTGTGAAAGCATTTAATTAAAACATAGAATGAGAATGTGATTAGTAAACTTACCAGCTGATAGAAGCGTTTGTCGTTGTTGTTTGTGGTCGCCATAGCAACGTGTTAGTGCTCTGATGCTCAGTCAGCTGCATGCATTAGATTAGTGCGGACGTGTCACACTGAAAGAGAATGAGGGCGCCACACTTGTTTAGTACTGTTAGTGGTAAATGACAGGCGCACGGGCGCACAGAACATGCATGTAGAATTTATAATGACGAGATGAAGATGATGCGCTTTAGATACAAGGGGTTCATATTTATTATGTCCGAATATTAAAAAGAAGTAGGTACCGTACAATTAATGGTACGTTAATCTAATGCACGAGAGTAATATTATAAGTCTCCATTATTATTAGGTCGCTCAAAGCAGGAACCCCGCGCACGGCCCTTATATGAAGGTAAATACCCAATGCGATCAAGAAGGCAGTCCCCTGGAGGGTGGTTTAACGATATTTACAGTTATAAACTCTCTCACTTCTAGATTGGTGTATGCTCTCCCACAGTTGATTATTAATAGGATGAGAAAATTCAAGGAAAATTGCAACCGTGTGAGAAGTTAGAGCGGATGTCTAGATTGTAATAAAAAGATACGTACAAAAATAAAGTGTTAAATAGGCAAGTATGTAGCAGCTATGCAGTTAACATCCGCCACTTCTATAGTTGAAATAAAGCCAGAAGAACAATATAGAAAACTCGGAAACAAAAGAATAAAATATAACACTATAACAATGGTCTAACTAGTTACATACAATGTTATTTAAAAGATAGTGGTTTTGTCCCAATTCAAAGCGTATTGTGTAGAATTGTACAGTTGAGAACATAACTTTTAAATTTTTTGTCAAGGTAAAAAGATGCTACTAGGTATAATGCATAAGGGCCAATGAGCTGCCACTATCTCATAATATCTGTAGTAGGTACATCGTCTAACCTGTTACTTTTTGCAAGTGAAATAGTCATGCAAACATTTAGGTATACAATTTTGTGAGCAAAAAGCTAAGTGTTCCGGAATCTCACACCAATAATGACGTAGTTTTACCTGGAACAAAAGAAATATAGCTGATTATTATCTTAAAAAAGGTAAATAATGGTTATTACACATTAGTTTAGACCAAAATTATACGAAATTAAACATTTATTTAAAATTACATATGATTAGAATTAGTTGCCTATCCAACTAAATTTATAACAGTGAAAATGTAACAATGGGATATTATTATAGGGTATTTTAACTGTATATCAATAAACCATAAATTAGGTATGTCCGTTACACTCGGATAAAACGAACATGGAAGGAAGTGGAGAATAAACAACAGGCCAAATAGGGAAACCAAAATCATATTCAGTTGTAACTATTTAAATTACCGGTGTGAGATGTTCTCGTTCAATGACAGTTTAAAATATGACTTCCTATGGCAAGTACTTGTTTATTTCCATTGTAAATAACAATTATCTCACAGGTCACAGTATTGGGGACAAGGGTAGCTCAACACGTCAGACAAACAAAACCTAAACCTGGACTACAATCGATAGCTGACTTAGGAAAATGGTACAAGATAACCGAAGCGTATCCGTAAGTAACATAGATTAGTACGGACACTTACTATGGCTTCTAGTTATTTTAGTAGGTTAGGCACTTCGCGGTTGGATTATGCTCGTATCGTTGTCTGTCCCAGCGCAAATTAGGGTCAAACTGCAAGGACGGCGGAATACAAATTCATTTACAATGTCATTCACATTATACACTAGGTAATATCGTTTATTTGAGTGCGCTCTATCAGAGCAAAACCTCAAGTATCTTCATTTTAGATTTCCTACATACATAATTACATACCAATGAAATATATCACCAACCTGAGTGATTTCTATGTCCATGTGTGTTAGTGTGTATGTAGGTATCTATATTCTAATTGTAACATAAGTTAATCGTTCGCAACTCAAATAAAAAATATTTGGTATGTAACCCAGTTACCAAATCAGCGAAATGTTTATGTTACTTACACACCTACTACGACCTCCTAGGACGACCCGTTTGGAACAGTGGTAGTGAACGCTGCCTTTGGTCCAAGGGTTGCGGGTTCGATCCCCGCACAGTACAAACATTTGTGTGTATGAACATGTCTGTTTGTATTGGTCTGGGTGTTTGTATGTATTATAAGTATGTATTTAGAAAAGAAAAGTATTATATGTATATATTTGTAATTCCGCTGTTGATTCTGATATCCGTAACACAGGTGCTTGAGCTACCTATCTCGGAGTCAGATCAATGTATGTGATGTTGTGAAATATTTATTTATTATTTACTACCCAATTAGAATGATAATAAAATTAAACGAGTTCAGTTAGATACCATTTAAATTAAAATAACTAATTATCATCTTAATTTTGACATCTCACTACAAAACACATTAATTAAGAAACAACAATGTAGGTAGGTAATTTATTTAAGTTTACAATTGGTAGCGGAACACAATTTTTTAATGGAACATTATTTATAATTAATTCAACTGCCTGCAGCCGCTTGCCTTGAGTTAGCAATATAGAGTCAATAATATGTATCCAGTAGATGCAACAGTTACAAAGACCTCGCATGCAAAGGCGTAAGTCATTTAGCGTAGAGTATCTAATTTAAATGTAATTCGCCCAGTCGTTTAACACGCTCCCACTATACCCGCGTCTCACCCGAGCCATGTGCGCAAGTGGCTCTGAGACCAGTGTTGAGATAGTGATTTAGTATTCAATGATTTAACTCTGCAAGGAAATGACCTCTTGTGCCCGACAGGGCTTCGCCTGAATAAAATCATTCTTCTCCCAATGATATTTTAGTAGCTTAGTTAAAAATACAAGTGACATATCAGATATTAACCATTACTTAATAACGGTTTCCAAGTAGGTAAGTACACAGATAAAAAATATTTTTACAAGCGATGTAAAATTTGAGCCAATTTAGTGGATTTAGCATTATAGCTTTCGATTTAGTACGTACAGTAAATTACATGTTTGGGTGACAAATCCTGGAATATAATTACATATTTTACACGTTTTCACTTAACTCGATTTAAATTTGCACAGAAACTGAAATGAGCTAGAAACCTAAGTTTGGTCTTTTGTGTCTTTTACATTCCAGTTCAGTTTATAACCCATAAATCTAAAGTTTGCATCAGGGTTGGTATGAACGGTATGAAGGTTTGTACTCTTTTATTGCTCAAACCAAAGTCATTCGCCAGTTAGTAGACGGTCCGCTTTGTTCAACCCTACAGTGGCCGTCCAAGGGTCTCCCACGCGGCGCTTCTAAATCAGGATACTGCACTTTACAAGATTGCATCTCCCGTATGGTTCAAAATAAACATGCCGAGGCGGACCGCGGAAGCGGGCAACTGTTTTTATTGCGCTTCGATTTGCTGTCCCTTTCTGATGAATCTTTGTTATGGTGTGTACACCTACAGTAATATTAGGTTTACACGGTTTACAAATATTTAATATGCGAAACTGACTGCGGACCTTCACTGGTTAGAGAGGCATCAGAAGATCATGTCCTACGAGCATAGCAGTTTAAATACATAAAAATTGTCTGAATAAACACAGTTTGGAAATCGTGGAAAACCATAAGATTGAAGTATTTGTACCTCGGTCTCACCCCTGCAGCATGTAATTCTCAGTTGTGTCCACAGATGTCGCTTTGGAGCCCAGGGTAAGCTAAGCTTAGAGCATAATTTAGGATTTGCAGACAATGAAGCGTCTGCCGTTTGAGCTTCGCAGCGCCTAAATGGGAGAACCCGACCAGCTGCCCTAAACGTGCAGGTTTCCTCACAATGTTTTCTCTCACAGCTGAGTTAATTCGATACGTTTAGATTAGTGGCTGTGAACGCTGCCTCTGGCGCAAGGGTTGCGCGTTCGATCCCCGTACAAACATTTGTGTGCATGAACATGTCTGTTTGTATTGGTCTGGGTGATTTCTACGTATTATAAGTAAATATTTACAAAAGAAAAGTATTAAATATATATATTTGTAATTCCGCAGTTGATTCTGATATCCGTAATACAGGTGCTTGAGCTACCTATCACAGAGTCAGATCAATATATGTGATGTTGTGAAATATTTATTTATTTAATTAGTAGAAATATGCACATGGATTTGAAAAATCCAGAGGTGTATGCTCGGATTCGAACCTGCAACCTTCTGTATGGAAGGCGCGTTCTTCTTCTCCACTGAGCTACCATAGCTCTTTTTCTTTGTATCTTAACTAAAATTGTCTACGAAACAGGGTTCACCCACGACACGCTTAGGTAGCTGATGGTACAAAGCACCCACGGGGCTAGGTATTATTTCACAATTACAATCCATTGTATACCCCTCCCGTTGATTTATACGCCGGAGTATGATTGTTGCAACCGCTGGCCTCCGGAGGTTACCGACACCAGTCGAAGTTAAGGTAATCGTATACACAAATATATTCGCACGAGGGGCTCGATGGCGCATTTGGCAGTGACCTTGTCTTGAGCGCCAAAGTCGTGGGTTCGATTCCCGCCCAGGACACACATTTATGTGATGACTATTGTGTTTGTTTTTGTCTGTGTGTAATATTTAAGTTATGGTTAGGTACTTGTTTCCTTTGTTGTATAACATTCGAACGCAAGTGTATAAGCTTCGTAGTAGGTACACATGTCAATGTAATTTAATTGTACCTAAGAATTAATTTTATTATGTTTTTTGTGTGATTTTCATAAAAATGCTAAAACCTCAAGACCCCTTTCCCACTTTTTTTGAAAGCGTGCTAGATTGATTTCATTACTATAAATAAATTGGACATGCTTTTGTATTGCTTGCTATCGGTTTTACATGTAATACATTCACAGAAATGCAAGTAAAAAGTTTTTATAATGCAAGAAACAAATTTGGTTTGTCATGAATACTATTGTTAGAATGGAAATGGATTATTATGAAATGGCAAATCAATTACATCAGTCATTTATATTAATAAACATATAAATGTTATAGTTAAACAGAAACATGAGCACTTATCTCACTTTTCCATAAGACGAGGTAACTACACGTGCTTCAATAAATAAATACCTAACGCGCAAGGAATTGCAAGAATATATCAGATAGAAGATAAACAAAACAAACTACTCTATTGTTCATGGTGAAGTTCTGGTTCAGAAATGAAGTCGCAATTCATTCGGTTCTGGCCACGTTGTTGTAGGCCCGCCATGTGTGCAGAAGGGGAGATAGTAGGTGAAGCAAAGATGTTCTTAGGTGAGACCAAGAGACGAAAAGAGAAGTGTTGGCGGAAAAACTGAAAAAACCAAATGGTAAGACGACATCAATGCTTATGTTTGTGCAGTGGCAGCAAGGTCAAGGTCCGAGGAAAGAGGATATAGATAGATTGGGGAGGCATCTGCTTTGCAGTATACTGCTGAAGAATAAGGGAAGGTTAGTACGAAGAAGCCCCTTATCCGTACGAAGCGATTTGCTTCCACGTTCATAATGCGGACAGCTAAGGAATGGAACTCCTTGCCAAGGTCTGTTTTTCCGGACCACTACAATCTGGACATCTTTAAGGCAAGAGTGAACAGGCATCTTCTAGGCAAACGCGTTACAACCTAGACCTCATCGTCACTTTCCGTCAGGTGCGAATGTGGTCAAGCGTTAGCCTACAGTGCATAAAAAAAAACATGTGCTACTACGAGTATACATACAGTTAGCGTATGATGTGCTACAATAAACAAGATAGTCCCAGAACAAAATTTGTGCCGGCCCCTTTTAACATTGCGTGTTGGAACGGGATGACATGAGTTTTTGTACAGTAATAACTTTAGATCCCGATTTGTAATAAGGTAGATTAAGTGCAAAATAAAGTGCACAAGCTTTATAGGCTGAAGGAATTCCGATAGAATCTCAGATAGAAGATAAACAGACCAAAGTACCCAACTGTCCATGGTGCAGAACTGGTTTAAATGAAGTCACTCTTCATTATCGTTGTAGGTTACTACGAAGACGCACCATTACTAGTACCCATATTTAAACGTAGTTGGCGCATGCTGTTTTACATTCAAGCAAATAATGTTCAAAATAAAGAACTACAGCTTAATAGCCGAAGGAAAACCGATAGAATCTCAGATAGAAGATATACAGAACTAACTACACCCGTCGACCCGTTTGGAACAGTGGTAGTGAACGCTGCCTCTGGTGCAAGGAATTGCGGGTTCTAACCCGCACAGTGCAAACATTAGTGCATGAACATATCTGTTTGTATTGTTCTGGGTGTTATCTATGTATCATAAGTATGTATTTACAAAAGAAAAGTATTATATGTATATATTTGTAATCCCACTGCTGATTCTGATATCCGTAACACAGGTGCTTGAGCTACCTATCTCGGAGCCAGATCAATGCATGTGATGTTGTGAAATATTTATTTATTTATTTATAACTATCCAACGGTTCGCGGTGCAGAACTGGATTAAATGAAGTCACACTTCATTATTGTTCTAGGTTACTACGAAGACGATGTGAGTACGATATTAACGCATAATGCGGTCGTCGTGCTCCGATAGTTCGCCGGCACTATTACCGCTGTTAGTGCAATCATTACGATATGATACGGACGAGTGTGGTTTATGCGTTTACTTATACATAGTAGTACGGTCAACCACTGAAATCGCTGAGCCACTTTAAAACTTTTCATTTTGCAGTTCTAAATTACCCGTTAATGCTCGAAGGACACGACAGATGTAAATTGCCAAAATTTTTTTTTATAGAAATTCCAATCAGGATGACTTCACTCCGCCGCGGCCGTGAAATTCAAATATGAGGTTGACAGGCACAAAAGAACTAACAAAGTACTCATTGAATCTGCCATCCTCACCCTGGTGGCCTGCTGAGATGCCGCTTCACGCCTCGCCTAAAAGACCCCGGATTGTATGAAGGAGGAAACATGAGCTGGGAGGGCATTCCATGTCTTGATGGCTCGGGGAAGGAACGAGGAGCCAAACCTCTTGGTGCGTACCGCCATTGTCTGGATGGTATGCGGATGACAAAGCTGTTCAGCACGTGTTGTTCGGAAGTGGAAAGGGGAGGATGGGATAAGTTGAAATAACTCATCAGAGCATTCCCCATTATAGAGGCGGTATACCTGAAGGAAAGTGATCACCGCCGTCCATGGACATCTGCAACACCTGAGGTACCTATCACATATGCGTTGCCGGCTCTTAAGAAATGAATAAATCATCTTCTTGAAGGTCACCAGGTCGTATCTGTTCAAATAGTCAAGAATTAAAAGATGAGTTTTATGATGTGGCCCAGGAAAACAATTCCACTCTAGCTGTGTGATATGATAATGATGTTATAGCAAGCGCAACTGGAGATAGCATCCAATTCCACCTGCACTGTGAGGTATCCAACCGCGTCCCGCGATCGCGCTGAGATGTGCACCCCAGAGCGCCTACGACGAAACGGAATTCACGACCGAACCTTTATCCCCGCTCCTTTCGCACGCACTCTTTTTCTGGACGCACATGGTATATTCTCGGGGGTTTTGATTACATTTGCCGTCCCACATATTACCTTTGTTTCCCCATCTGACAAGATCGTACATAAGGTTTCCCTGGGATAGCAAAAAAACGCGTTTAAAGTGTTACTTGTACCTAACGAACTGAAATATATAAAGGAATCCATGCCCCAGTTTCTGCCCTGCTATTCTGTCTTGAAGGGACAACGCCCACATAATCCTAAACACAGAACTGGCTGTCTGACGGACAGGATATAAAACAGCGTTTCAAATCGATCGATTGTTTGTTGAAAGAGAACACAACAATTGATTACTTTAATATGCTTTTATTGACGCCAAAAAACCGTTAAACAGAATGTCTCGACTCTCGTCCTGTTTACTTCGGTACTAAAGAATTAACTGATAGAGGACGTTAGAGGCCGTATCTAGTCAGCCAGCAGCGTTGTTTTCAAATGAGCCTAATTTATTCAAAATGTCAAAGCCCTCAGAGGAGATAACCTGGCGACTAATCTAAAATTTCATCTTGTAAACATACCACATTATACGAACGACGAGGTATCTCGTTCCTTGACTTGGTCGTTTACCTGTGACTGTGACTGAATAGTACTGTCATTATCACTCCGTGGACTCAGTTTCGTTTGCATCTATGAAATATGCACTCATCCCGGACTTTTAGATTGGAGGGCGTGCGTGGGTTCGAATCCAGTACGTAGAGGCTCAATCAAGGGAAAAGGTTTGCTGCGCGCTGCGCCGCGGTGTTGCGGGACTTGTGGGTCCCTATGGCGGCGGCAATCGCTTACCATTACGTGATCGTGTGCTCATCTGCTACCAAAAAATAAAAAAATAACAAAAGCATGCGGTTGATGTAGTCGTTGTGGTGGATGGCGCATTTAGTAGTGACTCTGTCTCGTGCGCTGCATGCGCACCCTGTACAAACATTCGTGTGATGAACACTTATGTTTGTTCAGTGTCTGGGTGTTATATAATGTATTCAATTATATATTCCTCTGTTGTCCGTAACACGAAACAAACTTGTTTAAGCTACTTAGTACGGAATCAGGTCAATGTATGAGATGTATAAATGTATGTCATTGTGCCTTAGTTTGCGACTATTCCATATACGCAACATACAATCTTACACTACAATGCAGATGGCGCTTTAGACGAGATTCGGGAGGCTGGGCGGAAGAGGATACGCGGTGATTGCCCCCGGCTGCCCGGCCCACTTCCCATCTGCCACTATCTGTTTACATTAAAGCTGCTGTTACACATGCTCATTTGTAGCATGCTTTTTTCCGTTCCTTAAGCATGCTAAATATGAGCATGCTTAAGGAATCTGTATACATTTGCTATCAATAAGCATGCTTTTACCCATATTTTAGCATGCTTAAAAATAAGCAAACCTGTCTACACATGCTAAAGTACTCCGCGACACTCCGCCTTCCACCCGCACTGCAGGTAGCATGCTTAAAAACCGACCGGCGTGCGATTTTTGAGCATGCTCAAAACTAGCATACTTATTAGAAGCACGTCCGTCCACATTTGCTACTAAGTAGCGCTTGCTCAAAAGTAGCATGCTTTAAGCATGCAAATAAGCATGTGTAACAGTAGCTTAATGATGCTAATGCTGCTCGTTGTTACAGTGTGCTATGACGTCATGCTTACACGCTGCAGTTTATCATAAACACAACATCAGTTTCTGGTCACACCGTCTTACTTTAACAGGTAGATAGATAGACTATCCAAATTCATCAAATCGCGTTAGGCCCGGTTCGACCAATCTTCATCCTGAATAAATCTAGGGTATAACGTCAGATTTGTATAGAACGCCCATTGCTATAACATTGATTTAGTATTGGTCAAATCGGCTCTGAATAAATCTTCAAACAGGATAAAAATGGGTCCAAAATTAATTGGTTGCAAAAACAAAATTTTGATACAGTATACAAGACATACTTAAACTTTTACGGTTGTGCTAAACGACCTTAGCTTGTAAGTGCTACTGAATGTCTTGATTCAATAGGTCAGGGTGAAATCCGTTTACACGTTACTGCAAAGCGACAAATCCAAATTATTTTAAAATAGGAAAGGAAACCCAACTTGCATTTGCTATGAAACGAGACAAACTATAAATAGAATAGGTAAACAATATCGAATAATAAACTTAACATTTACTTATCAGCAGTGTCACTAGACTTATCAATCTACTGCCAACATTGAGGAAACAAAATGACAATGAACTTTATCTGAAACATGCAAAATTCTGTGTAAACAAGCTATTTGAAAGAACAGAAATTAAAATCCGCTACGTAAAATTGGTATGGTGTTCTGATTTTAATTCGGCCCAGCAAACACGATAACCATCGACAATGAAACAGACACGCACGGTGCCCGGCATAAGTGCAACATTGATAAAATAACTGTAAAAAAGAAACCACCATATGGGACGAACAATGCACCGGCCATGCTGGGCAGGTACAGTAGCGTCTTGAAAAGGTGACCGGACAACTCGCGAAGAATGGGCATTTTTTGAACTCCAAAACCACTACCATATTGGCAAACTAGAAATAAAAAATCTTCGCTATGTAGCGGAAAACGTATTGGATTATCTCAGTTCAATCAACATCAACTTCTAATACGGTACTTAACATTTTTTTTATTTTTGTAATCAAAAGACCTCTCAATGATAGAAACATCGTTGAAGAGAATTACTTGATTCTCATTTAAACTACCTGAGATATCACATCACATTATTTTGGGCAAACCCAAAACGCTCCATATAAATGGCTACTAAGATGTGTCGTCACACCTAAGTATTTTGTATGCATTTCATTTGAATTTTGTATGGTAGCTATATCAAATGTTTCGTTTATGTCAATGGTTCTATTATAATATTTTTTTAATAATTTCATACTTTTGAAATGGACACTTGCCCATGAATCTTTGAATGACCATAAAACTGGCTAGTCGTTATATTTTTAATTGAGAATTTTTGCTATTGGCACATATTTATCCTATATTTTGATAAAATATTTATATTATGTAAAATCTCGAGCTTAGTCAAATACCCAAATGCAACCTGGATTGGTGTGAGAGTTTAATTCATAAAAATGTTGATGTGCCATTCATGAAGAAAACCATGTCATCCTCCTGTCTTGTTCCCAGATTATCTGGGGTCGTATTAATTATTAATAGCCACCTATCTTTTTTTTACATGATGGAAAGGAAAATATTAAAAAGGCGATGATGGTCTAGTGAATTAAGTACCGGGCCATGATCGCGGGGTATTATAGGGTTCGTTTCCCGGGTCGAGTAAACGTGCTTCGAATATTTCGAACATTAGCTTGGGTTTGTGATCACTAATCCGCATTAGGCAAGCGTGGTGATTAAGCCTAATCCCATCATAGTAGCGAAGACTTCATTTCTATGATGGAGGCTTTTACCCTGTAGTGGGTACAGTATATAGGCTGATACTACTTTGAATGTATTCATACAGCCACAGTACAGTAGTCGTCGTTGTGGTCGACCGTGAATAAAATAAACGTTACAAGTGTGAAAACGACAACAATTAGAAAGTTCCTCGAATCAAACAGCAGAAGATCGTTTAATGTGGCCATGATGAACATCGATGTGAAGCGAAAAGAAAGCCGTATCGTATACGCCGTTTACTTAGCATTTCAATGGTAGAAAATTTTATGCTCATCGTTTTTCTCACACTGACTAAAGATACGGAAATAGAAAAGAGGAAATCTGAGAGCGGATGCATATAATGAGCTTTCTATATTCTATGACACCCGTAAATTAAACTATAAGTTACCAATATTTCTTATCCTAGCGTTGTGTTTTGATGTATCGACAATTTTATGAGTATTATACATATTTAAAATTTAAGATTGGTTGGTATTCACATGCGAACACAACATTTTAAAGAAAATAGAAATCGTTGTACATCTAAGGTCACAGAATTTAATGTAATAAAATAACGCCAAAAAATTCACAACGATCGAGTCTCAATATGGGTTTAATGGGGCATTCCCTGGACCTGCTATTCTGCAGGACCTAGTATGATCACTAGATGAGATAACGATAGCCCGGGAAGTCTCCCAAAATCTCAACATACAAGGCGCGAGACAATTTAAAAAATCAGTTTCGTTATTGACCCGGACATTGACCCGAATTCCAAGACAGAAAACATATCGAATGGAAAATGCACACTGAATTCACCTGGGTATTTTGTACAAATATCTAGGTTTGATTTGAGCAGGTTTGTCGTTTATTATCATTCTCCATAATTTAAGTTACTGTGAGGCCCTTTGTTTACAAACACGTACAGCTACGATTAATGAGAAAGAGTGAATAAGTCGGAATGATTTTACATCACGTAACAAAACTGTTACTATTCGTTCGTAGTATTTATATCGTTACTTCTCGCTCGCACCATGTTTGTGATCGCTTAGTCATCCATCATGCCCACGAAGGAAAACTCCTTTATCTGGATTGTAAGTAGGTTGGTACATCAGGCGGTTGTTGTGACACACACTATCCTTTAATGGTCTAGACCATAAGAACTAAGAAAATGATTACAATAGCGTTTTTAGCTATTAACACTTTTTTTATCACCAAAGTATTACTTTGGCTTTGTCATAAAAGTCAAATAAAGTACAAGTCTAAAATGTGTGTTAAATATAAGTTTGGAGTTCTAAATCTGAAATTGAATCCCGAAATATCAAATTCGAGAAACCACGACCGACGTCAACGCAACCGAGGCGGTCTCAGCAGTGGGAGGTACCTACTTAGTACTTACTTATAAGGAAACCGCTGGAGGCCCTGTTACCTGCATAATGTCACGACCTCAAATAAGCTATGTGTAGAGGTAGACTACAGACAACGCGAGGGCAAAGCAATATCACTTTGTATGTCACTCCATCGATGTTGGTAATGGATTGCTTCTCATTGTCGCAGATAGAATGGAATATTATAGCCTTTACAGCTTAATAAACTGTAGTAATTTCAATCACTTCAACAATGCAGTTCAAAAGGCTTAGTAAACACAATGTATGAATTGGTAGTTGGGCGGCTTCTCTACCTCTAATACTCGAAGAAGGCATAATATTTTCACAAGGGAAAATTTCATAGTCATTGTTATTTAAAATAAGTGTGAAAACTGTACATTTAACAAAAACATTATCAATAAATTAATTTAATCGACGTAATATGATGACGCGATTCAGCGGAAAACTGCATTAGGAAGAAAGTTAGTACAAACCCTCTTTACTGTAACATTATATTCACAAAATAAAAGCTGCAATAACATTACTAAGGGATTTTTTACTCAAACTTTTCCAGTCATCATCATTAAAGTTGCCTATAGTCACAATCTACAAATGAATTCCAAAGGAAATAATACGACGAAAAGAACATGGTAATAATTCCAATGCAATACCATTCTAAGAAACGTTTTACACGGTAAATTCAATGTCGTGTGTGCAGATTCCACATCATACAATAACAAGTTTTATGCAATATTCATGTGCGCTGGTACCTACCTGCATCGTACGAATGGTACAATGGTATCAATTAATGGCTAGTTAATTCAAGTCAGTACGTATCATGAGTCATACTGCTGATAGCAAACTTCATCATTTGTCTACAGTTTTATCGCTGATTGTTTTTGTAATATGTTTTCTTGTATCCTAATTGATTAATTAACCTACCCGTGTAAGGGAATTATTTTCTTCGGTAGGCAAACAAGTTTTTTTAGTAAATATTTCTTCCACTGAGTTTTTTAACTCCCTACGATGAAATCGTAAATGTAAATATGAACGAGTACCTATTACAGAAGGACCACGATGATATAATCTATCGAGCCGTGGGCGGAAGATCATAGTTACGCCAGTTTATTGAACCATGGACCACATTCAACAACTCTGCGATCTATAGGAGCTGTAAAAAATTTATAACATTCTAGTGGACATGGCCTAAGCCAAATACAAAGTAAAGTAAAGTATGTAATCCATCCGCCTAATAATGAAAACTCGAGATTATCAAAACAAAAAGAAGTAATCAACGATATCAGGTACTACATAGTTCAATCACCTTAATTGAAATATAAATAGAACTTAATTAAATTAAATATAAATACTTTCAATACATAAAAGACTTACCTAAATTAAATTAGCCTGTGAAAGTCGACGCAAACGTTCACGAAGTAATTAACACCTAAAATCCTGTGCTAGAATTTTCTATGGACACATTTGCAGTTATCTGAAAGCACAACAGAACTAAAGCAACACTCCTATACGAAGTAGATAAGGTATCGACCACGTCAAGTATTCATATAACAGTCGCTATCTGCTCTAATATATTGGTGGTGATAAAAAAACTAAAAATCGGCGAATACCTAACCAAAACCTTTTCCAAGAAAGTGACAAATTGTTGATAAACAATGAATAAGTACGACGACGTTCTTTACAAAGATAACATAATATTTATTTATGTAAAATCCTTAATCACGAAAATAAACACAATCAATAAATCCAATAAAGTATGTTGCCTGAAGGTTTTAGTACTCCGTGAAAGTACGCCTGACTGTTGTTCCGGTATTTATTGTTCCGGTAATCTACGGAAACCACAGCGTGGGACAACGCCCACGTCGTCTTTCCCAATGTTCCCTGGTCAAGTGCCTGTGCAATTGCCCCGTGATCGTTATGGGCCTCAAACAAATTCCTTCCACACTCCCGATAAATGATATAATACCGAGTAAGAAGAAAAGAAAGAAAATACATTTATTGACCACTGACCAGAGATAACAAATACAGTAGGCATAACACGACACAGATGCAAAGAAAAAAGAGGCGATACGAGAAGAGATGATGTGGTTGTGTGTGGTCAATCAAGTCCCGGCCTCAGCATTTGCTGCTACGGCATTCAACTGCAGCAGCAGCGCTGGTTTTAAAAGTAATTCTCTGTAAATTCTGTCATTGAGGAAGGAGGCAGTTCTTGCCTATGCGTATGATTCTACGAGAAGCGCTTTGGTGACGTTGTAAATGAAAACTTAGGATATCAAAGTATGGGGAGCTAAGGTGCATCGACCTCCACATGTGGCCCCGCTGGTAATCAGGGCTCTGATTTCAGCCGCGGCTGGCTTCAGGCAGAAATGATTACCGTGGGGTTCGGTGTTCCCCGGGCAACAACAAATGGTGCGATTACACCTTTCGCCATCCGACGGCCGACGGATGCATACATGGGAGAGGGTTTCAGGGTCGTTCTGACGACCCAGCCAAACCCCCCCCCCCGTGCCTAGTCTTTCTCTACTAATCCGAGTCCTTTGATTGCCCTGGGCCCACAAGGGCCTAGGACCGGCCTCAGTGGATTGCTGTGGTCCAAAAGAGCCCACCTTCCTGTGGCCCTTTATTGTTCGGGGAGTTGATTTCGAGGCGGCCTTACTTTTGAAGTATGCGGGTATTACTTTCCCCACCCACTCTGCACTGCAATCAACAGTGTATGTGTGGGAAAGGTTACCCGCAGACGTCCTCTCGGTGGTGCCTGCACTGCATCCAGCAGTGTGGGTTCCACACGGGAGGATGTGTTCGGTGGACCGAAGGAGCGGCCCTAGGCCTTCGGGACGTCGTGAGTGGGAGAGGCAGGGCTGGCAAGCTTCTTGCCCTCGGGTGGGACGCGGGCGAAACCCCCGTTTGGTAGAACGTGTGCCATCCTGATTCCCTGGGCAAAGATGGCAAATGCCCCGGTGAGCTTGGTAGGTATGCCCCTGGGAGTAACCCTTGGGAGAGCCCTCTACTACCCGGCCGTCTCCCACGGCCGGGTGTGCTAAAGGCCTTTTTTGAGCCGGCGGCATTCTCACCGGGATAACAAAAAAAGGATATCAAAGTATTGTGTCAATCATTTGTTCGCGCTTGCGCAGCTACCGATACCGTGAACACGTGTGTTTACGCTGCGATAGCTCTCCCGGCTAATGTCTACAGAACGCGCGAAGATGTATACCGTCCCGTAAAAAAAATCTGAAAATGTGGTAAAAAAAACACAGGAGAATTTTATAAATGCCGGTATAATTAAAGTATTGTCATATTTAATAAACAAAAGCCGTTAATTCGACAATTGTTTACATCAAAACAATCAGCGGTATTGTCGTCAGATACCGGTACATACCGTGTCGGTATGCTCAGGTGGTAAAGATTGCGTGTGACGTAACCGTTTGCGACACCGCGTACGAGTTGCGCCCGCGCCTGTCCATCCGTGACAGTGGCGTAACAAGCTGTTTCCCTTGCAGCGCGGGAGCTATGTCAGGAATTAGAGCAAATATTGAAACTAGCAACCCACGATATCCAGCATTGATAGACCCACGTGGACATTTCCCTTCCAGTGGAGTAGCGTGGGTGTCGGCCGGCCGCGTTGGAAAACTATTTGCCGCCCTCCTTGGTTTCTCAATTTGACTAGGCCTCGCCCGGCAAAAGGACAATGAAGGAAAAATAACCCTTCCTCAGGGTTTTATCACTTCCTACATAATAATATACATGACATAATTGGATCTGACGCATTGGAGCATTGGAGTTATAGGTATTAGATATTTCAGCACCCAGTCACTTCACAAACACAAGTCTTCCTTCACCTCTCACAAACAAAATACAGGTATTATGGTACAACAACTGACAGTACAATAAGGTGAACTTATCACTTGAAGCAATTCTTCCAGACAACCTTTATTATTTCTTTCTTTCAAGCTTTATTATATTCATTAGTTTAATAAGGTATGTGTTTTCATTTGGTTAATTGAGGTATAGGATTATCATTGATGATGATTGAGTGCCAGAA
Organism: Marasmia exigua; assembly: GCA_019059595.1. Lineage (NCBI taxonomy): Eukaryota > Metazoa > Arthropoda > Insecta > Lepidoptera > Crambidae > Marasmia > Marasmia exigua. The sequence goes on from CM032472.1 coordinate 19,539,730, forward strand.
ATACAATAGTTTTTTTTTCAATTAGAATAAGCCAGACATTTGGCCACAATCTCACCTGATGGTAGTTAGACAATATTGACTTGTTTATTATTTTATTCAGATCAGTGAACTTAACAAGTGGTATTCATGATGTTATAATGTTCCATGATGATGTAATAATGAAATATTCTTCTTAAAATTTGATATTGCCAGGTTTGATTGTTGCAACACTAGCCCCTGGGCACCTACTCTTAGGAAAAAAGTACTAAATACATTTTGTTTTATTCCAGGATTCTATCCAGTATTTAGTTTTCCAAAAGGGTCCAAAAAAAGAGTTTGCCAGTGTCTCTTTTTCCCAGTGAATACAATCCCAATATTTTCAAAGCTAGAGTGCATAGGCTACTTTTGGGTAAGCTCGCTTCCATCGTGGGTTTCCTCTCAACTCTAGAGTTCAGTGTGAAGCCTAAGAGCAAATCCCATCTTCATTAAATAAAAGGGTCGTCACCAAAATAGTTTGAGAACCACTTTTTTAGAGAATGATTTTATAATCATTCAAATTTTTTTTTATGTGATAGGTGGCAGACAAATTTACTGTACTTTACCTCTTCTACCCCACAGTTTTCCAAAAGAACTATAAACAATAAGACAGCCAAATTGTAATGACATCTTAAGTATCTTAAGTATTAAAAGTTCTATAACGATACTAGCTATAGAAGTACTCCAGCCAAAAGAATTTGTATTGTAATTTAATTCGTTCCTAATAACAATAAGTTAAATATTAACATAAAGTTAAGTCAAAGGTAATTACTGCACAAGTTGTTTATAATTAATATGTGGATAACGTTGTTGGTTATACGTTTAAGTTAGTCGTAATTAGCATATTCTATTCTTAGCATGTAATGTAATGTATAACTGTTTGTTGTTCCATGCAAATAAATAAATAAATAAATAAATAAATAACATTTTCTGCAATAACAAGTGTGAGCAGGAAAATAATGAGCCCTAACAAAAATTGGATTTTCAAAACTAAACCAACGCACAAAATCTTTAAACATGTGACTTTTATTGACAGTTATTACACCCCTTATTACAGATCACGAACTTAAGATAATTCCTAAACATCATTTGTGCCAGCCCCTTTTAACGTTCTGTGTTAGACCGGGATGACATGAGCTTTAGTATGGTAATAACTTTAGATCACGATTTATAATAAGATGGTATGAGTTTTATAAAATAGTAACAAATAGGAAGAAACATTACACAGATAAATCAAACAACTTGATAAAGGCTTCATTTTGTGGACTGCTGTTGTGTCATAAGATTGGGATACAGAATCATGGAATATAAAACTGTAAATTATGATTAACTAACTAGTTAAGTCAAAACATGTAACCTAACTTTAATAGAAACAAGTTGTTGACTTGTTTCTATTAGCAGTTAGCATCAAAAATCTTACCTGGAATTTTTCGAACTGTTCACGCTCTGCGTCTAGACTGTTCTTCTTGAGCTGGAGGACCCGCGGCAGCGATAACGACGCCATAGATTTCACACATATAAAACACAGCTACAAAAAAATATTACCCACTACGATCTAAACCACGACGATTAGATTTTTGTCGAAATGGGGCCGATCAATGTATTGCACAATAAACTATTGACTACACTTCGTCAAACTTGATACATAGTTCTCTTTAAGAATTTCTAAAATATGAAATACAGGTAGAAACACGGTCTTTGATAAATTATTCGCGTAAAATAATCATAAAAAATACATTGAGCACACACGTCCACTCGCAAAAAAAATGATGAATCAACTGTCAACTGTCAAACTAAGAAAAGCTGTCAAAAACGCTGATTCAACAGTGTCGTGCATTGCATGCCTCGCTCGATATTAAACCTTGATTGTGTTCCAAATAATTATTTGTATCGTTTTAGTTGAAAAGTATTGATGACGGAGCCATTCGCTTAATGACTGCATTTAATTTAATAATTAAAAAACAAACTCTTGTTTGTGCTGCCTTTACGTCATTTATTTATGCTGTGCATGCTAAGCTCACGCGTTCTTTGGAATGCAAATTCCAGCCTTTATTCCAACCACAGACATCACTACTTTTGACTTTGACAGCAGGTGGTTGGTGTTTGACGTTTGAAAATACGCGTTTCGAGACTTCGGGAGTGGAAAAAAATTGCCGATTCCGCGTGGATAGAGAAAATTCGTCAGTTTATTATTCATATGAGTGATCTGAGCCAGGCTTTCTACGGTTCAATATCCTGATACAATGGAGTTTCTTGAGTATAACGATGTCTCTGCCGAAATTAAAGGGACTATGGTATGTGGTTATTGCTGTTTGGCTTTGTTTACAAGGGAACGGGATATTTTCTAACATAATCTTTGATTTACAGGTCCCAGGGCGTCTAAAAATGACTGACCAAAATATTATCTTCAAGAACAGCAAAACTGGTAAAGTAGAACAGGTATCAGCTAATGACATCGAGCTGGTGAACTTTCAAAAGTTCATCGGTTCCTGGGGCCTACGCGTGTTCATGAAGAACGGCACGTTACACAGATATGGCGGTTTCAAAGACGGAGTAAGTACTACTTAAAAACATTTAATAATCAGACTGAAAATATTAAGCACATAAAAACAATACCAGCCAACAACCTTGACTACAATGACGATTTCGCTAAGTTTTCTCTATTTCTCTAACTAATGAAGCTCCTCTACCAAACCTCTTAATTTCTAATAGAAAATAAAAAGTATTTTTTTGTAAGGCATTTCCACTACATGTTTTATTTTAATTCCAATCATTGTTGATTTTTGATATTATTGTTTGAAATATTTTATTTGCTTTAAATTTTCAGGAGCAAGAGAAAGTAGCAAAATTCTTCAAATCCAACTACAATAAAGATATGCTGGAAAAGGAGTTGTCACTCAAGGGGTGGAACTGGGGCACGGCCAAGTTCAACGGAGCTGTCCTCAGCTTCAACGTTGGCTCCAATACTGCTTTCGAGATCCCACTACACTATGTCTCTCAGTGCAACACTGGCAAGAATGAAGTCACTCTTGAATTTCATCAGGTTATTAAATATAATGATATACTTACCATATTTACTATAACCACCTTTTTTTTTATTATGTTTCAAATTTTTCTTTATAAAATCAATATTACTATAGCTGAACTAGTTACTATAGCTGAACCATCAGCTTGACTGCCACCTATCACATAAAAAAAGTTACAATAGAGAGTAATTATTGTCATTGTCAGGTTTTTATAAAAAAAACCAATCAATTGATGTCAGTACATCAATTGATTGGATTTTTTTTCTTGCATGGACATTATGAACAAGAGACAGTCTCTTGTTCATAATGTCCATGCAAGCCCTAATTTGATTTGTTGTTGGTAGCTTTCATCTGTTTCAAATAATTATGGAGACAGATATGGATAAAGACAATCTTTACTTAAATTATCCACAATCTCAAATGCTAATATTTATTTGTGTTAAATGTAAAGATCTGTCAGTCACACTAAAATTATACTAATTCATTACAGTCTAAAAATATAAAATTAATAACAGTCCTAAGATTTATTTACACCTTAAAACTATTTAGTAATTAACAGTTAACCATACACGGGCTAAAGTTCATTTTAAAACTTATTGCTCTTAATTTCAGAATGATGATACTCCAGTGTCGCTAATGGAAATGAGGTTCCACATCCCGACCAGCGAGCTGGCTGGCGACATGGATGCTGTGGAGGCGTTCCACCAGCAGGTCATGAACAAAGCCTCTGTCATCTCTGTTTCTGGAGACGCCATCGCCATCTTCAGAGAACTGCAGTGCCTTACCCCACGGTATGTACTTTGTAAATCGTGTAGGTGCTATTGGCATGTAGGACCAGTGAATGTAGCAGTGTTCCAGTTAGCTGGCACTGCAATGTGCCTGAGCGCAGAGAATACGCCCATACAGGTGCATGTGTAAGCGGTTATTGGCTAGTGTTGGTATACTGGAAAATTTGTCGACTATAGAAATTTCAACCCTGTATGTAGCATGACATTTTGAGTTTATGCTTCCTAACTGAGACCTGCTGGGTGGTGCCAAGGCTAGAATTTGTTACTCAAGTAACTTACCGGTACACTTATTATTATAAGCACAATGTAATTATTGCACAACAAAAAAAATCAATGTGTAATAAATGACTTCAGTTTTATCATTTCATATGACAATAACCAATAAAATTATATGAATATAACTTTCCTTTATCTAAAGAAAATCTGGTAACGATTGCCACTTCTGTATTTACCATAGCTGTAGAATTCTATAGACAAAGGGAAATTTTTTTTTTGTCTTTTTTCAGTGGTCGCTACGACATCAAAGTGTTCCAAACATTCTTCCAACTGCACGGTAAGACGTTCGACTACAAGATCCCGATGTCGACGGTGCTGCGGCTGTTCCTGCTGCCGCACAAGGACACGCGGCAGATGTTCTTTGTGGTGTCACTGGACCCGCCCATCAAGCAGGGCCAGACGCGCTACCATTACTTGGTGCTGCTGTTCGGGATTGAAGAGGAGACGAGTTTGGAGTTGCCATTTACAGAGTATGTTTTTTTTTAGTCTATCTTTGTGAAGGTTATTGTTGAATGATCAATAGTATTAACGATTTACAATAGAAATACAGGGTTACCTCATCGACAGTGTGCATATTTTTTCTATCAATCAGGATCGTAAATAGAACATGTTTCACGAAAAAAAGGTTTCTTTTTATGTGATAAGTGGCAGTCGAGCCGACGGATCGCATCTTTAGATCGACTAGGATCTAGATGGGACAGCTAGCAGTAAACTAAATTTTAACCTGAAATTATGTCTCCACGAAATAACTACTTTACAATAAGTTACTTTATCTAATTACATTTAATTTTCTTTTACAGGGAGGAGTTGAAAGAAAAATACGAAGGGAAAATTACAAAAGAATTATCAGGGCCAACATATGAAGTATTGGCGAAGATCATGAAAGTCATTAATCAACAGAAGAGTCACTGGCCCAGGAGATTTCTTAGGGTAATTATTTATTTTCAATCGTCAGTCCCTTCATTGTAATAACTAGACTTCTGCATATTCCTGACTCCCATGGATGGCTTTGGACGCATCAGGGAAAAGTATGCTGAAACAATGATCTGTGAGAATTACCTGAATATAATACGCTATGACGCCTGTTAGCGTCTTCGTCAGGCTATAGCTGAAAATCAGCGGTTTGCCACTTGATGATCCATATTGCTTGGCTATTGCCATTTTGTATCACTCCAACACACAAACCATTAACACGTGGGCAAACAAATAACCAATTAGTAATTTAAGTTTTAATTTTGTATTATTTTTGCATGGTCTATTTCTTTAAAAATTGTAAACTTTTATTGTGTGTCTTATGAAGGATACAAATAAATAATTTATCTAACTATCTGGTGCATTAATAATATTTTTGTATATTTGTAGCCACCACAAGACGCCGGCTATCGCGTGCTCGTACAAGGCAGCGGCGGGGTACCTGTACCCGCTGGAGAAAGGTTTCATCTACGTGCACAAGCCCCCGGTCCACATCCGCTTCGAGGAAATCGCGTCGGTCAACTTTGCGAGAGGCGGCGCCTCTTCTACCAAGTAATTTCTCTTCAGACGCAGAGTTACATGCACAGTTACATCCTTCTAAATAATTACTGTTATATGCACTAACATCGTCTAAAAAAAAAATATGGAATTTGTAAAAAAAACTTGTCATACAAACTGTCTATCCGTTCAGTCATTTTGTATGGACAACAACAAGTCTCAATACGTTTGTTTATCTCTTAACGCGCGTTACTTAAACCCGACTGCATCGTGATTGTATCGCTATGCCACGACTGTCTAACGCGCGTTTGTATCGCTGAAAAAGGTTTCTCTCATCCACGTAGTTTAATTTTTTTATTTATTTATTTAACTTAGAAAAACTAATTACAATTTATTATATAAGGCTTGTCGACAGTTATTTCTAAAAATACAGTTCTTAGTATTATTACCAATTCGTTCAAATAAACAAAAAGAATTGTCCCTCCCCCTTGAAACAAATATCTGAGCACTAGTTTACTTCATCACAAAAGCTTTTAATCCTTCCAGGTCGTTCGATTTCGAGATCGAACTGAAGCAAGGCAGCATCCACACGTTCAGCAGTATCGAAAAGGGCGAGTACGACAAGCTCTTCGACTACATAACCTCCAAAAAACTGCACGTCAAGAATACTGGCAAAAATGTAAGTCATCCATCATCATCTGTCTCTAGGTGGACCGCGCCAATGAATCTCAAACTAGGGATAAATTATGCAGATTATACTAAGCAAGTCCTTGAATTTGCTAAGGGGCCTTATATTACGCGAAGTCCAAAAACATAAGTAACTCAAAAAATAATAATTCATTTCAAAACTCGATAAATAATAAAATTAAAAAATAAAAGTACATATATACGTACATATCCTACCTTTCTGTGGCTGTCGGATAAAAAAGCAAGGCATAGCCGTCACTGACGTGATAGAGCTAAAATGCTGTTAGCCCGCATCTTAAATTATTTTGTATAAGATTAAAAATTTAAAATCAGTTAGATGTGGGTTGGAAAATATTTTAGCTGACTATGTTATGGTAAAAGAGACTATTTACGCAAGTGAAAAGTAATGTCACTATTTAAAATCCTATGTTATATTTTGTTGGTTTTATTGACTTCTTTATTCTAAAGTTACACAATAATAAAAGAAAAAATATCAGGAATTTTCTCACCAAAATGTCTTTTAATGACGACCCATTTAGCCCAGTGGTTGATCGAAGGCCAGTTGAGACGCAAGGGTTGCGGATTCGATTTACGCACCAACACATGTTTGTTGATGAAACATTATGTTTATGGTACCTTCATTGTTTATGGTTGCCAATGTTTCTGGGACAATGTATATAATGTTTATAATGTCCTCAATTAATATTTATAATGTCCAGGATAAGGCGTTATACGACGACGACTTCGGCGACTCGGACACGGAGAAGGAGCCCGACGCGTATCTGGAGCGCGTGAAGGCTGAGGCCAAGGAGCGCGACTCCGACGACAGCGACGGCTCCGACGAGAGCACCGACGAGGACTTCAACCCCGACAAGGCCAAGGAGAGCGACGTCGCCGAGGAGTAAGTCTTGCTGACAGTGGAGCGGCGCGGCTACACGTACACGTGGTCACGTGGTCTCGCATGAAAGAAATATTGCTTTTCTCAAACATTCGGATATTCGAAAATTATTTTAAAAACCTTCTTCGAGATAAATCGATAATGCTGTATGGAGCAAAACAGGACAGCAAAATTGCTTGAAAATCCTTAGCTGGCCGCTGCTGACCGGGGCCAAATAGGTCAATATGAAAACTCAATATATATCTGTCCTGTTATTTAAAAATTAACCATTACGTAATAATAAAACCAATGGAGCTAAGCTAACTTACCATGTTCATATAAAATTCAAACTGGCTAATGCAACTGAATACGGAAAAATATTATGTAAGTACTTAAAAAAAATCTAATGAAGACTTTGGCGTCTGAATATTGCTGTCGATTTTCAAGTTAACTTACTAACTACATGATCGATATTACTGTCTGTCTGTATTATAATAATTAATATCTCTTACAAACATAAACAAGTTCTTGTTACCCATAAACTGGAGAAATCTTTAAATTTATTAAATCCACTTTCATTGTATCTACCTGTAGTATGCTCCCTTGAAGCACTTTCATAAAGCGCTCAGTGATATAGAAGCACAGGGAGTATCTTCGACCCTGAATATTTCAAGTTCTTACGATTTCCAATTTCAATGTAGTGTTAACAATCAATATGTTGAAAAAAAAAGTTAATTGCAGCGAAACAGTAAAAGCTCAAAGTGCTTTTGAAAAATCATGCATTTCTTAACAAGTAACATCTTTCTATTACAGATACGATACAAACCCGTCGTCGTCGGAAGATTCCGATGCCTCTGGAGGGTCCAACGACAGCAAGAAAGAAAAGAAGAAGGAAAAGAAACCAAAGAAGACTATTACCATTGTAAGTTACAACTAAAAACTTAGTTTTAAGAATCGTAAATGAAAATGTTCATGAAGTAAGTAAATCCTTTTATTTGCAAATTACGGGCACGGACAATCTGAAAACAACGGAGACATGTTTTAACTTGTTTGTATATCAGCATTACAGTAAATTCTGCCGTGTGTTCCCCGGCAGAGTAGAATAGGTCCACCCTCACTCTTACCGAGGTGTCGTAAAAGGCGACTAAGGTAAAGCTGCTGGCATGATCATCAGCACCCAGAGAAGGAAAACTCTGCATTTATATCAAAACCCTCGCCAACCCGTCTGCCAAGCGTGGTGAGTATGGCAATTACCCCTCATGTGATTGAGGGAGGCCCAGTGCCCCAGCAGTGGGGACTTAATGGGCTGATGATGATGATGATGATTACAGTAAATTGACCGTGGGAGAACTACGCTTCGGCATGAATAGGCCGGCTCGACCGAAGTGATACCACGACCTTACAGAAAACCGGCGTGAAGCAGCATTGTGCTGTGTTTCGCTGCATGAATGAGAGTACCGGAGGCCTAATCCGGAGTAAATAGGTATTTAAAAGTGACTCCACTGGTGTCGCAGGTGTTTACGGGCGGCGGCAATCGCTTACCATCAGGTGATTACAAAAGATAAGTAATGTAATGTAGACTCCCTTTTCCGCACTTAGACTCTATTTCGGTCCATTATACGTGATGGGCAAAAGAAAAGTATTAAATGTATACATATTTGTAATTCCGCTGTTGGTTTTGAAATCCGTAACACAGGTGCTTGAGCTACCTATCTCGGAGTCAGATCAATGTATGTAATGTTGTGAAATATATTTATTATTTATAGATAGATAGATATTCTTTATTGCACAAAAACAAAATACAAGCATGATACAAAAGCAACAGACAGTACAATAAGGCGGTCTTATCGCTTGTAGGTAGTTATTATAGACGGCGATAAATATTCGGTCGTGAATTCAGTTTCGTTACGGGCCCTCAGTTCAATCCATATATGAGAGATTGTATGTTTTTTTCTAGTCTGAAGCGCCACGAAAACGCAAGGAGAAGTCGAAGAAACGAGAGAAGGATGCGAACGCGCCCAAGAGGCCCGCGACCGCCTTCATGCTGTGGCTGAACGAAAGCAGGAAGAAGATCATCGAGGACAACCCCGGGATCAAGGTCACCGAGATCGCCAAGAAGGGCGGCGAGCTGTGGCGCGACCTCAAGGACAAGTCTGTAAGTCTGCCGCAATATGTACCCTGGGCAACCAATACAGGGTGTATTAGATAGATAGATAGATATTCTTTATTGCACAAAAATAAAATACAAGCAAGATACAACAACAGCAACAGACAGTACAATAAGGCGGTCTTATCGCTTGTAGGTAAGACTTTTAGAAATTCGGCGAAAGTTTTTTCGATTCCTCATACACTCTTCGGCATGACTCGACCGGAATGATACTACGGCCTCACAGAAAACCGGCTTGAAGCAGCATTGTGCTGTGTTTCGAGGGTTTGATTGAGGGTACCGGAGGCCCAATCCAGGGAAAAGGGGGGCTTAAAGGTTGGCAGCGCACTTGTGACTCCACTGGTGTCGCGGGTGTTCATGTGCGGCGGCAATCGCTTACTATCAGGTGATCCGTCTGCTCGTGTGCCACCTATCCCATAAAAAAAAAACAAAGTTATAAGTCACGTAAGCGACTTTGTATGTAAAGATGATTTTTTCTAATGAATGAATGAATGAATGAATGAATGAATAAAATTTTATTTGGTAAACACATCACAAACATAGTACAAGAAAATATAAAAGAAAGAGACACTTTGCCGTGACGTGTTACCAAAATGGTTACCACTCAGCTGCTTTGTCACGGCGGATGGCCATGACGCTGGTATTCTGTGGGAACCATTGAGGTAGAATCACCGGGAGGGAATCACCGGCTTATACAATTTATATATATAAAAAAAAAAGACACATAAAGATGCAAACATTCCAATAGTAATAATAAATGTACATCGAAATCGAAATCCATATAAAGTATCCTATGTGTGCTTATTTGGGATGCGGGCGTGCATACTGGTGTGTGTGGGTACATTCGTGCGTGTGAGTGTGAGTGCGGGCGTGCGTGTGTATACGTCAGTGTTGGTGTGTGTGATAGAAGGTGTGTATGAAAGAGAGTGTGGATGTTGTATAGTATAGTACAGCACGGCTGCGCTTACGTCATAGCTACTTGCTCGTCGAACAGAAATTTCCTTAGATGACGTTTAAAGGAGAAAGCAGACTGTGAATTTCTGATCGGCGGCGGCAGGTTGTTCCAACATTTAGTGGCAGCGTAACGAAAGCTGCCACGAAACGCAGCCGTGCTGTGCTGTGGACACCTTAGGCGTGGGGCAATACGCATCTTGCATTGAGTGAACTTTAACTTGTGGTATAGATAGGGTGGTTCTTTCTTTATGATGACATCAAAAAGTAAGGATGCAAAGTGAAGTGTGTAGCGAGCGGACATATTAAGTAAATTGTTTTTATTTAAAAATGGCGTTATACGGGAACGTCGGGGAACTGGGAAACAATAGCGCGCGAGTATGCAAGAGTCAAAAAACCTTTTCTTTTTTCAATATGGTAATTAGAAGGGTGTAAATGTTTACCGATAGAACCTGTATTTAAGATAAAAATGCATTCTTGGTTTGATATGAAATAGTTTCCCATTGATTGTTTGAGACGCAATGGTCGCGCATCAAATACCCCACACAATACAATTTCGTGTTAGATCTGATCTGTATGTGGCACTTGAATGTTTTTGACAACACTTTGCTTTGAAGAGAAATCTCAAGACATAATAAGGTTCTGCAGGTACTTTTGATGCTAACACCTGTAATGTTAGTTCTTGGAAAGCTTAGTTTAGTACCAATACAATAAATGTGATAATGTTTGAATGTATGTCTGATTTAATTTATTTTTATCTATCACCATCATGTTGGTTTGATGTTGGAACCAAAGAACAGGTAGTGAAACTCATTCCACCTTATTCTAAATCTGAAGTTATTACCGTAATAAAGCTCATGTCATCCCGTTCCAACATGCAATGTTAAAAGGGGCTGGTACGAATGTTGTCCCGGGTGATTTGTAATAAGAGAGTTAAATAATACAACAGCTATCTGTGGATACACACATATATATGTATTATAAGTAAATATTTACAAAAAAAAAGTATTATAGTTATATATTTGTAATCCCACTGTTGGTTCTGATATCTTTAACACAGGTGCTTGAGCTAGCTATCTCGGAGTCAGATCTATGTATGTGATGTTGTGAAATATTTATAAACAGAAGACCGGCGTGAAGCAGCGCCTGCGCTGTGTTTCGCTGTGTGAGTGAGGTTACCGGAGGCCCAATGGGGGCGAAGGGGAAAAGGTTGGCAGCGCGCTTGTGACTCCACTGGTGTTGCGGGTGTCCATGGGCGGCGGAATGGACAACATTTCAAAATTTATAAGCTCTGAAACAAAAAATACCAATTCTTTGTTTACTTTTCCGCTGCTCGAATATTTATTTATTCATTTTTTATATTGCTTATTTACTGAGAAAAAAATTAAAAACTAAAAAACGTAAGATGACGTCATCGGACGGCAGAATGTAAAATATTTCTTTGCTTAGCACATTATAGTTTTAAATTTACGTAATGCCAAACCCATGACATGTAACTGTCAAAAAAAAAAGACAACTTGTCAACGTTGAATGTATGAATGACGTTGACAATGTTGACACTAGTATTATTTACCTTTGACAGTAGTACCTTTTTTTTATTAAAACAATGATAAGCATAGGAATATCGCTGTATTCAGCCGTCCGATGACGTCATTTGGCGCTTACGTCTATTTAGAATAAAAAGAATTTCAATAATTATTTTATGCATGAAAATGGACAAATATATATTCGAGCAGCAGAAAAGTAAACAAAGAATTGGTATTTTTTGTTTCAGAGCTTAGCAATTTTGAAATGTTGTCCATTGCTTCCCATCAGGTGATCCGTCTGCTCGTCTGCCACCTCTCATATAAAAAAAAAGACTGTAAAATTAAGTATTAACCTCTGCAATATTGCCTAATCTTCAGGAATGGGAAGAGAAAGCCAGTAAAGCGAAAGAAGAATACAACGTCGCGATGCAGAAATACAAAGACAGCGGCGCCGCAGACGAGTTCAAACAGAAGAAGAAGCAAGCAGAGAAGGAACGCAAGGCGAGCGAGAAGAAAGCCAACAAGGTACAGACAGACACACGTCAGGTTACTACAACTGTCGAAATTCCTCAATTGATATTGAACCGAACGTGTTTGAGATTGCAGCCGTGGCAGGCCCCCACAAGGTGGACCGACGATCTGGTGAAGATCGCGGGAATACATTGGATGCGGGCGGCACAGGACCGATCTGTGTGGAGAACATTGGGGGAGGCCTATGTCCAGCAGTGGACGTCTATTGGCTGAAATGATGATGATGATGATGTGTTTGATATTAAGTTGAGAATCGAATGAAGAAATTTGACAGTTTTGTATAAAATATATAACATGTATGCCACCGTCACTCTTAGAAATGTTTTTAAGGTAACGGGTAGGGCACACTAGCGACGCCAATTGATTTAAATTGTTAGCAACTAAACCGGATATCTTTTTAACAATTTCGAAGCTGCAGCCGCTCGGAAAACAATTATACTATTTATTTAGTACTTATAACGAAAACCGTTACTTATGGCTGTTAATCCAAATTTCGAGTGCAAAAATAGATCAAAAAGTAGTGCTAAATAATTAAATAATATATTATAGACTCCCGCTCTGATATTGTCTGAAATACCTAGATCTTGTTTAGTAACTAACAATTTAAATCGATCGTTGAGTTAGGGCTACCCGTCGCCTTAAATAAATACGTTTCATTAGCCATTTCCATATTAGAAATAAGTAGCTTTACTCACTAAAGAAAACATCCATCAATACAAACTTGCGCAATAAATATGTATAAATGCTTATGTTCCAAAACCGCATTTATTTTAAAAGTAAATGGAGCTGAGATAAATAGCATATATAACTTTGTAATCTCATATATTTATATGGTACTACCAAGTTAGCAGTTCGTTTATGTAGAACAATATATTGTTTTACATGATTAGAACTTCTATTTCTGCTAGTATTGCCTTAGAGGTAAGTAGACGTGCAGCGGCCACCCAGAAATAATATATTATTGATATATTTTGATGCAAAGCATTAGTAACCCGACACAGGTGTGATTGTTTATTTCTAACATGATTGTAGAAAATTTTTATCTATAAAATTGTATTATATTGAAAGACGCCCGCGTCCAAGAAGCCGAAGCCCAGCAACGCGGGCGCCGGCTCCGGCGGCAAGTTCACCAGCAAGGAGTACATCGAGGACGACGACTCCAGCTCCGACTCCGACGGCGACAAGAAGGACACGAAAGATGTGAGATAGATAGATAGATAGATACTCTTTATTGCACAACATACAAAACTTAAAAGCTAGGTATACAGATATACAATGTACAATTTAGTGTATCTTTTTTTTATGTGATAGGTGGCAGACGAGCAGACGGATCACCTGATGGTAAGCGATTGACACCGCTCATGCACCACCGCGATACCAGTGGAGTCACAAGTGCGGTGCCACTCTTTAAATCCCACTTTCCCCCAAATTGGGCCTTCGGTACTCTCACTTTCGCAGCGAAAACACAACATAGTGCTGCTTCACGCCGGTTTTCTGTGAGGCCGTGGTATCGGCCACTCGGTCATTCGGCCGTGGTTTCCGAATTTAGTGTTGTAACAAATAACATATCTAGGGAAAAGTAAGAAAGGGCATCTCTATAGACGCGATGTTCCGTATGTTTAGCCCAAGATCACATTAAAACCCAAAATAATTATTATGTGAAGAATTAAATATTTCATAAATCAAGATAAAAAAACAAACAAGTTGTACTATAGCTAACAGCAACAGTCAGTATACAAACAATATTTTATTTGAAGCTCATAAAACAACTAGAAAAACTTCATTTCATTCGTATAAATAACATATACCTATATTATGCCGCCTTCATAATATTCGAAATTACTTTTTAATTTGTCTATACTTAATACATACTTTAACTCAATATATATACAAATATTAATTAAATTTGTAAGAGTATTAGATTTAAACATGATGTATGGTGCATTCTGAAGCGATCTCTGTTTTCTGTTGTAAGTAACTTGTATGTGAAATATGTATTTTGTTAGGTATCCGCAGAATATCAGCGTCGAGCCTCTGTGTCTCGACAAATAGCTGAGCGGGGACCTTTTTGGCGCCACTTAGAATTTAGATACCTAGATTAGGATTAAATTAATTAGAATGTATAGATTTTGTTATCTGTATTTTTGGTGCCAAATAAACCTTTTTCTATTTCTATTTCTATTTAAACTGCAAAATGTATGAATAGCTGTCGGTATGGCAGCATCTGTTTACATATTTACCAAACTGAAAAAATTCCTCGTCGCCACAGAGCAAGGAGAGCAAGAAGAAGGCGAAGAGCTCGTCATCGGAGGCGGAGGCGTCCGGCTCGGGCTCTGGCTCGGGCAGCGACTGAGGCGCTCCGGAAGGCGCCGTCCGCCAGCTCATGTAGGGCTTCCCGGCTGTCCGGCGTCCACCACGCGTCGGCGTTCGCCTGTGGAGACCGACCGTGTGGCCGACTAGATTCTGGCGACGTGCCCGGGCTCCCCCTTAGGCTAGGATTAGGGTATAGATGTACCTATATTCAGTGATCGGAATAGGTAGTGCAATTTAGGGTCAACGACCTCAAACATTACATTAGTATGGATAGGCCCGCGGGATTGCGAGATTTCGGAAATGTTCTATACGTGTAAATTACATTTTCTCATATCAGAAATCAAAAAATAACACAAGTATTTGAGTACATTAAATGTTACATTTAGTATAAGCGAGTTGCTTATACTAAATGTAACATTTAATTTACTCAAATACTTGTGTTATTTTTTATCGAAATTTTCATCCATTTGTAAGCGCCATTGGCGTGTCCATATTAAGATTTCGTCAAAACTTGCACACCTAAATCCGATCAGTGCTAATATTAGTAGTCTCCTTTAGTAATTGTTTCAGTTGATATAGGACCGGTTTCTAAATTGAGAATTCGAAGTTAAGCACGATTCGAGCACAAAATGTGACAGTTGAAATATGACTAAACAAGTCGTGCTTAACTTTAAATTCTCAATTCAAAAATCGGCCCTTAATATCTAAATGGCGAAATTTACAAATCCATCATTAGACCTCTTGCCCTGTATGTTATGTAGTTAAGAAGACGGATGAAAGGCGATTGCAAACGACAGAGATGAGATGTGTGGCGTGACGAATGAAAAAGGAAGACATACTGCGCCGACCTGGGAACAGGGCAAGAGGATGATGATAATGAATATCAAGGATTATCGAGTTGCTGTTATTAATCTGATATTGTGATGAAAAGATAATTTGTATTAGTTTAACAAAAGAGGTTTGTATAAAAAAATGTGTTACCTAAAGCATGTAGATAAGTACATATCGATCATTATAAAATCCGATACTGTTACTTTTTTACGAAGCTACAGCTTTGGGACCCAACCATATATCATTGTGAAATGTCAATTTATACTCCCGTTGATGTCTTTTTCCGTCTGTCACGAATACAATGTTTGCCAAAAGGGAATTACAACTGAACAGATTACGTACAGTATAACATACATCTGAATGAAAATAGGTGGTAGATTTGTATGAAAATTATGAATGTTGTCAAAATATATTAGTTAGAAATAAAATAAGCAAGAAAATTTAATTGGTTAACCATAAGATTGAAAAACTTGTACCCTCTACCTACTGAAAGAATTTATGATTTGAAGATTCTGTATTACCAGTTTGTATGAAATAAATGTGATAATTTTATAATTCATACCCAATAATCAGATCAGTGTTGTAGAAATGTTTATTAATGTTGACAAATTGAATTGTAAATACAAAATTTGATTGTGATGATATGTTAGTATTAAATGATAGACCTTTCCGCTCATTGAGTCTGACTTTGTTAATTCAAAGGTAAAAATAAGCCAAAAAGGTCCACAGTTGCCAGTGTTGCCAACTCGGTCCCATGATTTTGGGCTAAGTGGAGTCTCAAAAAGGGCCAATATGGTCAAAATAGGGCTAAAAAGTTTTGTTAATTATTTATTTTTCGAAAATTGAAGAATAAAATACACTTAATAAAAAAACAGGCGCGACGTGGACAGGTGGCGCGACAGAAAATAGCGAGATGTCTCAGGAACGGCGAAGCTCGCCGCAAATTGAATTTAAACGACGCTCCGCCGTACTCATAAGGGCCGAATAAGCATAAACAGAATTATAGATCCGGCCCCGAAGGGGCTAGGATAAGTTGGTTACACTGACAGATGCTGGGTATTGATAACAACGATTAAATGTAGTTTTCATACATATAAAACCATCATAATATTAAAGCTTTCGTGTGTTTTGTTGCATGCGTCTATTATCATGTATGAGGCGTACTCTAGATGTGAATTAAATAGGTTCTGAGGACTATTCCCAATTTTTGATGTTTGGCTAGTGGCTCTGCCTGAACGTGTGAATAGTAAATAATGTTCTAGGCCCTGGTGATTGTTTGCTTATAGTTTTTGATTAAGATTAATTATTAAGACATTTACTAAAAAGCTTCTGTGAAGTATATAACACGAATTGTTATAAGACTTAGTTATAGCTAGTGTAAAAATATATTATTAATTAAAATGTAACGCATGTGTGTTGTAATTTGGAGTCATCGTCATCGTCAGCCCAATTAAGTCCCCACTGCTGGGGCACGGGTCTCCCTGAATCACATGAGGGGTAATTGCCATACTCACCACGCTTGGCAGACGGGTTGGCGAGGGTTCGATATAAATGCAGAGTTTTCCTTCTCCCCAGAGAAGGAAAACTAATTGAATGATCTTGCTAGCAGCCTTACCTTAGTCGCCTTTTACGACACCTCGGTAAGAGTGAGGGTGGCCTATTCTACTCTGTGGAGTACCTGTCTACAATACAGTTTATTTTGTGTCCAGTGGGTGTAGATACGGGGTGTCCCGTAAATAATGGATTTTCTGTTGTCTGATATCACAAGCTATTTGGTACCTACGGAATCTTGACAATGTAGGTATGAGATGTATGAATTTATTTATTTACAATCACCCGTAATAGGCCTCTATGACTCGTGATGCCCCTGCAATGTTCCCCTGGGGATCACGAGTATTTCGCAATCGCTCGTTGTTCCCACCGCTTCACACTTGACGAGATAATTAATATCACATATCAGTGGTAACTTGTTACGGGGTATGGTAAAGGACGGCATCCTAAGTCTATGGGTAAACCCCGTCCGTAAGCGAAGTGGCGTCAACATAGAATGGACGCCAAGTGCTATCATTTTTAGGGTTCCGTAGCCAAATGGCAATAAACGGAATCCTTATAGATTCGTCATGTCTGTCTGTCAAATTTTGTGGTCCCCATATAGAACTGAACCTTTTTTTTTTTCATTAAACCCATACGTGTTTTCCCATTGTCCGATTAAGGGTTAAAAATGATGTTGAGGTTTTCAATATATATTTTTTTCTTAATACTATTGTGCAAGAGGCGCTCTCAAAGTGGTAAAATGTGTC
Source organism: Marasmia exigua (assembly GCA_019059595.1). Lineage (NCBI taxonomy): Eukaryota > Metazoa > Arthropoda > Insecta > Lepidoptera > Crambidae > Marasmia > Marasmia exigua. The sequence goes on from CM032472.1 coordinate 19,557,488, forward strand.
CCGTCCCCAAAAAGCATGAGTCATGTTTATGAAACTAAAAAAATATAACATCACATACATTTATCTGACTCGGAGATAGGTAGCTCAAGCACCTGTGTTACGGATATCAGAAACAACAGTGGGATTACAAATATATACATATTTTACATTTACAATACTTTTCTATGATATACATTACGACGAAAACTAACAACGAAAATTGGTTTGAAGTAGATCTAGTAAGTAGTTTTTTTTTAATGCGTTATAGGTATACCGTAAATCGCAATTTACCTTCCATTTAGTCAACTCAATTGTTTTACCTACATTTAAATAGATAATATCTTACTTGCTGCTACTAAGCCCTTCATGGGCGAGTCCGACTCGCACTTGGCGGGTTTTTTTTACCAGTTACAAATGAGGGTGTTCTTCACAAATCAAAAAGCGCATTGTAGAGCACCATTATCCATTAACATTAAATTTTGAGCTTTATTTTCATAGACACAAGGAATTTAAACATTTTTGGCACATTTCTCCTTTGTTCTAAATCATAAGAAAGCTAAAAGTAAGATAATAATAGCCTGGATACAATAAAGGGACCGTGGCAAATGAACGAAATGTGTCAGAGGTTTGTGTGCGCAGTGTTTTGTGCGCCGGTTGAGATGCAAGGGTCGCGCGCGGGTTCGATTCCCGCACCAACACAAATGTTTGTTGATGAAACATATTTGTGTTGGGTCTGGGTGTTTGTGGTACCTTCGTTTCGTTTCGTTTAAAATATTAACTGACTAGCTTTAGCGGTTCTTGAGTTAGTCTCGTAATAGGGAATTGGCTAAAAAAATCGCAATTTTTGGCCCCCTTAAATATTTATTATATTTTGATTAAAGTATTTCTTGTTGATGCGGCAAAAGAAATAGTTTCTGAAAATTTCAACTGTCTAGCTATCGCGTTTCTTGAGACAAAGTACCTGGAGACAGTCGACGGGTTTTTTGTATGGATGTTGTTTGTTAGTAAGTTATTTGTCGTTAGGCTGCGTTTCCACTGAAGCGACTGAGCGGTGCATGAATTGACCAATCACTACGCTCGAAATATCCGAGCTTCAATGAAAACAGGACGAGCGGAGCAGAGCTGAACGTATTGCCATAAAAAACAGCGAGCTGATGCCGACGGAGGTCGTGGGAGAGCAGCGGAGAACAGCGTGGTGGTGGTGCTGCGCGGAAAAGTGTGTATAGTCACAGTATATCCAGTAAGGCAAGGCTAGCCAAACCGAGGCACGCGGCTCATGAGCGGCCCGCCAAGGCATTTGAATTTGGCCTTTTTGCCATGATTATGACATAACTGACTAACAGACAAACACGCGCGCGTTTATTATTATAAAGCTTACCTATACGTGCTGTTACGTATGCTCTTTCTAAGAGATTAAGTGTAACTGACCATAAACATCAGCAAAAGGGAGATCAGCAGCGTCGTGGCGCGCACCGTACCTTCGACATTATGCTGAGCGGAGGCCTATTTTAGGTGCCTACTGTTTTTTACTGTATGTTCCTACTGTACCGTATCGTATAAATTTAAGGTGCCTAATAAATATAAGATAAATCTTATCAATACTCCGCTCCGCTCCAGTAGAAATATTCACCACTTTTTGCCGCTCTTCTCCGCTTCAATGAAAACGCAGCGGCAATAGAAACAACATAAATTTTGAAAATTTCAACTGTCTAGTTGAAACGGTTCTTGAGATACCTGCAGCCTGGAGGCAGACATACGGACATCGAAGTCTCAGTTATAGGGTTCCTTTTTAACCTTTGGGTATGGAACCCTAAAAAGTTTACACTCGAATATAAGGATGCCATTCTTAATAACAATAATTCCCTTTTACCCTGGGCGCGAAAAGGCACCCTAATGCGACCCAAGCTGTGTCCCGAACCCCGCCGAAAGTACGCGGGGTACCGTACAGTTCGACAGGCTGGCTGGCTTTTTTATAAAGGCGCGGGCGCATGTATGATCGTAAAACCCGAAGGGACTTGCCTGCCGCCCGATCCGCTTGCGATAGGTTAGGGGCATTAGCGTGCATTACTGTATCTCGTAATTTAATGCTGTTACCTAATTTTAGTGTTCCACAGGGTTATTATCAAATAATTCTTCTGCCTGAACGATTTAGTGCTTGATTCGACATGAGCTGTCCATAAATTGCAAAAGATTTCTAAAAAAATATTAACCATTTACCCATGTTGCTTCAGAATATTCTTGAAGATTTCAGAATTATAATTCTACTAAGTAGTACCAGTAGTAGGCATATAGATAGAAATCGCTAACTAAAGAAGTCGGTCATTAGTAGATTCATCGAACAATAAATTAAAATATGGGTTCGAATTTTCGAAATTTGATGAAACCGAGTCGAACCCCGCTTCCGGTTCCTTGACAACTAGGCACATACAGTCCACAAAGTACTTTAATAATGTTTTATTATAGGGTTATAGTACAGCAAACCAAAGTGTACAAAACTGTCAAACTTCTTCACTCGATTTTGACCATAATGTCAAATTTGTATGGTGCAATATCAATAGAAATTTGACAGATTGTGGTAACCTGATGTGTGGCTGTCTGTACCTTGAGGCCTGTAAAGCGTGCCGCCGAGCTCATAGAAATACGCACATCATATAAATTTAAAAAATTCAGAGGTGCCTACTCGAATTCGAACTTACGACCTCCCGTTCAGAAGACGTATCGTTATTTATCACGTTATGAGCAATTTTATAGTAGGCAATAAAACTTACCACCCTACACTTTTTACCCTAAATGACATAGTTACCCAAATTTACTGTATCAATTTTATTGAAAAACGCAGACTGTAGGAACACCAGGCAGGAGTAATATTGTTCTGTGAATTACACACCGTGTAGCTTCTACTAGTTCTACTATTTTGCGACGAGGCTGTTTTGGCTCAATTACACTGATACTAGGGATGTTCTGTATGTACAGACAGCTTACTATTGTCAAAAAACCAAACGTGTTTGCAAAACAGATTTGTCGGACTGTATGAATGTTGGTTGGTTGACTTCTTACTTACCTACACGCTATTCTATTTATTTTATTATCATCTACACCTTTACACCTGCCTACACTCACCTACACTACACAGGCCTTCTTGCTATCATAAGTAAGTAGGATTAAGAGGGAACGTAATAAGCATGTAGGTACTCTCTTCCTCTCTACTACGTAGGTCTAGCCTAGTTCAAAATTAAACATTCATTAGGAGGAACTTTTGATACCCATTCAATGTGGATACTGGATACAGTTTGTACCTAACTTTTCCTCTACTCGTGTCTCTTCGACAGCATACTATATAGTTGTTGTGAGTGTAATCTCCTAAATCTTAAATGTTGTGTTACCCAAGAATGTGTTTTATCTCACTAATCTTAAGCGCTAAGAACTTCACACCCTTATACCGAAAGAAATAAAAACTATTTCTCAGGTCCCCTTGAAATATCAAATCGTAAACAAACGTGTCTGCCTGCCATTCAAACGCTATGTTTTATTGGCGTCCCTTTCACGCTTACGTTTGCCGCGCTTTTTACGTTTTCAAATTAAACGTTGGCGGCATTTAAAATAAGGCGCGAGTTAATTTTGGTCGAAGTCTGGTAAGGGGAGCCTCCAAGCGACTGGGTCACATTTTGATATACTTATTAAATAAACATATAGGTGATAATTATTTCAAATATTTTTTTGAGTTTAGAGTAGCTTGAATCCTAGATTTCAATCGAAATCTCACCATATTTCCTAAGAAATATAACAAAATCGATTTGGGAAGTAAATGTATGGAGACAACGTTACTATTGAAATATGAGCGTTATTACCAGGCCACAAGATCTATTTTCCTATGAATTAGGCGATCAATACGTCACGGATATACGTAGTACAAGATGCTTCATTGCTGTTGTACGGTTGGTACTTGTGCGATATTCGACCAATCACAAGCGGTGTAGATGGCGCCATCCGTGGTGCCGACGCGAGACGGACGACCCCAAGCTTGCTTGTACTGGGAACATTTTGCTTCGAGCTCCATACATTTCTTCTGGTTCTCTAAGTATAGTTTGGTTGTGCATCAGTTTAATATTTTCAAAATTTTTGCTGGTAGGTAAGTCTAATTATTTTTCTAATTAAACTCGATTGTTTTAATGTGTGTTTTCGTATTTACTACGCTGTAATCTGTGACATTCGGTTTCTTTCCACGTTGGAATTAGCGTTCAAACATGGCTATAGGCATCTTCATACTTTCCTTAGTACGCGTGGGTATGGGTGAAGCCAAGGCGAAATTCAATATTTAATTTCTCGGATCTTTTCCTCTAGAGGTTAGAAACAGTTCTTCTACGATTGTTAGATCAATAATCATGGGATTATTTTGTAATTATGTCATCTTTACTTATTGCGTATTTTCAACACAAAACGTGAAAACAAAATGGCTCGTAGAAGCCAAGCCTAGGCCAGTGAACTCGTTATATGGGGCGATAACTAAATTCGATGTTTTTATACGTTTTATGCATTCTTTTCTATTATTTAAACGTAGATTTAGATGTATTTTTAATTGGATTGCATTATATCGTTCTAAATTACCTAGAAAACCGTTTCCCGCCAAAACGCCGCCCTAGTTGTGGCTTGTGCCAGCTTAGCGTTGTCCAACATTTGTGTTAAGTGTACAACATGTCCCCATAACCTGTTACCTAGCTATTTCCTGATGTTTTTATGTTTGTTACAGAAAAATAAGCTAAAATGACTGACAAACCTAAGCGTCCTATGTCAGCTTACATGCTGTGGCTGAACAGTGCTCGTGAGCAGATCAAAGCCGACAATCCAGGTCTGAGAGTAACAGAAATCGCCAAGAAAGGAGGTGAAATATGGAGATCTATGAAGGACAAGAGTGTACGTATATTTCTTTGAGTGTATCTTCTTTTAAAAATTTGTTCTTAATCTCTATCAAGTACCTAAGTAAATGCATATTTTATAAATCTTAAATTTGTGCAGGAATGGGAGGAAAAAGCTGCGGAAGCCAAGGAACAGTACACAAAAGATTTAGAGTCATTTAACGCCAACGGAGGTGGTGGTGAGGGTGGTGGCAAAAAGGCAACGAAACGAGGAAAGAAGGGCGCCAAAAAAGCGGCACCAGCTGTAAGTAATTGCATTATTTTTCTACAATCACACCTTATTCTGTCAAAACTTAAAAATTCTCTAAAATATATATTTTGCATTTGTAGAAGGCCAAAAAGAAGAAGGAAGAATCTGATGAAGATGAAGGTGACGACGATGATGATGATGTAAGCGAATGATCTCTCAACCAGCAAGACAAATTCTGTTCATATTGAATAATTTACTTGGACTTAATTTATTACAAAGTAAAATGGACTGACTTTCCAAAGTCTATGGCAGTTAACATTTTTTTTTTACTCTGATATTTACAGTTTTTGTGGAATTTTCAACCATAACCCAATTGTATTGTATCAAATTATTTGGTCTCTTGTATTGAAATTGTTAAATATTGGATTATGTTACTGTAATACTTAAGTTTTATAGTATTTATAGTAATCATTGTAAGATAACTGCAGAGTTTGGAAAGTTTCACCACAGGCTAGGGTCTAGATTTCTAAGCCTCAAAAAATAATGTTAAGTGTTAGCATGTATACACTGGGGAATTGTACAGTTAGCCCTCCCTTGATAAGTTCGCTGTGACTACTGGATGCTCACATCTGAGATGTACCTTTCTTGGTTTCATCAAAACTTGTATGTCTGTAGCTCTCCCAATATAGCTATATCATATTATTTTTGAAGCTGTGCTTTGAATGGAATATGCCATATTGTTTTTGTGTCAATGTTTGAATGAAATTAAGGACATATAACAGTTTTGGTCAAACTATGTACCAATTTGTAAAATTAGAGACTTCATGAAATATGTAACTTACTGTTAATAATTAAACCTACCTCTTCACTGTAAATTTCTTTGTTGATAACGGTACCAAACTTAAAACTAAGAACAGGCAGAGCGTAAGTGTTAGCGACTTGCGTTGAGCAATTTATGTAACTTAGGAAATTGACATGTATGTTGTATTTTTAGTTAGTTAATAGGTAGGTTTTCGATGTGATTTGTCTCTCAAATTTTACATTTGTGTTATTTTGTAAATGAGAATTAGCATTCCTCATGTCAATACGGATTTTACATGTTCAATAAAGTAATTTCATAAATATATTTTTCATTTATACAACTAACATACAAAGCTTTTGCACTCGCGCGGCTTCGCTTCCCATAAAAGTACCTAGATAGAGCCAAAAAAACCGCCGTTCATTTACTGCTGCAGTCTCCTTTAGAGCTTTTTGCTATAGAACTTCTCTTTTGGTGGATTCTAAAGATATCGGGAAGTGGAGGATTAAACCACAAAAACCTCCCTGTTCCTTACAAGTAGGTACATAGGTCAGCAACATAAAAAATCAGTTTCCGAGAAAGCCTGACAAAGTATCTTCTACTTAGTTTGTGCCTGACAAACACGAACACTACGATGATTGAATGACATCACAACGTAGGTCTCCCTCCCCCGTCTGAAAATTTTATGATATGTAACCCAACGTGTGGTTGTAAATAGCATAAAACATGAGTTGATCATAGTACTAGACTAGATAGGCTATCATCCATCACCATTGAGGTAAATAAATAGTTACCTCAATCACGACCAGTCTACTCTTCAATATCAATATTTAGTTACCCTCAAAATAAGGTAATGTAGGTACCTACCTACCTTTAGAATAGGGAATCTCTTCTCAAAGGTAGTACCTACATACCGTCGTTGAAGTTCTAACACCACGTAGGTACAAAGAGTAGTATTACCACGTACCTAAGTATTTTTTTGGCAGTTTTGACATTTTATTTCCGGTATATAATACTACCTAGGTATGTACTCTTTGATTTTATCCCATTCGATAGACGCGTCATTTCGCCCAATCAGAATTAAGATACCTACTACCAATAAAAACCTTTATAATTACGAAAAAGTAACAGCACGGAAGTCATAAAATGACCTAGGTACGCTTTGAGTTGAACATACGTACTACCTGTGCGGATAAAGAATGGGATCATAAATGGCGGCGCATCTATTCACTTCTCGCTCGCCCAATATTTGCGTCTATACTCGCACTCGTGGGTGTGCGAGCGAGAAGTGAATAGATGCGCCGCCATTTCTGATCCCATTCTTTATCCGCAGAGGTTGTAAGTCACAATATTTTTTTTATTAATTTATTGGTGGCGGTTATGGCCTTTTGAAGCCATTCGTTAAAGACTTGGAACACGGATCGTCTTTTTTTTTCACACAGAATATTCAGTTGCGGCCATCAAAAACCTTTTAAATGTTGAAAAGGTAACAAAACGAAAGTCAAATGCTAATGAAAATAGCACGTAAGTCTCGGATCAGTAGCTTGCCTGAAAAGTTGCTTAAAATGAGTTACGTAGTGTTAGAACTTGAACGACGATACCTACCTATATAATGTTTAAATTATAGCTACACATCAAAGTACCTATACTATATACAGTACCTATACAAAACTGTCAAACTTCATTCGATTCTAAGGTGCACTAGCGACGCCAATTGATTTTAATTGTTAGGTAGTAAATCGGACCCATTTTCCCAAAATCCAGAGATGCATATTCTGAATCGGACCACGGTTCTTATCCACTGAACTACCAAAACAAAATCTTACTTTATTACCTACACACATAGAATAATAACAATAATTTTATGCCTACACATATTTAAAAAAAATTAACAAGCTTTTTACAGCAGTTTTGACGTTTGGATGGAACAAAATATTTTCATACAGATTTCGAAAAAAATATAAAAATTTACTTCGTTTTAGTTAGATACCTACTTAGACAGTGTTAAATTGTCTAAGGGTAGGTACCTACCTACCCATCGTTTAACACACATTTATAAATAAGACCTTTTAAAATTAAGTTAACATTTAATAAAATATTACATTATCAGAATTGTCCCCTTCCTTGATTAATCGTTCCCCTGTTTACATCAGTTCATTCTACTCATTCATTCCCTACATTCATTCTATTTATTGAAGAATGACCGAGGTTAGACCAAGAGAGAAGACTGATAATGCAAATGTGGGAAAGAGATAAAAACCAAACAGAACGAAGTTTGCGAGCGGCTACGCGCCCTACTAAACACCACGCCACAAGGAACAAATTTTGCTTCGAGCTCCAAGCTATTTCTTCTCGTTCTCTGCGTCCACAGTTTGGTTGTGTGTACCGAGTTTAAAAATATTTCAAAATTTTTGCCATCAGGTAAGTGTAATCATTTTTCAGATTAAACTCATTTGTGTTCTAATATTTAATTTTAGTTATGTAAGTGTTATTCGTGGGAATATTTTTCTTTCCTCGTTAAAATTGGTGTTTAAACATGGCTATAGGCATCGTCGTACTTTCCTTAGTACGCGTGGGTATGGGTGAAGCCAAGTCGAAATTAAACAATTAATTTCTCGGATCTTTTCCATTGGAGGTCAGAAACAGTTCTTCTACAACTGTTAGGTCAATAATCATGGCATTATTTTGTAATTATGTCATCCCTACTTATTGCGTATTTTCAACACAAAACGTGAAAACAAAATGGCTCGTAGAAGCCAAGCCTAGGCCAGTGAACTCGATATATGAGGCGATAACGATTTTCATTATTTTCAAAGGATGTTAACTTACTTTTTTATTGTTTTAATCGATTTAATAATTTATTTTTTATTTGCCTAAGGTTCCTAACTGTAAATAGGCCAGAAAAGGATTTCCCGCCAAAACGTCGTCCTAGTTAGGCTTGTTCAAAGCTGGCGTCGTCTAATAACACTCGTTTTAGCGTGCGGCATGGCCCCTATAACCTGTTGACTAGTCTTAATTATTTTCATTTGTTTTCAGGAAAAAAGTTAAAATGACGGACAAGCCCAAGCGTCCAATGTCAGCCTATATGCTGTGGCTAAATAGTGCTAGAGAGCAGATAAAGGCGGATAATCCGGGGTTAAAAGTAACTGAAATCGCGAAAAAAGGAGGCGAAATTTGGAGATCAATGAAGGACAAGAGTGTATGTGATAATTTTATTGTTTACTTACATACCGATTTTTTGCTTTTTTATTGCAGGGGGGGAGGGGGGTATGGTTATGGCGGCGTCGTGGGTATTTTTTAAGTTTTTAATATTCTTTCAGGTTTGGGAGGAGAAAGCTGCGAAAGCCAAGGAGCAGTATACTAAAGATCTAGAGTCATATAACGGTAGTGGCGAGGGTGGTGGCAAAAAGGCACAAAAGCGCGGGAAGAAGGGCAAGAAGGCATCACCAGCTGTAAGTACCTATAACCTATACTAGACTTCCACAATAGGTATTTAATTAAAATTATAAGGATTTTACTGCAATGTAAAATCTAAACTGAGTCACTAATAATAATGACCATTAGGAAATTCAAACTTTGTTTAGTTACTAGGTTCTTTTTTTTGTAGAAGTCTAAGAAGAAGAAGGAGGAATCTGAAGAAGAGGATGGTGACGAGGAGGAAGATGAAGAAAGCGAATGATCTCCCAACCCTGAAGATAATTCTGTTCACAATGAATAATTTACTTGGACTTAATTTATTACAAAGTAAATAATGGACTGACTTTCCAAAGTCTGTATAGCAGTTCACAATTTTTATAACTATGATACATAAATATTTGTAGATTTTGAAACATATTGATCATAATATTGACTTTGTGTTTCACTATTTTGCAACATATTTTTTGTAGCATAAATAGTAATGATTCTTAACTCCTGCAGAATTTGGAAAGTTTTTACCGCAGGATAGGGTCTAGGTTTTTAAGCCTAAAATAATGTTAAGTGTTAGCATGTATACACTGGGGAATTGTACAGTTAGCCCTCCCTTGTTAAGTTCGCAGTGACTTCTAGATGCTCACTCCTGATACCGGTTTGATAGAACTTGTATCTGCAGCTCTCCCAATTTAAGTAATTTTTGAAGCTGTGCTTTGAATGAAAAAAATTGCCATTTGTATTACATATGTCGAAAGTTTTGAATTTATGGAAATAAATTTGAGAAACTGTTAAAGTACCAATGTGTAAAATTGGAGATTTGATGGTATCGGAGATGTCTTTCATACTGTTATTACTCTTATACCTCTCGATTGTATACTGTCTTTATACAGTACCTAATTTTATATAAGAACAAATAGTGACTTGTGCTGAACAATTTTAAGAAATTGATTACATATTTTATAAGTTTTCGACGTGATTTTGTCTCTCAAATTTTACATAGTTATTTTGTAAAAGTGAATTAGCATTCCTCATGTCAATGGATTTACATGTTCAATAAAGTAATTTCATACATAATATTCTATTTTTCAATTTGTCTTTTATTTGAGCTGCTGCACTCTTAATCTTGCTGGATAATCGGTTGTACGTGAGTCATTGATCGATTATAGAGTATCTTCTACTTAGTTCGTGATTATCCACCAACCGTTTGAGGTCAATCATACTATATATATCACATTTTTCAGGTGATATCCGTAATTTTTTTTTCATATCGAAATCCCCCAGAGATGGACAACATTTCAAATTTTTAACATGTCCATATTGTTTTTTTATATGAAAGTAGACATAAAATGAACAGACCCATATTTTTTCTTTTTTCAAAATTTGTCCATTTTCATGCATAAAATAATTATTTAAATTCTTTTTATTCTAAATAGACGTAAGCACCAAATGACGTCATCGGACGGCTGAATACAGCGATATTCCTTTGCTTATCATTGTTTTAATAAAAAAAAGGTACTACTGTCAAAGGTAAATAATACTAGTGTCAACATTGTCAACGTCATTCATACATTCAACGTTGACAAGTTGTCTTTTTTTTTTGACAGTTACATGTCGTGAGTTTGGCATTACGTAAATTTAAAACTATAATGTGCTAAGCAAAGAAATATTTTACATTCTGCCGTCCGATGACGTCATCTTACGTTTTTTAGTTTTTAATTTTTTTCTCAGTAAATAAGCAATATAAAAAATGAATAAATATATATTCGAGCAGCGGAAAAGTAAACAAAGAATTGGTATTTTTTGTTTCAGAGCTTAGCAATTTTGAAATGTTGTCCATTGGGGTCGGAGCCCTATTCTCGGGACGTGCGATAAAATGTATTTTTCTGTAATGTCACTTTTCCAATGTCGTATGAAAATGTCACAAAAGTAAAAAAACTAATCTCGTGCCCATGCGACAGTAAAAGTCACTTCCATAGAGAATATGGCCCATATCATTTCCGCTAATGCGTTCCATTTTGTTGATTGACACAAATATACAATCGAGAAATGTTTATTGTTTAAGTATTAATTCAACACTTTCTAGCATTTTTATATCAACAGTCAAATTTATGTTTGTATAACATCATAATTATCATAACTGCTTTAAAATAAGATCAAAAAAGACGAAATAGAAACTTGATTTTAAGAAATTGTAATTCCGTTACACCGACCGAAAGCCAAAAGATTTGTTTTTAGTCTGTGGCAAAAAGACGCGTTAAAAGAAAAAAATTAAATAAAGAATTTTCTTTACACTGTTTTTATTACTGAGATAAAAAGGCTTAATGACGAATATTTAAAGGCTACATACCTTTAATGTGATACTGGTGAAAATGAGTTCCAAGTAAAGAAAATATAAGAAAATTTAAAAATCTTAGCTAAACAATCGTTCACACAGAGAATCAATCATCTTCTTAGTTTGTGAATTTAAACTTGTTATGTGATTTGAACATTAAAACGCGAAACGACTCAAACGTCATGTTGAATTGGAGAAAAATCACCGTGATACTTCATATCGTATGGTCAAGACCACACGATACGTATCGCACGAAAATATGTGACATATGTCACCATTCGACATCGCGATAATAAGTAAAAACGTTTTCATACGATATCCGCCATGATTTGTTGATATATGTCGAATGATGATAAATGTCACGAGCCCGAGAATTGGGCTCCTGTAATGTCACTTTTCCAATTTCGTACAAAAATGTCACAAAAGTCAAAAACTCTATTCTCGTGCCCAATGCGACAGTAAAAGTCACTTCCATAGAGAATGTGGCCCAGATCATTTCCGCTAACACGTTCCATTTTGTTGATTGACACAAATATACAATCGAGAAATCTTAATGTTTATTGTTTAAGTATTAACTCAACATTTTCTAGCCTTTTTATATCAACAGTCATTTTTATGTTTGTATAACATCATAATTATCATAACTGCTTTATAATACGATCAAAAAAGACGAAAAAGAAAATTGATTTTATGAAATTGTAATTTGAAATTAAACGTTGAATTGGAGAAATATCACCAAAATCACCGTGATACTTCATATCGTATGGTCAAAACCATACGATACGTGTCGCACGAAAATATGTCACCATTCGACATCGCGAGAATAAGCAAAAACGTTTTCTTACGATATCCACCATGTTTTGTTGATATATGTCGTATGATGATAAATGTCACTAGCCCGAGAATATTAGAAATACGCACATAGAAGATTTGAAAAATCTAGAGGTGCATACTTCGATCTGAACCACGACCAAAGAATACATTTACTCACGACCCCCCGGATGGGAGGCGCGTTCCGAATCCGAACCACTGATCTAGCACAGCTTAAAAAAATCAGTGTTAAATTGTCTCAGTAGGGGGGGCATTCTACATTATTTTTCTATAGGAAACTTTTGCCACACGTGCCAAATAACCGTAGGGCGACTTTATAACGCGCTGACCATAAAGTAAGATAATAATAGTCCGGGACTATAAAATCCGGGACCCAATTCTCGGGACGTGCGATAAAATGTCGTATTTTCTGTAATCTCACTTTTCCAATGTCGTACGAAAATGTCACAAAAGTAAAAAAACTCTATTCTCGTGCCCATGCGACAGTAAAAGTCACTTCCATAGAGAATATGGCCCATATCATTTCCGCTAATGCGTTCCATTTTGTTGATTGACACAAATATACAATCGAGAAATCTTAATGGTTATTGCTTAAGTATTACTTCAACATTTTCTAGCCTTTTTATATCAACAGTCATTTTTATGTTTGTATAACATCATAATTATCATAACTGCTTTATAATACGATCAAAAAGACGAAAAAGAAAATTGATTTTATGAAATTGTAATTTGAAATTAAACGTTGAATTGGAGAAATATCACCAAAATCACCGTGATACTTCATATCGTATGGTCAAAACCATACGATACGTGTCGCACGAAAATATGTCACCATTCGACATCGCGAGAATAAGCAAAAACGTTTTCTTACGATATCCACCATGTTTTGTTGATATATGTCGTATGATGATAAATGTCACTAGCCCGAGAATATTAGAAATACGCACATAGAAGATTTGAAAAATCTAGAGGTGCATACTTCGATTTGAACCACGACCAAAGAATACATTTACTCACGACCCCCCGGATGGGAGGCGCGTTCCGAATCCGAACCACTGATCTAGCACAGCTTAAAAAAATCAGTGTTAAATTGTCTCAGTAGGGGGGGCATTCTACATTATTTTTCTATAGGAAACTTTTGCCACACGTGCCAAATAACCGTAGGGCGACTTTATAACGCGCTGACCATAAAGTAAGATAATAATAGTCCGGGACACCAGGAGCCCAATTCTCGGGACGTGCGATAAAATGTCGTATTTTCTGTAATCTCACTTTTCCAATGTCGTACGAAAATGTCACAAAAGTAAAAAAACTCTATTCTCGTGCCCATGCGACAGTAAAAGTCACTTCCATAGAGAATATGGCCCATATCATTTCCGCTAATGCGTTCCATTTTGTTGATTGACACAAATATACAATCGAGAAATCTTAATGGTTATTGCTTAAGTATTACTTCAACATTTTCTAGCATTTTTATATCAACAGTCAATTTTATGTTTGTATAACATCATAATTATCATAACTGCTTTAAAATAAGATCAAAAAAGACGAAAAAGAAAATTGATTTTAAGAAATTGTAATTCCGTTACACCGACCGGAAGCCAAAAGATTTGTTTTAGTCTGTGGCAAAAAGACGCGTTAAAAGAAAAAAATGGAATAAAGAATTTTCTTTACACTGATTTTATTACTGAGATAAAAAGGCTTAATGACGAATATTTAAAGGTATGTAGGTAATACTGATGAAAATTTGTTCCAATTAAAGAAAATTTAAAATTCTCAGCTAAACAATCGTTCACACTGAGGATCAATCATCTTCTTATGTTTGTGCAGTTAATTTAAACTTGTTATGTGATATGAACAACCAAACCTCAATAAACAACAAAACGCGAAACGGCTCAAACGTCACGTTGAATTGGAGAAATATCACCAAAATCACCGTGATACTTCATATCGTATGGTCAAGACCATGCGATACGTGTCGCACGAAAATATGTGACATATGTCACCATTCGACATCGCGAGAATAAGCAAAAACGTTTTCATACGATATCCGCCATGTTTTGTTGATATATGTCGTATGATGATAAATGTCACGAGCCCGAGAATTGGGCTCCAGAGATGTCCCGTGAAAAGCGCGCTTTAGTCGCCATCAACATTCAAATTCGAGCTTTATGTACATTGACACAAGGAATCCCAAATTTTTGTTGTTTTTTTTTCCGCGGGACTATCGTGGCGCGGACTCTGGGACTTCACTTTTTAATCTGCGACTTTATGTCAATCAAGTGTCTCAATCTTTCACACTACCTACTGTGAGACTAGGCCATAGTATGGACAGAATCCAAAGCCATAAAAACATTATAAAAAATAATGTTTCACTAATCATTCATTCCGCTCATTCATTTGAATGAATATATTGTCAAATGTCATGTCAATAATTTGTGAAAGTAGGTAGGTATGTAAACAAAATTAGTTTGAGAAAAATATCCTTTAAAATCACGTTTTAAAGGTACTAGAAAATATTTATTTCTTTAATATAATCCGTCCGGCTTGCCTGATAAGATATTTTTATGTATAAATAAGCACATAAGCAAAAGCTGTTTGGAAAAGTACCTTGTACTTTGAAGATAAACCCGGTGTTAGAATGTCCGTGGAGGGCAGCGGCGGTGGCGGAGGGTCGCAGGTGGCACTGGTGACGGGCGGCTACGACCACACCATAAAGCTGTGGCAAGCACACAGCGGGGTCTGCCTCAGAACCATGCAGCATCCCGATACGGTAACTTACATATCATGCCCTCAAACATTATCCGTTCATATAAAACCACTAATAAAAGAGGCAGTTCTTTTAAATAACATAGATTTCAATCAAAATGACCTTTCCAGCTAATTATACAAAATGCATATAGTAACATGATCAATTTCTGTTTGATGTACACTAATAATATAGTATATTATTTTCAGCAAGTCAATGCTTTAGAAATAACACCAAGTGGTCAAATGGTGGCAGCATGTGGGTACCAGCACATTCGGATGTACGATCTGGCCAGTGCTAACCCTGACCCAGTTATGAACTACGAGGGAGTCACTAAAAATGTGTCTAGAGTTGGTTTCCATGTAAGTTAAGTCCTATTTTAAAGTTTCTAATGTTTCAGTAAGAATGAAATAATACCACATTCTCTATTTCAGGCAGATGGTAAATGGATGTACACAGGTGGTGAGGATTGTACCGCTAGAATATGGGACCCAAGGTATTATAGAGAGACTTAATGTTGTCATATAATCTAATAAAAAATAATAATTCTCATGAACCTATATTATTGTCAGTGTCGCAGACCTGAGTCTTGTCTTATGTATGTTATACGACTCATAGTAATTGTTATTTAAAGTCTGTACATATTTCAATATCCCAAGATTGTATGTTTTATGTTATGCAACATTGTCAGAGCTGGACGGCAGTTGCAATGCCAGAGAATATTCCAAGTGCCAGCACCAGTGAATGCTGTGGTTCTGCATCCTGACCAGACACAGATTATGGTGGGGGACCAGAGTGGCATAATCCACATTTGGGACCTGCGGACAGATAAGAACGATCAATTGGTATGTTAAATGTAATAAAAAAAAACTTGTTTCCCATTAATTTTGTTACTCTGATGTATAATTACAAGAAAATTCAGTTTAAAGTGCCCAAGATAAATGTTTGTCTTTTACAAATAATCATGTGTTTATCCATCTTAGAATGAAAGCTCTAAACCAAAAATCTTTAATTTCAAAGTTCAATTGATTAGTGTTAGAATCATAGGGCTATCCTAAGTCTATGGTTAGAATAGCCCCTAAGTTCCACTTACTTAGATTCCAGAAGCTGAGGTGTCCATCCAGGACATAGCCATCGACCCTGAGGGCAAGATGATGGCTGCCGTGAACAACAAGGGCAACTGCTACGTGTGGTCGCTGGGGGGCTGCCCCCCGCGGCCCGTGCCGCGGCGCCAGCTCAGCGCGCACAACAAGTATGCGCTGCGCTGCAAGTTCAGCCACGACTCCACGTGAGTATCGCTACTATAGATCCCATTTTTAGGCAGCATAGGTACCAATTATATCACTTAAGGTGACACCACGACGATACTAGCGTTAGTTGATTTATATTGATTGTAGCGATTTTGACACATTTTAAAAAAATTAGGTACTTCAATGAATACTTATAAAAAATAAAAAAGCCTTTATTTCTAAATTTAAACAGTAAAAATTTTTAAGTTGTTATTTATAAGTATACATATTTAGAACCCTCTAACTAAGAGGTATAGGCCTCCTTCAGATCCAGGGGCCATCGATGCGCTAAGGCAGGCCAAGAAATTAAAATGGAGATGGGCTGGTCATGTGGCCAGACTCCAGGATGCGAGGTGGACAGCAAGAACCATGTCTTGGAAGGGTCCAGGAGGTGGATGAAAGAGAGGCCGGCCACTAGTGCGCTGGTCCGATGATATTGTCACCTTAGCGGGACCCAGCTGGATATGGAGAGCCCAAGACCGGATACAGTGGCGGGATCTGGAGGAGACCTATACCTCTTAGTTAGAGGGTTCTAAATGAATACTGATACTAAAGATAAATAAACCATTTTCCACCTTATTATAAATCGCGATCTAAAATTATTACCGTTCTAAAGCTCAAGTCATCTTGTTCCAAAACGCAATGTCAAAAGGGGCTGGCACGAATTTTGTTCCGGAACTATTCTTTGTTTGCGATTTGTAATATGGAGGGTTTAAGATTAACCAGTTTTTTCTTCCTACAAGTAATGATAATTTTCATAGTGGTCACTTTTAGCAATTATGAAAATGATTGTTACTAAAAGAAAGAAAAATATTTATTCAGTGTATAACAATAACATTAAACATTTAAAATAATGACAGTATACAGTAAAACACCGAAAAGGCACATACTATATACAGCATGTGTTGGGGTGTCGAGACACCTCGACGCTGGTATTCTGTATGTACCCATAGAAACAGCACTGCTATAAAAATAAATACAATAAACTAGTGTTGGTTTTATTATACATTACTCTTACATAGAATTATCATTATAATAATATTTCATATACCTACATCACAGACCTACGTGTGTACTAGTTGGAAGATTTTATAAAGGTGGGACTCAAACAATTTTAATACTTTTCTTTAACTTATAATTGAAATCCTTTTTAAAAAAAATGTTTTATTTTCGCCACAATCAACTGATGGCGCTTGTTTAGTCGCGGTGTCGCCTTTACTTCATGTGTTGGAAAATCTGAATCATGGTCCCAGAGATCCTACAGCGAAACTGTCCCATAACGAACTAAAATATACCTTGCATCGCATTCAAACATAAAAGTGGCGCGGTGAGGGCAGGTGTAGTAAGCTCATGACCGAGTTCCCTAAAACCGATAGACGAAATCCAAGTAGTTAAGTCGCACGATATCACAAAAATTGGGGGGCCTAAGCTGCCCGGAGCCATGGGCAGCTTAGGACCGAGTACATTGATGTAAGGGACAGGAGGCCTACCCTCAGCAGTGGTATACCGGGTGTGCTGCGGATACCGACAGTGCGGTTGATTGTGTTACGCAGCATGCTGGTGACGACGTCGGGCGACTGCTCGGCGCGCGTGTGGCGCACCAGCGACTGGTCGATGCTGCGCGAGCTGCGCCACGACACGCAGCGTTGGGTGTGGGATGCCGCCTTCAGCATTGATTCGCGCTACCTCTTCACCGGTAAGAAATTTATAGTTTCACTATTTAATATCTATCTATATATATTTTGATGGCAGAGTGCTTATAGGTAGGGGGTGACGTTCACTTTTCCAATCCGAGAATTTTTATTGAAAGTCTATTATAAAAATATTAACTATGTATTTTAAACTACGCCATATTACAGAATTTTGTCCAACATTTATAAGTAACAACAATGCCCCGTTGGTTAGTTGGTAATGGTTTAAGTACCGGCCCATGATCTCGGGGTCCTGGGTTCGATTCCCGGGTTGAGCAAAGGTATGTTTCGAACATAGCTCGGGTATGTGATCGCCAATACGCATTTGGCAAGCGTGGTGATTCAACGTAATCCCATCATGTTTGCGATAACTTGATTTCTATGATGGAGGGCTTTGCCCTGCTGATACTTCACTTATAATCAATTAAGACGGGAATTAACACCATGATATTATAAAGTACAATAATACTCACATATTTTGCTTGACGTTTCGGCTGCGTATAGTAGCCGTGGTCACAAACGGACTCCGTTTACATTATGGTGTATTTGACTATTTTTTTTATTTTTGTAATCAAAAGACCTCTCAATGATAGAAACATTGTTGAAAGAATTACTTGATTCTCATTTAAACTACCTGAGATATCACAACTTTAAAATCCCATTATTTTGGGCTAACCAAAAACGCTCCATACAAATGGCGACTAAGATGTGACACGCAAGTATTTTGTATGCATTTCATTTGAATTTTGTATGGTAGCTATATCAAATGTTTCGTTTATGTCAATGGTTCTATTATATAGTTGATGAAAATTGTGTGGGTTATTCAATGGTATAATTATTTTTTAATAACTTCATACTTTTAAAATGGACTTGTACATGAATCTTTGAATGACCATAAAACCGGCTAGACGGCTAGGCTATATTTTTATATGAGAATTTTTGCTATTGGCACATAATACATTTTGATAAAATATTTATATTTTGTAAAATCTCGAGCTTAGTCAAATACCCTATTACTTAAAGATTATTTATGTTGTCTATCTGTTTCTGTAAGTAACGATGTATGGCGACAGGTTCATCCGACAGCTACGCACGTCTCTGGGACGTGGAGAAGGGCACGCTGGAGCGGGAGTACTGCGGCCACCAGAAGCCGATCACCGCGCTGGCCTTCAGGGACCAGGCCGTGTAGCCCGCGCCCGCGCCATCCGCGCAGTCGCCACTCGCTTACTCATTATGACTGTGATTTGTCACTGCAATTGTAACTTGAATCAAATTGTGAGACAACAGTGAAAAATTAAAAAGTTGCAGTTGCTTGCATCAATTGTCTTATCAGGAGCCCAATTCTCAGGCTCGGAACATTTTGAAAACATGGCGGATGTCACATGAAATCCGTATAAAAAAAACTTTGTTTTAGTGATATATGTCGTATGATAATAAATGTCATGAGCCCGAGAATCGCTCGAATCGCTTGTGATATTTTTAGAACATGGCGGATATCACTTGAAAA
The DNA here is from genome assembly GCA_019059595.1 of Marasmia exigua. Taxonomy (NCBI): domain Eukaryota; kingdom Metazoa; phylum Arthropoda; class Insecta; order Lepidoptera; family Crambidae; genus Marasmia; species Marasmia exigua. The sequence goes on from CM032472.1 coordinate 19,577,179, forward strand.
CCATACAAAAAAGTTTTAGTGATATATGTCGTATGAAAATAAATGTCACGAGCACGAGAATTGGGCTCCTGGAATTAATACAACAAATAAATATTAAAGAAAACAACCCTAGAAGTGACTGGATGAAGGATATCCTACTTGACAATTTTATTTTATGTACAATAGTTAATGATTGATTTAATTAATTCACCGTGAATATTCAAAAATGGCAAGGTAGAATAGAAAAAAAAGCTATCCATCAACTACCTCAAAGGAAGTCAGCGATACTTCCTGGCTGAACTGCGGTTTAGCTGTTTGTTTGATATCAGATATTGTGACAAATGTATTGATTGATGTAAATATTAAAATATTATGTTTCATTTAGCCAAAGGTTGGCTGGACAGTATGCTCATAGTGATGGATAAGGAAATCTTCTTTTGTACATAATGTTTGAAACACCTGTTTCTAAGTTTTTACCTTAGTCCACCTTATTATAAATCATGATCTAATTCTAAAGCCACCTATACCTATATTACCTGCTGTATTTCCGAACCAATACGACCTGCAAACCTTCAAGAAAAGAGCGTATTCCTTTTTAAAAGGTCGGCAGCGCACTTGTGACTCCTCTGGTGTTGCACGTGTGCATGGGCGGCGGTAATCGTTTACCATCAGGTTATCCGTCTGCTCGTCTGCCCCCTATTTACAAAAAGTCATTACATTAGTTCCAACACGAAATGTTAAAAGAGAGTGGGACGAATTTTGTTACGGGAAAATCCTTAGTTCGCGATTTGTAATAAGGGGGAGTATGTTCTGAGCAATAAAAGATTCTATCCTTTTAGAACTAAGGTATGAATTTAAAACTACCTACTATTAATTTCACTATTAATTAAGAGTATTACTAAAATAGACTGTCTTTATTAACTCCATAAAAGGTAACTAATATTGCCTAGCCAAAGGAATAATTGTTTACAAGGACTACATACACCAAATCATTTAACATGTTTTTTTCATGTGTATATTTAAAGGCGCTAACAGTCATAATATGTATTGAACTGTAGCGTCATTAAATATTATTGCATGACGCAATGGCAATCATATAACACCGGTTAATTACATTAATAATCCTTAAAAGAAAACCGGTATTTTTATAAAAATCGATAAAGAAACTTTTTGACATGTGTAGTGTATATTGTTACTGATTCCGATAAATTCTTGTAAGTATATCATATTAAAGTGGACCTGCGAACCCATTATCTTATCTTATTTTTGTTTATGTCAGTTATCTCAACTTGGTGCGTCCTGCTATCCTATGACATCACGAACATATTTTTTTAAGAAAACAAAACTAAGGGTTTTGTTTACCTCATGCATGAAAGATGTGTTCATCGCATTTACTATGTAAATGTTGCTAATAGTACAATCAATATAGCTTTTAAATGATAATAAATATTCGTATTCGTAAATACCTAATTCGTTTTACTTCAATCAGACCCCATGCTAATATCACTTGTGTTATGTATACATTTTTATAATATATCCTGCACAAATAAAATTGTTTTGTTCTGATACTTTAGATGCTTTTTAAAAAGTTCGTTAATGATAGATAAAAATAAAAGGCAATCTTTTCTCATTTTGTATTATATTTTTGAAATAAATTGTAAAATATTTGTATGTATTGCACAGCAACAGACAATATTATGTCATTATTATACATTTAAATGCAACAAAAGACATCATTTTAAATTACAATGAATGTTTAACTAAACTTCCGTGATATAATTTATTGGAGGTAATAATACTGAATAAATTCATTTTTTTATATGTCAGATCTTTTCGATAATATCATGTTCTTACTAAAAAAATCTTAATGTATTTTAAGTACATGAAACGAATGATTATGTTTTGGAATGTAACAATAAATGCATTTAATTCTGTCCAAAATATTTTTTCCGACTAGAACGAATTATACATATCTCACTAACTTAATCTATATCGAAAGCATCAGCCAGTTAACCATACAAATAAATAAGATTATCTTAGGTATTTGTACGGTGATAAAGCGGTACATTCATCGTGGGAAGCGCATATCAGGTGCGAGCCGTCGTTCTAACTCCCCGCTCCAGAAAGCTTTCACATCAAAAGCCAAAGCTATAAGAGGACCCTACAACGAAATCATTCCGTAACGAACGAGGATATATCTGTCAAATTAAACAGAGGCATATAGCGGCTGAAAGGCGCTGGGATAAATATTTGGTCATGGTTCTGTTTTGATGTGGGCCCTCTGATTCCGCTGGCTATAACCCTACGTAAGCGACGTCGCACCGTCGTCGCCAAAGAATACTCGGTTCGTAACGATACATGGGTAGTCTGCACAGCAATTGTCAATGTTACACTCGGGGATCAAGAGATGAGATGCTAGTGCGATTAAAACGTAGTGATTACATTCTCTTTGGTGCGATTTGTAGCGAACTCTACTTACGTCAATGTTAACATAATATCTGTGGTTTTAAACGAGTTTAAAAAAGGAGGTTCTTTGTTTCAACTGATTGGTGAATTTGTTTAAAAGAGCGTAAGCTCCTCCCGAGGCGATCCAGCGGCCAGATACTTTCGCACGAACCGAGTCGTCCTAGCAATATCCTTCGTTTGATCTGTGGTTAATTCTCACAACATCTCATACGTTGACCTGATTCCGTACTAAGTAGCTTAAGCACTTGTGTTACAGATATCAGGCAACAGAGGAACACAAATATATACTTAAATACATATATTACACCCAGACACTGAACAAACACAAGTGTTCATCGCACGAATGTTTGTCCAGGGTGGGGATCGAACCCACGACCTTTGGCGTAAGAGGCAGGGTCACTACCAATTGCGCCATCCGGTCAGTCAGTGGTTACTACGCTGGAGTGTAGCTAGAGCATGTCGAGCGGCAGGTCGGGCACCTCGCCCATCTCGGAGCGCAGGTCGTCGTCGGCGGCGTAGGACAGCGCGAAGCGCAGCGTGGGCCGCGGCGTGCGCGGCGCCGCCACCAGCAGCAGCTGCGCGAGCGCGGGCGGCGGCAGGAACGGGTTGTACGCCGGCAGCGCCGAGCCCGACGCCGTCAGCAGCCGCGCCTTGCAGCCCTGCCCGGCCGAACAATACATTATTGGAACAAACCCAACTCCAACCGGGTTTCTTTTTTACATCTTCTTGAGTCCTATGTCCCCGCTTCGTGGCAGAGGGCTGATACGATATTTTATCATATTTTACGTGTTTTTTTTTCCAAGGGCAGATACAGGAGGGGGTGTCACGGGGTCAAAATAAGTTTTGATTTTTAAAAACTAGCACAATGTGTTCACTTATGTGGTAAACAGATTTATACATAGGACTTTACTTCCAAATAATTTATTGTTTAAATCATAACCAAAATAAAAGGCATAAAAGGTTGGCAGCGCACTTGTGACTCCATCGCGGATTTTCATAAGCGGCGACAAATGCTTACCGTGATCCGTCTGCTCGTCTGCCACCTATCACATTAAAAAAACATGTTATTATTGGAGGGTCTTATATGACAGCATAAACTGTTAGATACCTAAAGGAGCTTAAGTTAACATATAGTAAAACTGATATTTTAGTTAGGAATGGAACTCCTTGGCAAGGTCTATTTTTCCGGATTACTACAATCTGGACATCTTTAAGGCAAGAGTGATCGATCAGACATCTTCAAGCCGAACGCGTTACATCCTAGACCTATATTGTATAAATCATAAAAAAAAAACCCATCATACTAATTCATCGAATCATGGTAAACTATTAATTAATTAATTTACATTTAAAAGCAAAATTACCTTTGGAACGACAGCTTGGAATTTGTAATCTTCTATAGGAGTGGAGTGCTTGCTGGTGGTGGAGACGACGATGACGCTGACGTCGGGCCGCGGCCGGTCGCGGCACAGGTGCAGCACCACGGTGAGCCCGCCCGCCTCCTCGAACGCCGTCAGCGGCGGCAGCGCGCTCGGCCGCACCGACCCCAGCGACACGTCTATGTCCGTGAGAGGCTTCACCTCGCCTCGCTCGCTGCCGCTATCTTTTGCATTATCCTTATTGCCTACTTGTGTCTCTGTCTTATCACATTTGGTACCATTATCTAAAGTCAATCCTAAATCTAAAATGTCGTCGAGAGGACTGCCCCCGTTGTTGTTGTTGCTAACGTGTCCCGTGGCGGCGGGGACGTCTGTGCTGATGTCCACCATGACGTCATCGCTGGAAGCGGGCGGCGCGGGCGACGTCGCGGTTGCCTCCTCAGGCTTTTTGATAAAGAAATCTAAATCAAACAGTGGCCCGTTGGTGGAGACTTGCGTTTCATGCTTAGGTGATGCTTTTTCTAATGCGTTCATTGGTATTTTCTTTGCAGATTTGCTGAAATTATCACAGAAGTATTTTAATAACTTTAAGGTGTAAAATTCCTTTACTTTTAAATTGTTATTATGGTTCCAAATGTTACCTATTAAAACTTTCAATATGTTTCGCATTGTCGGGTAATGATTGTTTTAGTAGCTGTTTACTAAGAGAGTCTAATTCATTCCAACCTTCAGCTTTATCCTTTTTATTTCCTAAGAGATCAACGTCTTCTGAAACCGAAACAGTAAAAAAGTTATTACAACAACAAATAGTTTATTTTAATTTTAAACAGATTATTTTCGATTTTTACCATTGGGCATAAGGCTAACAGGCTTCAAAGGTTCAGCAATATTGTTGACTCCGCCCTCACTGGAGAATATATCGCCTAGTTCGTCTATGACATTGGTTTTCGCCTTAGCTTCAGCAACATCCTCCCCGGGCCGCGCGCTGGCGCCTGCGAAGTCCAGCAGACTGTCGCCGCTCGCTTCCGCCGGCACCTCTTGCTGGTCCTCCGACACAGTAGCATCATTTTTACTTTTTAACTTCATTTCATTTACAAAGCTGTTGTATTGTTCAAAGACTTCATCTAAAACATCACTTGCGTTTAGAATGTCGCCTGAAAAAAATTTATTTTTTTTATTAAAATTCAGACAGTGTTTTTTTATAAACATTTACCACCATCATCTGCTTTCAAAAGGAACGTAAGTAGAAGTGTCTGTAATTTTTTGTCAATTCTGTTTGTGCGCTTACTTATTGTTTATCTTTTCAATAGTTTTAATACATAGGTGTCACTCAAGGTCCAGCCTGAAAATCAGCACTGTAGCAGCTGTGGTTATAGCTGTAGCATAAGATGTTGATACTGAAACTCGGTGGCCGCAACTTAATCCCCCTTATTACATAATGCGATCTACAAGTACTTCCAGAAAAACTCATTCCAGCCCTTTATAACATTGCATGTTGGAAGGAACAGTACAGGGATAATAATTTTAGATACTGTTTTGTATAAGGTGGTAAACGTTGTTATGTTAGATGCTCACTGAGGTTGTGGTTGACGGGCGTGGCGGCGGCGAGCGCGTGCAGCGCGGGGCGCAGGCGCGCGCACGAGGCGTGCAGCTCGTGGATGAGCTGGCGCTCGTCGCGCGACGCGTCCTGCGCGTGCGCCAGCATGTCGCGCAGCAGCCCCGCGCTGTCCAGCGCCGCGCCCACCTCCTGCGCGCGCCGGCTGTGGGCCTCGCTGCGACGCTCCTCCTGCCAACCATTTAAACACTATTTACTAACTATACCATGGAATTAGTATTATGATAACTGTTGGCTACGGCCACAACCAGCCTTTTTACCTATTTTGATTAAAATGTTAACTTTTTTATATTCTTCTATTTTGTTATGTCTTTTTGACGTTTATTGTAAAAAACCAAGGAATAAAATGGGTGTGACAAATAATGTATATATTTTCTCTTGGACAAATCCAGCCGTCCATTTTAATAACACTTAATTTTATGTGACACAAACATCAAGTTACACAATGCATTAGTAAATGATACAACACCAAAAATTATTAATGTCATAAACAGGTCCTACTTAAAACATATACATTACATTACAAAAACATTTTGTAATGCTGATGATGCTTTGATGCAGATAAACCCATAGCTCAATGTCCCAGCTATAGGTACTACCATTATTTCGATGAATCAAGTTATCACTTACCTCCCGAACCATGGTCTTAATCAGTCTATTAGCATGCTGCAGATCTTCGGGTTTTTTGCTTTGCAGTAACTTTTGTAACAGTTTTGACTTTTCTTCATCCTCAAATATAGCACTCTTGGCTCGTGCTCGAGGCACCGACTGCAAGTCTTCGGGGGGGAGTGGAGGCGGTGTTTCTTTCACCACCCCTTGGTTTTTTAGCATGTCATAAGCAACTTTAAACTTGGTTTCCTTTGGATATTCAATTGACCAAGCATGCAGAAGCTGTAAAACCTAAAATTACACAAAAGTTTCTAATCTCTTGAGTAAAATTATGAAATTATAGAATATGATTTACTTTCAGTTTCATTTATATAAAGAGGAAAATTGCAAAGTTTCCTCCATATTTATGTATAAAGACGAAAATGGAAAAGATAGATTAAGGATAATTTTTCCACACATTACTAGATTCTAAATTTTAAACTTATAAACTGTAGGTATATTAATATCTGACATTTGCATGTTAATTAAAACATTTACATTATAATCATCATCATTTATTTACAACAGTAAAAATGAATTATTTACTTCAATATTGTATTTATTGGCTGAAGATGAAGTTCTACAAGTGGGATACCAAATCAAGGCATAGAAATGAATATTGTGACTTACTCTTGTTTGCACCTCTGCTGCAGTTCTATCAGCAAAGTATTTGGGAGACACAAGTTTTATCATTTCGTTTAGAAAGCGGAACTTCCCGATTTCAGCGTGAAAGTTGGCATCACAGCGGCGCATGCAGCGGTCGAGCATGGTAAGCGCGAGCAGGGCTTCACGGGCGTTCGGCGAGTGGATGCGCGCGGCCAGGGCCTGCGCCGCGTACTGCGGGCCCTCGCTCGCGTCGCGCATCACGGAGCAGAACGCCTCCAGGGCGGCGGCGTCCGGGCATGGTAACGTCTCGTATGTTGCTTTTACTAAATCACAAAACAATTGATCTCTGTATCTCAGCAAACTTACAACGCAAGTAATAGCGGCGAGTTGCCAACGCATTTGTTCAGTTATATACTTACAAATTAGGGCTTCTAGACTTGTTAGAGTAACGTTCATTTTTACAAAATACTTTCTAAGCTTACAAGTAAAACAGACGCAAATGTAATTTACACATTTCGTCTTAAATTTATTTGTTTCGTAGTTGATGAAACTAGTTGACTGACACAAATAAATTCATTTGTCAATTTTGACATTCTGCAGGGCGATAATTAGAGATGTCTGTATAAAACAATTGGATTCGGCGGGTAGGGCTAAAACAAGCCGCATGGGCCGAATGCCGATGCACTTCAAAAGTTTTAAATTAGTGTCTAGTGGTTTTTAGTGTACAAATTTGGTGTTTATTTGTGCGTTGAAGTGCCGCAAAGTATAATAATAAGAATCGTTGGATTGTATCGTTTTTAACATTGCTATTGTGTGTCGAGTGCGTTGTTGTCTCGTGACAAGACGAAGACAACTTGCTTGGACCTAATAGAGTCTTAAAACCTGCGATTGCTTTTAGAGTGATATGCGCTGAATCCGTAGGTCGATAAAACGTAAAACACCGGCGTTTTATTGAGTGACTGTGACTTTGACTGACTTCGACTGTTGACTACCTACTTATTCTCAATAAGTTACTTGACATTGGCGAATTATCTTTGTGTAGAGCCATAATAAAAAAAAATAATAATAAAACGGGCACTTTTATTTTAATCACCCAAAATCACCACACATTACCGTTTCGAATCTCTACTATGGAATAAATTACCGGTTTTTCGCAAAATTTTCCAATTGGTTACTTTATATTATCGTTAACTTCATGTTTATTTCTGATTCGTAGATACCGACTTGACGGTGGTTTATATAATTATTAGTATAGACACTGTAATTAATTACTGTCAATGTCAATATCATGCGATTGTCATTTGTCATTAATTTAGGGAAAAAATTAGGCAGTGTCGAAGAAAACGACAGAAAATTCTAAAAATAAGCACTGTATCAACTCATTAATTCTGCGCAAAATCATAAAAATGACTATCTCCAGAGTGTCCCGCTTAGTTTGTCAAATCAGAATTCTTTCAAGAAATGGGTCCGTTGTGCAAAAAAGGAGTGCAACCACCACTCCATCAGGAGCAATTTTACCAGAGCCTGAGAAGAAGCCCTTGGGTCTACTAAGTGTGGTGGCTGCGGTAGTGCCTGGCCTACTCATTGGGGCAGCTATTAGTAAAAACATAGCCAATTTCTTAGAAGAAAACGAACTCTTTGTCCCTTCGGACGACGACGACGATGATGATTAAAGTTTACTTTAAATAATTAGGTAATGTACCTATTTATAATGTTTTCATTTAGATTTCTACTTGCATAATAATTATCTGTCATTTCTAAATGATTTCCCCAATAAAACTATCTAGTATTTTGTTCCCTGCTGGGTTAGGGGCCTCCTTAGCTCACCGTTACTAATTTACGAAATCCTAAAGTTGTCCAATTGGAACCAACTTCGTTAAAGTTTTATTAATACTGCATTGAATGTATGGATATCACATTTTAAAGACACTTATGAACATCCTCTATTCTTAACATCACATGTTTTATTTTGTTTATAATGTCTCACTACATACTTTGGTGCTTATATTGACTGCATTTAATTTTGTTCTAATTCCATGCTTCTATAGAGATTCCTCGTGCAGGCAATGCACAGATCAGGTGTTCCCATCATTCCTCTCTCTTCTAAGTGCTTCCAAAGTATGATTGTCATTCGCTGGCACAATCAACAAAAATCAGAAGTGTCTGGGTGCGAGTAAAATTTAAGGGAGTAATGAAATGGTGTATGTAGGTAGACTGGACAAGCACCTTTAATTTCAATTTTCAAATCTGTTCTGTTGTTGCAGGTACACTATGCGGGTATATAAAAAATCAAGATTGTTATCAAATTTTATTATAGAAATGTTAAAAATCTATGAAAACATTTTGTGCTTCAGCGCCACATTTAGAAATCATCGCACAACTATCAATGAATATTATAAGTTTTATATTATTTCATTTATATATTAGGTCATTATGTATAAAAAATTACTCAAATATTTACATGATTTACATAAATACAATATGTGAATCATAATCTACACCAATAGTATACTATATACAGCTTTTAAATTTAGCCTTATAACATTAAAATTAAATGCATTTCACAAAATGCATTATATTTTCTCATAGAGCAACATCTCTTCTAATCTAGTCAAAACATTCTTCCATAAATGTATCAATAAATTAAATGAGTAACTATGTAATCTCCACACTTGTGCTTAAACATTTTATAAGTGAAAGTGTTGAATATAATGGATTGATAAATGGCATGACTCAGTCTTTCATTTTCACAAAATATCCCTTCAATGTCTTTTGTTCTGGAAGCCCATAAGAACACATGTGCATCTTGTTGAAAAATTATCATCACTCATAGTGGAAATCATTCACATATCCAGTCATTGTCGATATACTTGTTAAGACAGATTATAATACTGTATTTTAGGTAAATAATGTATGTTCCAAGTTTTATGGCTGATTTTGTTGCATAATGGCTTTAGGTTGCTGAAAAAACTGACTAAATGTTAAATGACACAAAGGTGAAATATTTGCAAATCTGACTAAAAGAAAATGCTGTGGTCTGACACATACCCACTCATTGATATTCTACATACTCTTAACTGCACTGTATACAGAAACGGACAACTGCCACAAATTGGGAACTATTGTTATTATCATTCAAATTTCTTCATCCAATTCTCACCTTTATTCAAACATATTTAGTTAAATATCAAAAAGAATGATTGTAGGAACTCAATGTGTGGACATTTACACTTTCGAATTTATGGTTGTGATTACTATCTACTTCAACACCTCCTTCAGGGGGCAGCAATGACAATATTGCTAGCATTTTTTGCGTCCCATTTTTTTATAACAAGGACTGCACAATACTGTTAAAAATATCACAACAAATCCTAATAAATAAGACCAATATTAAATCAGACCACATAGAAAAACTTTGTCAAGTTTCATTGAGTTGTGTAAAGAGAGATCTGATGGCCCTCTACTCTGGAGGCCTCTTGTGCTCGCCCCAGCCGTGGAAGCACTTGGTGAACCGGCGGGACTCCTTGTTCTTCAAGGTGAGGAACAGCTTCCGAGGTTTGTCTGGTTGCATTGTCTTCATGTGTTGAATATACACCTAGGGAATAAGTAATTAATTATTTAATAGTAAGAAATATTAATTTAATATCGGTGGAAACTTTGTGACATGTTCTATCAGTATTAATGTTATTAATAAGTTAAAATCGAATTCCAGAGGGCAAAAAGAGAAGAGGACTGGCAGTCTTTGATCTGGTGGACTAGTACAGCCAATCTGGTTAGGAAGTCCCAACTACTTGACCCGACAACCCAGGACAGATTGTCCTGGCGCAGAAGAATAAGGAGACCGACCCCACCTAACGTGCGAATAGGCAAAGAAGAAAAATAAGTTGAAAAAAATTGTTTCCAAAAAAAAAAACAATTCTTTATTTATATCATAACATAATTGAGCTTGTCAGTCTTGGTTGCGGCCGCCAAAACCTGCGTGGTACGATTGGACTATAAGTTCCGAATTTGGTAGGACAGGTAATCATAAAAATAAAATCGCTATGGCGAATTACGTACTAAAATCACACTTAGTCAATTTTCTCCTAATTTGATAATTAGGATAGAGGTCACAGTAACACACACCTGGGCGGACTTGTACGCAAGTTTGATCTCCACTTCCGAGCACTTGGCGCCCAGCCACAGGAACACCTGCTCGCCGTTGTCCAAGATCATGATATCATCGTCCGCCAAATCATCCTGTATAGAAATGATGTGATAAGATAATATGTTGCACGTGAGTATCCAAATACGAGGTCAATTATTTGCAGTAAGTTTATATAAATAGAAAATAGAAATAAATTTATTGACCAGAAAAAATGTATATATGACAATAATACCGTTGGTCCCTGCACCTAAGCACGAGGCTTATATCGCAGAAACCGTATCGCTTTACATTAACATTTGGGTATTACAGACACCAGTTAGCACGTTCGTAGTCAAGTAAAGAAAATAATGAACGAAAAACTTAAGAATAGTAACAAATTTAAAAATAGTAACAAGTTTAGATAGATTGTTGGGTTTTTGTTTATCTCCCAGGAACCTGACATTTTTCTTGATAAAAATGATCCCAATTCCGTGTCCTTCTGAATACCTGCCGTAATTAGAAAAATATGTAGGTACAGGCCGCGGCTCGTAAGCGTGGCCCTGGCGTAACTTTATACTAAAATGATTTCTGCGGACTGAAAGTCACCGCAAGTTTTATTTGCTGCGGCCTGTATAAAATAATAAAACGTGGGCAGAAATTCACATAATAGGGAAAAGCTCCTAATTCGAGTTTTGTCGTTTTGATTGTGCGAATTCTTGGTCATATGTAGCTGGCGTATCCTCCCTTATATTCACCCAAAATAAAGAAGTGCACAATTAAAGATTTGAAACGCGTTTGATATTAAGTTGAGAGTTGCATTAAAGAAATTTTACAGATTAGGATAACACGTGGCTATCGGTACCTACTATGAAATAATAAAATGGATCCGCGTTTAATGACCTCTCCTTTTAGCCATCTCGCCCACTTTTATACCGTGAAAGACCTAAGTAAAATAAGGCTAAAATGTAAAATGTGAAGCGAGTGAGGCTCACCTGGCAGAAGTCGGTGCACTTCTCGGAGACGGTGAAGTAGCCCTTCTCGTTGGAGCAGCGGAACAGGCGCGTGTAGTGGAGGTAGTCGGCGTCGGCGTCGTAGGCCTTGCGCCCGCCCAGCGCCACCCAGAAGAAGTTGTCCGGCTCGCAGCCCTCGTTCAACACCTGAGGGACACCGCACCACGCTTTATAATTATTTCATTCGTAAGAATTTTGACTTATTGTGCAATCTGAAGCAATCTCTGTTTATGATTTGCTACCTGTCAATACCAGTCATCTCAATTTGAAAGGTGTCCACAGATGACCAGCCGACGAATAGCTGGGCGGGGGGCTTTTTGGCGCCTTTCAGATTTATATGATTTATAACTTATACATTAATTATAAGATTCTCACAATGGTAAAATTTATGTAGTGTATTTTTGGTGTTAAATAAACGTTTTTCTTTTCTATTCTATATATAAGTAGCTTAAGCACTTTTATTTATTTATTTAGTTACTACACAACTACACTTGTGTTATCACTCAGACACGGAACAAACACAAGTGTTTATCACATGAATAATTTTCCAGAGAGGGAATCGATTTGAAGACGCCTAATCTCAACCTTAGGTGTTTTAATGTTCACTATCCATTTGCAGCGCAGGCAAGTTGCTTTCATACTACTTTGACAACTATGGTCCATAAAAAACAGCTTGATTAAAATGATACCTATTGATGTCACGGAAAATGTATCTTTATGAATACTAATAACGTTTTATAATAATAAAACTAGGTGAAATTATAAACCTTATATCCATTGAAATAAAGATCAAATGACATCTGAATTCAAATCAATCTATATATTACGGACTATAGTTCGCAGGTGTTTTCGAAATCTGAACCATCTCGCAAACACTCTCTTCCTGCTATTTATACGGGAGCGCTAAGGATAAATCTAGACGTCGTCAGCCCATTTAAGTCCCCACTGCTGGGGCACGGGCCTTCCTCAATCACATGAGGGGTAATTGCCATACTCACCACGCTTGGCAGACGGGTTGGCGAGGGTTTTGATATAAATGCAGAGTTTTCCTTCTCTGGGTGCTGATGATCATGCCAGCGGCTTTACCTTATTCGCCTTTTACGACACCTCGGTAAGAGTGAGGGTGGCCTATTCTACTCTGCCGGGACCACACGGCTAATCTAGACGTTTCTTTTCGTTTCTAGAATGGTCAAGAACAAGACCTTCTAGAACATTCGCGAGTATATTGACACATTACGACACTGAAATCGGGATATTTGCACACCAACCTGCAGGCTGACCCAGGGGTTGTTGAACTTCTCCTCCGCGATCTGCTCGATGAGGCGCGCGGAGTCGGCGTCGCTCTTGCCGCCCACCCACGCGTACACGATGGCCGACGACGAGTCGCTGCCGCCCTCCAGCGGCACGTTCAGGATGTAACTGCGATTAAACGTAACCGTAGGAGAGACTGTCTGTTTATCCAAGGTCCTGGTCACCAATCCTCCTCCTCATCTTAGCGTGTAATTCCCAAAGCTGACGCTCTGGAGCCCGGGGTACGCTTGGACCATAATTCTTGATCAGGCGTGTCTGGTAATTACAATGAAGCGACTGCTGTCTGAACTTCGCAACCTTTTAACGGGAACCAGACTAACTGAATCATGGTTACACGTATCAGAAACTATTCGAAACGTGCAGGTTTCCTCACGATGCTTTCCCTCACTGCCGAGCTAATGGTAGAAATATGCACATAGATTTGAAAAATCCAGAGGCGCATTTTCGGATTCGAACCCCGTCCCCCCGTATAGAAAGCGCATTCTGAACCACAGAGCCACTATCGCTCTAGGTCCTGTTCACTAATATGGCGTTTTATTTTACTTTCATAAATATTGTTACACAGTTTTTTATCCCCCATACATTTCCACTCAACTTTCAGGATGTAACATATCCGTAGGAGAGATTTTGTCTGTTTACCCATGGTCCTGCTGGTCACTAACATGACTTTACATTTTACTTTCATAAATATTGTTAGACAGTCTTTTATCCCCCATACACCTTCACCTAACATTCCTAGCATATTATATTTACATACTTGTACCGAAAGCATGGACCGATGGAAGATGAGCTCTATAGCTATATCGCCACAAAGTCGACATTCCCATTGTCCGCGGGACGTGGAAGTTCGAGCAGTCGCACGGTTCTAACTGCGTTTTTCTTATTGGTCTGTGACGTCGACGGTTGACATCCGACTGATTGATTGGCCTAGACAGATTTTTTTTTGATTGATCATGTGCACTCCGATCCCTCGCATCCCGCGAACCATGGGAAGGTCTACTTTGTGGCGGCAGACTCGCCAATCATGGGAGATGGGAAGGTCTACTTTGTGGCGGCGGACTCGCCAATCATGGGAGATGGGAAGGTCTACTTTGTGGCGGCGGACTCGCCAATCATGGGAGATGGGAAGGTCTACTTTGTGGCGGCAGACTCGCCAATCATGGGAGATGGGAAGGTCTACTTTGTGGCGGCGGACTCGCCAATCATGGGAGATGGGAAGGTCTACTTTGTGGCGGCGGACTCGCCAATCATGGGAGATGGGAAGGTCTACTTTGTGGCGGCGGACTCGCCAATCATGGGAGATGGGAAGGTCTACTTTGTGGCGGCGGACTCGCCAATCATGGGAGATGGGAAGGTCTACTTTGTGGCGGCGGACTCGCCAATCATGGGAGATGGGAAGGTCTACTTTGAGGCGGTAGAGGTATAGCCGTGAAACTTGTCATTTTGGCAAGTATCTCAAGTACAGTGCGATCACGGTTATTGGGCAAGTGTCTAAAGTCGGAACTAATAAACGCCCCTCTGTCAATAGATAGATACACTTTCTCGCACAATTTACAGATTAGTCTAGTCTTAGTCTATGGTATTATACTAGTACAAATGTGGGCGGTCGATGTCACTGAAGAGCCTTTTGATCGTGTTTGCACTGTAAGAGGTTAGAAACACAATTGAAATCAAAGTGGGTACATAGAATTATAACAAGACTAGAAATCTAGTCTACGCCCACAATTTGAAGCAACTCAAATGGAGCCGTAGGGCACCTAGTCTACGCCCACAATTTAAAGCAACTCAAATGGAGCCGTACGGCACCTAGTCTACGCCCACAATTTGAAGCAACTCAAATGGAGCCGTACGGCACCTAGTCTACGCCCACAATTTAAAGCAACTCAAATGGAGCCGTACGGCACCTAGTCTACGCCCACAATTTAAAGCAACTCAAATGGAGCCGTACGGCACCTAGTCTACGCCCACAATTTGAAGCAACTCAAATGGAGCCGTACGACACCTAGTCTACGCCCACAATTTAAAGCAACTCAAATGGAGCCGTACGGCACCTAGTCTACGCCCACAATTTAAAGCAACTCAAATGGAGCCGTACGGCACCTAGTCTACGCCCACAATTTGAAGCAACTCAAATGGAGCCGTACGGCACCTAGTCTGCGCCCACAATTTGAAGCAACTCAAATGGAGCCGTACGGCACCTAGTCGGCGCTCACAATTTGAAGCAACTCAAATTGAGCCGTACGGCTCTAAACGCTCGGACCGTTAGTCGTCAATGTCGATGCCTGTCAAACGCATCTCGCGAAAATTAATTTACTATGACGATTTGTGCGGTAACATTTTGTCACAATGATTCGGAAAAGCATAAGAAGTGTAATTACATCACTTTTCACAGGTAAGCTTTCAATATTTTATAGGCTGTATGTTGTGTTTTATAAGCTAAAAATACCAACGATTTAATAAAATGCTCAGTGTTACCCGATAATGAAAAAAAAAATCCCCATTTCAACTTTATTGTTATAGTTAGGTACTTGTAAGCGTTGTTTTAGGTACTATTAAAACAGTACAGTTACTAAAATAACCAATTCCCATGTTTTAAGAAAATATGTTGTGACTGGTAACAGTAATTAGGATTTTTATGTTGATACTTACTTTATACGCAAGTTGGTACTCTTGAAAAACCAAATTTGTGCTCAAAATTTGAGGTTACAGCAGTAATGAAACTATCATTCTAATCTTGTTATAATAAGGGTTTTCGCGTGTGAAAAATCCGCTAGATGTCGTACTGTTAAGTCCGAGGTCCATCATCGACCAATTTAGTTGTTTAGTTTGTCAAATTGACATTTTGACAGATCACGTTTAACAATAAGCAATCACATTGTATATGGACTTCACTCCTATAGTTCTCCATCTAGCGGATTTTTCCCACGCGAAAACCGTCATTGTATGAGCGGGTATGTGGCATGTATAAGGCAGGTTACGTGGCATGTATAAGGCAGGTTACGTGGCATGTATAAGGCAGGTTACGTGGCATGTATAAGGCAGGTTACGTGGCATGTATAAGGCAGGTTACGTGGCATGTATAAGGCAGGTTACCAGAACGCGCTGTTGAGCTGCGCGGCGTCGGCGCGCACCTGTACGAGGCGCGTGCACAGCGCGGAGCCGTTGCTGCGCAGCTCGAACAGCTCCACCGGCGCGCGCGCGCCTTCCTGCCGCACAGACACGCCTACTCGTTACTCAATATCAGAATAACAATTAAATCATTTATTCAGCGCCAAACATCATCATCATCATCATCATCATCAGCCCATTTAAGTCCCCACTGCTGGGGCACGGGCCTCCCTCAATCACATGAGGGGTAATTGCCATACTCACCACGCTTGGCAGACGGGTTGGCGAGGGTTTTGATATAAATGCAGAGTTTTCCTTCTCTGGGTGCTGATGATCATGCCAGCAGCTTTACCTTAGTCGCCTTTTACGACACCTCGGTAGGAGTGAGGGTGGCCTATTCTACTCTGCCGGGGACCAAACATACACAAAAAAAAATAAAAATATAACGAAATGGACATTAGAAAAGCACTGAAATGGGCTCCACTCAGCATGTGTCACAGTGTCTAAAGGACACCCCGACGCTGGTCTTCCGTGGAGTCCAAGGAACTAAGGGACGTCACTGTGCGTGCTGACGTCATATATATCAGAGATCGGAATCATAGTCTGTTCAGTATCTGAAGGTGAAGGACAAATCTATTTTGACACTAAAAGTGAGACCCTCCTTTTAAACCTACTATCCGATATTTTTAAGAATCGAGAATATTTTCTTAAGAAACCTGATCGATTTCTATTTGTTTGATTTTTAATTTTAATCCACATTTTATCGATGAATTTGAACTATCTGAATATGGAATACAATATGTAAATATTCTTAGTGGTACACATGCAATAAATCACAAATAATTAAATAATATGCACCTTATTCATCTGAAAAATAACAACACTCGCTTGACATGTCCTTAATACAATCTATGACATATTTTGCACGAGGTCGCCATACCGACTTTGGTCGCCATAGCAATTACTGATTTATTGCGATTGTTTGTGTCAATCCCTATGAGCAAAAATTCTGATTAGCGCATTATGCAATTCGTAAGATATTTTTATACAAAGTTTTATCGCTAATAACTATTTTAAGTTCATGTTCAGATTAATTGAGAATGATTACCATAATACTTGTTATTTTGGAAGAATAAGAACACAAAAAAGTTAATGATTTTTACAACTTCACATTTTTATTAGTAGAAAGATGGATGCACGATACGAAACGTTTGAACTATCCTATTCACCTTCAGATACTGAATAGACCTAATTCCCACCTCTGTAACACACATCAACAAATAGAAAGACTAAATCCAGCAAAGTTTAGTCGAGTTCGAGACGCGAAATGCAATAACTTGCAACGTTTGAAGGGTTTCTGAATTAAAATGTCAATTTGAAGAATGAAACATTCATGCTGTTTAAGTTGGACCTGAGTCCACTTGTGTCAAATGACATTTGGACTAAAAAGATAAATTGTGGGGTCAAATGACAGTCTGGTATTTACATGACACTGAGGTACAACATTGTGCGGTGAAATGAACATCTCTCGTGTCAAATGACACATTGAGGTCATAAAGGCCGGTCACGATCATTTGGGACTCGGCAAAAGTGGGAACTAACTGTATGTCCAGTAGTAGGCGTCTATTGGCTGAAAAGATGATGATTTATTTATTAATTTACTTTAATTAACACGGTAGTTTGCTTACCAATTACATTAATTAAACAATTATGATGGTAAAATAATTTATAAAGTCCTTTTTCTGAAAATTTAATCAAGAAATATACTGAAAATCCATCTGATCCATACATTAATGCAGAGAGGATGTTCAGTTTTATATGAAACAAATTATATAGAACAACTCTCTTTACTGTCATAATGGACAACATTTCAAAATTGCTAAGCTCCGAAACAAAAAATACCATTTCTTTATTTACTTTTTCGCTGCGCGAATATATATTTATTAATTTTTTATATTACTTATTTACTGAGAAAAAAATTAAAAACTAAAAAACGTAAGATGACGTCATCGGACGGCAGAATATAAAATATTTCTTTGCTTAGCACATTATAGTTTTAAATTTACGAAATGCCAAACTCATGACATGCTGACAACTTGTCAACATGGAATGAATGAATGACGTTGACAATGTTGACACTAGTATTATTTACCTTTGACAGTAGTACCTTTTTTTTATTAAAACAATGATAAGCAAAGGAATATCGCTGTATTCAGCCGTCCGATGACGTCATTTGGCGCTTACGTCTATTTAGAATATAAAGAATTTTAATAATTATTTTATGCATGAAAATGGACAAATTTTGAAAAAAGAAAAAATATGGGTCCGTTCATTTTATGTCTATTTTCATATAAAAAAACAATATGGACATGTTAAAAATATGAAATGTTGTCCATTTCGTAACAATTAAAATAGGTTTCTCATTAAAATATTTTTAAATTACTGGTAACTTTATTGCGACAATGTCGCATCTGTCAATGAAGTGCCTTCTGATCTTAGTCAATCTGTAAATGACGTTCAAGTGACATTTAGGTGTCAAATGAAAATCCGGTACTGACCGGGTGGTGGTTCCGCTTGCCGTCCCTGACGATGTACCGGCGGTGGAAGTGCGCCATGAACTTGAGGCTCTCCTGCTGCTGGTGCGTGCGCACGACGTCGAGGCGGCGGCACAGCTGCTTGAACTTGCGCTCGAGCCCGAACGTGAACGTCAGCCAGCCCATGTTGGGCGCGCGGCGGCCCTGGAATCGAATCAACTATTTGACTGATTTCTAAAAACTTCTTGGACAGTCAGCTGCACAGACATGTACACACTTAACTAACTTGTCACATTAATACCGTCTGAACCCGTGAAGGAAACCAGAAGTCAGATTGTACCTAATTATTCTGACAAGGTACGGTACAGCATCAAAAGTAGCTTAACACTTTAGTACCATGTCAAAGTAACTATTCTACCTATTATAGTCAGGTTTCTAAGTGGTAAGTTAAGCTACTTTTGATGCTGACCGTAATAAACTGTATACATTTCTTTGCAGCCGACCGTGCTGATTAGCGGTTGACTATTGAAACCTTAACTGAAAACACTCAATTTTTTTTAGGTAAAGCCATTGTTTGCAATTTACCTTACGTAAATAATGCACTTGAAAAATTTATCGACAGTCTTCGGGTGGGACCCAAACCCATGATCTTTTGCTAACCGGGCAACTGCTTTACGGACTAAATACTCATTTATTTCTTTCAAAAATTAAATAGCGCGCGAACGTTATCAAAGCAAGATGGCGTAGGTTACAAGGTTATTATGACTTATGAGTCCAATTTTCAATTCAATTCAATTTATTCAGATAACTATTTTACACAAATAATACATATGTATATCTATACAATAAGGTCAGAAATAAATACAAATGCCTGAAATAGGCGAACCTGTTTTTCAGGCTAGAAAGATAAAACAACAGTAAGTACTCATAAATAATCACAAAAATATTTATCTAAGAGACAATAACGTAAGAAAAACAACAACTTTTATAAATTACCTACTTCAAAACAATAAGCAGTTTCTCTGTATCGTCATACGACATGTTAAGTAGAGTATCATGGAGGGTACGCTTGCATTTATCAAAAGTAAAAGGATACAGGTCTAAAGTAACATTTAATCTATTATATAAAAATCTAGAGGCGAAGCAATGTGTTTTATACATTTTGGGGCAAACGAGATATTTTCGTCTTTTATTAGTAATGGAAGTGCTATAAGGAAGTGCAGCATGTTGTTTAAGAACTGTCCTTAATATAAACAGTTGTCGAACTGTTAATACTTTGCACTCTTTGTAGGAAGGAAGGTAGGGTTTGTAGGAAAGAGAAAAGAGAAAAGGGCGGTGAGTTGAGACCTTTAGAATAGCTCATTGTGTTTTCTCCGGGGTCATTAGGGAGGATTTGGCCGAACCACCCCAAGACGTAATGCAGTAAGTTAATAGTGACTGAGATAAGGCAAAGTACACTTGTTTGATAATATCTATGTTTGCCACTAAACGAAGTTTTTTAATTTACGAACTCTATTACTAAGGACTTCAATGTGTTTTTTGAATGTCAAAGTGTCATCAATTATAATTCCTAAATAGTTAATATGCCTAGTAGAAGTTTTAACTGGAAATTACATGTATGGCCCATAGGATTCTAACAAGAGTGTGGCAATGAAACCAGATTCAGTTAGTTCGGCATTTGTATTGCGCATAGTAAACTTAACGTAACTCATTATTACAGGATTTAGTGTTAGTAAATGTTGTTACCAGTCCTTTACAGTGTCGAAGCCTCTTTGAGCATATTCAAAGACTTTTTTGTCTGACTTTGCGGAAAACAATAGTACAGTGACATCAGCATAGGCTATTATTTTCCCACATTCCAGAGTTGTGTTACAGAGATCATTGATATAAATTAAAAATAGGGTCGGGCCTAAAATGCTTCCCTGGGGAACCCCATATCCAGAGTTTGTTAGGTCAGAGCTGATAACATTGCCAATTTTCACGCATTGGGAACGAAAGTTTGTTAAGCATCGATAAAAGTAACTAACCAAAGTGCAAGGAGAGCCACGCTTCGGCATGAATGAGCCGATTCGCCCGGAGTGATTCTACGGCCTTACAGAAGACTATCGTGAAGCAGCGATTGCGCGTGTTTCGAGTTTGTTGAAAAATAGTTAAAAGGTGGGCAGCGCACTTGAGAGTCCACTGTTGTTGGTCCATGGGTGGCGGCAAACGTTTACCATCCGTTGATCTGTCAGCTCGTCTGCCATCTATCACATGTAGTATAAGGTGCAAGCATCATCATTTCAGTCAATAGACGTCCACTGCTGGACATAGGCCTCCCCCAATGTTCTCCACACAGATCGGTCCTGTGCCGCCCGCATCCAATGGATTCCCGCGATCTTCACCAGATCGTCGGTCCACCTTGTGTCCACTGGCAAGGTGCAAGCAAAGACTGCATTAATCCACTTGCCTGCCAGAAGTAGACCACCCACGACGCCGCTTCGCCCTCCGCGTCCGCGCCGTCCTCCGCAATTCCCGTTCGAGCCTTCACTCTCCTCATCAGGCTGAGAAATAGATAAACATTTGATAATAGTACGTGCAGCCACATGTCAAAATATACAAAAATGTCTTTCTTTCTTTAGTCGATTCTCACCATAATGTCATTCACGTTCGGTTTAATATCAATGGGGGCTATCAGCGTGTGAAATATCCGCTAGATGGCGTGCCTTGAGAACCGAGGTCCAACTTCAACATCATTGGCTGATTTATTCGTAAAATGACAATTTTACATATCCTCAGTCCTATAGTCGACCGTGGGAGAGCTACGCTTTGTCATGAATGGGTCGGCTCGGCCAGAGTGACACCACGGCCTCACAGAAAACCGGCGTGAAGCAGCATTGTTACGTGAGTGAGGGTACCGGAGGCCACATCCGGGGGAAAGGAGGATTCAAAGGTCGGCAGCGGCTCTTGAGACACCACTGGTGTCGCGGGTGCCCATGTGCGGCGGCAATCGCTTACCATCAGGTGATCGGCTGCAAAAAATAGTACGCCATCTTGCGGATTTTTCGCACGAGATAGCCACCTTTGAGGATTTTGACCGTTTGTAGTAACCTGATATGAGCCCGACCCCAGTGTAATGTATGGGTATTAGAATCAACGAAGAAACCACAATATCGCGTGTAAAAAATCCGCTAGATGGCGTAATGTTAGACTGTGGTCCAACTTCAACATCATTGGTTGTTTCATTCGTAAAATTTACATTTTAACATGTCACGGTCAACAATCACTTTGTAGAGGTATAGTAGCTTCACAGTTATTTGGCACGTGACAAAAGTCGAAACTAATGCTGTTTTGACATTTTCCCATAGAAAAAATGTTGTACAACGCCCCCCCGTGAATTTCAGCAATGTGATGCCACAGCTTCGACCTCCTATACGCGGCTTCCACTTGAAAATTGTAACATTTGACCGTGGGACATCCACGCTTCGGCATGAATGGGCCGACTCGACCGGAGTGATAGCCTCAAAGAAAACCGGCGTAAAGCAGCACCGTGCTGTTTCGCTGCGTGAGTCAGTGAGGGTACCGGTGGCCCAATCCGGGGGAAGGGAGGGTTTAAAGGTTGGCAGCGCACTTTTGATTCCACTGGTGTCGCGGGTGTCCATGGGCGGCGGAAATTGCTTACCATCAGGTGATCCATCTGTTCTTCTGCCACCTGATATAAAAAAATAATATAAATAAAATGATTTGTCATTCATTTTCGGAAGATGGAGATGACGTCACCGCACTCACCTCGGCGGGCAGCAGATACCGGCACAGGAACACGTAGCAGTCGCAGCTGTAGAACACGCCGAGTTCGTGGTCGGGCAGGCGCACAAAGTTGCGGCCCTCCAGCACGAACGCCTCCATGGCCTCGAGGTCCTCGTTCCACTCGTCCGCGAGCGTCTTGGCCTCGCTGAGCGGCATGGCGGGCTGGCGCGGCGTGAATAGCGCCGACAAATCCGCTCTGCAAACACATCGCAACTTTTAAGCAGAGGTCGGGATTACTTACTACGCTGGCTCAGCGACTCGAAGTGAATCTTGGTCTCCGAGAGCACGCCATTCTGTTCTGTTCTCAGCCACCTGTCGCCAATCCGGCCTCTTTAGGTGGTGCAAAGAGGTCGGAATTAAATAGAGTTATTTATGGACTGGCCGTGTGGTCCCCGGCAAAGTAGAATAGGCCACCCTCACTCTTACCGAGGTGTCGTAAAAGGCGACTAAGGTAAAGCTGCTGGCATGATCATCAGCACCCAGAGAAGGAAAACTCTGCATTTATATCAAAACCCTCGCCAACCCGTCTGCCAAGCGTGGTGAGTATGGCAATTACCCCTCATGTGATTGAGGGAGGCTCGTGCCCCTGCAGTGGGGACCTAAATGGGCTGATGATGATGATGATTTATGGACTTGCAACAAAATATTGATATTAATATGGATCTTCCCGGCATTTGTGATGGACATCCCAAAATTAGTTTAGGCCATATCTCCTGAATTACTCGAGACACATACATTTTAACTTAATTTAAGGTTCTTATTGGTCGGTGGCAGGGAGTGAAATTTAAAACGAGGAAGAATTTGGTTGTACAAGAAGAAGTCCTTAAAATTACAAGAAGAGGAAGAAGTTTTCTAGTTGTGTTTTTTAGTAGTGGTTTGTTTTTAAGATGTTTTAGTTTTTGTAAAGTTGTAAATAGTTAGATAAGATGTGCGGAAGACGTATGAGAGCAGTATGAGGGCATACTGAAAGTAGGATGGCCAAGTGTGGGATTGGTGATCGGTGGATGCATGGTAAGGAACGTGTATGAGTTCGATGTTTGAATTAGAATGACTTGCGAGAGTGAGAGGGACGACGAATGGCGGACGACGTGTAAAGACGATGTGAAGACGGCGCTTATAAATACAGTATTACTTATTCCTTAAATCCCGGGCTTTATTCCGAACCCCCTCCCACTTTAATTACGATATTTGAGGCACATCCACATTATTCTTTCGCTGTATGAAATCTGTGTAAGTACCAAATTACTGTACCTAATTCCGACAGTTGCTAGATGAAACTAGTGGCTCTTCCTCACTTTGTGACGGGACCTTATTTTCGCAGCGCTGCAAGATATATCAATAATGGCTGCACCTGATTAATAAGTGATCATCGGCACCTATATTTTTGGTCCAATCTTTTTTTATGTGATAGTTGGCAGACGAGCAGACGGATCGCCTGATGGTAAGCGATTGCCGCAATGCCGCCGCCTATAGACACCCGCGGCAACAGCGGAGTCACAAGTGCGCCTCATTACCGACTGGCGAGCGCCGGAGGTCCGCGCCCTCTTATATTTATAACCACGGCGCGAGAGTTCCAAGCGCGCCCTCTCTGTCACTCCGTGACCCTTCACGTAAATACTGCGCGTCTTCCGAAACCAACTTAAATGATAATTTCTGATTGGACAAAAATCATGTGTTATGATTTGTAAATATTTTAGTCAATAAGTTAGTTGATTACAACTTAAGGTGACGGGTAGGGCACACTAGCACTGCTTACTTGGTCTCCTGCTGCTTCGCCCAGCTGGCGAGGTCGGCGCCGGTGCGCGCCACGGACTCGGCGGTGCGCGTGAAGTCCACCGCGATCACCTCCTCCCAGCCCAGGAAGTACGTCTTGAACACCTGCCACCACACATACAAACAAATAAGTGAGACGACTCGGTGCGTGTGAACGCATCTGGGTCAAAACCGATTTTTGCCAAAATGTCAAATGGTTGTTTGCTAAAAAGATTGGTCGAATCGGGTCAATAATGGGGTTTTCTTCTAGGGAATACTGATGTAAGTACCAATAAGAGCCCATAGTGTTCTACAGGACAAAGACCTCCCTACCCTTTTTCATTTTTAGGGTTCCGTAGCCAAATGGCAAAAAACCGAACCCTTATAGATTCGTCATGTCTGTCCGTCCGTCCGTATGTAACAGCCACTTTTCTCCGAAACTATAAGAACTACACTATTGAAAATTGGTAACTAAACGTATTTTGTTAACCGCATTACGATTTTTATACAAAAATTGGAAAAAATAAAAAAATTGGGGAGGTCTCCATACTTGAAACTGAAACTCAATTTTTTTTCATTAAACCTATACGTGTGGGGTAGGTAGGATAGGTCTTTAATAATGATGTTGAGGTTTTTAATATATTTTTTTCTAAACACAATACTTTGCGCAAGAGACGCTCCCAAAGTTTGTGAAATGAGTGAAATTGTGTCCGTCCGTAAACATTCTATAAGGTATTCCATTGAAAATAGGTATGTAAAATGATCCATTATCTGAACTGCGATCACAGAGAACAAGAAACCCTGCGAAATTTAATGTTAAAACTTAACACCTATAAGCTATACAAATGGGGACATGTTTACATAAAATTGTGATCATAATAAAAAAAAATATTATGATGAGTGAAACTGGAATTTAATAAAATTAAGAGAAGTAGGTATTTGAGGCTAGAGAAGAGACATACATGCACTAAATAACTCCTGATGATAATAAAAAAAACCACATCCTATAAAAGAATTTAATCACAGATGGTACTGAAAATAATGTAAATGGGTATAGTTACTTCCATTTCTTGCTTTCTCCATAATGTTTTAAAAT
Organism: Marasmia exigua; assembly: GCA_019059595.1. Classification (NCBI taxonomy): domain Eukaryota; kingdom Metazoa; phylum Arthropoda; class Insecta; order Lepidoptera; family Crambidae; genus Marasmia; species Marasmia exigua. The sequence continues at coordinate 19,602,595 of CM032472.1, forward strand.
ACAATACAAAATACTTGTTTGTGACGTCACATCTCTGTAGCCATTTGTATGAAGCGTTTTGGGTTTGCCCAAAATAATGTGATTAGAAAGTTGTAAATAACTCAGGTAGTTTAAATGAGAATCAAGTAATTCTTTCAACGATGTTTCTATCATTGATTGGTCTTTGTATACAAAAATAAAAAAAAGTCAAATACCGTATTAATGTTGGTAAAATGCTAACAGTTACAAACCTGTGTCTCCGTGCCCTCCTGCAGCCTCGTGACGAGCGCGTGCGGCGCGCGCGCGACCATGTTGAACAGCTCCTGCGCCAGCTTCACGGCGGCCGCGCGGACCAGCCGCGACGACTTCTTGCCGAACCTACGTGATCAATCAATTAGACAGCAGCACATACATCGACCTAGGGCAAAGGGCATATCTTGGGCAACCTACAGGTCGCCGGCCAGTGGGGCGCCCACGCTACCGCTGGCGGGATGTAGTGAACGCGGACCTGCAGGAATTGCAAGCAGGAGATTGGCGACAAGCTGCACAAGACCGAGAAAAATGGCGGCATCTCGTATCGGAGGCCAAGACTCATTTTGGATCGTTGAGCCATCGGAGTAAGTAAGTACATACATCGACCTGATCCCAAAGAAAAATGCGGTCCAAATTGATGTATTGATGTAAATATAAAATGCAGCCTATAAAATGTCCCATTGCAGGGCAAAGGTCTCCATCATAGATTCCAAGTCATCGCTACTATGATAGGATTAGGCTTAATCACCGCGCTTGCCAAATGCGGGGGTCCAAATGAATACATTTCTTTTCTCATTTTCACTTGTGCAAGGAAATCAGAATTAACTGATGATCCACAAATATACACGTAAACCTATGGCATGAACTATTTTGGCCTTTGGTATTTCCGGCCCGACGCAATCTTCAAACCATTCACGTTTAACCAGCCTATGTAACAAACGGGACCATCAGATTTGGAACTTTATACACTTGAGATAAGGTTGAAAACCAATTTAAAAAACTATGTTTAGTTGCCTAGTAAAAGGTTAAGAAAAGAGCGTATTCTTTATTAAAAGGCCAGCGGCGCATATGTAACTCCTCCCTCTGGTGCTTTAGGTGTCCATGATCTGGTGATCGGTCTGTTGGGAAACCAAGGCCGAAAAGACCACCAATAAATACGCCATCGAGTCAGATATTACATTTTACCATCTTAAGATTAGGATGACTTCACTTCGGCGGGCGATGCAATGTAGTGTGCTACGCTCGGAGACATGGGCGTGGCCTCGGGCTGTGCGTGTGTCACTGACCAGACGAACGCGTCGACGTGCGCGTCGAGGATGTACACGTTGCGCGTGGCGAGCACGTGGCGCGCCAGGGGCGTGGCCTCGGGCTGTGCGTGTGTCACTGACCAGACGAACACGTCGACGTGCGCGTCGAGGATGTACACGTTGCGCGTGGCGAGCACGTGGCGCGCCAGGGGCGTGGCCTCGGGCTGTGCGTGTGTCACTGACCAGACGAACACGTCGACGTGCGCGTCGAGGATGTACACGTTGCGCGTGGCGAGCACGTGGCGCGCCAGGGGCGTGGCCTCGGGCTGTGCGTGTGTCACTGACCAGACGAACACGTCGACGTGCGCGTCGAGGATGTACACGTTGCGCGTGGCGAGCACGTGGCGCGCCAGGGGCGTGGCCTCGGGCTGTGCGTGTGTCACTGACCAGACGAACACGTCGACGTGCGCGTCGAGGATGTACACGTTGCGCGTGGCGAGCACGTGGCGCGCCAGGGGCGTGGCCTCGGGCTGTGCGTGTGTCACTGACCAGACGAACACGTCGACGTGCGCGTCGAGGATGTACACGTTGCGCGTGGCGAGCACGTGGCGCGCCAGGGGCGTGGCCTCGGGCTGTGCGTGTGTCACTGACCAGACGAACACGTCGACGTGCGCGTCGAGGATGTACACGTTGCGCGTGGCGAGCACGTGGCGCGCCAGGGGCGTGGCCTCGGGCTGTGCGTGTGTCACTGACCAGACGAACACGTCGACGTGCGCGTCGAGGATGTACACGTTGCGCGTGGCGAGCACGTGGCGCGCCAGGGGCGTGGCCTCGGGCTGTGCGTGTGTCACTGACCAGACGAACACGTCGACGTGCGCGTCGAGGATGTACACGTTGCGCGTGGCGAGCACGTGGCGCGCCAGGGGCGTGGCCTCGGGCTGTGCGTGTGTCACTGACCAGACGAACACGTCGACGTGCGCGTCGAGGATGTACACGTTGCGCGTGGCGAGCACGTGGCGCGCCAGGGGCGTGGCCTCGGGCTGTGCGTGTGTCACTGACCAGACGAACACGTCGACGTGCGCGTCGAGGATGTACACGTTGCGCGTGGCGAGCACGTGGCGCGCCAGGGGCGTGGCCTCGGGCTGTGCGTGTGTCACTGACCAGACGAACACGTCGACGTGCGCGTCGAGGATGTACACGTTGCGCGTGGCGAGCACGTGGCGCGCCAGGGGCGTGGCCTCGGGCTGTGCGTGTGTCACTGACCAGACGAACACGTCGACGTGCGCGTCGAGGATGTACACGTTGCGCGTGGCGAGCACGTGGCGCGCCAGGGGCGTGGCCTCGGGCTGTGCGTGTGTCACTGACCAGACGAACACGTCGACGTGCGCGTCGAGGATGTACACGTTTGCGCGTGGCGAGCACGTGGCGCGCCAGGGGCGTGGCCTCGGGCTGTGCGTGTGTCACTGACCAGACGAACACGTCGACGTGCGCGTCGAGGATGTACACGTTGCGCGTGGCGAGCACGTGGCGCGCCAGGGGCGTGGCGCTCGGGCTGTGCGTGTGTCACTGACCAGACGAACACGTCGACGTGCGCGTCGAGGATGTACACGTTGCGCGTGCGCGTGGCGAGCACGTGGCGCGCCAGGGGCGTGGCCTCGGGCTGTGCGTGTGTCACTGACCAGACGAACACGTCGACGTGCGCGTCGAGGATGTACACGTTGCGCGTGGCGAGCACGTGGCGCGCCAGGGGCGTGGCCTCGGGCTGTGCGTGTGTCACTGACCAGACGAACACGTCGACGTGCGCGTCGAGGATGTACACGTTGCGCGTGGCGAGCACGTGGCGCGCCAGGGGCGTGGCCTCGGGCTGTGCGTGTGTCACTGACCAGACGAACACGTCGACGTGCGCGTCGAGGATGTACACGTTGCGCGTGGCGAGCACGTGGCGCGCCAGGGGCGTGGCCTCGGGCTGCTGGCAGCTCCAGGTACCCCATGCCCAGCTCCACGCGGTACAGGCGCGGCGGCGCCACCGGCGAATGACGGGTCCACGTGCTCCTGTATCAACAAATGATCAAGTTAATACAATCATTTAGATATTACTCAATTTCGTTTGTTAAACTGCTTTGCACTGCCTTTCCCGATTACGAATACGATATTTCTTTCCTCTACCCAAAGGTTGTCTGGAAAAAATCGCTACAAGCGATAAGACCGCCTTATTGTACTGTCTGTTGTTGTTGTATGTATATCTATCTATCTACTTATGCCGTGCTTCTTTAACCGTCTTACTCCCTTATTGAGAGCATTATACTGATAAAAACAAACACTTTTCCCCAAGAAACATAGGGTCTTATCTCAGAAAAAATTTCGCCTTCCCATACAAAAGTAATCAGCTGATTGGTGCAAATTGTACGGGGAGGCAATTTTTTATTTGAGAGTTATCCCAATGTTCATTTGGGAAAAATTATTGTTATCATCACTATAATGCCCTAGATAAAGGAATAAGACAGTTGAAAAGCACGGTGTAGTTTCTGTATGATTTTCTATGTCCAGTAAGACTAAATATCAGAGGCAACTATGACCCAAAAATGAAATTTTGTGGCTACTTTAAAGTAGCAAAATTCAAAAAAATCTTTATTCAAGTCCATACCGAACATTTATGAATGCCAAATATTATGTAATCTATTGGGAATGTCAGTTTCTACTTAGAGGAAACTCAGGAAATGAGGCCAAAAACCCGTGCTCCCAGCATGCTTTATAACGGCCCTGATGTTACCTCGGGCACGAAGGGCAAGTCTTCCTCGTACTCCAGAATCTTCCAGAAGGCGGCGGGCTCCTTCCCGGGCGGCTCGGCCACCAGCTCCGCCTTGTTCTTCCGCTCTTCTTTGTTGATCTTTTCGGCGAACAGTCGCGCCTTCGATTTTAACGTGTTCTTCGCTTTTTTACCGTTCCTACGAAAACGATACGTAATATTAAAATATTAAGTACAAAAAGTTTTCTGCGAAAAAAAACCCGCTTTCCAAAACCACGAACTAAAAAGTGTAAAATAATGTTTTTTAACATTTTATAACAGCACACTCGAGAAAAGGTGTTACCGAAGTCGGCGCCCAATACTATCTTGTAATTTAATACAACATTCAATTATTCAACAGAGATTAGGCGCAGACTTCGGTTAAACCTTTTTTAGATTGTACTATTATAAAATGTCGTTTGAACTGTATAAAGTGATATAAATATTATTTTACACTTTTTAGTTATATTTATTTATACATGGTATTTGAAGGCGGTTTTTTTCCCGCTTTTTAGTGTCTCATTTTTTGGCTAATGTGACCAGCCCACCGCCACTTTAGTTTGCTAATTCGGTCGGCTAAGTCGGTGATTCTGGTTCTCTGTCGTATTACATCATTTCTGATGAGGTCCTTCAGAGATACTCTGAGCATAGCCCTTTCCATAGCACTTTGAGCGACTTTGAACCGGTGGACTAGTCCAGCCGTGAGTGCCCACGTCTCGGCACCGTAAGTCATGACCGGGAGGACGCACTGGTCGAAAAAATTTTTTTACAGTGTTAAGGATTTTTTTGACATTTTATTTTTGTTTGATATTTTTAATTTTCCTATCCCCTGTTTAATAATTTTGTAAATCCATGTAATTTTGAATCTATGTAATGTAATTTAATTTATTATTGACATTGTAAATATTTGCATGCTATTTTTTTATATTAGCGAAACATGAGCACTTTGTACTTTTTTTATGACATACTTGTATACCATGTTTTGTGCAAATAAATAAATGATTTTATGAAGACTTTCGACTTGAGACTTTAAGGGATGGGTGACGAGAAGACTTGACGAAGCTTACCAAATGCTGCCCAGCCTAGCTGAATTCTTAAATTGGCTTCTCTCTCGAAGTAGTTTCTGCCTAATTGGAGCGTTTGCCCTAGATAGACTTTTGGATGTTTGCACTATGACCCAGGATTTGGGAACCGAATGTCGTCCGACTGTCTCAACCCACTTTAGACAAGGAAACCAGAACAACGAATTATGGTAACACGATTAGAATCTCAACAATTGTGGGTTACATTGAGAGAAACATATTTGTTAATTAGTTCCTAGTTACAGCAGGTCACATAATGCCATCATGGAGGGAGGCTTTGGCTGTATCACCATGATACTCCCCAATATGGGCGATGAGGGAGAACCGCAGGGGGTTTAGTGGGTATGCCTTTGCCTGGCTTCTCCTTGGGAGAAGCCCCCCGCCAAAGGAGAGCCCCACATAACCCGGCCACCCCCCGGTGGTCTGGTATGCATAAGGTAGTCGGCTCATCTCTGGAGCCGGCGGCATTCCCCCTGCGAAACAAAAAAAAAAAAAAAAGGTCACATAGTGCTGGGGGTAAAATAAAGTCGCTAGCTACCACAAGTATATGGTGAGGCCGGTGTCCAGCACGAACACGAAGCGCGGGTCCAGCGAGCCCGCGCGGACTGGCACCGGCTCCAGGTGGATGCTGTTACCGGCGCCGTGTACTCGGTACAAGCGGGTCACGTAGTGCTGTGGGAATAAAACAAACAGATTTGTTACCTATCTATATAGAAACTAGTCGCCCACCCTCACTTCATTTCGGGTCATTAGTTCTACTTTATACCAATAGATGGCGCTAGGTGTCGATTAGATCGCGCAAGCGTTTCGTGTTTTCGGATTAGCTATATGCGTTGCCGTTGTTTGTAAATATACCTCTTTATTAATAGTAAAGATAAGTTATTCCTTATAATACGGTTAACATTTTTAAAGCGAATATTTTTGATCTTAAACATCTAAATCTCCCCAGATTTGGCCTCCAAAGCCCTCACTCGGCGAAACACAGGACCTACGGACGCTGCTCCTCGCTGATTTTCGTAAAGCCGCGTATATTATTACTCCGGTCGAACCAGCGACGCCGTATATACTACTAAACGCAAAAACTTTACGGACGGTATAATTAATTAATAATGAATGTTGTTACGTTGTTCAACATGGTCAGTAGGTTTAAACGGAAGTAACTGTTATTCTCTGGCACTCGGTGTCATGTTTCATTCATAATTGACAACATTAAGTTAGTAAAAATTCTTCGTTTTGATTAAAATATAAAATAAGAGTAAAAACATTCAATATGTACGTGTTTTTTTATTTTTGATAATTTCACTTTTTAAAGTAAAAAATATTATTTTTTAAATCTGCTTATTCTAAAACGACGTAAGTACCATTTTGGAACGAACAGTTGTAATTTCTTTGCTTCTTGTTTGTCAAAAAAAATTCAATATCCAGTCATCTTGACAGTTGACAGACTTCAAATTCAAACGCGCCACCTGAAAGGTCCCGCGGCAAAACATGGAACTAAAATTTTAGATTCCTTATATCTATTGACATAAAGCTCAAATTTGAATGCTGATAGTGACGTAAGCGCGGTTTTCATGAGGCTTCTTTCGTGATGTCGAAATGTCGTCAGCCATCTGTTATAATTTTTGTGGCGTAGGTGCTAACGTTTAGAAATAAATAAAAAAATGAAAAAGTACGTAGTGGTAAAAGGAATATAGGCTATTAATCCGATAATATTCGTTGTTTAATATGTCGTAATTTAGAGAGTATAATAAATACCGAGAGAAGTATAAATCATGTTCAGAAAGCCTAAAAACATGAATGGAGTTTTAATTTTTTAATAATTTTTTCGGTGTAATGTTATGAATTAATGAATGAAATACTCTACCATTACAGAGTCTTTACGTATTGATAGGGCATTGTACTGACCGGGTCGTCGACGGTGAAGAACCCTGAGGGCGTGTGGCTGCCCTGGATGTAGACGGGCGGCGTGGCGAACAGCGCGAGGAACTCGGGCGTCTCGTCCGCCTGCTCGTGTCGCTGCGTCCGCTTGGCGCCCAAGAGATTCCGCAGGTTGACCGCATGCATGGCAGCACACGCGCCTTTGTCCAACTGCACAGAAAAAAATGTGCAATTTTGAGACTCAGAATCATGTTTGCTTTAAAGTAGACGTGTGAAACTCTTCACTGAAACGACTCAGTGATCCGCTTCAGATAGATGATACACTGATCCGAATCGCGAATGCTCGCTCCGAATGTATCATTCGGTTCATTCGGATCTTAAGATTGGATTTGTTCAATCGGTCAACTCGCTCACTGACTCACTGTGTTCCACTGCCACGAATGAGCGACAAACGACATATGATCACTGATAGCGAGAGAACGAGTGAGTCGGTTTCGTCGGCAATACATGGAACATGTCACGCGGGGAAAGAGACACATTGATTGAAATGACCGCCATTAGTGTCACAGAAAAATGATATTTAACTAAAACTAAGAAAAATAAACTTGGTAAAATAGTTTAAATAAGGGGTCATTCTAATCGAGTCGCTCTCTGTTCTGAATCTATATAAGAGTCGATGCTCCAAATGAAGAGTGTCACTGAAACGAATCTTTTAGATTCAAATGATCCAAACTTTAAAAGATACATTTTGCCAGATCTACTTTAAAGGACATCATTCATATTGGGCTCGCCCAAGTGTGCCTGTGGACATTTTTTTTATACAGATGTGTAGAACAAGCTGTTTGGAACCAACGTTATTATGGAAAAAACGTTGTAGGATTGAGTGAAGCTCTTTGTAAAATTAACAAAGTTTTGAAACAATCGAATCTTCGAACTCATACAACTTGTCTCACAGGAATCCTACAACTTCCGTGCAATAATAACTATGGTTCCAAATAGCTAGTTCTATACGTCTGTATCAAAAAAAATTGTCGGCCATTTTCATGGAGGGCCCCAAAACATATAAAAAACAATGATCACCTTTGGTTATAAACGGTTTCAAACCTTTGATAACCAAAGGTTATCACATTTAAGATGAACGCACACTTATCAGAACCTTTGATAACCAAAGGTTATCACATTTAAGATGAACGCACACTTATCAGAGCTGAGGATTTAACACAAACATTCAAGGAATTCGTAGCGTGGCCACGCAATACTTTGTCACCTTTTAATTCTAAGTGAGAGAGAAAATAGTTTTGCTCACATACTGTTTCCTCTATCCGAGCTCTCCAGTTTTCATGTATTATTTGTTTACGATATGCATACACTACGATTCTTCGAAAAGTTCGTGCTAGCCCTTCAGAACCGATTTTTTTTATCTGATAGGTGGCAGACGAGCAGACGGATCACCTGATGGTAAGCGATTGCCGCCGCCCATGGACACCCGCGGCACCAGTGGAGTCACAAGTGCGCTGCCAACCTTAAAAGTCTCCCTTTTCCCCCGGATTGGGCCTCCGTTACCCTCACTCACGCAGCGAATGAATCGAATACAAGAATTCTGTATGACACTTGAGTCGAAACGTCCGAATTCATACAGAATTAAATTTAAGTTCGATTAATCGATTCGATTCTCTCGATTAGGTGAGATCTCAAGCGGAACATTGATTGAGGTTACTTCTAGCAGTGAAAGGATTTACTTAAGCTATTTTTGATTAAAATATTACAAAAAAAAAAATTCAAATACTTACAGTAGCTTTTGATCCGATCCAGAAATGTATATCCCAAGATAGCTGTCCTTGTTCTTCTATAGAAGTCTTCAAAATGATGTAACAGTCGCCCTCGAAAAATTTCCCATGAGCAACCTATAGAAAACGTGATGTTGTTTATGTTTTTTAACTACCAACATTCTTTCAAGAAATAATTTAAAACTTATCGAATTCGATATAATTCCCAATTCACTTAGTAAGCAAAAGAAGAGTTACTTTTTTATTAGACGACAGACAAGCATTTGACCTCAATCTCACCTGATGTTAAGTGAAGATGAGGTCCAAAGTGGGCCTTGCTTGCCCGTGAAAAGCCTATTGTTGTTCTGTATGGACCTAAATTGAATAAACAATTTTCATTACATTTATTCACTCCTGCCTTAAAGAGGCCCAGGTTATATTGTTCAGGAAATACATCAGTGGGCAACGAGTTCTACTCCTTGGCTGTTCGCATCAGAAAGGAGTTTGCGTAGCGTTTACTGTTACTGTGAACCTTACATTATTGGGAAAAACATCTTCTAAATTATTTATCGTTTACCCACCTTCCGCGTGAGGGTAGGCCAGTGCCTCAGTAGGGACTATAGTGACTGCCTCGGTGGCGCAGTGGTTAGCGGGTCACACTTTAAAGCGAACTGCGCAAGTGGTTCCGGGTTCGATCCCCGGTTCGAGCCAAAAAATTTACATAATTGAAGTTGGCGATCTTGTACTCGTACCCCCGTGCCTCGGAAAACACGTTAAGCTTTTGGTCCTGCGCTCGATCCCTCTCCGGTCGTGTCACAGTAGTGTCCAATCGGAATATGAGGGTAAGGGAATAGAGAGTGTTTGCGCACACACTTGAGCACTATAATATATCCTGCGTACGTGCCTTATCGTTGAGATACGCCGTCGTAGCCGTAATCGGTTTGAGGATATTAGGGACTATAACAGGACCTCAATTCTCGTGCTCGTGACATTTATTATCATACGACATATATCACTAAAACATAGTTTTTTTGTACGGTATTCAGGTGATATCCGCCATGTTTTCAAAATATCACGAGCACGAGAATTGGGGTCCAGGCAGGCGCTGATGTCGCATACCTCATCCACGGGAGCCGGTATGAAGTTCTCGATCTCCCACACCTGCAGCCCGGGGGTCTGGCCCGTGTCCTCGTCGAAGAACTCCGAGTAGTCCAGCGGGGGCTTCTCCAAGCTCTCGTCCCAGCGCTTAGGCCTGTCAAAACAAATAGAACATAAAAATATATGATATGTATACTGGGATCTTTTTTATTATGACATATTATTATTTTTTAAAATAAACCTGTATGTAGGATTACATACTTTTACTAGCGATTTTTCATAAATGAAACATTGATCTCATCATACTACACACTGTTAGTCAGCACTGTTTTGTTACAGAAATCGTTTATATAAACAAACATTTTATTGAGTTGTAAATATTACGTCTCCAGAAGAGGAAATGAGTCCATAGAACGTCTAGTAGTACAGGGCAAGGTAGAGGGTACCAGACCACGAGGTAGATCACCTATGCGATGGACCGACCAGATAAAGTCTGCCTGTTGGCTCCCATTGCATGAGTGCACCAAACTGACGACCAACAGGGCGAATTGGCGAGAGATCGTCAGAAGAATAACTGCCAGGAATGTGACTACGTGACGGCCACCATCGCTCTGTCGGAAGCGTAACGATTGAGAAGAGAAGGAGAGAGAAATATTACGTGTAGTTTCATATGTGACTGTACTATCAAGTATTTTTTACCTATACTATTTTTTACCTTTGTGTACCTTCTAAATCTATTAGATTATTAGACTCTGATCCTGTTTGAATCTGCACAAGTCCCCACATCCATACGAATATTAAAAATGTGGAAGTATGTGTGTATATGTCTGTTAGTCCGTCTATTACAGCAACACGGAGTGATGGATTGACATGATCTTTTAAGTGGAAATAGTTGTAAGGATGGAGGGTTACATAATACTTTTGTCTCTTTCTAACACGAGCGAAGCCGCGGGTATTGGTTCATTTAGAGATAGAAAATTCCGATGGACGCTGGTGACGTTCTTAAACATGTATGCACTTATGTTATTATTATACCTTTAAATACCATGTTTTAAGGCGAATAAAGATTTAATTATTGATTATTGGACTCATCCATCCATTATGTCAATTTGTCAAAAAAAGGCAAAGAACATTTCAGTCATTCACACAGTGATTAGAGGCGTCTGCGATGTGACAACCCTCCTCTAGATCAATCGCTATAAATTGACCTCACGTGGTGCGTGGGACACAGGCATGGCTCTGAATCCTCTTGAAAATAAATTAGTCACGTTGTCTACGCTATTATCTTTCAGAAAGATGTTCAGAAACACGAATAAACGTATGAAAGAAATCATCTCATTCGTTCATTTAATGATTGATGAGCTTTTTGACTTGTCACCACCATTCACTCGGAAAAACAAAATTGAAGTGGTATGTCAAGAACAAAAAATGATAGAATTTTGTTAAAAAAATGTAAATTAAGTGCAAATATACGTTGTTTCGTTTATTGTTAAATTTATTGTTTCGTTAAAGAAAACTAAACAATGTGCAGGAGCGTAAAGATATTTAAAATTTGTTCTAAGTTCGCTCAATGAAATTCTTGGTAGGTAACAATATTTTACACCTATCGAAGATTGTGAACTCAAGAAGATGTTACAAGGATTAAACCACGTGCATGCTTGCACTGCAGCAAGCGCGGCACACGCACACTCCTGGATTTACCGTCATAGACTGCGGCCTAGTCTAAATTACAATTTTTGTAAGGGATGTATATGAGGCAACAAAACTGAATTCTACTGTGTGTTTCGTGATATTCTGATATTAAATCGTGTAATAAGTAGCTTGTATTTTATTTTTGTAGTTAAATGGTACTTTATCATTAAAAATATATGTCGAGCTTCTGAATATTATATCTGGTTTATCTATATTGCTTATCATTCGTTCATTGAATGAACGAACTGCTTTATGACAATTCAAATCTGTCAAAATCAAAGCTGATTCCGTTCAGTCCTTCTAAAAATGGTCTAGTGGAGCACTATGGGACATTCCTGTCTGATACGTAGTATCTTCTACTTAGTTTGTGGACACATGGGCGCGGAGTGCACTCATCCTATCCAAAAAATATATATTCTATTTGGGCCAATCATTTAGTGTGATTCGTCACCGCCACAGACCAATAAGAATGACGTTTGCAGCTATAATCGTTCGACTGGTCAAGCAGAATCCGCCCCCCACTGATTGGTCTAATAAGAAAATATACTTTACTAATTGTACAATTAAGTTTCTGTAATGCCTAGTTTTTTAAAGTTGTGTTTTTTTTTTGTGCAATAAAGTATATCTATCTATCTATACTTTTTCGATTGGTCTAGCGCACTCCTGATATTTTGATTATGCCTTAATTCGTCTTAGAGTCATAGAACAAGTATCATTTTTGTTACTATTGACCTAAAGATCACTTTCCTGGGACACTTATGTCTTTCATTTTAATCAAGATATTTTTTACAGAATATAGTAGTAAATTTACTTGAGCTCGCTGTTGGGCTGGTTGTCGGCGTTGTCGGCGTGCTGCGTGTTGGCCTGCTCCTGCATGCCGCGCAGGATCAGCGCCGAGTCGCGCTGCTGCGGCTCCGGCCGGCCGCGCCGCAGCCGCAGCTTGCGGGCGATCGGGTCTGACTTCACGCCTGATTGAAAAAAAAAACTAAATTGAAAGAAAGAAAATACATTTATTGGCCACAATTTACAATTAATACAGAATTACATAACATATGAATAGATGCAAAGCATAGTTTTTGACGACCCGATTGGAACAGTGGTAGTGCACGCTGCCTCTGATACAAGGGTTGCGGGTTCGATCCCCGCACAGTACAAACATTTGTGTGCATGAACATGTTTGTTTGTATTGGTCTGGGTATTTGCTATGTATTATAAGTATATATTTACAAAAGAAAAGTATTATATGTATAAATTTGTAATCCCACTGTTGATTCTGATATCCGTAACACAGGTGCTTGAGCTACCTAACTCGGAGTCAGATCAATGTATGTGATGTTGTGAAATATTTATTTATTTATTATTATTATTTATAGTTAATTGCTATACTCGTACAACAGCGGAAATTAAAAAGAAATCACGTACATACATTGTCATAGTCAACATAATTTTTTGTGCTAGAGGCGAGAGGCTATGCTAGGGAAGTAAATCTGCGAGATTAGATAAGTCGCGTCAGTCTTTTAGAACCTCAATTCGATTGGGCCGGCAATGCATCGCGTTGTCTCTTGAAGATATCTAAGTCAAGTCAGTCAATTGTCAGGAAATACTGCCGCGGATCACCTGTTCCACAAGACTGAAGTATAGGGAAAGTTCCCTGAGACCTATCGCCTTCCAATAAGACGATATTAGACAAAATATAAAACTCATCAGTGAAATTCAGTGGTAGTGAACGCTGCCACGCTTGCACTAGAGCAAGGGTTCGATCCCCGCACAGTACAAACATTTATGTGCATGAACAAGTCTGTTTGTATTGACTTGTTCTTGAATATATAGAAAACACTGTTTTCTATATATTATACTCGTAAGTATGTATTTACAAAAAGAAAAGTACTAAAACGTATATATTTGTAATTTCACTGTTGGTTCTGACATCCGTAACACAGGTGCTTGAGATCAAGCATAGATAGATAGCATAGATAGGTAGATACCTATCTCGGAGTGTGATCAATGTATGTGATGTTGTGAAATATTAAAAAAAACCAGACCAGACAAGGCGAACGCGTCCGAAAGTCGACAAGTCATTATTATTACCCCAATGACCTAATAGCCAGGCCGTCTCCACTTAGATCAACTTACTGCTCGGGGTGGTCGGCTCAGCAGTAGCGGCCCCCGCCAGCTGCAGCTGCGCCTGCAGCGAGAAGTCTATGTTGTAGTAGGCCAGGCCATCGCCCCGGGGCCGTTCCACGGGCTTGGAGGGCATCACCAGATCAGGGTTGCCGTGCAGCTGGAGGCTTTCCAGGTCGCTCAGGAGGTGCACCGCGTCGGGCAACGTGATCAGCTTGTTCCAGCTCAGGTTTAGCTTCTTAAGCGAACCGCATCTATATTTATAAAAGAAAGTTGTGTTAGTTCACTGTATATAACTCAACAATGGCTGGGCGGATTTGGCAGAAAATTTGAGCAGAGGTAACTTAGAATCAGGGGAAGAATATAGGATACTTTTCATCCCTAAAAAATTACAGGTTCCTGTGGGATGAACAAAAACGAATACTACACGGGCAACATCGGGGCAAAAGCTAGTCTTGGATATAAAAAGAACAGGTCAATTTGGTGCAAAGTTGTCTATCTAAAATCAGTTTACAAACTAATTTACGACTGCGAACGATTTAAGATTTGCAATACCTTAAGGCGCATATGTTCTTTTGGTCGTGTAATGTTACATATACCTAGTCATATAGTCATATGTAATGCAAATAAATAAAGAAACCTGTTTGAGCATCACTACTTTAATATTCGTCCAATTTAATTTTGAAGACATAGAAGATTGATATTTGTTACTGCACATTAAAAAACAAATGTTAAATAATATAAAAAACAAATGTGTGTATGTTTATTTTGAAATTGTTTTTTTATGGATATGTATAGGTACCATTTCGGGGAATTGCGTTGGCTTCATATCGGTAACACGCTGGTAACAGGTAACTATGATTTGAAGGTGAGTTCGAATGAATCTGAGAGTTCTGGGACCCTGTCCAGTGACCGTAACCCCAAGCTGCATCCTTCATCAGCAGCAAAGCCAGGTGAGCGTTTTCACTTAACTGTTTAGCCCCACTTTTATTCCACACTTTATCGTTTCGTAACATTTTAAAATATCGTCATACAGTCCGCTTTGTTTAACGAATAAGTATCGCATTCATTGGCTATATCTAATAATATATACGTGGATAATGTACATAACTACGTGTAAAAGGAATGATAATATAGATAGGCTTAAAAATAACAAACTGCTTGACAGTAATAATTCAAACTATGTAATTAAATACATAGTGCAAATGAAATTGAAAGCGCGATCGTTTTTACGATAACAGTCGCATTGAACTGAAACAGCTCTGTATATGGAATAAACATAATTTCTCTCCGCAATGAGTGAATAAAGAGAAACTTTTGACTTTGTAACTAGTTTACTTTCGATAGGACTATTTATAGACTACGGATAATAAGAGATGATCATAAAACAGTCTCCCTGTTATTACAAATTGGGAACTAGGAAAGTACCGGAATAAAATTTATGCCATTGCGTGTTGGAACAACGGGATGACATGACCTTTAGTACGGTAATAACTTTAGATCGTGATTTATAATAAGGTGGTCTATGCCTTGAGGAAAAACCTTGGGCGAGGCTAAATTTAAAAAAAAATGTTTCATCATCGTCAGCCCATTTAAGTCCCCACTGCTGGGGCACGGGCCTCCCTCAATCACATGAGGGTTAATTGCCATACTCACCACGCTTGGCAGACGGGTTGGCGAGGGTTTTGATATAAATGCAGAGTTTTCCTTCTCTGGGTGCTGATGATCATGCCAGCAGCTTTACCTTAGTCGCCTTTTACGACACCTCGGTAAGAGTGAGGGTGGCCTATTCTACTCTGCCGGGGGCCACACGACGACGGGGAAAAAATGTTTATTTAATTCTAAATCCATTTCGAGGAATAGCATTACTGGACAGTTTTTAGTGATCAGATTTTGAAATGATTTCATATTTAATGATATTTTTGAGATAAACCTACGACCTTTGTTTGACATTTATGATGTCACATCTTTTCGTCTCCAAATGAATTTGTAGAGCTTCAAATCTATAGAAAACAGGAATACTGTTAACCGAAAGTTGTAATATTTTCTTAATAGAGGTCGCTACTAAGCTAATTGTTTTATATATTTAATAAATAATATCAAACAAAACTCAGAAACAGTAGTGACAGTAGCCAACTGTCATGATACATTATTTGATTTCAGTGTTTCCATCGATTTTGTAAAAGTATTAGAGTATTTTTAAAAGTAGTCATCTGTGATCAACAGATGTCGCTAAAAGTACCCTGCAAAGTAAACTATGAAGTTAACGTATCTATTTCTAAATAACTTTTAGTATGGCGATGTTGTTTGGGAACCTACATTTTTAAATTGATTTACAGACGACCCGTTTGAAACAGTGGTAGTGAACGCTGCCTCTGGTGCAAGGGTTGCGGGTTCGATCCCCGCACAGTGCAAACATTTGTGTGCATGAACATATCTGTTTGTATTGGTCTGGGTGTTATCTATGTATTTACAAAAGAAAAGTATTATATGTATATATTTGTAATCCCACTGTTGATTTTGGTATCCGTAACACAGGTGCTTGAGCTACCTATCTCGGAGTCAGATCAATGTATGTGATGTTGTGTAATATTTATTTATTTATTTATATAAATATTTAGTAATTATTTCAAACGTCTACCTTTTGCCGTTATTAACATCTAGCAAAAAAATCGGGTAAAAAAAAACATAATTGTGTTTCATATTCATGGGTGCCTTAAATATTTGTTTTATATGGTTATTAGTTGGTGTTAAAGCTGCAATCAAAACACGAACCTTGGGAAAAATTCAAATTTTTGGCCAGGTTCACGAGATACAGCCTTGAAAGCAAGAGACTAAAATTGAGCAAACACGTCAGAATTTTTTTGGGAGGGCGTTCCTAAAATATTGATTTTATTTTGTTTGTATTGTTTGCTGTTATAGCGGCAACAGAAATACATCATACATTTTTGACGAACAGACCAATACCGGAGTCTAAGTAATAGGGTCTCGTTTTTTCCCTTTCAGTACGAACCCTTAAAAGTAGGCCAGCGAATGCGTCACTTCCGATAAAACTTTAAAAAATCATTACTAATAAAATAATGCACCAAAATTTAAAATATAAAAATAAGTATCTTAAATTGGCCTATATTTTCGAAAAAAAATACATTAGCGTCCAAAATGTTGACTCTTTCCCAATTATCCTCCAAACTGACATTTCTTCAAATGACATTAAAATGAGCATCGTTTGAAGAAATTTAACAGATTTTAGTAACTCAACGTGAGCCGGTCTATACCTAGCTGTCGTAATTTTCATCGTGGAAGAGCAACGCTTCGGCATGCATGGACCATCCCACCCAAGCCTTGCAGAAAACCGGCGTGAAGCAACACCTGCGCTGTTTCGCCGAGTGAGTGCGGGTGCCGGAGGCCTAAAATGGGGGAAGGAGAGTAGGGCAACGGACTTGTGTCTCCGCTGATATTTCTGGTGTATATGAGTCGCGGCTATTTATTATCATCAGATGATCCAGCTCCTCGTCTGCCACCTATCAAATAAAAAAAGACCTGTGTGTAACAAATTAATGAAACGTACCGGCACAGTCCCTCCGGTATCGTCTCCAGCAGGTTGTTGGCAGCGGAGAACACCTCCAGCATGCCAAGCTTGCCGATGCCCGAGGGGATCCCTTCGAAGTCCAGCTGGTTATCGTCCACGTGGAGCCGCCGCAGGCTTTGCAGCTTGCACAGCGACGCCGGGAGACTGGTCAGCTTGTTCCGGGAGAGATTCAGGCTTTCTAGCTTCTGCCAGATGTCCATCGCTGTTGATATTTAAACATAGAATAAACAGTGATAGATAGATACTTTATTGCACAAAATACACAACTTAAATAAAACTAGACATTACAGGAACATAAAACTACAATTTCAGCGGTCTTATCGCTGGAAGCGATGGCTACCAGACAACCTTCTGGCAAAGGACATTTGTTAGTAGAGGAGGGGCAGGTGGTGCATTATTGACAAGGGAAATAAAAGTGAACTGTATATATATTATATTAAAATGTATAATACTAATATATAAATAAACAAACTATAATTACAGAACACTACTATCTGTCTCTGGCGTTGTTACGCGCGTTTTTATATAGCCCATGAGGTAATCAAGGATGCAAGCTTCATGCACAAATCAATACTGGTCCACCCGCTTGCACGTGAAAGAGTAACAAACATCTCATCATATACATCCTCATAAACTTCCGCGTATATAGTATTACTAAATTACTGTTATTTAGTAAAAAATCTGATGAGCTGACAAAATTGTCTTTTAAATACTCTATTTTAGCAATAGAGTAAACAGAGTAAATTTTATAATAATAAGATTTATTGTGCATCAATCTCTATCAAGCTGGATGTTTTATTGAAAAAAAAAATTAACTGGATGATTAAACAAAATATATTATCATTATTCTTATCCCCTTGCCCTTCCTTCTACTCATTTTAGTTTGTAATTCCCAGTTTCGTTCACAGCTGTCGCTTAGGAGTCTGGGTGACGCTAGACCATGATCCAGGATTCGGGAAGTCTGGCAATTACAATGAAGCGACTGCCTTCTGACCTTCGCCCGACCTTTACACAGTGGAACCAGACCAACTGAATCACGGTTACACGTTCAGAATCATTAAATATTTCAAATATTGTAGGTATCCACAATTTTTGAGAAGCTACCCGAGACGTGCAGGTTTCCTCTCGATTTTTTCCCTCACCGCCGAACTATAGTGCATTCAGTATGTGAAGGTGAATAGGACAGTTCTATTTTGACATTAAAAAGTGAGACCGATCCCTTTAAACCTAACAGATATTTTTAAGCATAGAGAATATTTTCTTTATAAATCTAATCGCCTTTTTATTTGTTTGATTTTTAATTTTAATGTTGATTAAAATTAAAAATCAAACAATCAAAATTTATCTATGAATGCGGACATATTTTGCACGAGACAATAATCGTGATTCGCTGGTAAGATGATCGCTAATCCGATTACTGATTTATTGCGATTGTTTGTGTCAATCCCCATGAGCAAAAATTCCGATTAGCGCATTATGCAATTCATAAGATAAAGAAGGGGACGCACGGGGATAAAGTGGTCATTGTATTAGCTTTCACTAGTATCACTCTATTAAACCTATAGATCCTTATCTTTAACAAATTTTAACATTTCGAAACAAACTCCTATAAAGGTTCCGTTTCATACAAATAAAACATTAAAGTATTCTAAGTGTTTCTCTGGATTGGAATCCTCAGGGGAAGCGCAAGCGGGCGACGAAATATTGCTGCCGAAGCAAAACTTTGACTCACCTGGAGTTAAGTTAAGCATGCAGAAAATCTCAATTTTAGGTTATTCGCCATTATCGAAAAAACTATACAATTTTAGTTTTCCTGAGCGTGTAGTTCGAAAACAGATGAGAATTTAGAAAAACTGTATAGAATAAAAGTTGTAGAGAATTCAATAAGCTTTCATTTCATTTTCGGGATTTTTAGCTACAACGCACCGTTTTTGAGATATTAGGCAGAAACCTAAAATTGATATCTTTTTCGCCCCTCTCCCTCCAGCTCATCTCCTAGACGTCAGGCCTTAAGTATGTTTTTCCCCTAGCACCTTGATTAAGTTCCTGCAGAAATTGCTTAGGTTCCCACTCACGCACTCTATACCCTCCTTTGAGTCACTCCTTGATCGAACTAGTATGCCAAGGTTTAATGATGCCAGGGCCTCACAAAAAACCGGCGTGAAGCAGCACTGTGTTGGCAGCGCACTTGTTACTCCACTGGTGTCGCGGGTGCCCATGGGCGGGGGTAATCGCTTACCATCAGGTGATCTGTCTGCTCGTCTGCCACCTATCACATAAAAAAAATTGCTGAAGCCGATGATGACAGTGAAATCGACAGCTATAGTGATTCGGATTGTACTTTTAGAGTTTGTTGCTACTCTAATAGTACATATTTATGATTGGTATACATAGTTTCATTTGTCATTCATTAAGTTACGTATTTTGGATCTATTTTATCATAATTTGTCTGTTTCTAGTGTAAAATATAATGAACGACATAATTTTAATGTTCATATTTATGATTTATGTAACTGTAACAAAAATACCCGGCATTTGGGTATTTACCCTGGTAAATACTCGATATTTACCCAAACGGGTATGTACCCCGGTATTTACCTTCTGGGTATTTACCCGCCGCCGTCTCTAGTAATAACTATTTTAAGTTCTTCTTCAGATTAATTGAGAAAGATTAATACTTGTTATTTTGGAAAACTCAGAAAACTTAGTGATTTTTACAGCTTCTTAATTTTATTGGTAGAAAGATGGATGCATGATACGAAACGTTTGAACTGTTCTATTCACCTTCAGATACTAAATGGTCTATAATGATAAAAATATGCACATAGATTTGAAAAATTCAGAGGTTCTCATCCACTGATCCCTTCTCTTGCCCAATTAATCGTCATCGAAATGCCAGAAAAAACCACAAAAAGGTAAATGTAATCTTTTAAATAACGATAAGTATTATACGAAGACAAAATTACTAGGAAGTTAGTTGGTTCTAATACATACCATAAGAGTAGGTGGAAACTAGGAAGAAACAAACATACAATTTATTTTCTTCTTATGGGAAGTACTTGAAATGTAGATAGTAATTGCATAGTCAACCATGTAATGATTTAGATAATTGCATAATGCAATGGTGCATGCGGCGTTGTTCGCACCGCATAGGCAATAAACCGTTGCGCCTATATAATTAAGTGAAAATATGCATCACTATGCATGTCGATATTCTACGCGCGAATGAAAATGCATTTTGCTATGAAAACATTTACCATTATTTACGATCGTCAACACACTCGTACATACGATATTTGTTAACATTTGTATACAAACTTACATGCAACCGTCGTCGTAGTTAAAATGGGAAGAAATGCTAATATTAAGGATAAAAATAAGACAGTCTAGTCTGTGGAGGAGTGGCTAATACTGGCCACACGACGTGGAAAATCCAATCATTTGAGAAACCTGAGCCAATGTTTAGGTCTACTGCCACAAGTGTGCTTGACTAATCCAAAATCTTTAAAATCTGCTTGGGCCAAGTCATATGTCGATCGTCGCCGTCACAGACCAATAAGAATGATGTTCGCAGCTAAAAGTGTGCGAGCTGCAAAGAGAATTTTTTCGATTGCTCTTGCGCACTCAGCCCCCTGCATCTCATGGACCACAGCTTCGTGGCTTTAGAGAGCATGCGAAATTCGCGAAGGTATTTAGTTGGCTATAGAGTAACATGGCACATGATATGGCCAGACATCACCCTCCATTGCAAAGCGGGCATACCAGTGGCCCAGTGCAAGAAACCGTCTGTATAGTAGAAGAAGAACCTTACCTGATGAGACTTCAGTGATTTCGTTATCACTCAAGTTGAGCCGCTTGAGGCTCTGCAGCGAGTAGAGCGCATCAGGCACCTTGGTGAGCGCGTTCTTTGAGAGGTCCACGTCGGAGAGGTTCGAC
Organism: Marasmia exigua; assembly: GCA_019059595.1. Taxonomy (NCBI): domain Eukaryota; kingdom Metazoa; phylum Arthropoda; class Insecta; order Lepidoptera; family Crambidae; genus Marasmia; species Marasmia exigua. The sequence goes on from CM032472.1 coordinate 19,623,801, forward strand.
AGCGTGTCTAAGGCCGTCGGCAGGTTTGCGAGGGTACGCTGCGTGTTGCGCATGTGTAGCGTAGTCAGGTTTTGCAGCGATGGGAGTTGTCTACAAAACATTGGATACTGAGAATAGCAGTACAGTTCCCCAATTTATTTTCAGAGGAACTTAGGTATTTATCCTATTTACTAAGACTTTACTAAACAACAATAGATTTTCTTACCTGAGCTGAAATAGTCCTAACGGATTGTCATTAAGTATGAGAGTCTGCAAATTCGCCAATCTCCTAGTCTGAGGAGGCAGAGTCTCCAGCATGTTGCTAGATAAGTCCAGGAACAATAGATCTGTCAGCTGTACAAACAATGTTGGTGGTATGCTTTCAATCCTAAAACAAAATATATTATGCTGTGATTAATAAAATCACTCAATTTACTATGTATACTACTTTCCCAAAAATGGCATTTTCGGTTTTGATTATATGGCTGGCCAGTACACAAAACATCATAACAAAAAGAATAAGTAGTTAGCTACATAAAAATACATAAGTGATCAGTTTTGAGTGTATAAAGCATCAATAGAAGTGTTAAACTTAGAATTGCATTAATGAACAATCTTGGTCTAAGAAAAAACCTTAACCCTGTTTAGTTGCCAAATAGCCACTTCTGTCTTCTATCTCAAGCAACAGAAGAGATAAACTTAGTAACGAATGTTTGGAAATAAAATGATAGAAATACTTACTTATTGTGACTTAGGTTCAAAACTAGCAAAGACTTGGCCTTTTCCAAGCCTTCCGGGACCTCTTTCAGTCTATTGTGGGACAAGTCTAGAGTGGTGAGCTCCTCCAAGTGGAACAGCTCGGCAGGTATCCCGGAACTCTTCACTTTGTTGCGTCGCACATTCAGTGAGCGGAGACATTTTAATTCGGTCAATTCACCAAACAACTTTTCTAAGCTATTTTTTTTAAGAGATAGGTTTTCCTGTAAATTTACAGTTTATCAGCCAATTTTATACTTGGACAATAATGTTATAGTTATAGAAAAACACACACGCTATGTCACAACTTTACATGTAGTCACTAATAATTTTGGTAATGTAAATAGACCACACACTGATAGGTAGGAAACATTTCAGAGATAAATACACAGTTTGATTATAATTTAATACATAAACACCATATTTAAAACATAAACGTTTACTATCATTTTAATACATAAGATTAAGTGTTCTAACAATTTTGTACATACATTATTAATAATAAACTTTTTAACAAAGAATGTTTACCAGTTTCATCAATTTCCCCAGCTCTTCAGGAATATCCGTCAAGTTCGTTTTATCTAGCCTGAGCCATTGTAGCCCAGTCATATACCTAATAGCATCTGGGAATTTTTCGTCCTGGAAAAAACATTTAGGACAAAATATAAAAATAGTAAACTGAGGTTAGGGATATGATATCATCTCTTGCCCCTGTTTCTAGTTCTAACCTTATTGAAATAGTACTTACGCTAAAATCATTACTAGTAAAATCAACACCACGAACAAATGGCAATAAACCTGTGTTTGCCATCTTTGTAACAATTTATTCTAAAGAAATATTACAAATCTATTCATGAATTCATGATGAACTAAAAATGACAAGTGACAACTTTACTGACGGACGGCAGGAGAGACAGCCGAGTCTTGAGTTGACAGCTGTAGCAAATCGGTAGTGCCAACATCAACTTAAGCAGCTAACTTCACGTAAAATAGATACAAAATAAGGCTGGGCGGTATTTTTCGACCTTTTACCGGTTTTTGTACGCTACATATGTGAGACAGCGGAATTAATATTAAAATATTTCTGGGATATAACTATGAGCTTTACTACAAGTGTAGTAATATTGTCCAAAGATAAGTATCTATGGACAACATTTTCCAAGAAATTCATCATCATTTTTCTCAGCCATCTTCAGGATCCCAATTCTCGTGCTTGTGATATTTTGAAAACATGGCGGATATCATTCGAAAACCATACAAAAAAACTATGTTTTAGTGATATATTATGTCGTATGAAAATAAATGTCACGAGCACGAGAATTGGGCTCCAGAGTATACAGCTTCAGTCACATGTCGCATTATTATCTGACCCGTTGGGCAGGTGGGGATTCAGTCAGTGCTCGCAGATCACATCACTAGTGTGCTTCGGTCTACTTGGTCCATACTTTTACCCCGGTTTGAATATTCATTTGTTCCACGAACGGGTGTAAGTATATCTGCTATCGTCAGGGAGGATATCTGCTATCGTTTCCTCAGCAATCTTGAAGCACGAGACCTGTTCATCTTTTGGCTGCGAGTAGACTGCGCCCATCATCCCCGCATCTACTACAGGTCTCATAGCGGCAATATCGAGACTGACCGACTCGTTGAGCACATTCAGATGGCGACTGAACTGGTCCTTGAACAGGTTCCAACCGCAGAGATCGTTATACTAGGTGATTTTAACGCGCACCACACGGAATGACTTGGTTCACATACTACCGATCATGCGGGAAGAACCTTTCATGACTTTGCTTTGGCCTATGGTCTATCTCAAATGGTATCAACTTTTACACGTGTGCCAGATATAGATGACCACACTCCTTGTTGGACCTTCTGCTGACCACCCATCCCGACGTCTAGGTACAAAGTGTCTGTAGATGCACCACTAGGCTTTTCCGACCACTGCCAGGTACGGAGCACCGTGCCTCTCAACAGCACTCAGCGGTCGAAACTGGGCACCCGCCGTATTTGGCACTATCGGTCAGCAGACTGGGATGGAATGCGAAGTTTTTTTTCTTACTATCCGTGGCGGCAGGTTTGCTTTACGCCGGAGGATTCTGGTGCCTCAGCTAAGAATATAGCCGATGTGATACTGCAGGGGATGCAATTATTTATTCCAAGCTCTGTAGTACCTATAGGCGGCAGATCCCAGCCCTGGTTTGTTCACTCTAGCAAAATGGCATCACGCCGGAAGCATGATTGTTACCAAGCTTCTGGGCTGCAGCGGTGGCATCCAATGACCCAAATACCAGCGTCCTAAAGAAAAAGTACAACTTCTCTGCTAGGTCCTTCAAGAAGGATATTGCTAAATCAAAGGCATCGTTCATCGGTGAAATTGGCGAGTAGCTAATGCGCCTCCCATCAGGCACCCGCGCTTTTTGGGCTCTCGCCAAGGCCATCCTGGGGAACTTTATCCAGTCGTCTTTCCCTCCACTTCACAAGTCAGATACCCTTGCCCATACTGCAAAAGAGAAAGCCGACCTTCTGGGCACTCTTTTTGCGTCTAACTCGACTTTGGATGACTCTGGGAACTCTCCTCCTATCATACCGCCCTGTGCGAGTTCAATGCTGAACGTCCGTTTCCGACCAGATTCGGTTCGTAAAGCTCTCTTTTCCCTTGACATCCGTAAGTCGAGTGGGCCGCATGGTATCCCTCCGATTGTACTGAGGGAATGTGCTCCGGAGTTGGCTCCGGTTTTAACGCGTCATTTTCCGGCTCTCCTACACCACTGGCGTAGTACCGAGTAACTGGAAGTCAGCCCGATACGCAAAAAAGGCGATCGCTCGAACCCGTCCAATTATAAACCAATAGCCATTACCTCAATCCTCTCTAAAGTAATGGAGTCCATTACCAATCGTCAGCTCTTGAAATACTTAGAGGAGAACTGCCTATTAAGCGACCGTCAGTACGGCTTCCGTAGTGGTCGCTCCGCCGGTGACCTCTTGGTATTTCTGATCATCGATGGGCACAGGCGTTGGAGAGTAAGGGTGAGGCTCTGGCTGTCAGCTTTGACATAGCGAAAGCCTTTGATAGGGTGTGGCACAAGGCTCTACTATCTTAACTTCCCTCATTCGGTCTTCCAGAGAAATTATGCACGAGGGTCGCTACTTTTTTTAATGGGCGTAGCATTAAGGTCGTTATCGACGGTTCTTGCTCGGATCTGAAGCCCGTGAACGCTGGTGTCCCACAGGGCTGTGTGCTATCTCCGACACTGTTTCTTCTGCACATCAATGATATGTTGTCTCAGAACAATATTCATTGCTATGCGGATGATAGTACTGAAGATGCACTGTATACCGGACGTGCAAATATTTCTCCGGCAAACGTCATTATGAATCGGAACACACTTGTGTTTGAAGTCGAAGACATGTTGAATCATGTTTCGGACTGGGGTCGACTTAATTTAGTCCGTTTTTTTCTTTGATGTCAAGCCTTCTATCGGGATTCTTGGTGTCGACATTTCGAGCGATGTCCAGTTTCGCGGTCATCTGGAAGACAAAGCTAAAATAGCTTCAAAGAAACTTGGTGTACTTAATAGAGCGGGGCGGTATTTCACACCAGCTCATCGGTTACAACTCTTTAGGGCACAAGTTCGGTTCCATATGGAATACAGCTCGCATCTATGGGCTGGTGCACCTCAGTACTAACTTCTTCCGTTTGACCGCGTACAACGTAGGGCTGCTCGAATTGTCGGTGACTTGACTCTCTCTAGTCGACTTGATCCTCTAGCACTGCGGCGGGATATAGCCTCCCTCAGCATTCTATTCGGCATCTATGATGGGGAGTGCTCTGAGGAACTGTTTGATCTACTCCCTGCAGCTGAATTCTCACATCCAGTTACACACAAGCGATTGTCATTCCATCCTCATCATCTCGATGGATGGCGGTCTAATACTGTGCGTTTTTCGCGGAATTTTCTACCACGTGGAACAGTTTACCTATGGGATTATTTCCCGACGGCTACGAACGACTTAGGGACCTTCAAGAGAAGAACATACTCCTTTTTAAAAAGGCCGGCAACGCATTAGTGATCTCTCTGATTTCGCGGATGTTAATGGGCGGCGATGATTGCTTTCCATCAGGTGATTCGCTTGATCGTTTGTCGCCTCCAGCAATAAAAATAATACTTTTGACCTTTTTATTTTATACACTAAGGGCCGGTTTTTTGATCCGTAGTTAACCTAACCAATAGTCAAAGTGACGTAACACCTTATAATATAACTATTGGTTAAGCTAACTAATGTTCAAGACATGTCGATATTTGACCATTGGTTACTTATGTAAACCATTATGACTACGGCCTACTCAAAAAAATATTCTTATCTTATGCCACACTAGATTATCGCGATCAAACAATCCAGCCCTAACTATAGGGTAATATGTATATAAATTAGGCATGTAGATTCCTACGCGACTTCTGTTTTGCTGCGTCAGTGAGGGTATTGGACACCTAATCCGGAGGAAAGAGGGGTTGTAAGATGTTGGCAATGCACTTGTGACTACTCTGGTGATGCAATGTCTACGGGCGGTGGCAGTCGCTTACCATCAGGTGATCTGTGTGCTTGTCTGCCACCTATCACAAAAAATGAATAAAAGCATAGCATTTAATTTAACAGTACTTTTATTACATAACTAATGTGACTGATAATAATTCGTGTCTATCCTATACATTCCATTAAAGTACTTACACCAACACTGACTAAATTAAAATAAAACAGGATAGTGATTGTTCGAAGTAGGTACACAGAAAGATAAAGATGTTTGATGTGTCCCTGGGACCTGGGTGAGCAATGATTGGCTATCTTAATTTTAAATGCATTAGTCCACAGATCAAACTTATTGAATTTATACTAAAATTTGGTTTTAATAAAAAATAATAAACACCAATAAAATTATTTCAAATATTACAATAAAAGTACCTATTTAATTATCTAACAAACTAACATTAAAGCATCAAAGGATGACATTTTTAGTCCTCTAAGTGTGTCATACATAGATAAAGGTGTATTAATGAACATGCATGATGTTCTTTTATTTGGCTTATCGTGGCATTGGTGGCATATTCGGCATTGGACCTGACAGGGCAGTATTGGTTCCCAACAAGACCTGAAATGATTAATATTATTTTATACAATGGGTAAAACTGATTAGTTCATTAATTTACTAATTTCATAATACATAATTGATTGTTATTAATATCAATAACCACTTTCAATTTAATATTTTAATAAATTAACCTGCTTTTGCTGTGACTTCTGCATCTCTTCCACCTGAGCACGTTCTACCTCAAATATAACCGGAGCAAATAGGATAACAGATGAACTGGCCACCACCCACATGACCGAGCGTGAAAGGCCATATAATGACTTTACTCCAGACCTGTAATTTTCAATAAAATTAAATTACCAATATGTTTATTTATCATGAATTACAGTTTCAAAAAAGCATACCTGTTTTGAGTTCTACCTAATAATGCACAACATGATTTCATTATTCAAGTTTAAGTTGGTAATGCAACACACTAATTCCAAAGACAATGATGAGTTAGTTAAAATTAGACTAGATAACCCACTTACCAAGTCTTTGTTGTGACTGTGTATGTGCCATTGCGGACACATTCAGGGAACATCTCTGTCAGTCCCCATAACCTTTCAGGAAGTGTTTCATCAGGTTCCTAAAAATTTAAATACCATTTCATATAACCTATAAATATATAGGACAATGTCAAGAGCTGGGGCTATATTATACATACATAGAAATAAGAGAAAGTTTGGAAATAGTGCAAATACACAGGGGTACGAGAACTATAAGTAACTCCTAAAGGAAATAAAATAAGAAAATACTCACATCATCGTATTCTTTGCCCGTAGGGGATGATCCTAGCTGCAAGAGCAAAATTAATTTATTACAAGATAGTCTCTACTTAATGAATTATGTCGAAAATTCGCTTATAACGTATAGGTGCATCTACATACCGAAGGGGTTATGAACATATCCTCAGGTCTACGTTCAGGGGTATCATCTTTGCTCGCAATTAGAGATTCCATACCGCTGTCGTTTTGATCCAATTCATCAGTTAAATCAGTTATCATGATACGTTCTACCAAAAAGTCCTGTACTACGGATAATGTATTCTATGTTGCACTATTCGAGTACCAATTTTAGACGTTTGTAGCGTTAATTCGATTGGGAAAAAATAGATAACGAATATCACGCAACTCGCTCCGCACTCACGCACACTTTTTTCTTGCTTGACAAGCAATTTTTTTTTATTATTCGTAATTATGGCTTTGGCTTACGATGCTCCCACAGAATAGAGTTCGCGCCACCAAAGAAGTCCCGTGATGGGCGCCACTTTTGTCACGTCAACGTTTAAATTTGAGCTTTGTTGTTGATTTTGCGGGACTTTTCTTTGTGGTGTGGACTCTACATAGAGAAATATCAACAGATCCGCTCAACCATCCACTTTCGAGCTTTGTTAAGATTAAAACACAGGGAATAAAAAACATTTACTCCCATGTTTTGAACCGGGACTTCTTTCGGCGGACTCAGGCAAGTACCATAGACATAAGATGCAGCTTCTAAATCTATGATTTAAGTACCCACAAATAGCCGTTTCTTTGGAGCTTGGCTGGTGAGCTGGTCAGAATAAACTACCTATTTTACTTGTACTTATCATATAACGAAACGACATTGAGGTAAACTACTTTGATTAGGTAACTACTTACTTACCTCATGTATAACTTAAGTGAAAATCAGAAAAATATAAGTTTGCAAACCTGCTCACAGTCACTTGGGACGGCACAAGTGCATGGAGGATCCGCAGGCATATTAGCTGTTCAAGTAATTAACACTGCATTTTAGATACCTAATTAATTATCCTTTTTAGGCGCAGATGGAATCAGACATTTTGTTCATTATTTTGACAGTTACCTCATTCTTAATTCAAACATCTATCAATATTTTATTTGTGAGTATATAATAAAATCTGACGTGCAAATCAAAGAGTTGCTTGTAGGTATCAAAAAGAATATAATCACTACGTAGGTAGGTATGCAAAACTGTGCGTTTGTTACAGACATAGGACTTAGGATAGGAGGCAGTGTCATGAGCTGTACAGCTGTACCACGTTTATAAGTTACATCGCAAAAATTCGTCTACGCCTGCGTCTAGAAGAGCAGTTGAAATACATACTTTAATGCGTTACGTTAGAATTAAATACAATAAATCCAGGGAGGAATGCTATCTCTCCATATCTCTCTCTTAACCACCTTAGATTAAATCAAAATAGCGGAAGATAGGTGACTCGTTTCTACCGCGTGGATCGCATAAATTAGGTCCCAGTTGCCTAATTTCACGTAGACAAACCTTAGATTACATTTATCTTAGACAATCTTAGATTAAATCAAAATAGCGGAAGATACGCCACGTCCGGTCCCTTCAATTAATTAGACAACTGAAAACGGACCTATTTGTTTTGACATACGCTTGAGGGAGTCATCATCAAACGCGCTACGCGCATGCTAAGCGTCATGTCAAAAGGAGAAAGTAGCGTCAACAAAAATAACTAATTTCTAAATCATTTATTTTTATAACAGTCGAAATTATCATAAAGGTATTGTTGGTACTATTATAAATTATTATTGAATGTTATACTTACTTATACAACGTTGACTTTTCTTCGAATAGGGACAGTGTGTTTCACTTGAGTCTATAAAATCTGAGTGTTGCCCTCGATTATTATGGGATCCCATCGTCAGATCGTGACATGCTAAGAATGGAATTACCTGGGAAACATACTCTTAAAATTATTTTTTTTCAAAATAATCTAATCATCTTAAAGTAGGTACTTACCTACCTAGTTGGGGAAGGTGCATAAAAATGATCCCGAAGAATTGATAACCTTCTTCTTTATATGAAGTCGGTTAAATATAAACAATAATAAATATGTTTTTTTAATTAAAAATTTTGCAGTATAAATGATTTAGCAAATGATTTCTTTATTTTTGTAGACCCTACTTTCTCCTTTTGACATGAATGACGCGTAGCATGCGCGTATCACATTTAACTCCTTCAAGCTTATGTCAAAACAAAAACGTTTTCAATAGGGACGCACGTGCCGCATCTTTCGGTTTCGAATAAGACTTTACACATTTGCTGACCCACCAGAACCAGCCAAAACCACCACCATACCACTACCTGGCCTGCTCATAACTGCAGCTACTTGTTACACATATGTTCATTTGTAGCATGCTTTTTAGCATGCTAAATATGAGCATGCTTAAGGAACTGTCAACATTTGCTATAAACAAAGCAAGCTTTTACCCATATTTTCACCCATGCTTAAAAATAAGCAAACCGGTCTACACATGCTACAGTACTCCGCCACACTCCCCCTTCCACCCGCACTGCAAGTAGCATGCTTAAAAATCGACCGGCGCGCCGTGCGATGTTTGAGCATGCTCAAAACTAGTATACTTATTAGAAGCACGTCCGTCCACACTTGCTACTAAGTAGCACCGGTATTTTTATTAATATTAAAGCTACTGTTACACATGCTCATTTGTAGCATGCTAAATATGAGCATGCTTAAGGAACTGTCCACATATGCTATCAATAAGCATGCATTTACCCATATTTTAGCATGCTTAATAATAAGCAAACCTGTCTACACATGCTAAAGTACTCTGCCACACTCCCCTTCCCACTCGTAAGCATGCTTAGGGCGACGGGTAAGGCACACTAGCGACGGTAATGTTTGGTCTGCTTTTGCACTGTAATCCAACAGCTAAAAGTGGCTGCTTTTGGCGTGAATCAATTTTTCGCGTACAAAAGCGAACCCAGCATTTGTGCATGGTTATTTAGTAAATAGTATAAGTGTTTGCCGAGAGATTGTAACCCCGATATTGTTTAAAATAGATCCGGTTTAATAACTAAAAATTAAAATTCTATTGGCGTCGCTAGTGTGCCTTACCCGTCACCTTACAAATCGCCGGTGGCGTGCGATTTTTGAGAATGCTTAAAGCTAGCATGCTTATTTGTAGCACGTCCGTCCACTCATACTACTAAGTAGCACTTGCTCCAAAGAAGCATGCTTTAAGCATGAAAATAAGCATGTACAACAGTATCTTAAATTCAGTACCTACTTAATAAAAAAGACAAATGTCATGTCATTTGACTGTCAAAAAAATTTTTTTTCAGCAAAAAAAATTGTAATATTTAAGAAATCCAGAAAAAAATTAATTGAACCCTTGTTTAGTTTGCACAAATAATTCATTTTGGTTAAAGTTTAGCTGTTTGTTTACTCAAGCCTGTTGTTTTTAAGACAATCTTTAAGTGGTGATACCGGTTGTGTTACTTTGCAAAAATCTTCATTTTAAAGGTGAGTCGAACATAATTATGTACAGTGATATTGTTATTTTTTAAGAAGCGTTAGCGTTTAATTAAGGCCAACTTCTACTTGTATTCAACTTTGACACCTTAATTCATAAAATACAGCGTTCTATAAGCCCAGGAAGTCATGGACTTCTGAAAGTTAATAAAATAAATAAATTCATACAACATTTCATACATTGACAGGATTCCATACTAAGTAGCATAGGCACTTGAGTTATGGATGTCAGACCATAGAGGAATTACAAATAAATAAATATATTACACCTAGACACAGAACGAACACAAATGTTGGATCAGGCTGAGTATCAAACATAGATCCTGATGTAAATGTATTTGATAATATTTATAAAGTTTTTTAGTTACAGTCTTGCTAGACTGTCAGTATTTGGTTTGTTTTACGTATTTTATTTTTAAATTGCTAATCTTTTCTATTTTTCAAAACCTCCAAATTTCAGGTTGGTATTTAATGAATATAAAAATTTACTAATACCTAGTTAATCTATGTGAAGATGTGTAAACAAATAGAAATGTAGTGTTACAAATGTCACCTAAATTAATTCACTAATTTTTATTCGCACTTTATTTTAAGGTGACGGGTAGTGCACACTAGCGATGCCAATCAATTTAAATTTTTAGCTACTAAACCTATTTATTACACAATTTCGGGGTTACAACCTGTCGGCAACCACTTATACTATACATATAACTATGCACAAAATGTTGGGTACGTTTTGTACGCGAAAAATTGATTCACGCCAAAAGTGACTGCTTTTTGCGGTAATCATTTTTTTTTAAAACAACTGACCCAACATTTGTGCACGGTTATTTAATAAATTATCGGTTATATAGGGGAAATAATCAATATAAAATATGGCCCCGAAAAAACACCAACATCTACATTTTTCGTGAATGTTCTTCCCGGTCCTAAAAACATAGATCTAAAAAATCTAAGATATATATATCATCAATCCGTAATAGTAGAAGACCCAAAGAAAAAGAAAACTATCGTCCAATGCCAGAGATGCCAGCAGTATGGGCACTCAAAAAACAACTGCATGAGACCCTACCGCTGTGTGAAATGTGCCCAACAACACAAAACGTCTGATTGTACAAAACACGACCGAACTACTCCAGCTAAATGCGCATTATGTCAAGGTGCCCACCCAGCAAACTACAAAGGCTGCGAGGTGTACAAGGAAATTCTCGTAAGGAAAATGGTTCCCCAGCCTTCTCAAAAATCAAAAGAACCACAAAATGTCATCTGTGTTGTGGAAAACACTGGTAATAAATCAAAACGAACATACGCTGAAACTATAAAAACAAGAAAGAACACATCTCCTGCTGAGAACCTAGACGAACCATCTCACTGGCACAAAAAGAAAGAAAGAGAAACAGACATGGAAAAAACAACAATAGAGAAAATGCTCATCAAACAAAATGAACAATTTCAAATGATCTTACAACAAGTTAGCACTCTTATGCAACTAATGACAAAACTGCTTGAGAAGTTAACGAAATAGATACAACACTACGTATAGCAACGTGGAACATAAATGGACTTGCTCCTAACACAACCGAAGTGGATGTTTTCATAAGGCAACATAAACTTGATATCCTCCTCATCTCTGAGGCCCACTGTACCAGCTCATCAAACGTGATTATTCGTGGTTGTCACACGTATGTCACCACTCACCCGGATGGTACAGGACACGCCGGCACGGCTGTGATAGTACGAAAGACAATCAAACACCACCTCCTACCTGAATTTAGAACAGGGCCTATTCAAGCTACTGCCATATCTGTTGAGGACAGTTGTGGCTACATTAATGTAGCGGCAGTTTACTGCCCGCCAAGACATACGATATCAGGAGACATGTTTTCGGCTTTCTTTGGTACACTGGGTAGTCGCTTTATTGTCGGTGGGGACTGGAACGCCAAACATGATAGTTGGGGTTCTAGATTAACTACTACCAGAGGAAGACAATTATACGCCAGCATATCTGTCAATAATCTACGCACCGCTTCTGCGCTCCAGCCCACATATTGGCCGACAGATCGGAACAAAGTTCCTGATCTGCTTGACTTCTTTGTTGTCAAAGGGTTATGCCATCTTTATCTGAAATCGGAATCTTGCCTAGATGGTTCTTCAGACCATTCACCTGTACTACTCACAATAAGTACCATGATAGTCGAATTTGATAGACAACCCCAACTGACCAATAATAAGACTGACTGGGAGTCTTTTCGAACATATATAGAGGATCAAATAAATCTTCACGTCTCACTTAAAACGCCACATGACATTGAAGAAGCAACAAAATATATTACTGATCTCATACAAGAAGCTTGTTGGAAAAACACACCCATACTAAAACCAAGGAGCCATACAGAGAACCTGCCATGGGACATTAAAAAATGTATTCTGGAAAAACGAAGGGCACGTCGTGTTTGGCAACTGAGCAGAAACGCAGAAGACAGACGATTTCTCAACAGAGCAATCCAAGACTTGAAATCCCTCTTAAAAGAGTGGCACAACATGACCCTAGAGGCTAAGATAGAGTCACTTACTCCAACAGCGGCCACTAATTACTCAATGTGGAAATTTACCAAGAAACTTAACAGCAACCAACCACAACAGGGCAAATGTCCGTTAAGAAAAGATGACCGCAGCTGGGCTAAATCTGCACAAGAAAAGGCTGATTTATTCGCCGAACACCTAGCGAAAGTCTTTAAACCTAACAATGTGACAGATGAAGAGTCGGAAAGATATGTTGAGGTTGTCCTAAATCAACCGTATCAGATGGTATTGCCTCCGCAACCAGCAACAGTAAAAGAGGTATGGAGAATTATCAGGTCTCTTAAAGATCGTAAAGCACCGGGCTATGACCTCATCACGAAGGAAGTGCTGAAAAACCTGCCCAGGAAGGCTATCGTGTTTATAACCACACTCTATAATGGCATTCTTAGAGTTCAACACTTTCCAACTTTGTGGAAGGTCTCGCAGATAATCATGATCCACAAATCGGGTAAACCAGAGAACGAAGTGGAATCCTACAGACCAATTAGTCTTCTGCCGATTTTGTCTAAAGTGTTAGAGAAGGTACTACTACAGAGGATATTACCCATACTCGCAAATGAGGGAGTCATACCGGACCACCAATTTGGATTTAGACAGCACCACTCAACAATTGAACAGGTGCACCGAGTGACTGATGAGATCAGAAAAGCCTTGGAAAATAAGGAATACTGCTCCGCAGCATTCCTAGATGTACAGCAAGCTTTCGATAAAGTGTGGCACGAGGGCCTACTCTGTAAGATCAAAACTTCTCTTCCACATAGCTACCATCTCTTAATGAAATCCTACCTGACAGACAGGTTATTCCAGGTTAGAGAAACAGGAGAGACCTCTGGATTCCATGTCATAGAAGCAGGTGTCCCACAAGGATCAGTGCTCGGTCCAGTGCTGTACACAATTTTTACCTCAGACTTGCCTGAAGCCAATGGGACAGTTACAGCAACCTTCGCGGACGACACTGCAGTAATAGCCAGCAATAGATGTCCTGTAGTGGCTTCCAGTACCTTGCAGAGAGGGCTGAATGAGGTGGGCAACTGGTTAACAAAATGGAGAATCAAGGCTAGTGCTACTAAATCCACACACATAACTTTCTCACTCAGAAGAGGAGACTGCCCCTCAGTTCGCCTACAAGAAAAAACTCTGCCCCATACTGATCATATTAAGTATCTTGGCCTGCATCTCGACCGTAGACTCACCTGGAAGAACCATGTTAAATCGAAGAGAGAGGAAATAAACATAAAATACAAGAAAATGCTCTGGTTGTTAGGAAGAAACAGCAAACTCTCTGTAGATAATAAGCTCTTGATCTACAAGTCACTACTAAAGCCAATTTGGATGTATGGCATACAACTATGGGGAAGTGCCAGTGACTCGAATATAGCAATGATACAGCGCCTACAAAATATCATTCTTCGCACCATATCCGGCGTCCCTTGGTTCGTAACAAACACGGAAATCCACCAAAACCTACAGATGAGCACTGTCAAGGAGGAAATACGATCAACTGCAAAGAAATACCAAGATCGTCTCTCGCTACACCCTAATGACCTGGTAGCGACATTAAAAACCCAAAACTACCCTAATCGCCTAAAAAGGCACAATATACTCTGGCTACAGGAGAGAGTATAGGGTCACTGGACCAGGAGAAGTGTCCTTACTGGAGGGCACACTCAGCAAGCCTATCACAATCAACGCATCCATTCATAGTCCAAAGACTGATCTTGGATTAAAATAGAAAAAAAAAATATATATATATATATATATATATAGTATAAGTGTTTGTCGAGAGGTTGTAACCCTGAAATAGTTTAAAATAGATCCGGTTTAGTAGCTAAAAATTAAAATCGATTGGCGTCGCTAGTGTGCCCTACCCGTCACCTTAAACGAGTGGCTATGCAGGTCCAATTCAGACCAGAATCTCTGTAACCAGTTTGCTGCTGTGCTACGTTTCAGTTCCATACCCTGCACTTTTCAGAAAGTGTATTAATTGAAAGAGTTGCTCATAGTGCGTAATATTGATTAGTACTTTATCGCAATAATAAATAGACATATGACTTCCTACAATTTCTGGATAGTATGATTATTATTGTTGCTTACAGTCTGTTCCTATTATGAAGTCCTTTTTGACATTTCGAAGAATGTAACTCTGCACGTTTCATATAAATCCAATTGAATATCTCTTTGTATTTGGCAATAAATCGTCATTTGAAAAATATGCAATTATACAAAAACACCATACATAATTGTATGGTTTTTTGTTCACAAGCAAAATTAACATATTGCCTTTGAATATAATGGTCTTAATAATCTAAACTTCAAAATAAAATAATATTATTTTGCGCGGTTACGTACTATGGTTTATGGTTTACTTTTAAACATCACTACGTGCCTTCAGTAACGGCGCCGATATGCCGATAACACCATTTGTATACTTTTCCGGATAATGTTATTTACATTTTTCGTTCTGACACTTTTCACGCCATTCTATATCTATATAACTATACTAAACATCCAATCGTGTATTTCCTTTTTGACAAAAAACAAGATTTTATGTTTTGCATGTCTAAAAGTGTTGTTTTGACAATTTTTATTGACAATAGTTGTTGAAAGTTAATTTATTAAAATTGGTTACAAATCGAGAATCGATACCGCTGAGTATCGATTTCTACTTCCCTAGTACTGAACTATTAACATCTGTCAAAAAGGACTTCATAATTGGAATAGACATTAGTTCCCAACATTCTCAATATGAAAAAGCCTTTGAGCTCTGTACATCTTTCTGTATTTTTATTTGTTACCTCCCCATAACTGATTTACCCCTATGCTGACCCTACCATTCTAAAAGCAATCAATTTATTAAAAAAAAATGTGTTAAGTAATATTATTTTGTATACATAGTTAAAAACTGTACTATACAGTCTTGTTCCATAAGTACTTATGTAAATTAATCTGAAAACAAATTAATAACACTTTTTGGTATTGAAAATAGTATTTTTAGCTGTCGATAACAAATTTGTACTCTCCTCGATAAAAATATAGTCCTAAAACAAACATATAGTGCAAAAAAGAATGGGAATTAATTAATTACAGTAGACACCTGTTTTAAAAATAATTCAGTTTAGTTTCATAAGCTCTCTCACGTTCAGTCTGAAAACAAATAATAAGCACTTTGTAGTGTTTAAAATAGCTTTCTTAGATGTCATAAATATAAATTGTGCCACTGCCAAATGAACTAACTGTGTTTTGCCTAGCCTATGCTGTTTTTTGATAGAGCAATAGTGTAACCCCTTTTTCTGGGCTACCTCACCGGCCACTCAGCCCCAGAGCGAGAGACTATAATCCCAGGGCGCCTTTTATTTGGTGTGTGTAGGAAAACACTTTATTGCCTTTTCAATTAATTTATTCTTAAGCCTTTACAATATAATCCGGAATACAAGATGAACGCTTAAATTAAGTACATTTTATATCTACACAATGATTGATTTTTGTATGACAAATACTAAGTTAAATTAAGATTAAGGGTCTTAAGTATGGATCCAGCTGGCGGGAAGTACAACTCTGCTATTGCATATTATTGTGGGAATGCCTGTCTGACCTAGCTCAACCGTAACTCGGTGTTAGGTTTAAAAGATTGTTCTAGGTAAGTGTGGGACTTAACTTATGATTGAGGAAGCGCGACGCAGCCCTCCGGAAGCTAGTCCTTGGCAGGTCCAGAACTGTCGTGTCAGGTACTCTGTTGTCCTCCAGCGTGGCCTGTTAGTTCTATCCTTGGAAGCTCCCGTCGACTATGTAGACCTCAACGAATCAAACTGGTCTCGGTTCTTGCCGGTACATAGGGCCCTATAACAACGATTTCACAATATGAAGGACGCCCTACAGAAGGATTCCTTGGATTATTCCTTTTATGGAATAAGACAATATGAGTACTTACCCAAGACGGGGAACGA
The DNA here is from genome assembly GCA_019059595.1 of Marasmia exigua. NCBI lineage: Eukaryota > Metazoa > Arthropoda > Insecta > Lepidoptera > Crambidae > Marasmia > Marasmia exigua. Next base: position 19,640,497 of record CM032472.1, read on the forward strand.
CAGCAAACACTTATTTTTGTTAAGATTAAGACGACGAATCGAACTGTTTCACCTCAAAACTTCTGCAGCACACACTCAAGGTTAGGACACACAATTAGGTCAAGCGAGGGGTCTTCCAGAATTAAAATTTTGAATGTGTCCGTCGCGAGGCTTCGTCACTCCTATTTATTGCTTAAAAGGTCTGGAATGTTCCTTCTATTCAAAAAAAACTCACATCCGCCCAAAGTTGACCTTTAAACAACCTTGTTAAGTTAATTGTTCTAGAATTTCTATTTGTATTTTGTTGCTTTTCAACTCAAGACATAAGAGAGAAATAGACGATGCAACGATACAGTGTCGCCTTACTAGCGGCGAGAAGATTAACTAATTTACAGGAAATTGAATGCATTCTGAATACCATATTTGGGAAGTACATCGATTATCCTGTAGATGGCGTGCTGATGATGATGAAATGTAGATGTTAAAATTCAAAGGAACTAAATTAGAAATGTCCTAAAGGTTATTGAAAAATAGGTCTTTGTTACAAAGTTATTAAAATAAATATAATTCTGCCCTAACTGCCAAAATATAGTAGACGATATTTTTTATTTGTGAGTCAGTAGCGACATCTATGCGTGAGTGGAAGACGTAAATCTTGTTAAAAGATGTTTTCCTATGCATTGCGGACATTAGACAACAGAGGTCATACGTACATATTGATTTAACGCTTTGGTTTGGAAATACGGCGACAGAAGGCGCTGAATAGGGTAATTAGTGTTCTTGAGAAGTCTGCTTAGATGGCGTTATTCTTGAAATAATAATTATTTTGTACAATTATTTTTAATTGTTACAATAGTAGATCAGTGGATAAAGGCCCCTTCCGAATGGGAGGTTGTAGCTTCGGTTATGATTGAGATTCTGAGCAAGCATCTCTATCATTGATCTATAGATGTATGATTCGTTCGTGAGAAAATCTGCATGTTTCGGATTATTTCTCAAACTGTAATAATTCTAAACATGTTACCATTATCTGATTTGTATGGCTTCCCAGTCTAAGGGTTGCGAAGATCAGCCGGCAGTCGCTTACTTTTTAAATATCTGAGTTACGAAATTTTGGATCTTGGTCCAAGTTTGCCTCTAGCTCTTAATAGTGCTTTGGACATAACTGGAAAGGACATGCTAAGATGAAGATGATAATCCTGTCTTTATGATTTTTTTTTATATGAGAGGTGACAGACGAGCAGACGGATCACCTGTTGGTAAGCAATTCCGCCGCCCATGGACACCCGCAACAGCAGTGGAGTCACCAGTGCGCCGCCAACCTTTTCCCCTTCCCCCATTGGGCCTCCGGTAACCTCACTCACACGGCGAAACAGCGCAGGCGCTGCTTCACGCCGGTCTTCTGTGTATGATGTAATAATAATTTCAGTTAGGTACCTACATTACTGTAATATACATCATTTATTTGTAACTAATAAATCTAATTACATAAAATGTTGATTTTTATGATTACCTATGTTATCTTGATGTATTGTTTTTTAATGTTTGACTTATTTACAAATTAGTTTGTGGCAAGAATTGTAAGTCTCAGAAAACAACTATTTTATTATTTAATAGGTTGACTACTTTGCTTAAATAATTTTTATTCACAAGGTTTGCAAAGGAGATCCTCGGACTTTCATATATTTTTGGTCGAAATATTGGTTAGGACTTGTCCCTCTGATGTCAAGATTTTGCATAACAATAAAAATGTTTTTGTTAATTCACTGAAAATGCGTGAAAATATTTATTTTTGGTGCTACAGCTTTGCCTTAGTTAGTAACAAATATTCAGGGAGACAAGTTCTGCAGATTACAGCAAAAAAAAAATCTGACGGCACTTGGACCAATAATCAGGATGACCTTTATGTTTTTGTAATGAATACCAAAAATACAGATCGATATATTTTATGATTGCGATGACTTTTAATGACATTAATTTTATTAACAAAGTATGTTCTTGTTATGCTAGGCTTGCTTCAACTTAAAATAAATATACCTTTGAATAAATCAAGTAGGTTTAACGCGCACTACTGAACGGCGTAGCTCTTGATGACGTCATTAGTTAATTCGCCTTTTCGATGTAGCTTTTCCCTTCGATTGAACTCCAAGGCCTTCTATTTGAATATTATATTGAAAGGCAAAATGTTACTTTTATAAGTTTATAGTTAAAACAACAATTACTATTTTCTAATTATATAATAATTATATTATACACTATTTACTTTATCGTCTGTCAATGATAACATGTGGAACGAAGTTCTGAGGCACATTTTAAATATAAGCTTAATGTACGTTTTAGCCTCTGGACGTAAGACTGACTGCGTCTAACATTATTGTACACTGTGCCTACTGCATAAATGCACCATTCACTATTGCACCACCAGCATAATTTAAATGCAGTTCCTTCGTCAGTCTTTATTTGAGTAAAGTATCAGCCTCTGAACTGTCCCACTGCAGGGCAAAGGCCTCCATCATAGAAATCAAGTCACCGCTACTATGATGGGATTAGGCATAATCACCACGCTTGCCAAATTGGTGATCACAAACCCGAGCTATGTTCGAAAAATTCGAAACATACTTCGCTCGACCCGGACTCGAACTCAAGATTCCGAGGTCACGGCCCGGTACTTAAACCACTAGACCAACAGGGCGTTTTATATGTGAGTAAATCATACATAATTATTATGAACAAGCGTCTACTTGGTTGGGCTGTAACGTGCCGCCTCCCTAGGGCCCTGCCCCGCATCCATCCGTAAAAAAGATAAAGATAGTTTATTTCCAACAATATGGTACATTTGTCCTTTTGAACACTAACAACTAAGCTCTTTTATAGTATCGTGAGGTTGGTAAACTACTTGCCGTAACTATGGTACATTTGTCCTTTTGAACACTAATGGACAACATTTCAAATTTTTAACATGTCCATATTGTTTTTTTATATGAAAGTAGACATAAAATGAACAGACCCATATTTTTTCTTTTTTCAAAATTTGTCCATTTTCATGCATAAAATAATTATTGAAATTCTTTTTATTCTAAATAGACGTAAGCGCCTAATGACGTCATCGGACGGCTGAATACAGCGATATTCCTTTGCTTATCATTGTTTTAATAAAAAAAAGGTACTACTGTCAAAGGTAAATAATACTAGTGTCAACATTGTCAACGTCATTCATACATTCAACGTTGACAAGTTGTCTTTTTTTTTGACAGTTACATGTCATGAGTTTGGCATTACGTAAATTTAAAACTATAATGTGCTAAGCAAAGAAATATTTTACATTCTGCCGTCCGATGACGTCATCTTACGTTTTTTAGTTTTTAATTTTTTTCTCAGTAAATAAGCAATATAAAAAACGAATAAATATATATTCGAGCAGCGGAAAAGTAAACAAAGAATTGGTATTTTTTGTTTCAGAGCTTAGCAATTTTGAAATGTTGTCCATTGCTAAGCTTTTTTATAGTATCGTGAGGTTGGTAAACTACTTGCCGTAACTATATGTACCTGTACCTCGGTAATGGAAAATATCGTGACGCTACCTACCTTTTTGTGTATTTTACAGTCATTGATAAATGTATTAATGTTGTCCAGCTACAAAATTCGCAAAGTGATCATAAAGGTAACCACATAAAATTTATCGCAATCTTGCTTTAAGGAGCACGACTTGCGAGAGAGACATCCTGCATAGATACTTATGCTTAAACAGGGCACGGTCATTACGTGAGATAGCAGGCTCTTAGGGGCTTTAGTACCAACTCGGGATGTTATATAACGGCCTCTAATTGCTGGTTACGTCACGACTACTAGCGTCACGAGAGCCCTTTGTGCACCAGAATAACTGCACATCTAAGTCTTCCAATATCGATTACATGAGCATTGCTTCCGCCTCTGCTATCCAAGTTCATCTGTGTTACATGCACTAATACCGCTGTACTACTTATTTTTTAACTTGGAGAAAATCGTGATCGATATACTGGATAAAACCCTGTTGTGTTCCGGCAAAGATATGGACGTAGTATGCGTCACGCTTTCTTACTATTCTCCATCATTCGTCGTAGCAGCTTATGCTGCTTATGTGGTTGATAGAAAATCTCCATGCTGGTATCTGATAAATCACAGGAGTATTCCGAAGTGGAACTGCTATAGCTAGTTTCCTACTAGCTAAGCCTTTATAATAGTGTATTGATCATTTGTTAAGGTATATGAACAAATGTCTACGTCAAGACCGGGTTTACCAACATCGGAGAAGCGGGACTATGGACTTACTAGATCTATTATTCGTACGTAGACACTCGCAGAGTGTCCACGCCATGACTTTTTAAAATCATTTGCCCTCAAAATTTACAAATTGATTGAGGAATGGAATTTGTTTGTAAAATGTAGCTTGTCATGTCACATGGTAAGCCTTTCGTCGCTAATTTACTACGCTTTAGATATCATCTATTTCAGACGAGCGAATTCAAACTGATCTAGCTTTGACCAGGTTTGGGGATTTAATAAAGATAAGTTTCCCTAGTTAATCAAAATGCTACAGTTTGTTGAAGTCATATTGGCAAAAAAGCTGTTAGTAATTTTTCCTGTTCATGAAATCAACATTCTTAGATACTGACCTATCTTACGATATTCTTGGAATTGTGTGTACTTACTTACCTATTAGCATTCAGATTATCTAGCGTTACTGTCTAATATTAGTTTTCAAATAACTACGCAGATGTTTTCTCAGGCAGAGACCCAAATTTACATAGACATGTCCGTGAAAACTTGAGATTGAGAGTGATTTCCACATAATCTACTTTCTTTCCATCCTTCACACGAAATGTAGATTCAAATCACAAACAGATTTATTATTATCGAGTCTAGATCAATATCAATGAGAGATTAGACAAAGTACAACTAAATGATATTTTCCGGTATCCCACTCTAGTGGCCCGCTGCCAAACTCCGAACATTCTTGTACTTCTGCCTTCTTATGGGTGACTTGCAACACTGCAATTTAGTGATAAATTAATCATTCATGATTGCAGATACTATTAATCTCTAACCAAATTGACACCTTAATTTCGATTACTTTCTTTAGTACATATACACCTGAAATTATAAATATTATTATGGCAGACTGTTAATGCCTTCTTTGAGATTTTCTTTCGGTTTGATATCTAGTCATAAATGATCTGCAACAATCAGCGTCTATGCAAAATTCAAATAAAAGTTTGTCTAAGTTAATGGTCAACAATTCACTTTCGTGATTTCAACGTCTGACCAGACCAGACTTCCATTGAAAAAGCCTGCATCATCTTTGAAGATGCTTTGAAGACATCTATCTAACTTCATTTATTCAACTTCTTGGAATTGACTCGACGATTACGGACAATGGGAAAGACGCAAACACTTGTTATAAAGTTGCGTACTTTTGAATGAAATGACGCTTCACCAGAATAATTAACAATTCAGTCATTTTAATTAAATGACGAATTTGATCACCAGATTCAACTGGTACATCAACCCAGTCATGACCTGACCATGATATGATGTACTCGTATGTAGGTAATGTGCATTAAAAGTTTCTTGTTTTCGCATACAGCGTGTTTATTTGATACGGGCGAATATTTTAATGGCGATTACTATCGGACCTAGGGAACCTGTTTACATACATTTCTTTAGGAAATTAAGGTACTTTTTTTTTCATACAAAATAATTGAGCACGCAATGTATTGCATCCACTGGTAGTTAACGTTAATAACATCAATTAACGTAGACATAAGTATCTAAACGTCATACGAGTGTCATGACACTCATGTCACTTGTCATGTCAAACAAAGTTGGACGGCATACATTGCTGCTGGGTTGCACTTTAGAAAAATCATTACACCTAATTAACCACAAAATTTAATGAAATGATTATCTTCTACGATTCGTAGGATCAGATATTATAGCTGGATTAATTAATTATTCGCCCGTATAAAATACACACGCTGTATATCTGATAGATCATAACAATGGAACAATATTGTTACTTTGTAACTGTGTTGTTATTGTTTTCGCTTGTTTTAACATACTCAAGGATTATTAAAATCTCAATGTTGATTTAAGAGATAAATTAATTCGGTCGCCGGCTATCGGTCGTCGACTCTATCTCTACCATCCAATAGACATAATTTTTTTTTGTTGTTGTAATCGTGTATTGTCGCGTCGCGTAGTTAAGTGATTTGAGGGAATAGTTTTAAACTTGAGAGCCTTTTTTATTACTTAATAAAAAAAATAAAACATAAAAAACATTTCAAAAAAATTTCAAAAACATTTCAATAAGTAAGCGACCTGCCCCGGTTTCGCACGGGTGCAATATTATACATGTGTAATATTACTATACCTTCCTCTTGAACTGTACTATCTATTAAAAATACGCATCAAAATCCGTTGCGTACATAATTTTATTTAAGCATAAAGTGACTTTGTTTTATACTATGTAATAATTATGGTATACTCTTTTTACTCTATATCTATTTGTTTACTGAATATCTTTTTAAACATTATAAACACAGAAAAACAATTCTAACATTGACCGTTTTATTACATAACGAGATCTAAAGTTATAACCGTACTAAAGCTCATGTCATCTTGTACCAACACGCAAGACTCGTTTCGGAACTTTTCTTAGATCGACATTAGTAATAATGGGGTGTATTTTTACATTGATTGTATTTCGTAAAAATGTTTACTAGAAATTCCCAAAAAACTAACAAATCCATAATTTACATTATAACATCTCGGCCAGTACATATTTTTAAATAAATCTATGATACTCGTTAGCATGTTAAAATAACCTACAGTGAATATAAAAACCATATTATCATTATGTAAATGCATGTGATCGTGCTATTGCTTGAGCTTGACGATGCAAAATTACCAGTAGATAAATCAACAGGGTAAACATTTGATACCTAATTCAGAGGTCGTGAAACATGTTTCTCCCATTAAATTATTAAATAGGTATGAACAATGTGTGTATTCTTTACTAATTGCAACATTGAATATGAATACTTAGAGCAAGAGCTAAGACTAAGTATACGTAAGAACCTTGCACTGTATGTGAATCTTTATAAGAACTTGAAAATAAGGTTTTAGTAGCTTGCACGTGGATAACAATAAATAGTAGTTATTTTACATAGACTCGTCCGTAGTTATTCGTATATAAATATGTAATTTCTTTGTGTTCTCATTGTTGTACTGGTTTTATTTCCCTCATAAACGAGCAACACCTTTGAGACTCTACTACGAAGTTACTTTAAAACACCTAGGTACTAAATAATTTTTAAAGCAATAACCGGACTTAATTAAAATATAGTTATATTCTATAAAAGTATTATTTGTGGTTGTATCCGTACGTAGTAATCAATTCGTGTGCTGCAAGTGTAGGCATTACTGAATCCACTGATGATATTTATTACTAGTTAGCTTACAATTGAACACTTTACAATTGCACTGAGAATTATTTACATAGTTTAAATGCGGGCAATAGAAATGTTCATATCATTGTCTGCATTGTTTATTGTGTGGTAATAAGTGCACTAAGGGATGATTCATAGAAACAATTCCCTCGTTATTTGAATAAAACGCAGTCACCTACCGTTGTTGGGGAGCACTATTTTGAGTATTCTTGGTGTTTATAATTTACGAGGTTTGGTCAAAATTTTAGCTGTGCTGATCTGATTTTTGGAATGATTAAATTTAGTGAATAATGTATGTTTTTAATCACAGTTATTGAAGTTATTTATATCAAAACGAGCTTTTCTTTTCTGCACAATTTTACTTGTGGATTTTGTGAATCCTTTGTTAGCCTCATAATATTATTATTTTTGGTTTACAAGCGGGACTGTCACTTTTGTGATTATTATCTGGATGTTATTCAGCACTCTAGTCTTATTTTACGTTTATGTTGGTACTCTTCCTCCTTGTTCCTTTTCGCCTCCACGATTTTACGTTATCGACTTTACTTGTTTTAGTGTCTGCGCTGTTCTGTTGACTTGAGACTACTACTATTCTTTATATAGCTATAGTTCCAGGTATTAATTCATCTTATCTGCAAAGGATGTGACTGGATATTATTGGTTTGCAGACGGGCGTAACTTAATAGCTACGCTTGAAACCCGATAGTTATAGCGTTGGCGTAGTTAGTCCCAGATAGGTATTGTTCATGTGACTGTTATCTCAGCTTCTGCAATCGGGCGAGTATGAGGCCGTGGGACCATTGTGATGCAATACTCCGTCGTGACAGATTTCACAAAATCTCTCTAAACTTAAACGATCAGCAACATTTACGGCATTGTTAGTCTCTCAAAATCACAACTCATTTGTTAATGACACATTTAATATGATTGTTTATAAAATAAATTGTTGGTATTTGCAAGATTCCGGGGCAACGTACGTGGGATACCTACAGCGTTTGTTCTCAGTTGCCAAAACATATTTTATAAGATTTGTTCAATTTGCTTAAGTAAAGTTTTTATAGAGTATACGTGTATATTAATTCTGCGTAATGCGACAAAAAGAGTAGTTTAGTAAGAAAGATTAAAAGTCTCGCAATATATTGTCGGTTGACCTCTCATAAAAACTCAGTCGAATTTGGTTTTTCCTAATTGTAAAAATAGCAGGTCTGCACTGTCTGTTTGTTAAACGGTAATTTGCTTGATGGTCGGTAAGTGGTAGGTACGTAGGCGACAGGCAGGCTCTGACCACAAGATGATCGTGATGGCGATGACGCAATATCGACGATGATTGCATTATGTTAGTAGGATTGGTTGGTATGTTTGAAGGTATTATTTACCTTGCATTCGTATGTAAGGTTTTATTTGAGATTCTTACATCGGTGATCCGTCTGCTCGTTTGCCACCTCTAATATATAAAAAAACGAAGATGACGAACTCGTTACCTACTGCTTCTCTTCCCTTGATTTTCAAGTTGTGTTTCGCTCTTGAATTTTCGATGTCACGTTGATTTTGGCAAACGTGCCAATATTTAGTAATACTGAAAACCATAAGCAAATATTTAACCGCTACGATATTATTAGAACCCTTATTATCCCAGATGCACGTGGAAATGACCTTTATTTACGTCTCTTAGTTCTATTGCGACGGACTAATCAGCTTTGCTTTGATTTACAAAAGTAACGCATCTAGGATTAGTTTTATTTTTTTATTAATACCTACTTAATAAATTGGTTGCGTAAAAATGCGTTCGTAAAAACAATGTAAGCTTGCGATGTCAGTAGTTAAGAAAATTGCTGTCTTCCGAATCGATTGACAAGCTAGATTAAAAAACTCTAAACTGCATGCAATCTTCACACAGGTCAAAAGTTAAAGACCTGATGATATTTCGTTTGCGGTTGAATGTTGCCGCATTTATCATAAGATACAATCAAAATTGTCTATCCACCCCAAAAAGGTTAATCCTGATAATCTTTGCTTAATAAATCGACTTTTTCTCTATCTAAAGTTGGTCAGATGAATTGGTTTTATAATAGTCGCTAAGCGATTACACAGTTGAGTGGGTTGATAAAAAGTCTGTTTTCCTATATAATTCAGTTGAACGGTAATTACTTCGATAGTGAGCGGCGTCAAACTGGCTGGCTGTCATTGCGGAGTCGAGCCTGTGCGCTCAATGCCGTGACGGAGCGACCATTGTTCGCTGTCGCCTCGACTATACAATCATATGATAATGACGAGACACGTTCGGTTCCCTGGGATTAGGCAGCATGTTCTAAACACACTAGTTCCGCTTTAGTCCACTACGGAAATCCGCTTTTGATAGAGACGAATATAGAGCTATGATGTTTTTTGTGTCCATTGCTGTTTCAAAATGTTCATATTCTCTTGTAAGCTATTGTTTTTTTTTATATATATTGCCTCTCCTCAGCTGATGGTAAGCTAAAAAAGAGCCTACGTTGCAATTACAACGGATGCGATATCAAGGCATCACTTCCGTGCCCGCGAGATGCTTCTTCATACTTCGTTTGAAGGAATCCATATTGTAGTTTTTATATCGCCGACAGTTAAAATAGACAAATTGCTTATAAATCGAAGATGATATCTTCATTAATGTTACATTGTTGCCAAAATATGTACATGCATATGTATTAAAGTAAATAAATCACTCAAATTAATCCGGTTTATTGTTTTCCTGATTAGAGCCAAGTTCTTCAAATGCTTATTGGTGTATCTGGGTGTTGTTCATTAGTGAAATTTTCTATGAGGCGTATTAAAGAACATAAAGGCTATTAAATTTTCAATTAACAAGTTCGTGTACCTAGATAGAGTAAGTTTGTTGTTTGTTCAGATCTACGGCAGATATAATTAATAATGGCAACACAGAGACTAATATGCCTAGAGAACCGCGACACGTGTTGGTCGTGCTAAATAATACCTATTTGATATATGATATTCAATTTGAAGTGAACTATGAACTAGTCTAGTAATTCTATTTGATAGGATTTGAAGCTGAATAGTTCATCTTAAAAAACATATTTCTCATCAAAAGTGAACAGTATATCGTAGGTATCATTCATGTAAATTATTTACAAAGCAGACGTCGATTATTTTGCCGTTCACTCTCGTATTTCTCAAGTTGAGTTCTCAAGCACAGAGCTGTGGTGATTTTCCATAATTACACATAACAACTAATATGTAGTTACGTAGCCTGTTAGATATGCTTGTTGTCTCCGGAACAGTAAAAACTAAATGACTTCATCAGATAATGTTTCTGTCAATACCTACTAGTTTCAGATAAACTAGAGAGTTATACTTGTCAAGTTTTGACAAAAACAACCTAACTATAAATAGGCTAACGGTATCAGTTCTATAGAAACTTTCGTTTTCTCCGCGAGTCTTCGAAAATATTTCTTTGTGAGCACTCATTGACCTAGTCTTGCGTTTTGTCTAGGTACTAGTGGTTCTACTTAAAGACTTGAAGGCTAGGTTGCATAGTAACAACACACGTTTTGCACATGCGGCCAAAATAGATTTAGGTAATATTTCAATGTATTATGTTCGCATTACGTAAGAGCCAATATTGAGTAGTAAGAGCAAGAATATAATGTATGCTTAGACCGTAGCAAGTATAAGCATCCTTCCCTTCACATCCCTCTGGGGCGCAGACGTTATTATATTATGTATGAGAAGGGCTTATTAAGAATATGATATCGGAATCTTAAAGACAGCCTACTTAAGACCAAGGACATAAAAAAAATCTTTTATACGTCTGTGCTCAAGACGTAATACTAGGACCCTTGTTTAATACAAACGTACTAGGCGGTTAACTCCTCTCGAATGCCGATAAAATAAGGCTGCGTTTCCACTGAAGCGGAGCGGTGCATGAATTGACCAATCACAATGCTCGAAATATCCGCTCCGCTTCAATGGAAAATGGACGAGCGGAGCGGAGCAGAGCTGAACGAATGTCCATAGAAAACAGCGAGCCGATGCTGACGGAGGCCGGCGGAGAGCAGCGGAGCGGTGCAGAGCGGAGAACAGCGGAGTGGTGCGGAGCATAGGATAGCGGAGGATAGCGGAGAACAGCGGAGTGGTGCGGCGCGGAAATTTGTGCGTATAGTCACAGTATATCCAGTAAGGCTGTGTGGTCCCCGGCAGAGTAGAATAGGCCACCCTCAAAGGCGACTAAGGTAAAGCTGCTGGCATGATCATCAGCACCCAGAGAAGGAAAACTCTGCATTTATATCAAAACCCTCGCCAACCCGTCTGCCAAGCGTGGTGAATATTGCAATTACCCCTCATGTGATTGAGGAAGGCCCGTGCCCCAGCAGTGGGAACTTAAATGGGCTGATGATGATCCAGTAAAGCAAGGCTAGCCAAACCAAGGTCGCTCCTTTCCGCTCCACTCCACTCTTGTCCGCTCCGCTCCAGTGGAAACACTCGCCATTTAGAATAATATTTTATTAACACATAACTCAATGTGGCTAAAGTACGAAATTGTGTTGGTACCTTTAATTATTCTTTGATTTTTATATCTAAATAATGATCGGTTCGCCTAACGATTATTACGTCAGTATAATCCTGCTGACTATTTATATGCTGCCATTATTCGGCCGTTAGTCTACCATTGTGCAATGAGGAGCACTCCACGTGCTACTGTGATAGAAAAAGCTTTTTGTTTTGAATTACCATACCTATGATATATTATATCAATGACATGCTTCCCCTTGGGAATATCCAATGCTATGCAGACGACAGCACAGTTCATGGGCAATATCTCGGTCAACCCAACACCGATAGGGCAGTAATCGCAAAAAGCGAGATCACCTTGTCGCTGAGCTCGACAGAGTTTTGGATCTCAAATCAAATTATATTAAGGAAGAGGAAAATTAAAAAAAAATTAAATTTGCTAAAAAAACATTTATTAAATATATTAAGAGCTACTACGACCTCCAGGAATTTTTTTAAGATAAATAATTTGGTTGTTTCTGATATTTTTACAGATTTATGACATCAAATTTTTTATGTATTAAATTATGTAATTAAATCAACGTGAATTGGAATGAAATTTACAAAATAATATGAATGTTTGGAATTTTTATACTTTTAATGTTGTAATTTGAATTGTAATAATGAATAGACACAGTTGAAAAATGAAGCTAATATTATTAAATGTAAGATCTTTGCTGTGCCCTTACAGGGTGCATGTGCTGTACAAAACGCATTGTAACATGTAACATGTAAGCAATAAATGATTTGTATATTTGTCTGGACCTGGTCGAGTTCAATGCCAAGAAAACTCAAGTGTTTGCCTTCACGGCTAAGACATCCCCATTCCTTCCTCTCCCTTCTCTCCAGAGCACTTCCCTTAGTCTACGTACTAGCCTAAGCATGCTGGGCATGGAAATTCGCTGTAATCTCAACCAAAGCCAGGACGTCGAGAGCCTCATCTCGACAGCATCTAAAAAACTGAGGATCCTGAATAGAGTGCGCAGGTTGTTCATGCCGGACCAACTCTGTCTTTTATACAAGACTCAAGTCCGGGCATTCGTGGAGTACTGCTCGCATCTCTGGGATGGCTCCGCTAAATACCTCATGGATGCTCTTAATAGATTGCAGCGACGGGCTGTACGTATGACGACGGTGACGAAGAGGTCACAAATTCCCTCGAACCTCTTCAACTACGTAGAGACATCGGGTCGCTTAACGTCTTCTACGTCGTCTATATCACGGTGAATTCTCTGAAGAGCTTTTCTCCATCATCCCACCTGGCCCTATTCCCACACAGAGCTACACGCTTCGGACAACGCTGTCACCGCTTCACAGCGGAAAACATCCCATCACGGACTAAAAAATTTGGCAGTTCTTATTTCTGCCGCACCATCAAGAAATGGAATTCTTTGCCGGCGCATGTATTTCTCCCTTCCTACAGTATGGATTCCTTCAAACGAAGCGTGAAGAAGCACCTCGCGGGCCAGTATGGCTGTGCCAACGGAGGTGATGCCTTCACATCGCTTCCGTTGTAATTGCAACTTGGGCTATTCTCTTGCTTACCATCAGGCTCAGGGGATCCAGTATACTGTGCCTCTATAAAAAAAAACCTATTTGTCATACACAACGTCCCCATATAAATTGCAAATAATAGTATCACTCTGGTCTCATAAGATTTCATGTCAAATAGCAGTTTACCAGGCTGAACCCTTGCTCCTATATGATAAAATCTAACTGTGAGTTATTTGTAACGTAATATCAAAATATCTGAATATTTATTGGTTCAGTTATTCATGTGGAAGTTAAACAAATCGGTATTGCAAAGCAGGACATCGTGAAATACATTAATTCTTTTTAGCTTTGTTAAAGTTCAATTTAAAGGCACCATATGACTTTGAAATTTGCTTGTTAGTCATGATTGAATTAAAATTGTATAATCGGTTTAAGTCAATAATGAGGTTTAGTATTTCAAGATGGCGGTATTTCATTACAATCAACCATGACACAATTATGTCTTCTGTACCTATACCATATATTCTGTAATTATACTCAACTTAATAGTTACCCGATTAGTACAGGAAGTTGTAGATGAGTACATCTACCTCGGACGTCCAGCTTGGTAAGTCCAACTTCCAGAAAGAGGTCGACCGAAGAATCCAACTCGGCTGGGCAGCGTTCGGGAAGCTACACAGCTAACGCAGCATATTTTCGGCCCGTCTACCGCAGTGTCTCAAGATGAAAGTCTTCAATGCGTGTATGTTGCCAGTGATGGCATACGGAACAGAAACGTGGCCGCTTACAATGTGCCGATTAAGGAGGCTCAAAGGAGAACTAAGGTCACAGACATAGCCCAAAAGATTGCATGTCTCAAGTGGCAATGGGTAGGGCACATAGCGAGGGGAACAGACGACCGTTAGGGCGGAAAGATCCTCGAGTGGAGGCCACGTACAGGAAGTCGCAGCCGTGGCAGGCCCCCCAAAAGGTGGACCGACGATCTGGTGAAGATCGCGGGAATCCATTGGATGCGGACAGCACAGGGCCGATCTGTGTGGAGAACATTGAGGGAGGCCTATGTCCAGTAGTGGACGTCTATTGGCTGAAATGATGATGATGAATAATTACCCGTAGAATTAATTTAAGTATCGCGGACACTTAAATGATTACTAAATTAATGTCAGGATCTCAGCATTTAATGATTAATTGTTTAGTAACATAGGGTATAAATAGGACAATTATCGCATCATAGCGTTATATTACAGACCTAGCAGTAAAATATTCTTAGCATTAGATTGCATTGCAAACTTTGCGCTGTGGTAATGGCGACAATTTTCCACCTTGATTCTATAATGCTTAAACACTGTGTATTGCAGGTACGTAACTGTGTGGGCTCGAAAATTAGATAGGTATGTCATAATAACTACAATTTTGCAATAGTATACCTACAATATTGTAAATTGAGACCGATTTCTGACTGAATGGTTTTGCTGCGCTTTGGTCTTCAAAAGGTGACATTAAAAAAAAATGATTATTAAAGTGCACATTCTTGTATTACTATAAATGGGAATAATGGTTTCCTCATTCTTTACTTAGTAAATGATGTGGGAAAAAATCGACTTAAGTAATTGTTTTTTTTTTATGATTCTGAGCCATTTTTACCGACTTCAAAAAAGGAGGAGGTTATATGTTCAACTGTGTTTGTTTTGTTCAACGATTTCTCCGCCAATTGTAGACCGATTTGCACAATTCTTTTTTATATGAAAGAACACACTTCCCATTTTTATCATGTCAGGATGTTGAAGGGATCCCAGAGAAATCGAGGGGAAACCCTCAAATTTTGTAGGCACATGCACTTTTGTATTTTTTATAAAAAACTGCATCAGTATTTGCCTGATTGTGTTATTTTTGTGGGTCAGTTGGTGAAAGAAGGTCAACTCCTCAACGGTTAGGAGTTAAAAGATAACTCTTAAAATAATCCCTGTTGAATAATTTGACGCCCAAGACTATCTTGTAATAATTGTAATACTTCATTAAATTATTCAACAGGGTTTAGACGCCGACGCCAATAACACCTTTTCTCGAGTGTAATGTTATAAAATGTTAAGTGTAGGTATGAAGTGTTGAAAATGTTATTTTACGATTTTTAGATCGTGGTTTTTAAAAGCGGTTTCCTTTCCTCCATGTGGTTTGCAATTGACAAACATCGCAGCCAATCCGTGTCCAACTGAATATTAAACAATTTGGCTAACAAGATTTGTCACCTGATATTATTCTATTTTGTATTTTGCTTACAAAGTCGAAGATTTTATAAATGATCGTCTTATATAAGTTCTCGAGTAAAATACTACTAGCCAGAATGAAGTATTCCTATATGTACTTGTTTGCGATTATTCAGATTCCTCCCTACCTATTCAATATGAAGGACTCGTTGCTGACCTATATCAGACAATACCAGAATAAGTTTTGCAGTATCGAGTCATTGCTTGTTTCCAGATATTTCTGATGCATTTAGGGCAGTTGTAGGAGAAGCTATATTTTATCTAATGAATTAAACACGGCAATGTGTAATGTCACTACAAGTATATTGTTGTAGTTTGCTACTGTTAGCATACTACTGTTTTGAGTCATTCTCAAATAAAGTTCTCTGGTAAAAAACGAAAGTTAGAAATAAGATCTACTCGACTGAGACCTGGCCTAGTTGGCCGGCTTCCATTTGTATTATGTCAGCCAGTTTCTTCTTTTGCTTTGATTGGACCTATTTGCAGGTTTGTGGACAAAAGCGGCTGTTAAGTGATGCGATGCAATAAACGTAGGAGTTTAACGAGTAGTAATGATGTACCAAAAGGAACGGCGACAAGAGGCGGCCTTGCGAGGGAGGACTTGACTGATAGACGCAATTTCGCCACCCTAAACAAAATTAACATTTTAATTTTAAAATATTCCTCCTTGTGTATTTAAATTGTTGGAATAAATGTTTTTTTGGCATTGGGCAATAGTCAGTTAACAAAAGAATGACATCCAACGCATACGAAATAAAATTGTTCCAACTCAAGTTTTTGTATATAAATAAGGCCTCGATGATCAATTCTATGTACATTTTTTCCTCATCTTCTATCAGTCTTGAACACGTCTTTCATTTATCTCAGTTTTTATTATTTACCTATAATTTGTATAGGAACCTGGATATACGTCATATGTTCAAAATGTTTAACTAAGATTTTAAGAGATTTCTCTAACTGCTACTACACTCAGAGTCGATGATTGACTTAGTTGGCTACTTAAGAAAAAATAAATGACACTTATTTTGATACGCATAAACACTGCCGACACTAAAGTTAATGAACATTAGCTTAAATGACGTCTCTGAAAGCGGCCGTAAGTGATTCTTAGGGTAGGTAACTGTAGAGATACAAGTGTTTAGGCAGTGGTAACCTACCTACGGTTACTACTACTGCTGTTCGACAGTAGATTAGTATAAATGAAATTAGCGTGTTTGCTGCTATTCAAAATCCGACACGAACATTATGCGGAAAATGTTTATAAATTTCACCTTTGTCAAGACGACCTATTGTTGCTATCACCTGCCTATTTAAGACAAAACTTGCATAAACACTGATAGCGATACAGTCACACAGATTTGTTTACATAACATTGTAATTTTGCACGTTTAAGATTGTTATTGAAGTCAATATTGTTATCGGTATTGCCGCTAAAATGTTAGAGTCTGATAATGTTTAAACAGTACGAAAATGACAAACATTATTTAGTAAGGTGGATCGTGTTCGTGTCATTGAAGCTGGCACGTGTCTGGTGGGCAAATACTGCGCCTTACAGAATTGCATCGGCTGATTATGTGCACGGAACCGTCACCCGATGCTCTCAGTTACCGGTGCATTCGTAGCCTTGATTCAATACTACATCAATGTTCAAATATTGAGAACTGTAATTTCCATAAGGTTCTCGTACTCGTCTATGTATACGCTTTCTTGAAAAAATTAAAATAGACGTTTACCGTGGCCTCTTCCACTTCAATCACCAGCCAAAAATTAATTAGTTGTCCTGCTCACTTGCGTTGCTATGTTATGCAGTATGCAAACCAGAATATTTTAATATGTATATAGCCAGGCGTAAAATGCATATTATATGCATTAAAGAAAAAGAAATCTAGGGCAAAGCAAAGTTTTCAGTTTATTCCGTTAAGGCGTCGTCGTTCATATGATTATTTAATCTAAAATTAGCAACTAATTCCTAGCCCTTAAGACCTATTTGTGACGAGAAATAAATGATTTATTTATTTATTTTAATCCACGCGAAGTTTCTCGAACCATTTTCAGACGAGGAAATTTCCAAAACATTGCGAGTACTCTACGTAATCCAGTTTTTACAATCTAATTGGTTGTTCGAGTGTAAACTGGAGATAGTGGATAGTGGCCCATTATATGTGTACGGCTTAGCGACTAACAACTGTGTGTTACAAAACAAAACGACGATAAAATTAGTATCAAGGTGACTTGCTTTTTTTTTAAATGCGTAATCCGGTACTAGCATCCAGTTAGATTTCAGCTGTAGTTGTTTATTATCTCTTTCGTTTTTTATCCTAACGAACGAAATAGTGAACTTAGTTGTCAGTTCTCGTAAGAATAAAGAACTCCTATATCTATTAGTCATTTAAGAGGATTTCATGATTACTTGAAGGAGTTTTATTGTAATACTTTACGGGGACATTATCAATTATCATTCGATTATTCATGATAATCTAGCATAAGAACGTATTTGAGACCTAGCCGAAAAAATGGAATATTTGTGCCATCCATATCCAACAGCTACTTACCTTCGCGAAATTACAGGTATTAGGGATTCATGTAGGTAGAACGAAATCTTCAAACATTATGATTTAGGCAGGATGACTGTGATATTTTTATTATACTTTTTACACACTTGCACATTTTTTTTAAATGTTGGCACTACTCATAAAAAATTAATGTCCAGCCAGTAGGTGGTACTATTTGTTAGCATACTTTATGCGTCATTCCCGTGGATTCCTCTTGGTGTTAAATATTCGCAAAATATATTTTCGATGTCTAAGTGGCTGTAATAAACATACAGGTGTAGACTGGCTGGATGGACAGAACTATCACGGCGCGTATCTACAACGTAATTTTTATTTCAGAAATCAGTAGCACATAGCACAGTAATCTCAATAAATGTAAGGTAAATGACAAAAACAACCCACAAAAACAGACTTGTTTGTGGAACCATCAGTATTCCAACATTAGAAGAACCTATACCTAATGATAAGGGTAAACCTACATGAAAGAAAACATTTAAAATTTTATGTTTCTAGAACACTTGCTCCTTATAACATATTTAATTGTATTGTTCTACTTACCACCTGTATTGATATTGACGTTTATCATTTGCAAATAATGCAATGCTTACCTACGGTTTCGTCGCTAGGATTCTTAATCGCAACAGTTTTATTTTGTATAATGTAATATAAAGAGTTAATAAAGAAGTGCTAATAAACAGTGGGTATAGATAGGTATAGTAATACGGAATAATCTGCATACATTGAGTCCACATATCACCATCCATTCACTCACCATTGAGCTAGTGGTAGAAATACGCACTCATATTTGATTGAAAACTCCCAAGATACATGCTCGGATTCGAAACTTCGACCTCTCGTTCTAAATAGGCGCACTTTATATCCACTGTGTTGCCACCGCTCTCAACATGCATTCTACATATATGTCAACTCAGTGTAGAAGTATTTTAGCCGAATAGGTACTGCTATAAAATGCTATACTATATGTTAGTAAAGTATGTATACATATAGCTTTTTTGTTTCTGTGGAGTGTAGAATGTTCACTATGTATCTTCACTCGAATGTTTAAGTACGGATCCCTCCATGAGAGCCCGGCTCGCGTTCGACATGTCATCTTGTTTACGATGGTATAATTTTACGGAAAAGTGCACTATTTCAGTCGCGATCGTTCAATGTGTGATGGGAGCTGGCGCCCGCGATTGCTATTTATTACATTTCATTGGAATTATGCCAACTTGTCGTTCGACAGTGGCAAATCTTTGATGCATGCCAAAAGAAAGTCAAAGTTCGATGGCTTGCATGGAGATAGATAGATTCGTTTGAATACATTATTGATGTCTTCGTTATTCATTGTTGTTATGAAATATCTGCCTATTTCATTGATGTTTGATTAGCTCGGCAGGGGAATAATGACTTGCGTTTTCTTACGATAGATTTTGTATTGCACAAATTGTTCCCAAGTCGAAACGTAGTTTTACATATTGCTGATTGCAATATGTATTCGAAAGTCTGGCCATGCCACCACGACCGGGTACAGGCAGAACGGGTAGATCTAAAAAGGTGTGACTTGACGTCGTAAAAGACGACATGTGTGCCAATAAATTGATCACAAAAGATGCACAAGATAGCGCGAAGTGGAGGAGTAGAAGGACAGAATAAATAGTGGTAGAAGCAAAGAAGTGGACCCTGGGCTCCGGAGCGACAGCTTGAGGTAACCTGGACAAAACGCTAACATAGTTACGATTAGAATAAGTGAATTTGCTGGCCTTGCTAAGTATGAGTCTGTAGAGGTGTGTAGTCTTTGTGTTCAATTAAATCGATGCATTCAAATTTATTATAAAGATATTGAGTCTAGTTTTATGAAGATCGAAACATTGATGAAAAGTAAAAGATAAGAATATGATTTACATCATAAATATAGCTTAGCAATACTTGTAAAACAAAATCAAAAACATAAGGTTGTACCTATCGAATTAATAAGTCCTGTACTTAACCTTTAAATAAATATAAATGTACAATAGAAAAAAACTAAAACCCGACTACCAAAAAACACGATCTAAAAAGTACAAGACAAGAAAATTGTCTGCTGAAATGATTATGTCGTATCGCCGTGGTCGTATGCCACCTACTGTAGCAAAAAAGATTCATTATAAAAATAAAATAAAATCAATGTGTTTTTAGTTCCTTACTCTAAGCCCCCTAGAGGGCGCTGTAATAAATTTAACGTGACGTCATGTTGCCTATAACCAGAAGACAACCAAGACGCTTCTAACGACACCTCATTTGTTCAAATATGATAACTAGTTTAGAAGTTACGTGGAAACAGATGAACATACATACATACATACATAGCCTGTCAAAATCATAACTTTTTTTTATATGATAGGTGGCAGACGAGCAGACGGATCTCCTGATGGTAAGCAATTCCGCCGCCCATAGACACCCGCAACACCAGTGGAGTCACAAGTGCGCTGCTAACCTTTTCCCCTTCCCCCCATTGGGCCTCCGGTAACCTCACTCACACGGCGAAACACAGCACAGGCGCTGCTTCACGCTGGTCTTCTGTGAGGCAGTGGTATCACTCCGGTCGAGCCGGCCCATTCATGCCTAAGCGTGGCTCTCCCACATTTGACCCTCCTTATGCTTTGCCGTGGTCGGGTATTAAACAGCAACGTTCGCGATAGTTTGGCTTTGATTTGATTTGATAGATTTTGATTTCTATGATAAAAATATTAAACTCTAGGTTATTTTAATATTTTTATGACAACTTTAATTTTTATCAGACTATAAACCACAGTTTTTATATCTCTCATTTTATGGTAACTATAAAATGATCCAATGTTATGACATCAAGTGTTATCGTGGAAAAGTGATGATTCAAATGAAATGTGAATCATGTGATAACTTCTCGTGAAGTATATGAAAAAGTACGAGTTTTAATAATATTTAACGTTTCGTCCAAATTGTGAAATTCCGCTGAAATGTGAAACGGAGATGTTTTTACACCGGCAGAAGTGAGAATCAATATGTTCCCACGATTTCTATGTTTGTATAAAGATGTTATGTACATCTTGTTTAATCTTGTCTTTAATTATTTAATGTTAATAAATTTATGACACATTAAAAACAACGTATGTTGTAATCCTTACGTTAACGCTTTTAGGTCCCTAACATCATTCTCTCTTCGTGGTTTTCCAAATGATTGTAAATATACTCGAGTCAATTATAAAGAGAACAATATTATGCGAGTGGGGGTAAAATAGTTCGCGGATTGGAGGGGTTGGAGGGGGTAGCTTATCTCGTCCAGGTAGGTACTAGTTAAGCAACTCATTAGCACTATACATATATACCAAGTTTGACCCTAATCGGGTCATAACTTTTAAGTTATCGACCTGTAAACAACTAAATCGGGAAGAAGTCGCCCAGTATGGAGAAGTTTGAATATTGCGCCGTCATTAAATTCCTTACCAAGCAAGGAAAATCCGCTTAGATAATTTTTCAAGACTTGTTAGCGGTTTACGCGGACTCTGCCCCTACTGAGACCATGGTCTACAAGTGGCATGGTCTTTTCAAACAAGAAAGAGAGTCCATTGAAGATGCTTCCCGTTCGGGGCGGCCAATTGAGGCAATCACGCCGGAAATCATCGAAAAACTAGAAAAAAATGTTGTAGAAGATGCCCGACTGAAGAAGAAGCAGCTCGCAGCTATAGTCAGAGTATCCGAATCAAGTATTTTAAACATCCTACATCATCATCTTGGGATGACTAAGGTCAATGCAAGATGGGTTCCGAGAATGCTTACGCCACTTCAAAAACGCGAGCGTGTCCAGTGTTCTCCCCCGTTTTTGGAGCTCAGTGGAGAGAACAAGGAAGAAGTTATGGCCTAAATTGTAACTGGAGATGAAACCTGGGTTCACCACTATGAACCTAAATTAAAGCAAGAATCGATGCATTGGCTTTGGCATAAAAAAGGCACACCTCCTCCAAAGAAGTTTAAGGTGTCACAAACGGCCGAAAAATCATGGCGACTATTTTTTGGGATATTACTGATCGACTATAAAGAACGTGGGGTTTCTATAAACGGGACAATACTACGCTTCTTTACTAGAGAGATTGAAGGAAGCCATTAAGGTGACGGGTAGGGCACACTAGCGACATCAATTGATTTAAATTTTTAGCTACTAAACCGGATCTATTTTAAACAATTTCGGGGTAACAACCTCTCGGCAAACATTTATACTATTTATTAAATAACCATGCACAAATGTTGTTTTTGTACGCGAAAAATTGATTCACGCCAAAAGCGGCCACTTTTGGCGGTAATCCAAAATTCGAGTGCAAAATCAGACCAAACAGTTAACTATAAGTATTCAATAAATAGTATAGGTGTTTTCCGAGATATTGTAACCCCGAAATTGTTTAAAATAGATCCGGTTTAATAGCTAAAAATTAAATTCAATTGGCGTCGCTAGTGTGCCCTACCCGTCACCTTAAGCAAAAAAGAAGATGAAAACTGTCAAAAGGTGTGCCCCTTTTGCACGTGCCATGTTGCGATGGCCTCCATTCATCGGTGCAGTCAGACTTGCCCCTAGTTACTTTTATTTATTTCCGAAAATGAAGAAAGAGCTACGTGGAAAAAAAATTGACGACCATGAAGAAGTCGAGTCTGCGCTTTCGGCCTATTTTGACACTAAGGAAAAATCATTTTTTTTTTCGATGGTGTAAACAAGTTATTCGATAGATCCGAATAATGTATTAGTTTTAAGTGAGAATATATTGAAAAGGAAAAATAGTTTGTTTAATTTCTACCTCTTTCCCCCTCTTCCCGCGAACTTTTTGACCTCCCCTCGTACATTTTGTAAGCACTCTCTAATAGATTGATGTACTAACATAGAATTATAACAAGACTAGAATGATTTCCATACTGCTGTCACCTCAAATTTGGTTTTTCAAGTTGGTACTACGTACGTAGAATCAACATAAAAATCTAATTAATGTTGTGTGCAGAACGGGGCCAAAATGCGACGACAAGTGAAGTGAACAAAGACTTATTGTGTAGTGTTAAAAAGGTGTCCATTGTCCGTATTGTCCTATTGTTAGTCCTTTGTATATATTTGTATAGAATAAGACAATAAAAATTGTATTAAAAGTAATTAGTGATAGGTTGCGCAAAATAATTAGTGATGATTACGTAATGAGTAATCATAATTAGTAATGTATAGCGTATTGTATGAAAGTAACGGTAAAAGATACCGTGTGAAGTTCGAGTTGCGCAACCTACTCTGATATAGTCTTGAAAGAATTTGTTTGGAAATGTTGATTTTTGCTATTTTAGCGTTGTAAAAATCTGTATTTTTGAAATGAAGATTTTGTTAGGGCCTTAGCAGGAACACAACCTCTAGTATAAGTGTACGTTAGGATCGGAATTTGGGAAATATGAAATATTTGGTATAGTTAGGCCCTAAAATTTGTTAGAAAGAGAGGGAAGACGCACTCTTCCCACAGTGAGTGGAAAATTCACTCAGAGTCACGTTTTCTGCCACTTGACCTTGCTTCTCTTTCTAACCCACTAAGGCATCCCTGTTTTACCAAGATTCCAAGGTCACGAAATTTTGTGAAAATGGATTCGGGGCTGTGATTGGTCCACCCCCTTTGGAAGTCTGCCGACGAGGTGGGCCAAAGGGTAAGTTGATAAACAGGCATGAATCCATAGAAAACGTTAATTACAGTTCCGGATATCTCAAGGAAAACTAGAAGAAGTGACCACCCTGGAAACTTGGAATACAGTGCAGTGCAAAAGTTTAATAGTGAAAATAGTTTAGATAGTTTAGTGGAAGAAATAGTTCAGTGGTAAAATAGTTTGTTAGTGCGAAAGACTTAAAATTGAAAAGTTTGAAAAATAGTGGAATGTTAAATACTTAGAAAATTTAGATTCAATTTTAAATTTCCAGTAATTTTAGACATTTTGAGACAGTTTCAACTTAGAATAGAATATATTGTGACAATTTGAACTAAGAATTTGTGAACAGTTTTTAGACTTTAAAAATTCCAGTTAGAATCTTAACGGAACTTGAAATTTTTTGAAACTTGGATTTTTTTTCGAAAATGAGGTGAAGTGAGTGCCTTATGTTTGGATTAGACTACGACTTCGGTGAGTTTAGAGAATAAGGCTCTTTTCTTGTGTGTCTCTTGCCAAGTTAATCTTGCCTAACTGTGTTTTGCATTTGTCTGGACTAGTTTTCGATAGCACATACGGGCCACTTGGGTGATTGACTCATGTCAATCATTAGTACCAGTCTTTTTAGCTAGAATAGGAATAAAAACAGAATAGGATAGCTTCTCTTACAAATTTAATTTTATTTTTATTTTTCATGTTTCGCACTAACGTTGTTTTTTCTAAGATCAATTATTTTATTTCATGTTATATCCTTGATTGCCAAATGATAAGATTAATAGTAAGTACACCAATAAATTTTTGATTTTAGAATTTTATTGAATGTCACAGCCACATTTTTATAGTTTTTATAGGTAGTTTACATTTTTATTAGGTTAGTTTTTCTTTTTTCTTGTTTTTACTGGAATTTGGTGTTTTCATTTTTCATCCCTCATTGCGTTCAAATATTCTAGAGATAATAGTTATAGAATATACAGTCCAACCTTTAGAAAACAGAGCACGATCTAGGCCGGCGCAGACAAGTGTGCGCAAAGGACAAGTCGAATAGGACGCCCATAAGTGAAGAAAGCCTACTACGACCGCGGTTAGCCCCAGTGCGCTTCGCCTGGTGGAGACACTCCAGCACATGTTTCCAGTAACAACATATTTCCCTAAAAAATTGGAAATGGTTATTGTAGTAACTGTACCGTTTTTAATAGTACCTAGAACAACGCTTACAAGTATCTACCTAACTGTGATTATAAAATAGTTTCTAAGTTATGTTTTGATATTTATGATGCCTTGAACATACAATAATGGATAAGAAATAAATAAATAAATAGCTACCTACTTATCTTAATGATTATCAGGGTGAGTTTCAATTCGTGTAAAATGTGGATCCATATATTTCACTATCAGAAACACCTATATACATCTTAAAATGATTATGAAATGAATAAATTCTTGCTTATTTATTTTTAACATATAAAAGTTCCGGTACCCGCACTGACGCAGTGAAACAGAGTAGACACTGCTTCACGCTGTATACATCAGTAACAATTGATTAAATTAATCGGTCAGAGCAATAAAATCTTACAATAAAGTTAAAATGGGGAAAATATTTTTTTTCGGTTAACACTGAGCATTTTAATAAATCGTTTGTATTTTTTTATTTAGTTTATAAAAAAGAACATACTATGAAATATTGAAGGCTTACCTGTGAAAAGTGATCTTATTACACTTCTAATGCTTTTCCGAATCATTGTGACAAAATTTTACGGAACAAATCGTCATAGTAAATTAATTTTCGCTAGATGCGTTTGACAGGCATTGACATTTACGACTGCGGAGCGGTCCGGGCATTTGGAGGCGTACGGCTCCATTTGAGTTGCTTCAAATTGTGGGCGCAGACTAGGTTTCTAGTCTTGTTGTTATTCTATGTGTTCTTAATACCACAGTAAATGCGTAGATTCGTGCAAAGCATTCCAATTTTAGTCTGCACTCGCATTCTTGGTATCTATTACATTAAATTTAGGTATCGTATTTTTCAACAACTACATTGCTCATACATAACGGAAAGTAAACTGTGCACAGTTTATATAACAAAAAAAGTCTGTTGGTTTCGAAAAGGAATACTATTTTCCTCCTCCATTTTAATTTAAGAAGTTTCCATTCCAGCAAAGAAAGTTACGTTCAAAGATAATGCAGTACCTATGTAATAGGCTAGTCTTATTGATTTAAACGTATTTAGGGTCGTTCGAGTATTACGTAAGCAGATTTGTTAGCAAAAATAGCCAACAGAATATTTTCTTCTATAGTTACAAAAAAAAAACAGTAATATATAACATAACATAATACCAATTACTCTAGTTATAGGTAGTACTTGAAATCTGTCTCGACCAACATCTGCCTGGTACTAACGTAACATATAATCAGAGCAGCTTCGGAGAGTGAATGAATTTAAAAACAACAGCTTTTGCTTAGAAGCCAGCCATACGTTTTTAGTTGATAGAACCAATATTATCTATAGTAAAGTCTGGAATGGAGTAAAACTATACTATATTATTTGACTAGTTATATCATGTGAATGCGAATCTAGCTGTTCAGTTGTTATGCTAATATCTTATGTTCGTCTGTACGAAACAGCTCCCAAAATCAATGCGCAAGTTCAGCCCCACACACTAGATCTATTTTCGCTAATCTATTTAAATTTTAAAGCGAGAAATACTGCGCACCTTTCCATGCATATTTAGAGCCTCATATTTTAAGAATATGGTGGTAACAGTTTGGCGTTGGCCTAGTATGTGGCTTATTAATGGTTATTTTTGATTTTCTATTTAAAATAATTCCTTTACAATCTGCTATTAAACTACTGTAATAAAATATTTCAAGTTTTATTTTCCTTTAAGTTTTATGACACTATTTGAACGTAATGTAACGATTTTTTTTAGGTAGACGTTTATGTGATTAACGTAGCGGACGCGGCGAGGTAAATTCTACAAGTAGATTCAACTCATTTGTTAGAGACAAAAAGGTTATGTTGGTTATATTTTTTTAGGTTCTAAAGAGCTTGGAGTTACTCTTGTTACAGATACTGTGCTATTGTTTTACGGCGCCGCGTAGTCTAGGGCTTCACCGCGCATGTCCCGCAGTCCTTGAATAGGTGACGTCATCAGCTGCGTGACGACACTCCCTACGCACCCCGAGGCCAAGGTCCATACGTAGGTACTCCGACCCTCAACTACACTTGACATTGTACGAACGAAGCACTTCTATTTTATATCAGAAGGTGAAGGTGATTCGAAAAGGTTTACCTCGCCTGTATCAAGCACCGAATAAATCGTAAAATATTATGTGCTTGAATCAGATGCCTGGCGTGCTTGTTCAGCTACTGCCACACCGCAGTCACGAAACATGCAACATACTGTTATGTTTAAGCGGAATTTCTCTACCAAATTCATGTTTTTGTGGACTCTCTTTCTATTTTTGGTTCAGTAAATCAGTCGTTTTTTAAGATTATACTGCAATGATTACGCTATAAAATTTAAAGATAAGACAAAATTAAAATATGAATACATAAATTGAATTTTGTAATACATACTCATGAAAACAAATTCGTTGCGTGCTGTTACCACTATGAGAAAATTCGTGGAATAACGTTCCCTCGACCTTGAGGCTGATTTATCGGGAGACAGGGAACGCATTGCGGCATTCGGGGGCGGCCTTGAGACGGGACGATGCCATCATTCATTTTCGTCTTAACTTGGATATCCAATTTAGTACTTATACCACTTTAAGGAAAAGTTTGTTAGTCAGCAATTTCCTAAGTTTTATCTACTCTTCAGATAATAAGGCGGGGTTAAACTAATAGGGTAGCTGCGTGGGCAGTAGAGCTTTTATATAGGTTTAACGTGGGCGAGAGGCAACGCCGCAGGTCACAATTTGGAGCTCTCCCTAGAGTCTCCTTCAGATAAAGTCAAGTCTGAAATAGATTTTCCTTTGTGATTTTTTTATAATATGCATAATCTGCTTTAATATTTTCTCTGGGCAAGCTAAACTGCTTTACATTTACTGCACCGTTTTATTTTAGTACTTCTAACCTACGCGAATGTTTCGAGCAGCGGCACATCTTTCCAAAGTCCGCTCACAAAATATATTATTAGATCGTTTCATTTCTCCATCTACCGCAAAATGACAATGCCATTATTCTAAGGTACTCATAAGTTACATAACACTGGAACTAGGGCAAGATTGTACAAGAAATACATATAGACGGTTTCAGGCTTTAGCGTCGCGCTCAATGAAATATTCAGCCTCCTCCACTCAACACAGGGCTCTGTTCTCTAAACCTACACGGTTGTCCATTTCTGAACTTTCCTACTGGCTATAAGACAGCCACCCTTGAAACAGGTGTAGAAGAAGCTTTTTTATTGCGTTTTATTCGATTGGGACATAAATTATTGTGTAACCGTACTTTTTTGTTTTGCGGTTTGAAATCTATGCATATTGCATATGTTTTGTTAAATATGCAAAAATAAGCTAATGTTATGGTTTAAGAGTGGTTTGCTTTTTAGTATTTTAACTTCTATCGCAAGAAAAAGCCATGCCTATAATGCCATTCATTATTTTTGTAAACATTATCCGTAAGTATTTTTGTTAAAGTATTAAGGTCACTATACCGACACTATAACATGAAAATGTTGTATTATAAACTCTCGGCCTCTCAAATTCATGAACGTTTTGTAACATGTGCTGCAAAAATATTAACAAGATGTGCCTACCTACTTACTAATTACCCTATGACTTTTGTGTTGTAATTTATCGTATTTATTGAGGACCTTTTGTATGTACATCATATTTTTGGGTTAACTGTGACTCATTTTACACTTCAATCATTCAGCTATCTCTCTCTAATTTTATTTCCAGGTTTTTATTATAATATTATTTTAACACTTAAATACCAATTGAACTTCCTACTCTACACGAGTTCCTTTTGCATGCTCATTATATTCTTTTAAATTGCTCAATAATTTCGATAAAAAATATGTATCTGTGTTAGTTATATTTCCTCTCGGTATCAATAATTATAACAAGGACAACTTAAAATAGTTTTGACGAAAATTTAGTTGCCATAATCTATTTATAAATAAACCTGCTCGAAATATATTTGCTTTGGCTGACTGCTTCAACAAGCTTGTCAGTAGAATCCATCAATCATTTGATATGGTTTTATTTATTTATTTATTTAAAAAGGTACACCAACAGCATATTTACAAAACACGTAAAAAAATGAATTAAAGTAATAGTAGTCCTTATATACATATATGCCCATTATAGGCGTACACAACATTGACTACTTAACATACTGTACCTACATACTAATTATATAAGAATTTAGATTAACTTAAATTTGAATTAAAGTAAAAATAGGAATAATAATACATGCACGAACAATTAAAATAAAATAAAATCTGTAATGATAATAATGTTACAATTAAAAATAAACTGTAATAATAACTTAGATTCGTTCATAATTTGGCTGATTCCTTGGTTGACAACAAAGCATCAGCCAAATTACGTCTAAATTTGCTTTTCTTTAATAATAACCTCGACGTCGGTTTAGAGAAATTCGCTAGTAAAGTTTTCCTGCGATGATTGAAAATTAACGGGAATGTAATGTAACATTCGCCTTAATTTTGACCGTTTATTCCGAGGAGTTTATTTGCAAATGTCTTCACTCGAAGCAGGGAGAAAGTGTTTTAAGGACGCAAGTGCATTTTAGGATAAAGTATAATTAGTTTTGGTCATCGACCGAGAGGGGAATTTCAGTGTTTTATTATAGTATTTATAACACACCAGGCGGAAACAAAGCGTGTTGTTCGTGATAAATCACAAAACCTTTTGTGTAATTTCACATATTGCGGGGCTTTGTGAGGAAAAATTTGTAAAACTCTAAGACCGAAGCGATAGCCGACATACTTTAATTAATACTAGAGGGACGGACTTGGGAAACCGCCAAGTAAACGATGGAAATACTTTGTCACCAATTTTATGTATTTTGTCGTTACATAAATCACATACCTTAGATTCTTCTGACGTTATAATGGTTTATGTCCAATAAAGCTAGTAATTTTATTAATTATCACTATTTTTAGATGACATTTGATACATTGTAGCCAAAAAGTTTAAAAGTCTTTGTTTCGAAATCTAGATGCATGTGTGAAGCTATTCTAGAACTTAGGTGTTAGTAGTATAATGAAAGTGCGTTTTACCCATATTAATTCGCAGTATAATATGACATCACCACGATAAATGTATAAGTGTATTATTTTCCTGTGATAAGGTAAAGTTTAGTGCGATTTAACAATATATTGTTTTAAACTTTCATGGTCACTAACATTTACGACATTTCTACCATGTACCTTATTTTTGAGTTTCCGATATTTCGGCACTGTTTGCAATAAGTCACATGGTAGAAATCTCGTAAACAACTATTCTAGTGCGATTTAACGTTTGTTTTTAATTTACCAATTTAAATGTATATTATGTTTGTTTTCCGCTGTTGGTTCTGATATCCGTAACACAGGTGCTTGATCTAGGAACCTATCTCGAAGTCAGATCAATGTACCTATGTGATGTTGTGAAATATTTATATTTATTTATTATTTATTTATTTATTGAAATGCCGGCTACAATATTTGATTACCATCACATACACACTTAAAATGTAAGATAAAGAAAAAAAGTTAATCAATGTTGGTGAAGTTAAGTGTTTCGTAGCTGCAGAATATTGTTTGAATTTTTAAAAAAATATTGGTTTTGGTGACCTCGTGGAGTTAGTTTCACGTGCTTAAAGCCGTTTTCTTGACCTTATAAAGTATTTCCCAGTGCTGGCAATGTGGAAGACGGTTTTGACAGGTTCGGTAAAGTGATTTTGTACTCTATAAATATATTTTAGACCGTTATTCGGCTATATTGACTAGAATTTTAAAATAGTAGAATATTATAATGAGTTGCGCAGCAGAATGTTTTAGTGTCCAAGCTGATAAGCAGAAACACCAAGATTCGAGTCTATAATGTACGGATGCGAAGCATATTATGGACACTGACTCTAAAGATAGAAAGTAGACTCTAAGTGGCAGAAAGGAAGAATCTCGGAAGGATTCTACGGAAGATACTCGGACCAACCACAGGACAGGGCGGCCAATGGAGAAGGAGAAATAACAGGGAGATTGAAGTGCTATTTTCTGAATCCAACAAAATTGGAGATACCAAGTATGCCAGACTGCGTTGGATTGGGCGTCTGGAGAGAATGCAGGGAGATATTGCTTACAAAATATGAGGTTATATTCTATAATAATTTAGAAGGAAAATTACAACACTTTCTGTTATCGCTGTTTGTTTTGTGGACAAAGTTCTTAATCTGGGTAGAACCAATAAAGGCTATTGTGAAATAGTGGTCAACTTGCGTCTACTCGTACGAAGGATTTATTGTATCACAAATATTGGTTTTGTTGCAAAAGGCTTGTAAATTAAGTAAAGTTGGTAGCGTAAACATTTGTTGTTTAAGATAACATTAGTTTATGACTGCATCTGTAGCAATAGAATAGACATTTTTTTATAAAGACAGGTCGCTGCATATTGTAATCCCACTGTTGATTCTGATATTCGTAACACAGGTGCTTGAGCTACTTATCTCGGAGTCAGATCAATGTATGTGCTGTTGTGAAATATTTATTATTATTCATTATATTACACTAAAATTTTAACATCATGAGAACTTCTAGTACATTATCATTGAAATAAGTCCATTGAGAACTAAAAAAGAACATTAAATATTAATAAGTGCTAAGAAAAGTGTGGAATCCACTCCCAAAGCGAATATTTGTAAATCTCTTTAATTTTATAAAACCTTAGTCTGCGTCATTTTTCCTGTAGAGTCCCATGACCTCGCCATAGTAGAATAGCTCTATTTTACTGTTGCCAAATACCATGACCCTTTAGAAGGCTGCATGCTGCAGTAGGAAGATCTCAGGGTCTGCTTTCTGCTACATCAATAACTGCCAAATGAGGAGTTAAAATTGAATAAAACCTATACTTCCGTTAAAAGAAACTTATTGTTTATTCTAGTTCCCGCGACGAACTTCTTTGCATCCTACTTATTCCCGCGACGAACTTCTTTGCATCCTACTTATTTTTTTTTTTTTTTGCTTTTTTGGTATTTGAATCAAACAAATTGAAGATAATTAAAATTGATGCAGCTAATATTGTTACTAACACGACTTTATTATAGATTTAGAAGATTATGCAAAATACCTTCCTTTACATGACATTGAATTACGCGTCAGCGCTGATACGAGTGTACCATGATTTCCATAACGAATGGCAAATAAAATTGAATTCAAAATCGTTAAACGCATCAATGTGAAGACTGAAATAGGTTTGCGGATTTCACATGCAGCTTTGATACAAAGAAGCGTATTCGTTAATGTTATCTTATCTGTTAAGTAAGGTAGCAAGTATTGCATTACATAGGAGCTGCGTTGCTAATAAGGTATATGATGTTGGTCTCAGGTCCTCGCCGCACGTCCTTGCCGGCCGTTCTCCAGTCGGACGGCTCCACGACCACATCGCTTTTAGGACATTTTGACGAGGTAAGCCTCTATCATTTAAATAATAGCATCGTAGCATTAAATGTTACAAAACGCATATTCAAATATTACGTGTATGTAAATGAAAAACTTTACGCTCTACATAATTTATTTTGCAAATTAATAATTACGCTAATCTTTGTTAAACGCAAAAGAAGAAAAACTTAAGAAAATTATATAACTGAGACCTAAAGCTAAGTTAAAATTAAGTAAAACTTTGTTCATACAGCAATAATATTTTTTAAATTAAATTAACCATATCTTTTTTTGTATCACTTAAAATAATATACCGAATTACCTACGTTCGTTATCACAATCAATAAGATTTAATTAATGATTAGCGATTAAGTATAACGTTTTTTTTTGTTTTTATCAATAAACCAAATCATACACATATTGATTTTAGAAATATAATCTATGAACAAACAAGCAGCAGTTATGTATCTACTAAGAAAATTGTAAACAGCAGTTTTAACGTGACGTCTTTATGAGATGTCACAAATGTATGCTGTTCATCACGTAACGTAATAATGCCAAATATGTAGTACATATTTTCGTAGCCTTTGCTGCTTCTTATAAATTTGAATGGCATTAAGTTAAGCTGATAAAAATGTCTCACAAAGTTTACATATTTTGTAACAATTTACGACTGCTTCAGAATACAAGTATAACCCTGTATCTTTTGATGTAACTAAATAATCTTCGAATTTGCGATTGTTCAAACAAGTCTGGATAGTTTTATATTCCTGCATCTGGTCGGGCATCCTCATCATTCGAGATGTGTAATTGAAAGTTATTTCCGTCCCAGTTCACGAAATTGCTTGAATAGTTAAAAGCGACGTTATCAATTGTTGTGATATTTTGGATTCTATTATACGTAAGCAATTCTTTGTGCGATAAGAAGTCTTCGACAGTCAACGTGCTACATTAGTTTGGTTCATCATAATATTTGTAGTTTTAAGTTACTTCTACATGTTCATAATTTTTTGATCTTTGTTTGATGTTCTCATTTTACGATTTTTTACTTTATCTGAAAACCATTTGGTTCTTTTTTCTGGTTTTGTTATTTTTTATGGAGCATTGATGATTCTAAATTTCCAACCCATCGTCGAACTGATGGTTATTTCTTAAATTCCGTCAATAAATATAATCTAATTTCGAAACTTCTTTTTTTGTTATATTTCCAGTAGTTAGCGCTACAATCTTGAAATGAAGATTTTAGCAATTAGCTCATTTAAATCTTGATATACATATTACTGCTGTTCGAGTGTTTGTGTTGGCTATGACGAGATTTTTCCGCTTGTGTTTGACTAATATTAATGGTATCGTATGAAGCACTTGTTTATTATAGGTTTATAATGTTTTGGAAACTTGAACCAAGAATTCAAATAATTTTGATAGATCAGATGAAGATTTTCTGTATGTGGGTATACTTACCCACACACAGAAACTATCTTAATGTGTGCTCGTAGAGGCGTAGCTAAAGTTCGCACGTGCTGGTTCACATCGTTTGTCTGGACTTAACCGGTTCTTAACGTGCAAAAATGTGATTTTTTATCGGACGTCTGTTGTTGATTCTGATATTTTAATCTAATTCTATTTTCTAATTCGATAGTCATAAATACATATAAACTGTTTGGAATAGCACCATTGACAGAAAATGTATCTAATTATCAGAAGCTCATTAACAATGTGGTAACATCATTCAGTTTTTTGTAACGACGTCTGTTGCTGTCTGAATCAGATTATCAGATAATGAAGCCAAGAGGTCATGGGGAGTTCATTCACGTGCAGTGGTTGGACAGGTACTTCCAGACGGGGCTCCCGTGGCGCGACAATGGAGTCCCCCGGTCCGGGCGGGCAGCGGCTTCCCTCGCGCGGGTGTGTGCGCCGGGCGGTGCGAGCTCGTCGCCGCCGCGGCACACAATGAACCGCTGCGCAACATTGATTCGTGGTTCGTGCGCGATCGTCTCAGTCACCAGTGCGCAACGCCACGAGAAGCAAGTGTCCGCGCTTAATAGCGCCACTTTTATTTTTGCGTTAATTTTTTTTTGTGCAACACTGAGCTTCGACAAAGAAAACCAGTTTTTAAATTGCCCATGTTTCATTCTTCTGTGAACGATATAGATTAGCATATTGTTACTATTATAAAGTCGAGTTACATCGCTTGGCTCTCTACCTACTTCGGTTCCTGTGTGTTGAGTAATATTCTGTGTCAGTTGTAGTGTTTGTGCTTGTGATAGAATCAGACGATTTCATCGCGAACGTGTTCCAATTTGGGATTTCACCACGAGCGGGCTCAAGGAAGTTTATAGTCAAGTGAGTTACAACTCGTTCAAATGTTATTGAATTGTTAACATCTGTGTTATCATTATCTTATCATCTGTTTATTGTGAATGTTTGAATTGAATGTTGCAATATGTTCTGGAAACTTTCTAACTACAATTTTATTTTATCTTATTAGGATTAGCGTATTTTTCCAATTGTTTTATCTGTCAAGTGTATAACATAGTTTCTCGGCGAGCTATATCATGCGTTGTTGTTTGAGTCAGAGGAGGAGTGGTGGTGATGTATGCGCCGCGCTACCACGTCACGGACTCGCCCGCTCTACAAGACCCGTTCTTATCTCGGCCCGACCTCGGCTCCCTCTCGTAGTAACCGCCGAATGAATTTGATGCTCTAAACATTCAATACACTTACACGTGTATTGGACGCCGCTGTTAATATATCTTCCATGCCTTCCATAAACCTTATAATTAATATCTTGTTCCTCATCGAGAAGGAGGTCGTTAAATAAAACACAATCCGGATATGCTAATATAAATGGGACGTGGATTTGCTTCATCGCATATAAAGATCCTTGTTTTAGTGCTACATTTGCCTTAAAATGTAAATTAGTAGTTTTCCCGTTACCCTTTTGGTAGCATTTCCTTAATTTGTCACAGCGGTAATTTATAAGCAGGCTAAAGAAAAGTGCCTCAAACTCTATTTTTTGAGATGATAAAGATTTGGCATTGTTGTTAAAATATTAAACGTCCAAAATAGATTTCCATTTTAACAGTACTTTATGAACAACAAATGCGCAGGCCGTGGAGCCGTAATAAATACAGACAAACCTTGAATTTGCTTTTAGTTAAGGCCATTATTATTGCTATAATAATTATATTGTTGTTAGTTGCTCATCAATTCTAGACTTGTAATCCACCTGTAAATTATCAGTCTCTCATTTAATATACATATTTCTTTGATATATTGCATTTCTGTCTGCAAATATAATAAATAGCTTTCATCGTATTAAAAAACACAGTTTCAATTTTGCCTTTTAATGTCTCTTAATATGTCTTTTTGCCACGCCTACTAAGGTCCAGTTAAAAATCTTCTTACTTAGAACTCGTACGTACGTACATTTAGCATTGTTTTGCTTAATGCAAAATTATATACTTGTCATCCATAAGTTTTTGTGAAGGTCAAATTTACGTATAGGTTATTTATTTTCAATATACATCAACAAATCATTCGATCCTGTCCATCAAACATTCATCTTGTCAACAAGTATGGTGAATGCTATTTATCTTCACCTCTCGAATATGGTGCGTGCTTCTTATCTTTAGAACCGGTTATATTTGGAATCATTCTAAAACATTCGTTATCATCGTGAGCCAATCACGAACTATTGACGAATATTTGATATCATTCACTTGGTAGTTTATAATTATGATTGTATTATTATCATCTTCTAATTGGACATCAATCGATGTCAATATTTAAAAGGCACCAACACATTCCCGATTATATCCCTCTCTATTTTTTCTCATTAGCCATTATAAAGAACTTCGCCATCTAAGTCTGGGGTCGCCGATTTTTCAATTGGCGGGAAAGAATATATGCTGGATGCGCTTTTGTTTGATTTCCATTTTACTCGAAATTCGGTGCCGTAGTAAATATAGAACGTCTGATATTATTATACCATTTGTATTCAAGACCCCGGGCGCGATGTTGGCTTTTCCTGCCGTGCACATATCACGTCGATTCGCTGCATTGAACTCGCCGACCAGTCTCCGGTTTGGTGCGCAAAGGCATTGATGTGACTTTCAGAACCAGCTATTGGCTAAGTAAGTTGACGAAAGTGTAAGGTCACGTCTTGTGTTAGCCGGTGCTGGTGCGGTCTTGCGATTGTAGTACGGGAGACGAAGGTGATATAGGCACGGATACTACCCGTATGCGATAGTATTTTTTTATTTTTGGGAGACTAACAGCTAAATATACAGTAATCTTAAGATACAATAAGAGTAAACAATGCCGATAACAAGTCTCATGGTATTAAACAATAGCTATGGAAAGCTGAAATGTAGTTAAAATGTTCTGTTGTCCCTGATAAAGGTGAACTTGTAGGTATTTATTTATGGAGAAGTGCCGTCAATTCTACCCAAATAAGACGACAACAAAATCTACATTGACCTGATTTATACATACAAACAATAAATATCCTCCATATTGATTATTTGTATTACTTACCTGTTTTGAGATTTACAATCACAATTTTAACAACATCTTTGCATACTGTATATTTAGAAATGTGTCTGTAGAATAAACCCCGATAATTGAGCACTGAAACGTATTGCACCTCATAATCCTGCGATGCGTTCTAAGTTTTTCTTCGTCGTTTCTATATTAGTCGTCACCTCCAGTATAAATTCTGCAAGCGTGCATGCGCGCATACGCAGTGAAAGTGCCCCTGTGCCGTGGATCTGCGCTGCGCCCGCTGCGGCGCCGGCGCACCACTCTGTCGCAAGTCCGTGATCGTCCGAGGGGCTCTAGAAAGCTCCATGGAATTTTCCACAGAGTTAGCAACCTCATATTATGTTCCGCTTTGCTTTCGTAAGATATCACAGTGCTTTAACTATTGCACTTAATTGTTCTCTATATAATTTCCTGGTGTAAGTACTTGAAGCAAGAGCTCTATTGCTCGACATCAAGTCGAGTAATCAAGCGGTCAGAGTGTTGCTTAGATTTTCATCCTTTCTCTTCCGTTTTGTGCAGCTTCTGCGTTCTACTTTTGAAGGGCAATAAAAGAAAAAGTAGGCTATGGCATAATACGTTAATGTACCAATTAGAAAACTCGGAAAACCTTTCTAAGGTTGCAAACGTACGCAGTAAGCTGTGTAATCTTGAAATGGATTCACCAGAAACTATCGTAGAAGCGAGATCAGAACAATACCAAAATTGCTCTCCAAATTTTTTTGTAATTTTGACACAACAAGACAACAACATCGTCGTTTTACATTATTATAAAACGAAAAGTGAAACATGTAATTCATCAGTGTAAACAAGATGCTACTTACTTTATTTATTATCAGCCTTTGCTCTCATTTGCGAACGATGGATTCGTACGTTGTTCGTGTGTAGAGTTTATTACTCGAGTGTACTAATTAGCAATCGTCTCGATATAGTAATATCGTTAAGTAATTGATGGCTGGCACACGGGCTGCAATTGGCGTGCGATTCCACATTGACTGCGTGCCTGACCCACGTGACCGCCTATTATAGTTTATGTAGGTACAACTATTAGACTACCGCCACATACATTTGACTTTCATATGAATCCTCTTCTCGTCACACATATTTATCCAGACTCAGTTATATGTCTAATTTTTTTATTTAATTACACGATACGTTACAAACACGTATGTATAGTTACAAACAAGACAGGCTCGCCTTAGATTTATTCAGCTTATTTTTTGGTTTAATAGACAGTAAGATAGTCGATATCAACACCCCTCATAGACCATTCTAAACGTACATACTATTCCACAATATCCGTGTTTTCGATGTCTATACTATTAATATAAATACATACATCGTCTTCGACGTGATGGTATTACATAATTAGTTTGACAGTGGCTTCCGCTTTATGTGACCTTCGCCCGTTCAAGCTCAAGGTATTAAGGAAAGTAGTTTTGTATAGTACTCACCTACTCATTAAATGTTGCGTGTTTTTCATTGAGATTTATAGTTCGGTCGATGGGAGGTAACCATTCTGGAGTTATATATCATGAGGCTTCCAGATATGAAAGAATGTGTTTGTTTTCAAGTAATTCAAACAATATTATCGTAGGAAAGCGGCAAGTTTCCATGAATGAAAATGATGAGTCAGGTATTTGGCTGGCGCTTGCTTTCATTCAGATACAAGCAATCGAAATGTACTACGTACACTTCTCGCCAAGGAGGACTTGATGAACGATATTTGTCTTCAGTACAATCGTTTTAAAAATAAAACTGCGTCTTTCCTCGCCATTTTTGTTTTTCTCTGAATGTGTAAAGTTCGCTGGACCTATAAATAAATCTTCGATATTAATAACTTGAGCGCGTCGTGCACTGAATTTTATTCGGCATATGGATCCTACCACTTGGAGTGAATCGCGTATTGAACTAGACTGGTTTTTGGTTTTTTAGCTCGATTACAAATTAGTTGGCAATCCCTCCATTTCATAATGTTTTTGCATTTGGTGTCTCGTGACCGCCTTCTCGTGTGGGATGATAGTCGCGCGTATCGGTCGTGTTACCTGCGTTGTATGTTTTATTTGACCTAGTGACCTAACAGTAACCTATTTCTAGTGTACCGCACCCTGGGAGCATTCATGATCGACTCGAATTTACTTATTTTCATTACAATTACAATTTTCTTTTAATTTATAAATTAAAGTAAAGTAATTAACGTATTTACAGTATAACTAACTAAACGGCATTGTAAGCAGAAAAATTCCGCACAGAAGGAGATGTCAATGTTATTTTCACCAAAATACTCAAAGGAATGCCACAAATTCATTGTGGGCACTTGCAGGGTCGAAATTTATGTTTAGTGCTGTTTAAATTAGTGTTATTCATAAAAATAACTTTATGGTAGGTATATTTATATCCGTCACATGTAGGTACAATGTCAGTGGTTTTATTTATATTATTCTTATTGTTATAATGTTTGGTATTTCCTGTTATTGTTTGTCAGGGTGCTGCAATGATTTTTCTTTTGGCTTGTTTTCTAGAGGATTTAGAGACTGAGCCTGACATTGATTGTTTAACCGGTTATTATAAAGCGAACAAAGAGAGCTAATTCTTTTTTACTTTCGTTAATGGGAAATCTAGTACTTACTTTTTTAGGTAATAGCGTCAATTGATCTTACCTGGGAATCGATTAGCCTTTAACCTTGGATAACGACTTCATTCAATAGGCATTTGTTCCTATTTCCGTATTGCCTTCTCCGGTTTGTTGCCAAGTAAAATCAACCGATTTCCGTGACACATCAAAAAAATAAAAGGATAATACGTGTATTAACATAAACTACATTACGTCACAATAATAGTGGCAAGGCAGACAGTAGCTCGGCTGTTGTCAGTGGCTCGTGATAAATTTAACCGTTTGTCTGTACGTCTTGTGTTGTAAGAGCAGGTTATGATCTTCGTGGAACTAGCCCTATCCGGTTCTTCACACTTGACCTCTTTATCTTGCGTTGTCAAATGACCACTGTGCTGAGCACGTACTAGCTATACATATTATGAACACCCATCGAACTGATGAAACGCACGATCTATTAAGAAGACTGAAGTCTGTCTTTCTTATCTCATTGTATGTCTACGGAACAATTCATCAGTAAATCTGTAATTTTATGCAAAATTTTATAACACTCATTTTACTTTTTTTATTTGGCGTTGATTACTTTCCATCTGGTGACCCGCTTGCTCGTTTGTCGTCTCTAACATAAATAGAAAACATACTTATAGTTTTAAAGTACATAAATAAACTGCCTATTTACGCAAGCCTTTTGTGAACTTTACGCCTTGAGTCATAGATAGAGAAATGTTTTGGGCTATCTTTGTTTTGAATCCGCCTGCGTATTTTCGGCGTACTATATTCGTTGTTTTCGGTTTTGGCGTGTGCGTCGTGTTGCACTGTGGTTCGCTGTCATAGCAGCTGGCGATATGCGGGGCGGGGCTTCGCGTCACAAATACCCATGGCGATCGCGATCGCTTCTAATTTGGTGACGCTGGACGTCGGCTTGGCACTCGATGGGAGACGTCGGCCGACGCAACCGCCTCGGTGCTACGGACCGCCCGAGTTGAGCGAGCTCGAGCGTCACGGACGATGATGTGCTGGACGAAGCGTACCACGTGCTTGCTGGCAATGATCGTGAAACATAACAAAACATGTTTGTTCGCAATCATCAGTTAATGTAAGCTGTTTATCAGTTTCCGCGAAAATATTTTCATTCACGATTAATCTTGTACCGATATGATTATTTTGCAACAAAGAAGGTATAATCTTTTTGAGAAAATAGTAAATCGAATTTTAAGAAAGGTACCGCTATGTTAAATATTTTCATAAGTTGTTAACTTTTATCACCGCAATAGGAAGCGATAATGAAATATTCGATAGTGAAAGAAAATAGTGCAACATTCAAGTTTTAATGTGTCATAATCATTGCCGCAATGAAAACAAAGGTTACGTTGTTATTATGATCTATCTTGTTATTTGATTGCATTTATAAAAGGTAAAAGGGAGTTGCATACTGGACGTTTCTCCGTGCCCTTCGTCGTGACAGCCACAGGCTAAAAACAAACGAGTGCGTTTTGCGTCGCGCGCCAATCACGACCACTCGCCCCGGTTCCCTGACCCGCCGACTGCAACAGACTGCAACTAGTTTTGAGCGAACGCGCACCCGATACAAACCACAATGATAGCTCTTTGTTTTATGACTAACCGGACTATTTGTTGGCTTTCACATGAGCGGGAATTTTCCTAACTCATATGTGCTGGCTTTTTGATCCCGGTTCGTGGATTTTAACACGAAAGGCGAATTTAATTGAGACAAAGATACAAGATTAGGTGCAATAATAGTAACAACGTCATTTTCTTTACAATAATTTGACATAGGTAAACTACCTTGAACTCTACCTTCCCCGATTTGGTGATGTCTGTGTGAAGATTTTCTCAAAGACAATGGGAAAGTTTCGATAATCTGGACGGCATCAACCAAAGCGGTAGTTTTTTATTTAAACTCGCGTCTTGCATTGTAAAAATAATTGATATAACCGATACTAACCGCGATACATTTAAACAGGGACATATTAGCGTTTTCGTCCTTTCCTGACGTTCCGTTGTAACGTGGTCGAAAGTTGTCGCGTTTAGGCAG
This sequence comes from Marasmia exigua, assembly GCA_019059595.1. Lineage (NCBI taxonomy): Eukaryota > Metazoa > Arthropoda > Insecta > Lepidoptera > Crambidae > Marasmia > Marasmia exigua. The sequence continues at coordinate 19,682,303 of CM032472.1, forward strand.
GATTCGACCAATCTTTATCCGTGAATAAAATATATGGTTTAACGTGAGATTTGTATAGAATGAACAGCGCTATACCATAGATTTATTATCGGAATAAGGTTGGTCGAATCAGCCCTTAGGCTATTATTTTTAAAACGGTGGTTATTAGAACTGTACGTAAGGTAAAAAAGTCGACCATCAAGTTTCCTTTCACGTAAGTGTCTGCGAGGGATAATAAAGTATTAATTATGCCTAATTAGGTGCGGAAATCGGTTGCTGGATTCACTCGGCGGCGTGTAGTTGATAATGGCAAAATGTTTGTTTGTATTTGAAAGCGTATGCTAATCTTATTAGTCGGCTCATATCGTTACGTTGATTGTAGCAGGTCAGTTATCCATATGTGAACTTATGTGCACGCGCTGATCACGAACTTGACTTACATTAACTGTGTATTATTTATTTAAATACCCATTGTTTGTTCATGATTCATTAATCATTATAGAGAAAACTTTGATTAGGTATATTACATAACTGCATGTGTAGAGTATAATGTAGGAAATATACGCGTTGTACTTTTAAATTGCCTTGTTGTAGTGCCAAATACAAACAATAGGCCGTAATGTGCTAATATCGCAATCAAATGGCGCCTGTGTGCTATAAAGCAATGTCATAATTTGATTAGGCGATGATTTATGGCTGTAAGTGTTCATAGTCTCGTTAGCTCATGTTTGTCTATTAACGATAAGATATTTATCTGTGAGTATTTACCCACAATTAATGATAACTATGCAGGCGATGCAGATTAAGGTCATCACTGTCATGTTTAGTTTTATGATGGCCTGAAATATCTATAGATAGGTACTACTCTACTACCCTTCCATTTGCTTCTTAAAATGTACTAAGAATAAGAATAAGAATAAGAAATAATTTATTGACCACAACACATTACATACAAATCTGAATAAGGACAAAACATTATCAAGTTGCGGCCAACAAGGTTCAGCCTCAGCATGTGCTACAACAACCGCTAAGCAGCCGCTGCAGCGCTGATTTTCAGGCTGTACCTTCGAGCGACGACTCATAATAAAACATACAACATGAAAAAAAATACTGACAATATTAATAGAAAACGGAAAAGTACATCTATAACGTGAACATGAATAACAAGACGCATACATACAGATCCAATAAATAAAAATAATGCAACATTAATATAAAGAAATTAATATAAACCGGTACATATTAGGTACATAAATAATAAATAAACAAACAAAGACAATGCTCACACAAATACAATAAATAGAAATAACGACAGTGGCGCCATCATTCACTTTTTTATTCACACACCCTCCAGTGACGGTGGCGCCATCTGTGTCACTGAAGTCTTATCTTAAAAAAATACTAGGATTGCATTAATGGTTAATTATAGTAGTGTCCCTACAAAAGTATAATGAAATTTTGTTGTGCAAATCAAAGCGATATCTACCAATGTTATCATGACGAACTGCTTGTTTCTATTAGGCACTTAGAGTTGCGATTATAGAATAAAAAAGTCAAACATAACAAGTATTGACTCAAAGAATGTAGGGCAGATGTGGGTTATATTATGAATGGCCTAATGGTGCATTTTTAATGCGCTCTGCACGGTCTAAGGGTTGTAGTTACGATCCCCCATGGATACATATTTTGTGTAAAATATTTTGTGTAGTGCACAATTTTGCCAATTCATTGTCTGGGTATTATAACAACCATGCATAATCTATTGTTGTTTTTTTTTTTTATGTGATAGGTGATGACGAGCAGACGGATCACCTAATGGTAAGCAGTTGCCGCTGCCCATGGACACGTGCGCTACCAACCTTTTAACCCCCCTTTCCCCCGGATTGGGCCTGCGGCACCCTCACTCAAGCAGCGAGATGTAGCACAGTGCTGCGATACAGAAAATACGAAATCTTCTATGGAAGATTGCCGTTTTCGAAATGGATCGACTCTATTTGATTGTTTGCAGGTGGACAGCGGCGGCGGTGGCTTGGCCGAAGTGATGGTGTACTCTCTCGGCTGGGGCATGGGCGAGCCGGAGCGGCGCGGCGCGGACCGCAAGCGCGCCCAGCCGCCGCCCGTCGCTCACTCGCCGCTGTCGCTGGACGACGGCCATGAGGTCGATGTGCTACCGCTACACAATCAGGTGAGCTTGACGCCGAGCATTCGTGCCCTGGTGTGGGTTGGTTGATGCAAACTGTTGGAACTGAGACTGCTGGCGGTGGAGGCTTAAGTTCAACATTAGCCGTAGCCCTTGAAGATACAGGGATACTGACATAAGGCTTAGCGAAGCAACTTGACTGACTTGCCCTCATAGGTGATACAGGAAGGAACACTGACGTAGAATTTAGCGAATCAACAATGCATATAACGACAGAAAAATGGCTCCTAAAGTGGAGAGGTGGAGAGAAAACACGTATTAGGAAGGAGCTAGAAGAGCTAATTCCGCCCGCCCTATTCCGTTATCGGGGAGGCGAAGACTGTGTTTCCATCGTTTCGAAGTTCCATCTATCCGTACTAAGTATGACAGCTTGCGTGTACTTACCTATGAACAGCCTAAAGTTTACGAAAATCTTAGGTTCCATCTTCCAATTTTTTTCTAGATATTCTAACTGGATGGAGAAAGGTCTTAAAGTCAAAATTGAGCATTAACAAACTCTCGTGTTAAAATTCCTTCACTTCACATAAATTAGGTAATTAGGTTAATCGCATACCTACAAACTACAAGTTTTCTGCGAATTATCTTTTGCGTGCTAAACAGACATTATCTCGAAAAATATTGCCTACCCATTTTAAATTATTGTAGAGAATATAAAAACGACTCATGAAACTGCGACGTTGCCATTTGATGCGTTGTTAAAAAGGAAAAAATAAACAGATACGTTCATAAAATTAGAATGTTTTCTTACTGGACCTCGCCTTTTGGCTGTATGTACAAGCACAAATATTTTTTGTTATGACGTGGATGTAATTGTTTGATTCATAATTTTAAGTAATTGTCGTCTTGCTAAACACAACATGTAGTAATATCTAATATCTCGGACTATTGCTAAAGCTTTGGAAGTATGAGAAACGTGCATGCGAATTGCGAGGACTGTGAGGTGATGTGACATTTTTGAATTTTACCTTTACTTGCGAAAAAGCAGGTGTGCAGCAACTATCTAGCACTCTAGACTGAGGATATACAACGAAACCATCCCGTAACTAACGAGAATATATCTGTAGCATCCAACCAATAGACGCACAAAGTGTGGAAAGGGACGGGCACAAATATTCGGTCGTGCATTAAGATTCGTTGTTGGCCCTCCGATGCGTCCGTCTGTGTAAAACGGCGGGACAAGATAGCAGGGCGTGGACATGTTTTGCATTCGACAGCACCCCGACTGTTGCCAAGACAACGCTAAATACTGGCATTAATAACTGTTCCGACAATACTCAATGTAATCGTGGTCTGCATGACTAACGGAGCGTGCCGGAATGATATCTTCAGAACAGGTGCGTTCGGCGTACTATTTAACTGGTGCGGTGCAATATATTAAAAGATGACGAATTGCTGCCGCTGTATAGCCGAGTCTTTTAATATAATCGAGCAGACGAGCCGGCATAAATAACACGAGATGGTTCCATGCCGGAACGTACATTAGCTACACAATCATTTATTGGAACGGGAGTTTATAAAACGTTCAAGACAATCATTCGTCAAATCGTTTCCTACATGCCTCACATATTCCTATTGCTTTTATTACTCATGTTGACGATGTGAACAATGCGAATTATAGCTAATTGTAACACGACTGGGTTAAAGAAAATTCAAAAGTAAATAAAATATTTTTGAAAATCATAAGAACATCATACACAAATTATAATCTACTTAAACTAGGTACTAATGAAATATGTTATTACAGAATGTAGGGGAAAATGTTAATTCATTGTTAAAATTTACTTTTTTATTAAATTTTTCCAGCCCTTTCCTCTGTTAACATTTTTTTTTTATTATTTATTTTTGACTTTTGTCATTAAGTAAGTAAAAAAATGGATCATTTAGAAATAAGTAATTAACATAATGTTATTGTTTTACGTGGCCCGAAACTCTAAATAGAATACTAATCTCTCTGAGTAGACGAATAAAAAGCCAACGGTGATTTGTAGATCCCATCTAGCCACACACGTATCAAGCGCACTGCAGGGTCGTCGCGCCCAGTCAGGTGGACGTACTGCTCGTTGCCAGGTCAACGGCTCCACCACCACTAAGCTTTTTTCTTTTTTTTAGTCGAATGTAATTCGATCGTTTGCTAGCGCCCTGCGAACTGCACCGTTTTCGGCTGTGTGGGTTATGCGAGACAAAGAACTACCTGCACTACAAATTACACATTTAAGTCACTCCCACGAACGCAACTCGTATATATTATATATTTTGCATACACGAAGATACAGCCTTCCAAAATATTAGTAAGTACATACATATAGTATGTCTCAGCTGTTGTAAAGAGAAGTTACAAAGTCATTTACAATATACTTACTTTACATATGCTTTAATATTCTATCTACGTATGGAACCTAACATACTATTTGTTAAACAAACACAGACAATACAAAAGGAGACCGACTGATAACACAAATATATGAAAAAAAAGACAAGGACAAAACGCCTAATCAGGTGTACATTTTGAAACACTTTGGTTGAAGGTCGCTGGTCTAAAAGTGGCGTGACTTTATCAGTCAATAACAGTGCATTATACGTATATATATTGACATGTTTTAAATATTATATTGGATTTCTTTTGAACACAAAAAAGTTGATGTCTGCTACAAATAAAGTTTCGTCGCTGTCAATGTGCAGTTTCGTAGTTATAATTTGTAAACAAAGATTGAATTATAGAGATCTAGATCACTCATAAAATGACCTTTTTCATTCATACTAACTCCTACTACTATATTGAAGTATGTATTGGTCAGCTTAGACACATATCGTAGTAACACGTACCCATATACCTACTTGATAATTTTGTAGTTAAATACTTGATAGTTTAACCACAGTATTTACTGTGGTTTAAGACGACGTAAATATAAATACAGCTTCTACGCATTGGGTTCCTACAATAAGTATATTTGTTCCTTCGACTCACACCTTAAATGTAAAACATGTTGGTTCAATATCAATAGTAGAAATTCGTAAAAATCGTAGAACCTTTACTATAACGCAATAGCAAAATTGTGCCTAGGATATTCCGAGATTCGCCGATCAGAGGGAAAAAGGGATAAAGGCCGACTAGCTGAGTCAGTCAGTTGAGAACTTCGCACGAATTGAAAGGAAAATTTTACTCTGGCTCTCTTTTATAAGCGTCGCTCTTGTCGATGGAGTAGTCTCCATTCCTCTCTCAACTCCGCCAGCAACTTTAATTCCTTATACGACATGTCATTTACTTTTTCCTTAAGTTGTTGAACGTAATTTCTTCTTTCAGAATCAGAACACTTTATTTGCAAAACGAATGTTACATTTCCTTCTTCTTTCTGTGTGTGTGTGTGTGTTCTTGGCCTTCCTCTTTTTTCCTTCCGTATTATTTTTATGAACATGTGATGATGACTCACCGGGTGTCTCATCATAGTTCCCTTCTAACAACAGTTTCGAGCAAAGGTCTATTCTATTCTTATTTACCTTAACTAAAATTTCATCGTTTCTTTTTTATTTAACATGCCCATGTCTTTCATTCTTCGCCACCACCACATCTCGAAAGCCTCCAATCTCTCTTTGTCTCTTTGTGTTTGCTCTCTTAAATGTACATAGGATTGCATTAAAGGTTAATTATAGTAGTGTCCCTACAAAGTATAAGGAAATTTTGTTGGCAAAATCAAGCGCTATCTACCAATTATCAGACGAACTGCTGCTTTCTATAGGCACTTAGAGTTGCGCGTATAGCAATAAAAAAGTCAAACATAACAAGTATTGACTCAAAGAATGAATTAGGGCAGATGTGGGTTATATTATGAATGGCCTTAATGGTGCATTTTTAATGCGCTCTGCACGGTCTAAGTGTTGTAGTTACGATCCCCCATGGTACATATTTGTGTAAACTATTTGGTGTAGTGCACAATTTTGCCAATTCATTCGTGCTGGGTCTTATAACAACCATACATAATCTATTGCTTTGTGTTTTTTTTTATGTGATAGGTGACTGACGAGCAGACGGATCACCATAATGGTAAGCAGTTGCCGCTGCCCATGAACACCCGCGACACCAATGGAGTCACAAGTGCGCTACCAACCTTTTGACCCCCCTTTCCCCGGATCGGGCCTCCGGCACCCTCACTCAAGCAGCGAGATGTAGCACAGTGCTGCGATACAGAAAATACGAAATCTTCTATGGAAGATTGCCGTTTTCGAAATGGATCGACTCTATTTGATTGTTTGCAGGTGGACAGCGGCGGCGGTGGCTTGGCCGAAGTGATGGTGTACTCTCTCGGCTGGGGCATGGGCGAGCCGGAGCGGCGCGGCGCGGACCGCAAGCGCGCCCAGCCGCCGCCCGTCGCTCACTCGCCGCTGTCGCTGGACGACGGCCATGAGGTCGATGTGCTACCGCTACACAATCAGGTGAGCTGACGCCGAGCATTCGTGCCCTGGTGTGGGTTGGTTGATGCAAACTGTTGGAACTGAGACTGCTGGCGGTGGAGGCTTAAGTTCAACATTAGCCGTAGCCCTTGAAGATACAGGGATACTGACATAAGGCTTAGCGAAGCAACTTGACTGACTTGCCCTCATAGGTGATACAGGAAGGAACACTGACGTAGAATTTAGCGAATCAACAATGCATATAACGACAGAAAAATGGCTCCTAAAGTGGAGAGGTGGAGAGAAAACACGTATTAGGAAGGAGCTAGAAGAGCTAATTCCGCCCGCCCTATTCCGTTATCGGGGAGGCGAAGACTGTGTTTCCATCGTTTCGAAGTTCCATCTATCCGTACTAAGTATGACAGCTTGCGTGTACTTACCTATGAACAGCCTAAAGTTTACGAAAATCTTAGGTTCCATCTTCCAATTTTTTTTCTAGATATTCTAACTGGATGGAGAAAGGTCTTAAAGTCAAAATTGAGCATTAACAAACTCTCGTGTTAAAATTCCTTCACTTCACATAAAATTAGGTAATTAGGTTAATCGCATACCTACAAACTACAAGTTTTCTGCGAATTATCTTTTGCGTGCTAAACAGACATTATCTCGAAAAATATTGCCTACCCATTTTAAATTATTGTAGAGAATATAAAAACGACTCATGAAACTGCGACGTTGCCATTTGATGCGTTGTTAAAAAGGAAAAAATAAACAGATACGTTCATAAAATTAGAATGTTTTCTTACTGGACCTCGCCTTTTGGCTGTATGTACAAGCACAAATATTTTTTGTTATGACGTGGATGTAAATGTTTGATTCATAATTTTAAGTAATTGTCGTCTTGCTAAACGCAACATGTAGTGATATCTAATATCTCGGACTATTGCTAAAGCTTTGGAAGTATGAAAAACGTGCGTGCGAATTGCGAGGACTGTGAGGTGATGTAACATTTTTGAATTTTACCTTAACTTGCGTAGAAGCAGGTGTGCAGCAACTGTCTAGCACTCTAGACTGAGGATATACAACGAAACCATCCCGTAACTAACGAGAATATATCTGTAGCATCCAACCAATAGACGCACAAAGTGTGGAAAGGGACGGGCACAAATATTCGGTCGTGCATTAAGATTCGTTGTTGGCCCTCCGATGCGTCCGTCTGTGTAAAACGGCGGGACAAGATAGCAGGGCGTGGACATGTTTTGCATTCGACAGCACCCCGACTGTTGCCAAGACAACGCTAAATACTGGCATTAATAACTGTTCCGACAATACTCAATGTAATCGTGGTCTGCATGACTAACGGAGCGTGCCGGAATGATATCTTCAGAACAGGTGCGTTCGGCGTACTATTTAACTGGTGCGGTGCAATATATTAAAAGATGACGAATTGCTGCCGCTGTATAGCCGAGTCTTTTAATATAATCGAGCAGACGAGCCGGCATAAATAACACGAGATGGTTCCATGCCGGAACGTACATTAGCTACACAATCATTTATTGGAACGGGAGTTTATAAAACGTTCAAGACAATCATTCGTCAAATCGTTTCCTACATGCCTCACATATTCCTATTGCTTTTATTACTCATGTTGACGATGTGAACAATGCGAATTATAGCTAATTGTAACACGACTGGGTTAAAGAAAATTCAAAAGTAAATAAAATATTTTTTGAAAATCATAAGAACATCATACACAAATTATAATCTACTTAAACTAGGTACTAATGAAATATGTTATTACAGAATGTAGGGGAAAATGTTAATTCATTGTTAAAATTTACTTTTTTATTAAATTTTTCCAGCCCTTTCCTCTGTTAACATTTTTTTTTTATTATTTATTTTTGACTTTTGTCATTAAGTAAGTAAAAAAATGGATCATTTAGAAATAAGTAATTAACATAATGTTATTGTTTTACGTGGCCCGAAACTCTAAATAGAATACTAATCTCTCTGAGTAGACGAATAAAAAGCCAACGGTGATTTGTAGATCCCATCTAGCCACACACGTATCAAGCGCACTGCAGGGTCGTCGCGCCCAGTCAGGTGGACGTACTGCTCGTTGCCAGGTCAACGGCTCCACCACCACTAAGCTTTTTTCTTTTTTTTAGTCGAATGTAATTCGATCGTTTGCTAGCGCCCTGCGAACTGCACCGTTTTCGGCTGTGTGGGTTATGCGAGACAAAGAACTACCTGCACTACAAATTACACATTTAAGTCACTCCCACGAACGCAACTCGTATATATTATATATTTTGCATACACGAAGATACAGCCTTCCAAAATATTAGTAAGTACATACATATAGTATGTCTCAGCTGTTGTAAAGAGAAGTTACAAAGTCATTTACAATATACTTACTTTACATATGCTTTAATATTCTATCTACGTATGGAACCTAACATACTATTTGTTAAACAAACACAGACAATACAAAAGGAGACCGACTGATAACACAAATATATGAAAAAAAAGACAAGGACAAAACGCCTAATCAGGTGTACATTTTGAAACACTTTGGTTGAAGGTCGCTGGTCTAAAAGTGGCGTGACTTTATCAGTCAATAACAGTGCATTATACGTATATATATTGACATGTTTTAAATATTATATTGGATTTCTTTTGAACACAAAAAAGTTGATGTCTGCTACAAATAAAGTTTCGTCGCTGTCAATGTGCAGTTTCGTAGTTATAATTTGTAAACAAAGATTGAATTATAGAGATCTAGATCACTCATAAAATGACCTTTTTCATTCATACTAACTCCTACTACTATATTGAAGTATGTATTGGTCAGCTTAGACACATATCGTAGTAACACGTACCCATATACCTACTTGATAATTTTGTAGTTAAATACTTGATAGTTTAACCACAGTATTTACTGTGGTTTAAGACGACGTAAATATAAATACAGCTTCTACGCATTGGGTTCCTACAATAAGTATATTTGTTCCTTCGACTCACACCTTAAATGTAAAACATGTTGGTTCAATATCAATAGTAGAAATTCGTAAAAATCGTAGAACCTTTACTATCACGCAATAGCAAAATTGTGCCTAGGATATTCCGAGATTCGCCGATCAGAGGGAAAAAGGGATAAAGGCCGACTAGCTGAGTCAGTCAGTTGAGAACTTCGCACGAATTGAAAGGAAAATTTTACTCTGGCTCTCTTTTATAAGCGTCGCTCTTGTCGATGGAGTAGTCTCCATTCCTCTCTCAACTCCGCCAGCAACTTTAATTCCTTATACGACATGTCATTTACTTTTTCCTTAAGTTGTTGAACGTAATTTCTTCTTTCAGAATCAGAACACTTTATTTGCAAAACGAATGTTACATTTCCTTCTTCTTTCTGTGTGTGTGTGTGTGTTCTTGGCCTTCCTCTTTTTTCCTTCCGTATTATTTTTATGAACATGTGATGATGACTCACCGGGTGTCTCATCATAGTTCCCTTCTAACAACAGTTTCGAGCAAAGGTCTATTCTATTCTTATTTACCTTAACTAAAATTTCATCGTTTCTTTTTTATTTAACATGCCCATGTCTTTCATTCTTCGCCACCACCACATCTCGAAAGCCTCCAATCTCTCTTTGTCTCTTTGTGTTAATGATATACATCTGTATATACTCTTACTCCGGCTACTTGCTTTAAATCTGTAAATAACTTTAAAAGTATGACATATTAGTCAGCGAATGGAACTACTGCGACTGAAATGTTTGTTGTTGTCGTCATTGTATCATTATAAAACATTTACGCACATTTTCACTGACGTAATACAGAATATTATAAAATTGTTATGATTGATCTGTTGTGATGTCGGACACGGCATATTGCATACATCATAATAAGTATGATGAGATGATGTATGGCCATCAGTCGCTGGAAATTGTTGGTAGAAACGTGAGGTAGAGTATGACTAAGCAGGTCTATAGTATCTGAGAAATATCTATTGATTAAATATGTTTACGTCAATGAAGTTCGTAAGGCAACTTTGTAAATAAACGAAAGAAGTAAATCGAGCTACAAGAGACGAGTGTACACCTTTTTAAAAGTCCGGCAACGCATCGCCGACTCCTGTGATCTCGCAGATTTTCATAGGAGGCGCCGATGATTACTTACCATCAGAAGATTATTGCTATCGATTGATACCACGGTCTCAAAGAAAACCAGCGTGCAGCATCGGTTGCGTTGTTTCGCTGATTGAGTGAGGCTACCGGAGGCTCAAACCGGGAGGGATGTGGAGCTAGATAGGCAGTGCACTTGTGACTCCATGGTCTTGCAAGTGTCTATGAGTGGCGGCAATCGCTTACTATCATGTGATTAACCTACCTCTAACATAAAAAAAATGTGGGCCAAGTGGCTGAACTCTCTCTCTCTGAAGCGACTGCCGTCTGATCTTTGCAACCCTTTCACAGGGGAACCAGACCAACTGAATCACGGTTACACGTTCCAGAAACTCAGGCCACGGGGCCGAACTAAGAATGAACAAAGACTGCTCGATGTGAGGTAACGTTGTGTTGTTGCCGCAGGTGGGCGGGCACACCAGGCTGCTGGTGCTCAACGACAGCACCGTCATCAAACCGCTCAACATACGCGAGTTGCATTTCTATCAGAACATTCCCGAGGATATCCAGAACTTTGTGCCCCGTTACAAAGGTGAGCAACGTTTTAATCACTTTACAATACATTTGATTAATGCTCGGTACGCTTTTTACGATTCGTTGAATGCATCATAATCATTCATTGCATCTTACATTTTTTTCTTTTAATAATGACGTTGTATTGTTTTTATTTAGATATCAATTGTGTTGTTTGATGTTATTGCATTTAGAGCACTAAGGAAAGTTATTTAAAAAAAAACTAAAAATACCTCATAACGCGCACAGATAAGCTTACTTATCTAAGTTAGATAAACGTCAGTGACTGGTTTGTGTTTGATATTTTTTAGATTGTTGAATAATTTGTGTGTATCGATTTTTCCATGTGCGTCACTGAGTCATTGTAATCAAAGCGATAAATATCGAGCCGAACCATCACGCCACTTCGTTCAAACTATTTGTTAAAGCAGAAGACTGAATAAATTAAATCTGCTTTGTGTAAATGTTTCGTTTTCCTTAATGCTCCCAATTTTGATCATCATTACATATAGAGAATGTGGATGGTAGAGACGTGTGCTTGTTGATGTCATACAAACCCGCCGACCGCAAATAAATGGCTATACCAGTAAATTAAAGTTTAAAGTCGGGAACTATTTTTTTAAGTAGATGTTTTTAAAATACGACTAAATATTTAAGCAATTTAAGAACGCAAACGAGTTTTATTAATAAAACTTAAAGAATTCCTCTTCTTAATATTTTCATGAAACCGTTCCTTGTTTTTGTTAAATATACGAAGTATAAAATAAATGAAAATTCGTCGGGACAAAAGTATGGTACTTACCTATAAATAACTCTTTATTATTTATTGAGTCTTTGGTATGCCATGTTTATTAAAATCTTTTGCATAGTTAATATTACACCTTAGTAAGTATTATGCACAATATGACAAAAACTGTGAACATTAAAATAAAATCAAAGTTATGATTAGTGACTAAACTAAAATGACTAAATGAAGCCGTTTCGTCGTGTACAATGAAGTGGATATTGCCAATATTGTGCATTTTGGGTTAATGAACTTTTACTTGGGTTGTTTTGTCAACGCCAATAAGGAATCGTATGTATTATCATCCACGTAGGTTGTGTTGACTACCTGCCTTTATTTAATATTATGACTCATCATCTCGATTTATTCAATTAAGTGTGTCCGTACTTACCTATTAATTTATCAATAAGATTAGATGCCATGTCTTTGCAAATAACTGTAAATTATTCAGTTGTAGTTTCATTACGGGAATTACCGACAAAACAATGTGCCTACTAAGTACTTCACTGACTAGATTGAAATTAAAAATAGGAAAACTAGGTAAGTATATAACCGTAAGTCAAATACTTTAATTATGTACGATTACTTACTTATTACGATACGATAGTTTGTAAGTATTTATAACATCTTACATAGTCCTACGTGGATGATAGATACATTTTCGTTATGAGGTTTTGACACAATTTGTTAATAAAATTTATTATAATATAATTCGGTGGCAAACCACGACTACTATACGCGCCAAATAAGTTTGTACTGGCGATGTTAGCTACGTCAATTATTGCATTAACGTACCTACCGCCGGGGGTGAGATGTAGATGTGGCGTGATGTGGGGTTGCTCAATACAGATTTGGAGCCGTACCTGCTCATGCAAACTTACGTGGCGCGTTCTGATCTTTGTTTATGCGTCTTCACCATCGTCATACTTAAAGTAAATATTCGTCGTCCAAGTGATGATGAACTCAAGTAAAAGTTCGAAATAACGAAACGCCATTACGCAAGTGCGTAGAGCGAGGTTGGCGTGCCTCGGCGGGCGGGCTGTGCGCGGGCGGCGGGCGGGTTTGAGCGCGAGCGCGAGAGCGGGAGCGGGAGCGGGCCAGGGGTCAGGACCACAATATTAGTTTCCTTGTTGTCGCAAGGGCTGCGGCGCGGCGGCGGGCGGAGCGACGCCGGCGGCGCACCACTCAACCGCCCCTAATAGCGCCTTAGCGGTAAATTTACATTTTGGGTTTGTAAACCTTTACTTAAACTACATTCACATTAAACATCACACACATACACACCACACTTACCGAACCAGACACACCACCATTTGCCACAGACATTGTAACCACAGATACGTGACACACTCACAGAGGACTTTACCAAAGTTATACAAACCCTTTATAAAAACGTCAACTTATTCACTTTTTTTCATCAGAATAAACGCTGGCAACTTGCACTATAGTAAGTTTACATTAAATTTACAACGTAGATAGTAGATTACAGAGCTCAAATATCCCAGTGGTGTAAGCAGCACGCTGGAACATCCAGAGATCCGGGTTCAAGTCCCGGCTGGGCATACCTTGAGTATCCTCAATCTTCTATCGCTTTACATCTTTCATACCATGTGAAAGTAATTTATAATATTAAAGTTCATTTTTAATTGATAAACTGATTTGTTTCTCCGTTTCGCTTTGGAAACAAATGAATTGTTGATCAAATATAGAAATGAGATAAGTGTTTAATGTTTTTGTGTGCGCCAGTGTACACGAGCTGATGAAGAAGCTGTTTGTTACAGGCGTGATGCAGGCTTCTAACACGGGAAGCACGAAATTGGACAAGCGGTACTCGCCAAGTTTCCGCGACGAGAACGGGCGCAAGCAGTCGCTGAGCGGCAAGCGCAAGCGCGACGATGTGTTCAAGTGCGTATCCGCGCGGCGCGCGGCGCTGACACTCCTCGACACTTGTCATGTGTCCTTTATCATATTTCAGAAGCTTTGGCTCCGACGACGACGACGCCCGCCGTCGCCATCGCCATTTATTCATACGAATGCAATACTTACATGACTATCCCACTAACGCGTGAGCGATGCACGACCCACTCACACTCTGCGAGCCTCCGATCACTTGCCTCGTGGAGTCGTGGTAATAATATACATTTGATTGCAATGTAACAATATAACAGATAACACCAACTCTGTGTTTCAATTAGCTCCTACATACTATCTGTTCTATGGCCACTTGGAGACCCCTAACTTTGTCTACAACCTTCACTTTTCTTCTTGCAGATTTAAAGTACATCGTAATGGCAATGCAGGTGAAGTGCTAAAGAGCATTGCACACATGGACAATTCAAATAAGCAGTGTAAGTTTATTGACGTCACTCTTTCATTTTCTTTTGAAAATTTAATATGCATGTTTTCATGTTTTGGTTTCGATCTAATCAAATCATTTAAATTTATTTTATCAATTAATTAACTCTAAAAAAATAAGATATTAGATCAAGATAAAACCATTTAATTTATTTCAATATACACCTTGACTTTCTGAATACCCGATAAACATTTCGAGGCCATCATCATACTAATGAAAAAAATAATTTTCCCCCAAGGAAAATAGGGTCTCTCTTAATCTTAAAAAATTCGCTTTTCCATACAAATTATCCTTAGAGGATATTCCTATTTTTTAAGAAGTCCAATAATATTCTAGATTCAAAATACCTGTGTAACGATTTCCATGAGTGAATGTATCCCCCTCCTCCAGATTTCCTGATGATGGAGAACATAACGTCGTCGTACCGGCGGCCGTGCGTGCTGGACCTGAAGATGGGCACGCGGCAGCACGGCGACGACGCCTCGGCGGAGAAGCGCACCAAGCAGATCGCCAAATGCGCCGCCAGCACCTCCGCCACTCTGGGCGTGAGGCTCTGCGGCATGCAGGTAATATCGCTATACAGGGAGAAGCTTATACTTTTTTGACAAGTTCGATAGCGCATTTGGCACTGGTAGTGACCCTGCCTCATACGCCAAATAGGACGTGTGTAAATCTTTACTGAAACGACTTAGTGATCCAAATGATACACTGTTCCGAATCTCTAATGTTCGCTCCGAATGTATCATTCGACTCAAATGGATCTCGAGTTCGAGTGAACCGAATGATCCGAATGTGCTGAATGATCCGATGAGCCGAATGAGCTGAATGATCCAAGTGAGCCGATTGTGCGGAATGATGCGATGAGTCTACTGAGCCGAATGAACTGAAAGAGCGGAATGAATCACGGATCTATCTGAGAATCGATATTCCAAATGAAGCGTTTCACTGTTCCGCATCTTTGCACTGATCCAGATGCAATTGTTCCAATCTTTTGAAAGATACGTTTATGCCAAGTCTAACGCCAAACGTCCAGTTTTCAGTTCCTACTCTGGACAAGACAAACATTCGTGTAATATATTATGTAGTTAGTTTATTCAGTGTCAGAGTGTTATAATACCTTATTTTAGTGAATGAATATGTGTGTGTGGTTCCTTTGTTGATTCCAATAAGTTAATACCTACCTATAACAAAAGTGCTTAAGCTACTTACTTTTGGGTCAAGTGATGTTGTATGATATTCGAGAATAACGGGGCCCTAAAGATTTTAAGTAGGATTTAAGATGAAGTACGACCGTACTTCCATCTCTCAACTTATCGTCACGTACCATCAAGAGAGGCAAAGGCCGGGCTCCCTTCCCGTTTTTAAATAAAGCAACTTAGGTAATTATATCGTTATCTGCTCGCGGCCTCGACTTTTTGGAGATCCCAATTAGAACTTTTTGGCACCTTCTTTCTCTACATATTAAACTACTTAGGATCTCTAATTTTACTTCGCACGTTCTTTAAAACAACAAATCACTTTCGCTCAAGAATTTTTCACTTTTCTACGTGCGATAAATGAATGCAAAACTAATGGAATGTCAGACCGGATTGTAAATAAAACTAATTATACAAACGTGCCATGCGCGTCAACACTAGAAATCAATATCTAAAAGTGTGTTTTGTAGAAACATAGCATAAAAATACTCAGTAGCGAGATACAAACCCTCATATTACTAAAAACTACTCTGATACCGGCCTTAATCCTAAACTAGCAACTTCATGATTATTACGGCATAATATTAGTTCTTAAATTTTTATTACAAATCCTCGACTAACCATAGACCACTTAGTACCGCAGGATAGTGTCAAAATTGATCGAATCATTCAACCATTCGTTCAGTGACATTTAATTTTAAATAATCTTGTTTTGTTGTTTGAAGTAAAAATATTTTAGAATGGTTTATAAGCAACTATAAATTAAAATATTGACCTAAGTATGGTTTCCAAGTAATATGCATAGGAATTTCTTTGTTTTAGGATTAAATGCAAAAAATAAATTGACTACTTTCTCACTAATAACTTTGGTGTAAAAAGGAATGAACAGTCACAGGGATAAACTGTCATGGTTACTGAATCGATAGGTGGTTTAACTTGAGTATTATAGTTGACATACTAAATAATATTAAACTTAGTTTTGTAATAATGTTTATTATAGTTCTTCAGTTATTTCCAGTATTAATCTCACTACTTATTTTAAGCCACGTTTTGGAATAAGAGGGAAAGCGTTTTCGCAGAGGGGCACTCCGCTCCCTAGACATTTCGTTTGCGTTCGGCGGGGGGCACTAGGAATATGGTTCGGGCCAGGCCATATGGGAACCGCCCCCTGCCTCGATCTTTTACCTCGGGAGTTTATAATTATGTTTCTTTCTACCACTCGCTCGGCGGTGAGGGTGAGGAAATCCAAATCGCTTAGTTAATGATTCTGAGCGTGTAATCGTATTCGTACGGCAGTCACTTCATGTAATTACCATACTCACCAAATCCTGGATCATGATCTAATTGTACCCCGGGTTCAAAAGCGACCGCTTTGGACGCAATCGGCTATAAAACGCTGAGATGAGAGAGTTACCGCTGGTAACATACCATAGGGTAGAAATTGACCTGGGAGAGCCACGCTTCGGCATGAATTGGCCGGCTCGACCGTTGTGATACCACGGCCTCACAAAAAACCGGCGTGAACCAGCACCGTGCTGTGTTTCGCTGCGTGAGTGAGGGCACCGGAGGCCGACCCGAGGCCCGAGGAGGGTGTCTATGGGTGGCGGCAGTCGCTTATCTATCAGGCGATCTCTCGTCCGATCCGCCTTTTTTTTAAATTTATTTTACCATGCTACAATAACAGTATTTAAATTAAGAGTGTCATAAAAACCTTGCCGGTTTGTCCTTGACACGGTTACACATGAGTGTCGCTCATTTAACTAAATAAAATAATAAAGTATAACATAACTTATTTCTAATACAATATTATCTAGACGACCGCGCGCTACGAGTCGTTTGCGTAGGTACCTATGCTGATGCATCTCGCTCGCACTGAGCTGTCCAGAAGCCCAATTCTCGGGCTCGTGACATTTATTTTCATACGACATATATCACTAAAACATAGTTTTTTTGTATGGTTTTCGGGCGATATCCGCCATATTCTCAAAATATCTCAAGCACGAGAATTGGGCTCCAGAGCAGCGCTCATAAAAAATGGCAACATACAGGGTGATACGCATGGTGTATTCAATGGACAACATTTCATATTTTTAACATGTCCATATTGTTTTTTTATATGAAAATAGACATAAAATGAACAGACCCATATTTTTTCTTTTTTCAAAATTTGTCCAAATGACGTCATCGGACGGCTGAATACAGCGATATTCCTTTGCTTATCATTGTTTTAATTAAAAAAAGGTACTACTGTCAAAGGTAAATAATACAGTCAAGTGTCAACATTGTCAACGTCATTCATACATTCAACGTTGACAAGTTGTCTTTTTTTTTGACAGTTACATGGCATGGGTTTGGCATTTCGTAAATTTAAAACTATAATGTGCTAAGCAAAGAAATATATTACATTCTGCCGTCCGATGACGTCATCTTACGTTTTTTAGTTTTAAATTTTTTTCTCAGTAAATAAGCAATATAAAAAATGAATAAATATATATTCGAGCAGCGGAAAAGTAAACAAAGAATTGGTATTTTTTGTTTCAGAGCTTAGCAATTTTGAAATGTTGTCCATTAAGATTACATATTCTGAAGTATATTTTTCTGCTCGTGTCTGTAACCTATCACAAAATAAATAATAAATACATACCTAACCGTGGTGTGTGGTCCACTAGGTGTACGTCCCAGAGACGGGCGCGTGCGTGCGCCGCGACAAGTACTGGGGGCGCGCGCTGACGGAGGCGGGGCTGCGCGACGCGCTGCGCGACTTCTTCGCGGCCGGCGCCACGCTGCGCGCGCGCGTCGTGCGCCGCGTGCTGCGCGACCTGGACGCGCTGCGCCGCGCCATCGCTAAGCAGACCAACTACAGATTTTACTCGTGGTAAGGGAGCGTCCAAGTATTACGTAACGTAATTTAGGGGGAGGGGGGGTCTCGTAAAACGTTACGATGCGTTACAGGGGCGGGAGGGGGTCTTTCTCACTACACGTTAATACGTGTAAGAAAACTTCTTACACGTATTGTTTCTTTCCAAGAAAGAAACAATGTTACCTAATGTCACATTGTTTCTTTCTTTAAATAAAAAAAAGGGAATTAAAACTCCCAAATTGGAAACCCTTTTCGTTTACGGGGAATCTCTCGATTGTAATAGTCTGGTCTTCATTTGTTCTGATCACTTGAGTGTTACGTGACGTTTAGAGAGGGGAGGGGGGGGACAGAAAAACGTTACGGTGCGTTACAGGAGGGGAGGGGGGGTCAAAAAATCTTCAAAAATTGCGTTACGTAATACTTGAACGCTCCCTAAGTTATTATTCCTTGCCAACCCGTCTGCCAAGCGTGGTGAGTATGGCAATTTACCCCTCATGTGTTTGAGGGAGGCCCAGCAGTGGGGACTTAAATGGGCTGATGATGAAGTTATTTTCTATGTCGTCAGCCCATCTGGTTAATGGGCGTCCTCTTTTTCGCTTCCCTTGCCTTGGCACCGTCACCTCGACGAGCCAGGTGCCCTGCCCATTGCCATTTGAGCGAGAGCGGTGAGTAAGATCTGTATGAGTCTGGCACAGGATCGTTGCGAGTGGCGAGCGCAGGAGGTGGCCTATACCCTGTAGTGGGTTCGAAATACAGGCTGATGATGATTATGATGAAGTTATTTTTTGATTGGGTATTACCTAGAAAATTACTTTTAGTGCATTGACAGGACTTACGCAATAACGCATCAGCACGTGGTCGTATCCTAAGAAACCTGGATCCAGACGCAGTGTGCGGTCGCCGGTCATTATGCAGCCATTCGATTCTTAGCCAGAAGAAAGAAATAATGATGTAGTTGCAACAATGTATACTCGGCTATCTTTATATTTCTCTTACTTCGCTGACCTAATATTGTGTTTATGATATTTTAAGCTACGAGTAGGACTACCTCCGTGGACGTTCATGAAGGCTAACGCAAGACAACAATCGACCCGTAGTATATAATTCTATTTCAGATAAGTCATTATTATAGTATACCATCATACAGTGGGTATTTTTTTATGTGATAGCTGGCAGACGAGCAGACGGATTGCCTGATGGTAAGCGATTGCCGCCGCCCATAAACACCCGCGACACCAGTGGATTCACAAGTGCGCTGCCAACCTTTAAACCCCCCTTTCCGCTGGATTGTGCCTCCGGTATCCTCACTCACGCAATCATTTCTCACCGATGCTAATTTCACGTCTAGTTCTGACACCGGTCATTTTGTTTTCCAGCTCACTGCTAATAGTGTTCGAGGGCGACGTCCAACCCCCCGAGCCGGAGGAGCCCGGGCTCTGCGCGGAGTACGACGCCGACGCGTCGAGCAGCTCCGCGGAGCTCCCGCCCTCGCCGGGGCACTTCGACATGTCCACGCTGCACGACGAGATCTCATCGGACGCGCCCGCGCGTGAGCCCTTCCGCCCGCACTGCGAGGAGACCATGGGCGGGTATGAGGAGGGCGAGGTGGCCGGACACTCGCCGCGTCGCCAGCCGCCTAGTCCGGACTCCACAGACAGGTATGGACGATTGTAGAGTTACTAGCATGTGTTACTCTTCATTGGGACGGAGACCGTAGGTGGCTCTACGATCGCTGATCACTCACCAGTGAGTATAGCACTACTGTCACTGCAGGTAGAGGAGGGTTTGGACACATGTTTATGTTTGATTTCGTCTGTTCAATGAATGCTAAGATGTCAGTCTAGCTAGATTCCGGAAACATCAGGCTTTATCTTATCTTGTACTTACCTCAGCGACTGCCAAAGTCATTTTTTGAGGTTTGGGGTACGCTCTGAACAAGGCAAAGGGTCCCTTATTGCCTTTTTGCATTTACTACGATGGAAGAAAAGCTCATCCGTTTCCTGCGGTGTCTCAGTTCTGATTGTAGAAGGTCATTGCTTAACGTCGAAATACGACGTGAAATTGAATTTGCTATAATCTTTTTCGCTTGTTTTATTAGTATTTTGATTACTATTTGATTAATAAGTAAGTATATTTACCGATTCTGAGAATTGTATACATTAGTCTTATACCACCTTATTATAAATCGCTGGCTTAAGTTATTACCTTATTAAAGCTCAAGCCGTCTCGTTCCAATATGCAATGTTAAAAGGGGCAGGTACGAGTTTAGTTCCGAAACTTTTCTCAGACCGAGTTTTAAAATAAGGGAGATAGAGATTAAAACCGACTATCGCTATCTAACCCCGAAATCAGATGGTCTACAATGAAATGGAATTGACCGCCGAATCTTTGCTTCCGTTCTTTTTACACGCGGTGTGTGTCTGTTTGTTTGGATAACGACAGATAAGATATTCTAGTACTCTCAGAGTGCAAACAACGTCGTTCTCATGCCCGTGTTTGAATAAAATTGCAGTTGGATGGCGTACTCGTCGACGTCGAGCGAGTCGTGGCGCGGCTCGGCGGAGGCGGAGGGCGCGGCGGAGGCGGCGGAGGCGCGCGGCAAGCGCGCGCGCACGCTGGGCGAGGGCGTCGAGGCGGGCGCGGGCGCGGGAGTGCCGCCCGACGAGCCGGAGCGCGTGGACATCCGCATGATCGACTTCGCGCACACGGCGTACGCCGGCGCCGCGGCCGAGTCGCCGCTGGCCACCAGCACGCCGCACCACGGCCCGGACTGCGGCTTCCTCACCGGCATCGACAGCCTGAAGCGGCTGCTGACGGAGATCCTGCCGCAGCCGTACAGCTAGTGAGCGCCGGCCCGCCCGGGGCCGCGGGGCCCGGCTCGCGAAGGAACTCTCGACTGATGTATGTAATTTTATCGAGAACTAGGAAATTTTTCGACCGGTTACCGTGTGTTTATATAGAGAGTGACCACGCAGGGTATTTTTATTTGATTTGTACTTTTCGCGGAGCGGGAGAATTCTTTTTATGTAACCGTGCGGTAACTATTGCACCGAGTGAATGTTGGCGGTACAAAATACGTTTACTTTAATATTAAAATTATTATAATTTAAAGTGGGACCCAGTAGGTATTCTTAAAACTTGTATTTTTAAGTATTACTATTAAGTTATTCCAGATTGACGTGCTTTTGATTTGTCCGGTTCTGTTTTGCGTTCGGTTTCATTTTTATTAACGACTTACCTTTATATGAGTAGACATTCCTTGGCAGTTGTGAGATAAAATTTATAGTTGCAAACAAAATGATTGTGGCGTTTACTAATGTGAATCCTTTTTGTTTTGCATTTAGCTTTCAAGTTAATGTTATATTAAAGTATTGTGTAATATGGACCCGCACACTCGCCATCGCTTTGAGAACATTACAAATGTACTAATTGTTCCCAGTCAATGAAGCCAAAGTAACCGTAGAAATAGTTCAAAGAACAACCATTCGGTGTTTAGTGTCCCCTAAATAAATGTAAAAAGTACTAGATCAATAAAATAATATTTAACTGACATCCAAACTGTTGTTTGTAAAATCTAAATGTATTGTGGTAGATTGTGTATCCTTCCGATCATAATAACTGGCAAACAGTATCGTAGAGTGAGTGTGCCAAATATGGCATCATACTGAAATAGCACACCTGACAACAGTTATATTTTCGCTAACAGTATTATGGAAATTGTAGGTGAGAATGTTGAGCGTTCGTTTGTGTAAATATATTTTTAATGAAGTGCCAGTATACGGTTGGTGTGGAAAGTTTGTAAATACAATGAATTGTTGAGGGACACTCTTGCATATTCTGTGATCATGATAAGCAACGGTTTAGATTTAATCGGGTGCTACTATTGAAGAATATATTTATGTTATCAAATGTTTCATATGTATGCAAGGGTATTCACTCAAACAGACATCGCGAGACATTCAGTGTCGCGTCGTGCGTACGACGTGTTAAAAATTAGCAATAGTAGGTACTTATATGGGTGTCTTATAAAGATTTTACTAATGTACCTCTGAATCTACTTTATTGTTTGGTATATGGAATCACTCCTCTATCTTTAGTTCTTTGAAAGTTTCAATCAAACTTTATAATTTTGATTTATTCTAATAAGTTAGTTTATTTCTAACTGCCTACTCTGAAGAGTGAATGCTATTCGTTTAACACGCTGTATGCCTGTTTGCCGCGATGCCGGCGGCGAGTCGTGATTGACCAACAGTGTTAGCCAACATTCCTTCGTGCTGCATTCGTCATTGTTTGTCCTTTATTTTTTATTAGAGTGATAAATTTATGAAAAGTACCTGGTTTAAATTAGGATGCTAGGTTGTATTGAGAATTATCATTTATGTCTGTTATTTTAAATAACTGTATGACACTATTTTGTTAAATAAATTTTAGGTATTAAAATGTTTGTTTTTTTTCCCCACGATTATTAATTCATTATAGTCCATTCAGGATCTGAAGGTGAATATTGATATGGTACTGATACTGAATGGACCATAGTGATGTGCGAATATGTAATTTAAGAGTCAACTCTGAGGTATTAAGGATGAGGTGAGGGTAACACAAGGCGTGGATAAGAACGTGCGCCTTCAGAATGGCAGGCCGCAGGTTCCAATCCGAGCATGCACCTGTGATTCTTAAAAAACTTCTTCTACCATTAGGTTGGTGGTGAGTGAAAACATCGTGAGAAAACTTACACGTTTCTTAACTTGCCTAACTGTGATCTAGCTGGAATGGAGGGGGCTGGGACGAGGTTAGTTCCGGTTAATTTCTTTGTAATACATAAGGGGGACAAAAAAGTTGCTAACCAGACCAATCGATGGATCGGCAGTCGCTTCATTGTAATTACCAGACTTACCAAAACATGGTCCTAGCGTAACAGAGCTCCGAAGCGATGGCTTCAGATGAAACTGGGAATGACACGCTGCCAGATGGATGATGAACTTCTTCACGTACACCAAATAACTAAGAAAGGATTAAAAAAACCATACACGTGAACCACTTTATCGCAAAATAAGATCATGCTATACCGTTCCAAAGGGTATTTTGTTCTGGGTAGGCGTTTTTGTCCCAATACAACGACCACAGAGTACTTTTTTAATATAATGTAAGTACGTGATTGTCGCAAGTTCAATCGCGTATGTACTTACATTTTTTTTTTCGGCGTTTAAATTATTTTATTCAATTAAATAACTAAAAATATGTTAAATCAACAAAAGTGATGCCTAAAAATTATGTACATATTTACAGAAAGAAATTGTCTGCCCCACTGATATTGTCCAACGTGCCCAGAATGCTAGCAGCGTTGCCTCTTTGGATGGCCAACCCTAAACGTTGGCCGAGGTAACTGCCAGCATTCCGGTCCCCAGAGAACTCGATCAGTCGGGCAGACAACTCTTGAAAGAGTTTGCGGGCCTCCGGTCCCCACGGCCCCAGTGTTTCCACGCCAAATGGGGCAAAGCGGTAGCAGCTATCTAAGGCGGAGTACTTGTACCGTTTTCGGGTCTCCGCCGAGGCAGCTGCAGCGCCTGCGCCCCGTGCAGTGGCATGGACACTGGAAGGAGCCAGTGTATCCGCGCAGGTCGCGTCCCACACCAGCGCCTTCCCCTTACTCCATGGGATGATAGTCATCCCATCGGGCCTCTTTCCGTCGCTCCGACAATGCCGAGAGGTTCGAGCACTGCCGGAACGCGAATGGAAATAAAAGCCCGTCGAAGTAGGTCGTTCAGGCTTGCGTGGCGTGAGGCGCGGCCCGCGCTTTGGGCACACGACAAGCCGTGGTAGGCAAGGGGGCCTACAAACTCTCCGCACCGGCATGTGTGCGGCTGCACAATCCGCAGCCCAAGGCGAAGTGAGACCGCAATAGACAAAGAGAGCTTGTCCAGGACGGTCCCGACATTGGCCGAGGGCAGCGCATGCAGCCAGAAACCGGACTCCCTTTCCGCTGAAGCGAGGAGACGAGCCCGCTCATTGTCATTGGCGGATGTAGATAACAGGTTGTCAAAGGCTGCTTGACAAAGGGGCTCGTCCCATCGCTTTTGTAGGTTAGGAAAGCTGGGTGGATTGGGGCAGGAGATAGACCAGGCGTTCCTGGCTTCCGCCAGACACGTGACCTCAACATCGCCAAGCGACGGATTAATTATGGTTGCGTAGAGGTCGCACGTGCCGTAGGCAGAAGACAGGAACGCCGGTAAGGCAACGTCGTACTTACATTATATTAAAAAAAGTACTCTGTGGTCGTTGTATTGGGACAAAAACGCCTACCTTTTTTACTGTCAGAGTACAGTCAGCTGTGGTCAAAAACATCTAAGCATTTAACAAAAATCACTTTAGCACATCGACGTAGTAGGTACCTAAAAATATTAAATTCATGTTTATACGAGCACGTACTTACGTACATTATTTATTTGTTGTAATTTTTTCTCGAACACCAAATGAAAATGCACCTTGGCGTATAGTGACTTTTGTCAAATGCTCAGATATTTTTGGTAGGTTTGATTGAATCATTGAATAGAATTATCTTCTCAAAGGATTGAATGCTAAGATTATTTTGATGCTGACTATACTTATTCCAACGGCGTTGTTTAAGGGCAATGCTTTAGGGCGTTACCAAACCAATCAATCCATCGTTGATCGATGGTATAATCGGTAAGTCGATGTAAATTGATATAGGTCAGTGGATAGGTCTTGTAAAAAGTCGACGACCAAAAGCGTTGACTTACCGACTCTATTACACGGCACTACTATGAATCCAGTTACTCTCTGTATGAATCCGTCGATTGGTCCGGTTAGCAACCGGCAACCTTGTCCCCCATAAGTATTACAAAACTCAATTTTCCGGAACAAATTTTTTGCGTGTTGAAACGGGATGGCACGATGACCTTTACTGTAGTAATCTTAGACCAACGCTTACACAATACCAACGCATGCTTTATTATGGTACTTATGGGTTGAATAACTTACTTTACTATAAATAAATATTTAACTTTTTTTATGTACCAATTTTGTAAAAACAAAAAAGTAATAGACACAAAATAGGCGTATATACACAAGATGCCAAGAAACTTTTTTTAGGGAGTGCATTTAAAAAAAAGTAAGTAGGTACTTTTTCCCGCCATTACGGAAATTTATTTCTCTTGCGGCGCGGTGTCACGTGATCGATTCCGTATTTTGTCAAAAAGTTTTCAAAATAAACTGTTGCATTTTTTTTCCAAGGATGGCAGAATCGAGTGAAGTACAAGCTTTAGAGAAAATTTCGACAGAAGTTGGGGAATCCCAAATTAAAATAACACTATCGAGTCAATGTATCAAGGGTAAGGTATTAGACTAACATTTGAAGTGGCTACTAATGATGCGCACGTAATTAAGTAACTAATCAGAACTAAAAGTCCCTTATTTGAATGTATTCGAAAATAGATAAAATCTATCTACATACGTACATACAATTTTTCTATAAACATTTCAGCTCAGGCATTCTTAGTTGATAAACTGAGGAAACAAACTGAACGGCAAAAAGAGATTTGCAATTTTATTAGCAGCAACAATTTGAAATTGCAAACAGAAATAAAACAAGCAGAATTAGAAATAAAGAGGTGAGAAAATGTAGCCAGAAACTATTTTTTATTACATATTTATTTACTAAGTCCTCTTACCGATACTTATGGCGGCCAATCACAGCGATCAGCCATCGACGCAGGGTATAGGTAATTATTGTGCACAAGTGCGTAGTGCACTCTCTATAATATATCCTTACCCTCATTTCGATGGGACACCGGTGTGTCAAGATCGAAGATGGATCAGGCGCAGTGACAACGGCTTAACGTGCTTTCCGAGGTTTTACCCTCGGAAAGCAGACCGCAGACCTCGTATTTTTTAACATAAAAAACTCAGTTACAAATTTTGGCGCGGTCCGGAGGTTGAACCCGGGACCCCGAGCACAGCCGTCACTTTATAGTGCGACATAGTAGCCAATGCGATACCGTGGTAGGTAGTCACATGTTTACAGGCCGCGCCAAATAAGTCTAGCGGTGGCCTAGAGTGCGCAGAAATAATTTTTAGTATAAAGTGCGCAAACTAACGGCCAGTGCTACATTTACGTGGCGCGGCCTGTACTAAACAGTTGTCAATAAAAATGTTTAGCTTTCGCACAAATTTTTATTTTTTTAGTTTGAATTTTCCTGCAGCTTTCGCCTAGTTCCAGAGCTCTGCGTTTCTCAGGGACATTTCAAGGGGTCTATTATCGGTCTCTCACCTCGCGCCTAATCTCGTTTATAAAAGTGGTAAGCTTGGACCATGGTCCAGGATCTTAGCTGATTATTACATTGAAGCGATTGCCACCTGACTTCAATGGACTATGGTCAAACCTATGACCTCACTCACGTTTAGGTACATTT
Organism: Marasmia exigua; assembly: GCA_019059595.1. Classification (NCBI taxonomy): domain Eukaryota; kingdom Metazoa; phylum Arthropoda; class Insecta; order Lepidoptera; family Crambidae; genus Marasmia; species Marasmia exigua. Next base: position 19,709,187 of record CM032472.1, read on the forward strand.
ACAAGGCACATTCTTATTCGCGACATTATTCTACTAAATTCCAACGTAACTTTTAGCCTTATTATTGCTCATGAAACTGTGAAATCTGGAAACATAGAACTGAAAAAGGAATTTCTATTAGCTAAAGAAAAAAAGTCCGAAATTGCGGAACGCATTAGCAACGGCGAGAAAAAATATGAAGCTTTATGGTTAGAATCTAAAGAGAGGTATGAAGGAATACCGTATGTTCAGAAATTACTTCACGTCACGGCTAAAGCGCAAATTCTAAAGGAGCACATTGTTGGGCTCGGAAACCAATCTTGCTTATTACTGAAAGAAATTAAAACAAAAAAAGACTTTTACACACAATTGGATAGAAATCGCATTATAGAACTAGCAGATTATTTTGTAAATATTTTGCCGAATGCTATTAAAGCGCTAGACGAGAAGACTATTGCAATTAATGAGATAACAAATGAAGTAGACAATATTGTAAACGCCCAAGAAACGGTTGTAAACAATCAATCTAACATAAGTCCTATAAATCAAAAGGCTGAAATCACTGAAGAAGCAAAATCTCTTCAGTTGGATGATGGTTGGATGAATATAGCTGCAAATAACGAGAGTAATATGATAACGGTTAGCAAAATAAAGTAAAACTTAAGTAATGGATTATGATACCTTTTATTGTTTTCGTATATAAATTTTAACTATTACAATTTTTAGATGCCGAGATTACAATTCAAGAATTCTGATTTTGATGTATTAAATGCCAAACTTGATCAGGTAAATAACTTTAATTACAGATTGACCATAAATCTCGCTATATCGCAGGTTTCTGAAAAACGATTATTTGCTATATTATTTATTACTATTATTCATAAAATGCAGGAACGATAAAATCGATCTAGGTACCCCTATGAAAAGTTTATCTTTGTCAGTCAGATCTGTTCAGCATATATGATTTATGTAAATGTAGCTTATGATTGCCGAGCGTATGATATATGAGCGTCGCGGTTGATTCGCAAGGGTCCGATTCCCGGACCAACTCAAATGTCTGTTGATGAAACAGGTATTTGTGTTGGGTCTGGGTGTTGTGGTTCCTTCGTTGTTCCTGGTTCCTATAGTACAAGGGAAATCTTAGTTAGGGACTAGAGCAAAGTATGTTGTCTCAATTTATTATTATTATTTATTTATATGTAAATTGTACTTATAATTAATTGTAATTTTTTAGATAAAAATTATGAAAGTGGAGATCCTCAACACAGATACTTCAAAAAGATTAAATAGTATTGAAAGCATACGGGATTTATCTAACAAAAGAATGAAAGATGATGAATTTTCTATATTTTTCAATAAACCTACTTCAATTGAAGACAAAATCGATAAAGATAAGAAAGATGTCACATATTCTAATAGGAAATTAATAAATATTTTAGAAGATGTCAAATTAGATACAAATGATGCTTTTAATATGGTGTCTAAAGTAAATTTAGAAAGCCTTAAAGGAGTCCATTTAATTGGCGAAGTTAGCACAAAAGACAATGAAGATGGCAAAGATGAAAAAAATGAAGAAAAGGTAAATAGGGGGATAAATTAGTATTTAATAAATAATAAGAATGTTTAAACAAGATTAATATTTTGTGCAGGATATGGAGCAAATAGAAGAAATTGACCTAACAAAGCCTAATTCAGAAAATAATAATTACAGTCTACTGATACCACCTACCCAGTTCTTGGATTTGTCTCAGGTATTTTTATTAATGGTTTTTATGTCTTCGTCAGTAAATACTGGTTTTCTAACTATGTATAAATGTTTTTTAAGGAGAAGATTACTTGCAAATCACAACAAGTAGAAGTCATAGTGCATATGTCCATGACTGAACCATCTTCTGGAAAATTAAGCCAATCAATGAAGGTTAGCTAAATACCTGATTGTATAAAATAATATTACGCACATGTCTAAGCTAATCTTATGTAAATTTAGAATTCACAGGAAAACATCAACAAGAAAAAGGTATCTTTTGATTTGCCATTATCAATACAAGAAATAACAAACAAAACAAATGAAGATGAGCGTGAGAAAACTAATAACGACAGTAGCAAAGCCAATGAAACTATGGACAGCCAATTAGATGTTAGTCTAGTTAGTAATGATAGCTACTCAAAGATTAAAGACATGATACTGAAGCAACATAATCTAGACTTATCACCACAATTCACATATGCTAAAAACAGGATGTTGCCATTGGTAAATTTTCTACCTAATTGCAATTTATCTAATATATAAAATTCTCGTGTCACAGTTTTCGTTGCCATACTCCTCCGAAACGGCTTGACCGATTTTGATGAAATTTTTTGTGCTTATCCGGTATCTATGAGAATCGGCCAACATCTATTTTTCATCCCCCTAAATGTTAGGGGTAGTCCACCCCTAAATTTTTATTTTTATTTTTTAGACAAAATTTTTAATTTCTCTTTTTTTATGATACAACATACAAAAATACATACAATCCTCAATTTTCACCCTTCTACGATCAACCCTTTTATTTATATGGCAAAACAACGTTTGCCGGGTCAGCTAGTTCTTAATAAAATTTCTGAATAACCTACCTAAAGAAATCATCATTTCAGAATACTGATGACAAAGTTATTACATCAAAGTTTTTCCAATCAGACAAAACAAATGTTATTGATGAAGATGACAATAACATCAGTTTGATTGCACATATTTCAAAAGAACATAAAAACCAACAAATTGTCTCTAACAAAGAGGAAACTGACAATGTTAATGAAGTAGTGATGGATGTAGATGAAATGATTGTGTCAAGCCCTAAGGTGAGTATTCATATCATTGAAACTGAATTATATTCCAAAGGAAATATGTTTTAAATACATATTGCAGGCAAGCCAGAAGATGATTGACAGGCCAACAGAAAGACCAGTAACAGGTTTGCTTTTCAACCATGGCACACAAGGCATTCCTGATTCATTAAATGTGTCCATAAGCACAACTGGCTTTGAAGATGGTGACACAGATTTTCCACATTGTATTGGTAAATATCAACGGTTTCAAAATATTGTAAAAAAAATTGTTTCAAAATATTGTATAGTAAAATTTTGTGCATCTACATATTGATTTATTTTAGATTCCAGTCTACTGTTATCTCCAAAAGCTGATATTCCAATGCCAATGAGTGGAGATAATATTGATGTGACCTCACAGGAAGTTCCTAATTTTTTATCAGGTAAATTGCGCACACATATTCATAGAACTTGTATTATAACCAATGAATATTGGTAAAATCAATTGCATCAATTAGAGAACTAAGTTTTAACAAATGCAGAAAAAATAAATACATTTGTAACTACAGGTTTAAGGAAAACTGGACTATCATTTTTTGGACAATCCACTGCAACCGAGTCTAAGCCAGACACAAATATCCAAAACCAAGGAAGTAATTTCAACTTTAACTTTGGGGGTGGTGAGCAAAAAAGCAGGGGAGGACTTTTCAGTATGTTCCGTTAGCTACATTTTCAAGATTCAATGATTTAATTAGTATTCATATAATTGTTCAGTTTCTTATGATAATTATTGATTAAAAAAACAATTTTAAAATAATATTGCAATATTTTTATTCTTGCATAATAAGAAAGACTTACTTTAACATTATTGATGTAACTGACATGCTCTTACTGCTATTAACTGTAATAATATAAACAAAGGTGAAAATACTTCACTATATTCTATAGCAGAGTCTCCTTGTAATTTCCTACATAGTAAAAATTTAAAAACAAATGTTAACCCTAAGAATATAGCGCTCCATGAAGCCCGATACATTGATGCTTTATATGAGCTTTCTAGGTTCATTCTTATACAGACTATACAGCAAAAATATGCATTCATTGCATCACTTACAAATAATGGCGCGAAAATAGTCCACCAAGCACTATTTACAACTGCATCTATTTTCAATGCTAATAGCACTGAGAATATTGTTATAGTTATCAAGTTTATCCATATTTCAAACACAGTTAGTCCAATCCATTGAACAATTTCATTGAGTGTGAAGAACATTTTGGTGATTACTGATTAGCACCAAGCATTGCAGTCCGGAATATCTTAATGTGGATAGACGACGAGTGCCTCACTTGAGCGCCAAAGTCCACGTCGTCTGTGAGTGGCTCCAAGTCATCTGCATGATATTGATTTGATAAGTTTCAATTTGATATACCATGAAGTACAGACTTTAAGTAAGTAAAGATACTCACCCACTAAATCCACAGTTCCAGTGTTAACTTCAATTTGGCAGGTCCCTGAGAATAGTATCTCCAGCTGCAGAGCTAGGTTGCAGCATCTTTGAATAGCCGCTCCTAGACCATGGAGGATGATTTCCTTTTCGCCCTTCGTTAGCAGATCACAACATTTATCTAGTTGAGCCTGAAGAAGCAAAAACAAATACATAAAACTAGAAACGTTACTACCGCATGTTACTCGTGTGAAAGAATGGTAACAAACCTTGAAATTGGTTTTCTTCGTTATGAAAACTACATTATCACCTTCCACTGGTCGAATTGGCAACCTCTTTTTAACAGCATAGTTTTTATTGGGACGTTTATTAATTTTCTTTGGTTCTTTCTTTTGTGGAATATTTTCATCTGCCATCATTTCATCACAAAATTATCGTGTAAATTTTGACATTTATAGAGACATTGACATATTCGTGGGGAAAAGATTGCCATTTGTTGAAAAATATCAATTGAAATTTCAATTGAACATTGATTATTAATATAATATAGATAAATAAACAGACCAGAAGAGTAATTCTGTTTTGTTATGTTCGATTGTATGTAATACATTCGGCGTGTATTATGTTAAGCCATAGATATAAAAGGTTATAATGTGTCAATAAAGTCATGAAAATAATTGGTGGCGCCACTGCCGCTTACATCAACATCATCATAGGGTATGGGGCTACCCATTCGGTTACAAACTTTGAGTATAGTTACAAAACATGGAAACTCCGCTGTCACTCACGACATCTTGTCTTCTCAAAAAAGAAAAGAAATCATTTATTCGACACTTAACATGGACATTTACAGACGAAATATCTTAAAAGCTAAGTGCCGAAACGGCCCCTACCATAGAGTATATTATTCCCTACTCAGCATTTGGCTATGGGCTATGGCCTGAGCTCTCGTGAGAGTATTATATTCTTTGGGCCTGAGCCATAGCGCTGATTTTCAGTAAAGACCGAATCGCATTGTATTAACTGTGCGGATAAAGAATGGGATCAGAAATGGCGGCGCATCTATTTACTTCTCGGTCGCACACTATTTGCGTCTATACTCGCACTCGTGGGGTGCGAGTATAGACGCAAATAGTGTGCGATCGAGAAGTGAATAGATGCGCCGCCATTTCTGATCCCATTCTTTATCCGCACAGGTTGTACTAATTTAGAATGAACTTATTTTTATGGAGCTTCATGCATACATGCTTAAAATTAACATTATGTGCAAATGCTCAAAAATAACCACTTAGTAGGTAAACAACAATATTTCTTTAAATTAATAACTCGTAATTATTTATTTTTAATGGAGATCTTTGCTAAGACTAACTATTGTAGCATTATTTTTTTTTAATAAAAGACACATAGAATTATAACTTGTGGCTTGTGCCCGTAGACAGATAGGTTACTCTGTCTACGCTTGTGCCAGACAGAAAATTGACATTGACGATGTGTTGACGATATCGTTACCGACTACCGTTAAATTTATAAAGATTTCGATGTAATCTTACTCCGGAATGCCCAATAACTAAATCCCAATGATTCTTCGGTCGTAAATTCTTGTTTTGTCATATATTAGTCATTCAAAATGGGTTGTGTCTGTTGTTCCCTCAGTTCATTCGTTTCTATCGTCCTAGACGCTCTAGAAAGGTAAGCTACTATACTTACTATTCCTTTGAGGTCATACCGTCTATTTACTGCCCTTAATTAGATACCGGAAGCCCTTCACGTCTGCTCTACTATCTATAGATAAATATAACTATCTGCAGGGCTATTGAACTATCCACCTACCCACTGAATTTACATTATCTTCTTAGTTGGCCATAATATTAGAGTTGACGATAGATCTTAAGATAATTACCTCATAGTCGTTTCTATTTCCAGAATCTCCCTATGCACAGTTTGTGCCATGCTGACGTGTTGTCTACTTTTCACCATTATAATTGTGATGGTCTTGGGTAATCGGTATCGGTTACCATTATTGTTTCGTCTCAAATTCTGTGGATTCCATGGGTAAATGTTTATGTTATTCTGTCAGTTACATATTTGAAACTTCAGTCAAATTGTCCGCTTCCCTTAGGCACGGTGCAGATACACGATGATGATTAGAGTATGGTTCAGCAGGCAGTAGCTCGCGAGCGGAAGCGTTTACTAGGTTATGCCAACTCTTTCATCTTATCTTACATTCGTCTCTCTCATTTGTTTTCCAGCAAAGGCCGCAAAAGCGGCCGGGGCTCTCCGATCAGGTCCGTCGCAGACGCCCGGTCACGTGATGCGCTCTCTCGACAAGGCCATCAAACGAGGCTTCGCTCACAGACTTTCGCGTCGTGAACTCACAGGCCCTACCCCTGAAAACAACACTAACAGCGATCTATATCCCAACTACTCACTACTAAACGAAAGTTTATTTCGTCATAACTTTACAGCAGGGAACAACACAAATCTCACGAATTATCTATCTAAATGACAGTGAATGTTTTGGGTCAGAAATTAAACGTATTATAATATTGCAATTATTTTTATTGATTTGATTAGAAGGGTTAAATCTCACTTCTGTATTTTGTTAAGGTATTAGAAAAGTTAAAATGTGAGACCGAATTAGTTGCTCAGGTGAGCTGTAGTAGTATGGCAGGTTCGGAGCTGTTCAAAGGCCGTAGGAAAGGCACGCTCGTAGTGTTGTTTCTGGACCGGCGGAAGCGGCCGATCAGTCGCCGAGCCAGTTCCCGCTCGTGTGGAAGTAACTCAGGCTCCTTTGGTGGTCTAAAGAGATATAATATTGTTAGATCATTATGTCGGACAAAATCATATTGGTCCAAATATGCCAAAAGAGAATTGTGCGTGGTGGAGTGCTAGAGTCCCAAGGACACGCAATATCTGCGCACATCTCCCTACGATTCAGCCAGTATAACCATAGTGTTGGTATGACCATGGTAGGTGGTGGGTTGGTCCAAATAGGGTTATATAATATAAAGCAAATTTATGATTTTTTTTCTAAGAAAGCGCGAGCGATGGTAAACTCAGGCACCTCAGCTCACCTTTTCTATAAGGCAGGTCGTAGGTTCGAATCCGAGCATGCACTTCTAGATTTTTCAGATATAATATGCGGGGGCCGGGGAGGGTTATGGTGCCAGGGTTCTCCCTTTTTGAACCCATGACTCCTCCCCACTTAAGGGCGATGAGGGAAAACCGCTGGGGTTTAGGCGGTTTGCCTCTGGCCGGCTTCTCGTTAAGAGAAGCCCCCGCTAGAGGAGAGCCCGACATAACCCTCCTACTTCCCAGCAGGAGGGTATGCATAAGGCGCCGCTGAACGGCGGCGACGTGACGTCGGCCCATTGCACTTCGGGCCGGCGGCATTACCCAGCGACAAAAAAAAAGATATATGCGGGAAAACATCGTGAGGAAACTGCACGATTTGGATAGTTTCAGAATTCGAGTAACCATGATTCTGTTGGTCTATCTCTACTTAGACTCCCCTTATCCTGAATCACGGTCTCCTGAGTGACCGCATCCCAGACTGCAACCGGGAATTACACGCTTAGTAAAATTTAAATAACCATAATAAAATCAAAACTTGTAGCAATACGGAGGCACCTTTCTGTTTCCAAAACCACTATCGGCGTTTCAGTTGTCTCCAAATAAATTCGTTCACCAGGCTTGTGTGTCTGATACACCTCTGGAAAGATTATTTTATACATTTTAGTAAATAGTGGTTAAAAAGCTGATATAACTAATTTATATTCAAAAAGTCTTACCAAGAAGAGGGTGAGGTGCGTGCTCAACTTCGGATCTGTTGACTGCAACTAGTCGCACCACGGGTTGTGAATCTGGCCCGGCTCTCAACATCGTGGGTTCCGTCGTTGATCTGGACGACACTACGCACAGAAAATATTATATTTTATTTATTTAAAGAAATATAGGTACTTACAGCTTACATAGATATTCCCTAATGATTTTAACTTATTTCATTATCCAAAACAGTTTCCAACGTTATTATTAACTTGGTTTTGAAAAAACATTGTATATCTTCACGATGCAAGCAAAATATTACTTAGACAGGTTCTGAAGCATTATGAGCAATGATCGGGGTAGGTAGAGCTATTTTTGGTACTTGCGATTTGTTCAAATAATATGGACATGCCTGGAATCCCGGGATTAAAGATATACATTTTACTATTAACGGTCATATTCGTTTATACCTACATACGAGCATAAACATGAGAACTTATTCATAAACGCTTTGTGATACCACGTAAATTAAAAAAGTTTATTTGTTCTTTCGAAATTCAAGATACATTACGTTAGATAGAAAGGAACAAACTGTAAATAAATATGGTTGTATTGAACGTTTATGGATAGACTAGCTGTTTCACGCGGTTTCACTCGCGTCCCGAGGGAACTACTTCCCGTACCGGGATAAAATATAGCGTATGTTACTTCTGAATAATGCAGCTTTCTAATGGTGTAAAAATTATTGCAATCGGTCCAGTAGTTTTTGAGTTTATTCATTACAAACATACAAAAATACAAATATTTCCTCTTTATAATATTAGTGTAGATAAGACCTTTCATGATTAAAATGCTTTAAATATTTAACTCTAAAATAATAATTTATTTATTCATCATAGTCAGAATCCCGAAGCATTTCCATAGTAGAACCTCGATTATCCGGCCCTCAGTTATACGGATTAGCGAATATCCGGACTGCCAACATAATGAGCTAATGTTAAACAATGTTAAAGATATGCCAGGATCAAAGAGAAACTTGAATAATAGGAGAGCCAGGATTGTGGTGATGACGATGTTTAACCGTGGGTCGCTGGTTACAGTAATGATCAAGGCTTTCAGGTGAAGTGAACAGCAGGAATTGGAAGATGACACTGAAGAAAGTCTAGATGTGGAGAACGATTCAGAATCATCTCATGATGAAGCACTTCATGCCATGGAAACAGCTCTCAAATGGTTTGAAAAACAAACAGAAAGTGATACTTAAATAAAAAAATCTAAAGTAAAAGTTCGAAAAAAATAAAGTGCATTATTTACTTGAGAATAAATTATAAAAGATTCTATGAATTTTTTGGTTAAGTATACAAAAAAAAATCATAGAAAGTGATAGTTTGAGTTTTAACTTTCTGTTTTTTTCTAACCTGAAACGAATCGCGTGATAGCAGTACCTAATGAATAGAAGAAGACTTACCTACGTCAACCAAATATTAATTCTTTATTAAACTTTTTATTTCATGATCTTAGATCTATTTAACACGGGACGTGGTATAGCGCAGATCTAGTTTTAAAACATTGTGCCAAAATCCGCGGGGGAAAGGGAAGGTCAGTGATGATCTAGATATGAATAAATGAGTGACATTATAGGAATGAGTTAGTTGCATATAAAAATGTTGTTATTAGGTACATGTACAAAAGCACGTAAAATTGCTTATTTATAAGTAATGAAATGAAATTAATGATGATTTTTGTTTACGAACATAGTTGAATCACTTGCTCACCGCAGCGAAAATGCAGATAAGTACTTACTATAAAAGTTATACCTAATTTATACCTCGATGGCCTAGTGGTCTAGGCGGTCACCACAGGATGGTGAAAGGGTTGGATTTTTTAAACAGTCATAACAGTGTTTGTTGTTCATTATAGTAATATGCATCTAAAGGCTGTGCGTAGAAAATTTTCAAAATATTTCAGGATCTGATGATGGAATCTTAGAGAAACTGAAGTCTTCCGAAGAACCGAAGACTGATAGCAATTGTGAGACATTTATAATCCATTCTTTTTATTACTGTCACCACAACACTAATCAATCATCTATCTATAGGCGATATCGTGTTACTAATAAACCATCATCGTTTATTCGTACCACGATATCACCTACAGTTTTTTGGGGTTATTTCTGTCGTAAAATATGTAGATGAAAAAGGTTCTTATTCCGTGAAATAAGTTTATTTTATTAGAACATTACTTATGAATCATAATGAAAGATAAATTTGATATTTGTTATCGTCGTTCGCATGTGAAAACTTCACAACAACCATTTTGACGAGTTCCGCTCAGCGACAGATACGAATTAGAAATGGCGATTGATCGCGCCAATCTAGTTTTAATAAACGTACACGAACGTTTGTTCATGTAGGTACTTTGGCAGAGGGGAACGCGTCCACATGCCACGTCCCGTGTTAAATTGTCGAAGTTCATGATTACCAAATGTAAATTATCAAACATTATTGTAAATCAAGAAATTTTACGAAATAGATCCATTACTTAATAAACGTTGATTTTCTTTTATGTGTATTTGTTGCTTTTAATAAGCACATACGAGATGTACATATGCAAAGAACCCGCTTTTCTTCGTACATTTGATTATCCGGACGCCTAATGACAAGAGGTTCTACTGTATTAACATCTATGTTTCGGTCAATGAACCCAAATAGCTCTACCTACTCCGATCATTGATTATGAGTTCTGCAATTCCGGTGAGAGCACAATAACAGACACAGTCACTTGTAAGGAAAAATATTCATATGTATAGCGAGACAGCGCCCTCTATCGCGCCCTAAGCGCAATGCATTGCTGCCGGTTAGGTACCGCTAGCACTTATTTTCTGTTATGTTAGTTCCGTAAACGCCCGCAGGCCAATACTGGTTTGATTGGTACGGGAGTTCCTCTCCCCCCACACCTACCTCACTCTCTCGCTAACCAACCGCGTCCATGTTAAGTTGTTGCTCCGATATAAATAATTATTATCTTGTGTTAATTTGAGACAATATACGAAAATATATCTCCATAAAGTGTTTTGGCTACCTACCAACCAACCCTCACAGTACTAACACTACCCACTCCCAAAGTAGCTACGCTATAAGTGATCGCCCAACGTGTGTTAGTGAGTGGTGTGGACGCGAAGGTCTGCCGCCATTTTGGGTTTGGAAAACCGAATTATTAGGAAAATGCCAAGAACCAGGAGCCGAAGTTCGTTGCCGAGGGAGGCAAACCTCAACGAAACTATAATTCCGGCCGAAATTAACGCCGAGGAGTTGGTCAATGAAGACGCCGCGACTGAAACAGCAACCGAAGGTGCCACGGGAAGCAGCGCGGGCGCGTCCATCTTAATGACTCAGGAACATTTCGCCGCACTGATGGGACAGTTGCAGCAATCACAAGCAGAATTTTGTCAAATTCTATTACAAGAAGTACGATCATCTACACCAGTAATGCATCAGGTACAAACGGAGCCGTCGCTTACTATGAGGAGTACGAGCTGTCCGACAGACAGGGCCGCCGCCCCGGTTGGTGCTAATTTCATTACTTGTAGTGCAAGGTTTAGTGGCTCGCAGAACGAGTCTGTCGAGAATTTTATCGATGCAGTCGAAATTTTTAAAACTGCCGCCAACGTTTCCGACGAAAACGCACTGAGAGGACTTTCATTATTATTATCACATTCCGCCGCAACTTGGTGGCAAGGTATAAAACAATATACGAAAACATGGAGCGAAGCAATAGATCGCCTGAGGAGCGCATTTGGGGAACGAAGAGCACCGTTTCAAATATATAAAGAATTATATAGTATGCAGCAAGGAAAGTTAAACACAGAGTTATTTGTCGCACAAGTACGCGCTTTATTTGCTAAATTACCAGAAAACGACATCTCACAGAAGGTACAATTGGATATGACGTTTGGGTTGTTAGACGTCCGTATAAGAAAAAGAATAGAAAGGGGACACATTGTCTTGTTTTGAAGATCTTATAAGGAAGGCTCGAAGCATAGAAGATGCGATGCAGGAGCGCTTGCAGTCGCCGGGTGCACCGTCGCGTGGGCCATTCTCCGCGCAGTTTCGTGGGTCGTCCGCAGTGCCACCGCCGGGACAGTCTGCCGCGCCACCGCCGATGCGGGTATCGCAGCCGCAAGGTTCGTCGCACTGGGTGCCGCCGTCGGGTGGGCCATTGCCGCCACCGCCGCCACAGTCGCGTACGTCGCAGTCATATGGACCGCCGCCGCCGAGGTCGCGTGCGCCGCCGCTGGGTGGGTCGCCGCATTTGCCGCCACCGCCGCATCATGGATCCCTGAAAACAGACAAAAAGGAAAGTAAAAATTTGTATTGTTATGGCTGTGGTGAAATAGGAATAATAAGAGCAAGATGTCCAAATTGTAGTAGTTATAAGTACAATAAGTTTTATGCGTGTGAGACCACCAATGTTAATATGCAGGGGGAGTCAACTGTATGTAACAATAGGGGTTACACTAATGGTAATAAGAGACCAATATTAAATATCGAAATATTAGGTGGGAAAGGTATTGCATTAGTGGATTCAGCCGCTAAAGGCTGTGTAGCTAGCCAATCAATGTATAATTTTTTAATAAAAAGTGGTCAATGTTTTGATAAGCAAATTAGAGATGTGAAGCTTGCAGATGGTTTATCTAGGAAAATGGAGGTTTTAGTTACCTCAGTGAATGTGAAAATGTTACATAAAATAATTGAAACTGAATTTATTGTTTTTCCAGATGCTTGTAACAATCAATCTTTATTAGGGATAGATTTTTTGAACAAAGCCAAATTAGTTTTTGATTTTGGTAAATCATTATGGTACTTTTCGGACACGAAGCACCGGAAGTACAGGTTGTTTTATGAGGATTTAGAACAAGGTTATAATGAGGTACAGTCAACACCAAAAAACTGTGATAATGATAGTATGTCACTTAATGATTTAATAAACTCTTTCAGTGATGTGTTCCGAGAGACTGGTGAAGCCACGCAGTATGCAGAGCATTTCATTAATACCGGCGAACACGCGCCAGTTGCTGTTCCGCCGTACCGCATGACACCAGCGCGCGCAGAGGTTATGCAACGCGAGGTAGAGAAGATGCTTGCTGAGGATATCATTGAGGAGTGTGAGTCAGCATGGTCAGCACCAGCACTATTAGTGCCTAAACGTGATGGAAGTTTTCGTTTTTGCGTCGATTACCGTAAGTTGAACAGTATTACTAAAACAGATACTTATCCAATGCCGAAGATTGATGAGCTGTTACAAAGGACAAAACAGGGTTGTGTTATGAGTACTTTAGACTTAAAATCTGGGTACTGGCAAGTTGCCGTTAACCGTGATAAAGATAAGACTGCCTTCTCGACACCGTCAGGCACTTATCGCTTCAAACGCATGCCATTTGGGTTAAAGAATGGACCAGCTACATTTCAGCGTTTAATTGATCGTCTTTGCTCATGCCCGAAGTTGCAGAATATTACTATTTTAGCTTTTTTGGATGATCTTTGCATAATATCGGCTGATATGGAATGCCACATAAAGGATTTGCACGCTGTATTTGAAAGACTGCACGAATTTAAATTAAGGGTGAATCGGGATAAGTGTGTTTTTGCACGAGACACTGTCAAATATTTAGGTCACGTGATATCTAAAGATGGTATATCACCTGATGAAGAAAAAGTGAAAGCTGTATTAGATATGAAGAAGCCGTCATCACTTAAACATCTAAGAACCTTCTTACAGACTGCTTCTTGGTTTAGGAAGTTTATACCTGGATTTTCTAAAATTTCAGAACCACTGTCAAAGTTGACTAGGAAACATGAGCCATGGAGATGGGAGACAGAGCAAGATCAAGCCTTCGAGGAGCTAAAAAGGTTGCTGACGTCACCACCCATCCTCATCCAACCTGACTACACCAAACCGTTTGTGCTCAGAACTGATGCCAGTAACTACGCTCTGGGTGCAGTACTTCTACAAGGAGAAGGTAATGATGAAAGGCCTATTGAATATGCGAGCCGATTGCTCAATCAAGCAGAAAGAAATTATTCAACAACAGAGAGGGAAGCCTTAGCCATAGTCTGGGCTGTGGAACGTTTTCGTTCTTATATTGATGGTCATAGGGTTGTCGTAGGTACCGACCACCAGCCGTTGAAGTGGCTAATGACTGTAAAATCACCATCAGGCAGATTGGTAAGATGGGCACTGAAATTACAAGCATTTGATTTGCATTATGAGTATACACCAGGGAAGGTAAATATAATAGCAGATACCCTGAGCCGTCCCAACTGCGATGAGAACTCCGCAGATGCATGTGGGATATGTTCAGTAACGATTGACTTACCTGCGAAGAGACCCTCCGAGTTAAGATCAGGTCAGCTGGCAGACCCTGAACTTGCTAAGATAATTAAGAATCTGGAAAGTGAAGAGGAAATTGATGTTCATCGTTGGACGGGAAGAGGTTATATTATGGAGCAAGGAGTGCTCTATCGCTATAATCCGGATGCGGATACAGAAGAACCGCAATTAGTTATACCTGTGGATCAAAGAGAAGAAGTATTAAAAGAATGCCATGACTCTCCTCTGGCAGGTCACCAAGGGATCGAGAGGACATATCAAAGAGTTGCTCAAAAGTTTTATTTTCCAGGGATGCGTCGTGCCATTGTCGAGTATGTCAGAACGTGTACATCGTGTCAGCGCTACAAGGCTGCCAACGACAAGCCACCAGGGTTGTTGCAGACGCCGATCCTGAATCAGAGAAATGAGGTTATTGCTATAGATTTATTCGGACCCTTACCTCCAGGTGATAAGGATGAAAAATGGATTTTATTGGTCGAGGACACCGCAACTAGATGGGTCGAGTTATATCCGCTTCGAGAAGCGACAGCTGAGGCGTGCGCGCGTACACTCATAGAGGAATATTTTCTACGTTTTGGTCTACCGCGTCGCATTATTTCAGATAATGGTGTACAATTTATTTCAGCTGTAATGCAACAGTGTATGTTCGTGTTAGATGTGAAGCAAGAATTGTTACCGCTGTATCATCCTGAGGGGAACCCTGCGGAAAGAAAGAATAGAGATTTAAAAGTACAGTTATCACAATTAGTAGGTAATAAACATAATTCTTGGCCTATATACTTACCGTCTATACGTTTTTCGTTAAATTCTGCACGCTGTCAAACTACAGGAGTTTCGCCAGCGTACTTGATGTTTGCCAGAGAGCTGAGATCGCCTTTAGAAGTAAGAAATGATCCTCGTTTGGTTTTGGAGAAAGAAAATTTCGTTCCACAGATAACACCATACCTAAAACGTTTTCTCAATACGCTAGCTGCAGTTCGCGAGAAGGTCGAAAGTCAGCAGGATAAAAGAAAGGACTATGGTGATCAGTCACGTCGCGTAGGACAAAGTTTTGTTGCAGGTGACTTGGTATTATTGAATTCGCATGTACTTAGCAACAAAGGAAAGGACCTGACATCGAAGTTCGTACCAAAAAGAGATGGACCATACGTGGTTACTAAAAAGGTAAGCCCTACAACTTATATCATAGCACCCGCACAGGACTCCAGTAGGTACTTAGGGAAGTATCACATTAAACAGTTAACACCTTACCTGGGTCGCGATACGACCCTACCTCAACCTGTAGTTCCGGTGCGGAAACGTGGCCGTCCCCGTCGTAACTTAAATGAGAATAAATGTAATAATGTGTCAGATAGGGAGGAATGTATGTACTCGCCTAATCTTTATGTAACCGATGTAAATTACAATTCAAATGTGGATTTAAATGATAAATGCAATAATGTGTCTGATAGGGAGGAATGTATGTACTCGCCTAATCTTTATGTAACGAATAGAAATTACAATTCTAATGTGGATTCAAATAATGAATGTCATAATGTGTCTAACCAAAGTAGTGTTTCTGTAAATGTATGTAACAATGATAATGTATGGCCAGCGAATGAGCGAGGACGCTTTCATCCTCTGGAGGGGGAGTATATAGCGAGACAGCGCCCTCTATCGCGCCCTAAGCGCAATGCATTGCTGCCGGTTAGGTACCGCTAGCACTTATTTTCTGTTATGTTAGTTCCGTAAACGCCCGCAGGCCAATACTGGTTTGATTGGTACGGGAGTTCCTCTCCCCCCACACCTACCTCACTCTCTCGCTAACCAACCGCGTCCATGTTAAGTTGTTGCTCCGATATAAATAATTATTATCTTGTGTTAATTTGAGACAATATACGAAAATATATCTCCATAAAGTGTTTTGGCTACCTACCAACCAACCCTCACAGTACTAACACTACCCACTCCCAAAGTAGCTACGCTATATATGTCTTTTAAAAGACTAAATAGGTCTAAGCACTTATATTTGTATCCATCTACATTTGTACCCACCCTATTTATGATGAACAAATGACTTTGTATTTGTATTTTGTATCACTATATGTATAGTTAGATGGGTCCTGTAGTTTTTATTCATTCTTAACTTACTAGCAAAAGAAGCAAGCTCTTTCTGTGCATAATGATATCCCACTGAGATGCCGTATATCATTAGCAAGATAATTGTGAACATAAGCAGCATCAACACGAAAGCACAGCATGTCCAAGTGAGAACTCTGTAAACGATATTAATACAGACGTTCATTTACTATTGGAAAAAAATGGTAGGCACCTACTTAGTAAGTAGTAAAAGAATGGGCATTTACCTTTCAACACAAAAAGTCATAGAACAAAACACCGACTGTACTAGACCCATGATTCTTCTTTAGAAGAACGCCTGAAAGATCGACATACACATCATTAGCAGTCAGCATTTCAAAAATGATAATAGGTATAACAGTACTGTACGAATATTTACCTGCGATGAGTTAATAGGTAATAAACGTAATGTCAACCACGGTGAAAAATTACATCAACAACACTGTAAATAAAATAGAAGATAATTAAGCTTTCACTAAAGCACAATCCACAAACAAAAACTGTTTACCTCATAACAGTGCAAACCCAATCTCTCGATGAGTTTGTTTCCAATATCATTATTTGCTAAACAAAACAGCTGTAAATATACCATCAAAATAGTGAAACGGCGAATCAATCCATTCTTCTACTGTCAATATGACTTTCAGTCAACTTATTCACTTTTAGTAACCAGTATTTAAAGAGGCTTGATGTGTAAAAAAATGTGTCACCAAATGATCGATTAAAATAACGCTGAACGATGTAGGTCCAAGATCGATCGATGGATCGTCAATCGATAGCATGGATAGTTTGACGGTACCATACGGAACGAAACAAACGATAGCATCTATCGGTCTGTGTGGTAAAAACCAACGCTGACTTTACCACCATTAAAAATCAACCCACTTCAATCGATCCAAGACTTTAATGACAATCAAGAGAATATACTTCACTTTAGCTCGCTGCCCGTAGCTGGTGGCTTAATTTAAAGCCGTCCTGTAACGAACGAGAATATACCTGTCGCATCCAAACAAAGGACACACAGCGCGTGTAAAAGAGAGAGATCTCCGATTCGGTCGTAACGTCTGCTTTAAATTAGGCCCGTTACGGCGATAAACTTTCGGGAAACTACGTAAAACAGCATTCGTTCTGATTATTTCATCAGTCAAAACGGACTTGTCGCACTGTAGATACTCTAAAAATAAAACAGTAAAATAAGACAAACATTTTTATTAAACGACTTTTACAGTATAATACAAGTCAACAGTCTAAAAACAGCTCTCACAACCAACACGAATACGGAGAGGAGCTTTGTATAAACCCCTTTATAAAAAGTTATACGACTGATATTCTAATGAGTAAGGCACAAACGGTTTTCATAGGTAACGTCTATATAGGCAAGGTTAATTATACCTATTACTATATTTTAATGAAAAGAAAAATACGAAAATATTCGTAACAACGAAAAAGCCCTACATTACATTATTTTTAGTTATGTGTTTTCCTATTGGTTTTTGAAAATATGGTGGGCTAGGAAGTTATTTATTCTCAAGTCATTATAAATTTCATAAAGGCTACACTTATTTCTTTTACAATATACCTAATATTTTATAAAGTCATATTCATACAATAAGGGCAGTGCTATTGCATCTGATGTAATAGATTAATAAAGTATTTTAATATCATATTATCAGCTAATCGAAGTAGTTACGGTCAGCAACTCAGCAAACAGAGTAGTGTTCCAGTTAGCGGGCAAAACTATCGCCTAGTGCTGGTACACCGGGAAATTTGTTGACAGTACGTTATGTACAAAATGTAAGTTGGTAACATTTTCAGTGAACATCATTTACGGCTGTTTCAGTTCTCATAGCCGTGGCCGAGCCACGAGAACAACCAAAGGACACAAATATAAATTATTCTTATATAGATTCTTCTTCACTCATCTATCAATGAGCTATTTTCTATCATCAAAATAAAATAACTATAGTTTAAAAAAACTACATAATGGTACGTGATGTAACTAAAATGTAACAAAAATGTATATTAAATAGCAAAATATACAATTCATTCAGACTTATAACTTAGTTTCAAAAGTACCTATAAACATTTATACAACATTTTCAATATGGCGTATTTTTCTAAATTACAATAATTTATTTCGTTACGAGTATGTAAGTTAGCTGCTACCAATAATTAATATCAATTTTACATTGCTTACATTTTCGCGAAAAAGTATTTTTTTATACAAGTAACAAAAACAACGTAATAAAATAACATGTAAAAAATGGACGAAACAAATCTACCTACCCAAAAATATAGAACATTTACTTTGTAATAATTCGGCGTGATCTTTAAAAATACCTATTTACGAGTACCTACTGGCGATTCATTTTTCGAATTGTATTAAGTAGATTTGTAATAGAACTAGAAATAAAGTTATTTATGTCAAAAAAAATAATTAGATAGAATTCAGTTTTTTTTAAATATAGTTTATATTCATCACCATGGGTCGTGGTCATGAATAAAGCGGAAAAACTTCAACTTTATGTACTAATCGAATGCAACTACTGCCGAATATGTAAACGCGGGATACCGTGCGGTCGGAATACGTACTACGTGGGAAAAAAGGGGCCGGGCGTTGTCGACATTGCCGACCATGCTGCCAACGCCCGGCCCCGGCTGAAGGGGTAGACTTAAAAAGGTGTGGCTTGACATCGAAAGAGATGACATGCGTGTCAATCAATTTACCACAAAGACTGAGCGAAAAGGAGGAGCCGAAACAGGAAAGCGGACCCCGGGTTCCAAAGTGACAGCTTGGTATACAAACGGGGCAAAATGCTAAGACGGTAGTGCACCGACCGCACGGTCGGAATATAATCACTATGGCGACGAGGTTCTCGTATGAGGTGATGCAAGAAGAAAGAGAAGATACTGCGGATTCGGATTGCTGAACTTAGACTCTAGCTACCAAACAAGTCCCGTGATAATCGCCACTTCTGTTAAATTTGAACTTTATTTATATAAGCACAAGGATTCTAAAATGTTAAGGTACTGTTACACATGCTTAAAGTATGCTATTTTTGAGCAGGTGCTACTTAGTAGCATGTGTAGACGGACGTGCTACAAATAAGCATGCTAATTTTGAGCATGCTCATAACTCGCACGGCGGTCGTTTTTTAAGCATACCATTTTAAAGCATGCTAAAATAAGGCTAATAGCATGCTTATTGAAAGCAAATATAGACAGGAATGACCTTTTAAGCATGCCACTTTTGAGCTTGTGTAACAGAAGCTTTAGTTTCGTATTTTGCGAGACTTGTTTCGTGGCCGTCGTGCTGCAGCTGTGGGATATGCTGTATAGAGCGAAATGGAGGAGTCGAAACAGTAAAGCGGACCCCGGGCTCCAAAGAGACAGCTTGGGACGCAACCAAGACAAAATGCTAAGATGGTAGTAATGGCCAAACAGTTAGAATATACTAATTATGGCGATGAGTTTAGAAAGAGAATATACTGCGGATTCGGATTGCTGGACTTAAATGAGTCCGTGCTAACAAAGAAGTCTTATAATAATCGCTACTTCTATCACGTCAACATTCGAATTTGAGCTTTATTTGCATACGAAGAATGGATTCTAAAATCTTAGTTTTTTTTATGTGATAGCAGACGGTACCTGATGGTAAGCGATTGCCGCCGCCCATGGACACCCGCGACACCAGTGGAGTCACAAGTGCGTGTAACAGTAGCTTTAGAATAGTTATTAGTTAGATAGTTATTATAGGTAGGGGATTTCTACCTACCTTAAATAACTTAAGTAAATAACACACTTGAAAATTTCATCTCGTGTTCAGGCGGGACTCGTACCCATACCTTCCATAATCCGGGTGAATGTTCTACCAATTAGACCACTGAACGCGTTAATAAGCCAACGAAATTTGTAAGTGTTTGATTCGATATGAGCTGTCGACAGCTCATATCGAATCAAGCACTTACAAATTTCGTCGGCTTGTGGAAGGTGTGGATTCGAGTCCCGCCTGAACAAGGGATGAAATTTTCAAGTATGTTATTTACTTAAGAATAAATTGCAAAAGATTGCTATAAAAAATATCAACTATCTAAATAACTATTCTAATGTTCATCATCATCATCATTTCAGCCCATAGACGTCCACTGCTGGACATAGGCCTCCCCCAATGTTCTTCACACAGATCGGTCCTGTGCCGCCCGCATCCAATGGATTCCCGCGATCTTCACCAGATGTCGGTCCACCTTGTAGGAGGCCTGCCACGGCTGCGCCTTCCTGTACGTGGCCTCCACTCGAAGACCTTTCCGCCCCAACGGCCGTCTGATCTCCTCGCTATGTGCTCCGCCCATTGCCACTGCAATCCTTTCTATTCAATTCTATGCAATTCTAATGTTAGTGACCATGAAAGTTTAAAACAATATACAAAAGTTGATATTTTATAGCAATCTTATGCGATTTATTCTTAAGTAAATAACACACTTAAAAATTTCGACAGCTCATGTCGAATCAAGCACTTACAAATTTCGTCGACTTAGTAACGCGTTCAGTGGTATAATTGGTAGTACATTCACCCGGATTGTGGAAGGTGGGGGTTCGAGTCCCGCCTGAACACGAGATGAAATTTTTAAGTGTGTTATTTACTTAAGAATATACAAAAGCTTTAGTCCGGCGTTTCGCGAGAGTTGTCTCGTGGCTCGCTAGCGCTGGTGGTGCAGCATGTCCCACAGCGGCAGGTCGGGCAGCGCGAGGCGCAGCTCGTGCTGCAGCTGGCGCGCGAGCGCGGGCGCGGCGTGCGCGACGCCGGCGCCGCGCGCCCACGCCCGCACCAGCCCCGCCGCGCCGCTCAGAGGCCCCAGGCCCGTCACGTGGACGTCCATCGAGCTGAAAGTGTTTATCTATAACTATAATCGGATTTTTAATAGAACCGTTTTCCACCCCGAAGGGAAGAAAACGATTATTTTAGGTCTTGCCGAGGTTTGACCTATGGAGATAACCTACCATACCTAAAACGTACCTACATGCGATTACTTACATCTTTTTGTCTCTGTGCGTGCTTCGTTGCGCGGTGGGGAGGCGCGCAAAGTACTCTGTGGAGGCGCGGTAGCGCTCCCCTCTACCCCGCGGTGGGCGACGGCCGGGGCGCGGTGGAACGCCCGCGCCATCTTCAGTATCTTACTCCGAAGAGCCGGCAAGGGCTTACTACGGTCAAACCTCGGCAAGGCCTGAAATAATCGTTTTCTTCCCTTCGGGGTGGAAAACGGTTCTATTTCAGATCTGTGCCTCAGTTTGACCTATGGAGAAGTGTCTATCTTCTGCCGGCGCCCAAAGTCTAGAGCGTACTGTGACAGAATTTAGGTGATAAAGCGCCGTGAAAATTAAACATGAGAATTTTGTCAAAAAACATTTATTGTTATAGGGAACTTAAACCAATCAACAAAGGCAATTCTTTCACTTCCTTTATCACAAAGAAAACTTAAAAGTATATAACATTCCATAAAGCTATGTTCTACAGTATGAAGGCACAATGTATGGATGTCTTTACTTACTAATAAAGTTATAATTATGAGCGCTAAGTATATTAGTTAAGTAGGAACTTAAAGAAATCAGTAAAATTCTCTTAGGATAATTAGAACATAAATAGTTTTCTAAAACAAACAAATTAACTCAAACACAAAATATGAGATCATACAAAATTTCAGAATTAGCATCCACTTAGCTTAGCACATTGGACCCTAACCTTTTTGAGGAAATTAAACAGCAGAAAATGAGCGGCTGAGATTATCAACATTTTCAGTTCTAGGGATTTCCACCGATTTACAATGGTGTTAAAAGAAATTATTTGATCCTTTCCAATTTCCTCTTTGTAAAATAGAATCTAATGGCACATTATTTTGATAACTGTTCGAAGCTACGGCTGACCTGATCGAGCCTGGACTGCAGTTTATCCCTAAATCACGAAAAGGGGCTTTAAGCCAACCAGCAATTACCGCCCTAGAAGCAGCCTTGACTTCGCCGGGCGTTGTGATAAACAAACTATGTAAATTGGGTCGCGCCGACCTTCTACTTGCTGACAACTCTATGAGGCAGTTCACCCATTTAACCAAACTTAAAACAGTATCTCCTGAGCACGTTAACTCCCAACCCGATTGCCGGATTCTCGTGTTATCAGTCTTTGGTCCAAACTTAGGCCAAAAGGTTATTACCGACCCTGACCTATCGCAATGTTGATCATCAATGCTTAATAGAGTAAGGTCGTGAACACGACGACCTGAAGCCAACAGTAACAACAATGCTATATGCCTGGAAACCTGATAAATGCTGTCAGCGGAGGGGCTATGAGATTTTAGCCATCCCAATAAATCTTTTACGTTCCAAATTTGTGGTTTCGGTGATGAGGACGCACACTGTTTGATGCCTATTGCCCTGACACTAGAGGGTGAGTTGCTAACTGCATCTCGTGTCAGCGAAAGTCAAAACCACTGATTTATGGACCAAAATTGTCGAAGCTGCAAGCTTTTTGACCCGCAAAAGGAAACCTAAGTATGTGGCTACATCTTGGGGTCGAGGGCTACCAGGATCTTTCCCACATTTTTTTGCACCACGAGACCCATTGTTTCCAGGCCGACGCGTACGTACGCCACGAAGAATGTCACCGTGCTGACTGCACTAGGTCAATGTCACTCTGCTCCAAACCTACTAAGAGCTGACTCCACCCCGTACTTTCCAAACCTCGAAAAAGAAGTCTTTCACGTTCGGAGGGGGGCAGCCGGTGGATAGGTCGATTATATACCTGCTGACATCGCGTATCTGAATGGGAGCTTCTAGAGCTCTCCGCTTCAGGTCGCCCCTCCAAAACGCAATTTCCCATCGTGGCACCATCAGTAGGTAAGTGCCTAGGGATTGGTTGAGGTGTCGAAGCACTCTGGGTATCAGGGGTGGAGGAGGAAAGACCCACGCCAGTTGGAATTGCCAAGTCTGGCTGAAGGCATTGATGAACGCTGCCTGTGTGTCCCACGCCTCTATCGACGCATACACTCGAATTACTGTTTATCGGCTGGTGGCAAAAAGGTATATTTGTGGCCACCCCCATTTCGAGAAAACCTTCCTTGTGATCTAGTTCCGAGACGTGCCAATCTGGAAGTTTTTTCTCTCTCGATAAACAATCGGCGATGGAATTGTAGCGGCCTGGTAGATAAAAGGAATGGATTGTCACGCTCAGGGCTTCCGCTAGTAACAATATCTTCCTGTTTTCCTCCAATAAGGCTGCCGACCGAGTTCCTCCCTGATTTCTTAGGTACGAGACCACGGTTCTGTTGTCGGATTGATAATCATAACAGAACGACCTTTCACCGTATCTCGGCATTTCCTCAGTGTGATGAACACAGCGAAAAGTTCCTTCCTGTTTATGTGCCATAAGGCTTGCTCTGTTGTCCATCGCCCTGAAAGATGGCAGTTTCAGATTTGAACACCCCAACCGACGTCGGATGCATCGGTCGTTACAAATATAGTGGGATCTGGAACGAAAATCCTGCCTGTCCTTCTCACACTGAGAATCCACCAATGACAATCGTTATCGGCCTGAGGAGGTAAGGGCCGCAATAGGTTGGGGTGGTCTTGTGAACGTCGCAGCCCTGCTCTTCGAATGTTTCTGGTGTGTAGACGACCTAGAGGAACCACCAGAGCTGCAAAAACTAATCGGCCTATTAGAGACGAACCTATCCACCATGACCATCGACGCTCCCGCATCACCCGTTCCAGATCGTTCAGCAAACGGACTATCTTCTCTTCGGGAAGTATTGTTTGTTTGTGCTGGTATCTCATTCGATCCCCAGAAATTCTAATCTTTTTCTAGGCCACAGGACTGATTTCTCGAAATTTAGGCACCAGCCTAAGCTTTGTAGGAGACTCACCGCATAACTTATTTGGTCTTCTAATACAGAAGTGTCTTGATGTGCGAACATGAAGTCGTCCAGGTATACCAGGACTCTCATACCCTTTTCTCCGTAGACCCCTGCTATCCATTTGGATATGCGGGAGAAGGCTAGTGGTGCGCTGGAAAGTCCGAACGGAAGAGACGTCATCCGGAATAGTTCTCCCTGGTAGACGAAGGCTAGAAATCTTCGGGGGCTCTCTTTTATGGGAATGTGAAAATAAGCCTGGCTTAAATCTATTTTCCCTAAGAAGTCTCCAGGTTGGAGGAAGTTGGGGACCTGAGCCTGATTTATCAGGCGAAATTTTCGGGGGTCCAAATAATCGTTGCGACGAAGGTCGAAGATTTGCCTCATTTTGCCATTTGACTTCGGGACCAAAAACATTCGAGACAAGAAACCTGTTTCGTTCCTGCATCTTTCGACCACCCCTTGTTTCAAGAGCCCCTTGAGTTCTTTGGACATTATGGGGCTGGGAGTTGTCGCGAATCGCTTCAGATTTTACTGCAGAGGGATTGATGGAGGTTTGCAAACAAATGGAATCGTGTAGCCTGAAACAATTCTTAGGATGGCCTTTGGAGCCCCCTATCTTTTTCTAACTCGGCAGGAATTTGCGCAACTGACCCCCCCGAAATCTGTCAATATGATCCTCGGGGCTTCCGTGACTTTTTCTCGTTCCCATCTCTTCTTCGTTTCTGATGCGGCGGCCTTCTGGTTAGAGAGTTTCGGGTCGTTGACTGGTGGGCAGCTGATTGAGCGCTAGTTGGATATTGAGTGCCTGTGCGAGTTGAGCGCCAGCTTTGGTTCCGAATTTTTGACTTTCTGAGATGTACTGGTTTTCAAAAGGAATTTTCTGTACCTTTTTTATCAGCGCCCCTTGAAGAATAAAATACTGAGTGAAGTCCACCGTTATCCTTAATGAACGAACTCAAGTGCTTTTCATCGAATAAATGTGTAGAAGAGGGAGGTATGTTATGGAGTGCACCGTTCAGAACCTCATTCTTGGCCTTAAAGCACTTGCGACGCATATCAATGGTTTCTGCACGATGAGCGCACACAAACTGAAGCAGATGATCTGATGCGGATTTGAATTTAGAGTCTTCCGCTATTAACTCCTTCTAATTCGAACTTATATTCGGACACTTTTTTACAATAGCGTTCAAACCCTCTGCAAGGGCTTTGCGCTGTTGGAGCAAACTGTGTGTGATAGTGCCAAGCATTCCCTCTAGTTTATGAGTCTGGAAAGAAGGTTGCGAGCTCAGCGTACCTAGCTCGGTGTTTACTTTTAGGGCACTGAACACTGAAGAAGCATGCAAGTGCTTCTCCACCTCCTTATAGCGGACCCGGTTCCAACTATCAGTTCCCAACCTCTGGCATTAAATTCCCTCCTTCTTAATTTCTGCAGAAGGCTCAGGTATGAGGGGATCCGCTTCCTTGATAGAAGGCAGAAATTCAAGTTGTTTCCCATTTTCCTCGCCATTCCAGTTCAAACCCTCCAGTGGGGGCGTTTGCCACGAAGGAGAGTTTGAAGCTTCCGACGAAATTTCATCTTCGTAGCTGGAGGCGGAATCCGACCCATCTTCCTGTCGAGGCGCTAGTTTCTCCATAATGATGGAGAACATGTCTTCCACCTTCTTCTCTAACATCTCAATCCTAGACTCCACCTGGGCCGACATTGGGGGTGGCGAATCCACCTTGCGCCTTTTCAGAGGATGTTGCAGGCTGCGCGAAGTCGATGATGATCTGCTGCGCTTTCTGCCGCTCTCCACGCTTCCCTGTCGACCTGATAAGATTCTATCTGCTGCCGACCTAGTCAGCAGGTGTGGTTTCAGTGTTTCGACCGCCTGCTTGACTAACATTGTTCGCAATGCAGAGCCCCGGATGCTATTCGCTATTGACGGTGGACCGAGAATAAGACCCCGCGTGAAAGCCCAGTCCAGCAGCTTGGCTCTTATGGAGCAGTATCCTTTCTCGGAAAGGTGATCTGCTTCGGGAAAGAATGCTCGGGCTAGGCCTACAGTGGGTAAGTCAAAAACAAGCTTATTCATGATACTAGGATCTATCCTATCGCCGAAGATTTCCTCCTTGGAGACCGTAGACACCTCCCAGCTGGTTCATCCTTCCGGAAGATGTTCCTGAGCCAGAATTTTAACTCTTTCTAGCACCTCATCATCTTGGTAATTTTCACCTTGCTCGCCGAGCAGCTCACCAAGGGTAACAAAGTTACGCAAGAGATGCGGTTAGGTTAGTGATGTGTGAATTAAGACACATACTACGTAACTAGACAGGGGAGGCGTCGACACAATTTCCGAGCGTAGTCTCCCAAATCCTGGCCTCCGCCTCTCAAATTTTAGGCTGCGCTGCTCACGTTTCGAGCGGCGCCTCTCAATCTTCCGGCGGCGCCGTCCAAGCATCGAGAGGCGCCGCTCAAATTACGAGCAGCGCCGCTCGAAAATCCTAGCCGCACTGTCCTACTAGACAGTTTTATAAGCGGTCTTGGGCAGCGGTAAACTGTGGCTGACTGGCCGACGCGTCTTTTCACTCTATCGAGGAGCTGCGGTTGTACAGATAAGTATGTTGTGGAAGAATGTCCGACAAACATTTATTTATCTGCCGATGTATGTTTGTGGATGGAATGTCCGACAGACAAGACATCGTAACCATTGTTAAATAATATAACACACAGAGACTAAAGTTATTGTGTTACAGATCAGACTTATCTTCGCCTTCCTGGTAAATCACTCACAAGTATAACTTGAAACGTTACAACAACGTTAGATCACATGATGGTAACACTGTTTATGTACGTATACAAGTTAAGCAAACACATATGCGCACGCCAGGTAAAAGAAAGCGTACTGAAGATGGCGCGGGCGTTCCACCGCGCCTTCGCCGCGCAGGGTAGAGGGGAGCGTCACCGCGCCCCCCCACCGCGCAACGAAGCACGCACAGAGATGAAAGGATGTAAGTAATCGCATATAGGTACGTTTTAGGTATGGTAGGTTATCTCCATAGGTCAAACTGAGGCACAGATATGAAATAGTGTATTTGACTAAGCTCGAGTTTTTGAAAAAAAAATTAAACAGGTTCTAATTCGAAAACCTGACCGAAAAAGATGACCTATTGTGTAGAAACCGTAGAGTTCGCGCCACCAAAGAGTCCCGTGAAAAGTGCGTTGAAGTCGCCATCAATATTTAAAATTGAGCTTTATGCACATAGACACAAGTAATCTCAATTTTTAGTTCGTGACGCGTACTCTATGGGCCGGTTTGTGAAATGAGAATTTGAAGTTGAGCACGATTCGAGCACAAAGTTTGACAGTTGAAGTATGACTCAACTGTCAAAGTTCGTGCTCAAGTCGTGCTTAATTTCAAATTCTCAATTCAGAAACCGGCCTTATGTCTCAGATCAGTAGGTTGGGCTTGCGTGTGATCACTGATCAGTCAGTGGTGTTGCCAGCTGTAATGTATTTGTCGACTCACTCCATATGCTGCACGCGCAGGTCGTCGAGCTGCGCGTAGGGCTCCCAGCGCGCCAGTCCCACGGTGAGCGCCACGTGTAGCGAGCTGTGCGCGAACGCCGCCGCGATGCGCCCCGAGCACGCCACGCCCATCGCCTTTATCCGATACTCGTCGTAGCCAATCTGATTACGAATAGATCATTTCAATAGGTTAATTGCACACATATTACACACATACACGTTGGGTACACAAAATACACTAGACAAGCGTCTGTGGCACTCACTCAGCTGGTCTCACCGAAAACCAGCGTCATGGCCTTTGTCTGGGCCGTGACTTAAGCTGAGTGAGGGCCATTTATACTAGACGTCATAATACAATATTAATTCTGTACTGCCTGGACATGATTGAATATATTTTCGTTTTTTTTTGTTATATTTATATGTATTTTAATTGTAGTATCGTCATTTTGACACGTCAAAATATAACCAATCCACAGATTGGTTATATTTTGACGTGTCAAAATGACGATGCTACGTGCAAAATAAGGAATGGTTACGAAACTCCGAAAGTTTTCACTTCAGAAAATATTCCCGAAATCTTCCAAAACTTAGGGAGTTTTGAAAGTTTTCAGGAATATTTGATTCCAAAACGAAACATTCCTGGTAGTTTTCATCTCTAAGTCATGTCTACATAGCGGCATGTAATGGACATTTCAGTTGTAAACACCTTTATTACAGTTCATATATTTTTTCAAATGTGAGGCCATTGGAGTCAAAACGCTTCGCATTGGTAGATGCTCAGGTGACGAAATATCCCTGTAAATGTCGGCCGTCACACATACAAAACGTGTTCTTTGATGTCCAGTTACGTGCCGTGACTTACGTCATACACTTGTAAGCAACGCCATAACTGCGGTACAAGTGTTTTTGTGACAACCCTTAAAACGCGTGGCAGGGTAACTTAATTAAGTAATTCGACTTTTATTTCAAAGTATGTGTCACCTGTAAGTCCTTTATCCTGAGTGTAAAGTGGAAGCAAGTCTTCATCGTGTCGGGCCGCGTGACGCTCACGTCGCTGACCCGGTTGATAGTCGCCAAGTTCTTCACCCAGCCGGTATCCGTTTCGAACTTACCTATAAACGATATCGAACCTATCTGAAAATAAAACATATAATCGAAATTAGGAATCAACTAGACTCGAATCCCTGGCCCTTAGTAGAGTATTTTCTACTACTACTATTACGCTGGCTTCTGCGATCCAAAATTGGTCTGATCCTTCTACGTCTAAGTTCGCAAAAACAGCTTATATCTAAGGGAGGACCGACTGGACGACGTCCTGGGTAGTCCGAGACATTGCGAGGGGCGAAGTCGTCAAGAACCTCTAAACTAAACCTGCACGATTGAGCGGAATGGACAACATTTCAAAATTGCTAAGCTCTGAAACAAAAAATACCAATTCTTTGTTTACTTTTCCGCTGCTCGAATATATATTTATAAATTTTTTATATTGCTTATTTACTGAGAAAAAAATTAAAAACTAAAAAACGTAAGATGACGTCATCGGACGGCAGAATGTAAAATATTTCTTTGCTTAGCACATTTTAGTTTTAAATTTACGTAATGCCAAACTCATGACATGTAACTGTCAAAAAAAAAGATACTTGTCAAACGTGATTGTATGAATGACGTTGACATGTTGACATGTAGTATTAGCTTGACAGTTGTACGTTTTTTTATAGATAAAGGAGACAGAAGAACAGACAGGTCTCTTCATAGTAAACTGATCATCGCCGCCCATAGACAACCTATCCTACACCCACTACCTATATATAGCTACATCAAATGGAATATTGCCGGTATTTTAGGAAGATGTAGGTTCGTTTCTTACACATTTCATGTCGTAGGTGCCGGTTCGGTAATACCGCTGCGAGTAGGTGATTCCACAATGATGAGGTGCATGCCAGGATATGGCGTATACTTCGATTAATGTTTGTTTTTAGCCTTTTATTTCATGCAATTCTATAGCTAGATTATTAAGATAGGAAGACGATGGGAGAGGATAAAATGTAATAGAAATAAAATCAAATTTAAAAAAAACAGGGAAACATGGATGTTAAAAAACTGAACATTATAAAAAAACAGCATTACAACAAAAGGTTATATCATCATAATATGATAAATGTAGATTTCTAGAATGTTGACATTGGACTAATGAGTCCTAGATAATAAAACCTTAGAACGAATATAACCCATTCAGACGAATAGTTTGGCGAAAATTATTCAATAATAGTTATTTAACTCACCTATATGCTTGGCTAGTTGCTCCGTCGTAGCAAAATCATATCCTCCAGCCTTTTGCGGCGAAGGCCATGATAGCTGTTGAAATCAAAATCAAATGAGTGATGAGCAAGGGTACCGGAAGCCCAATCCGGGGGAAAGGGGGGTTAAAAGTTTGACAGCACACTTGTGACTAAACTGGGGCTGCGGGTTGATATGGGCGGCGGAAATCGCTTACCATCAGGTGATTCGTCTGCTTGTCTGCCACCTACAACAATAAAAAAAAATCAATTTCAGCACTTGTGCTAATAATAAGTTGAATTATAGCTTGTAAAGATTATCTAAAGCCTTGTCCATGTCCAACTAATTTGTTCAAACTTTTTTATTATGTAATTGGGATCCAGATATGTAATTATTATTTGCTAGTCGCTCTGGTATAGACTGGACGACACGTCTAGGTGAAATAACATACATTGGGGGAGGCCTATGTCCAGCAGTGGACCAATACAGGCTGATGATGATGACATTATTAACATTTGCTGGTAGCATTGTCTCATATTGTTATTATTATTTTGTGTAATGGTCCAGGTTCAATTTGGTCCAAGTACCTACCTTAACAACAACTTCATCATGAGTAAAGTCTATGCCAGGGTTGATGAATGAGAAGGCATCATCTTCTAGCACAAGCCCAACATTCACATCTGCATTCATGTTTGATAATGATATTCTAGAAGTAATGAAATCAGATTAATCATGGTAAACAATTCAGGAAGAAAATATGATTATTATCATTGGTAGTAAACAAGAATTTGATGAACAGAGTCATGTGAAGAAAGCAGTTGGTTATTTTGACATGTAGGTATTTAAAATTAAACTTTATGGTGGTGAAAAACAATCAAATAATTAAAATATTATATTGCATTTTAGAAAAAAAAAAACTGTGGTGAGTTTAACTCCAGTCATACCTTTTCCATATATTGATCAGACCTAGTACAAAACAGCTTGATATAATTGGTGAATTATATTTTTAAAGACTCTCAACATAGGATATGTTGGCACATATCACTTGTTGTATGATGTAGTATACATTGTTTTGTAAATTATAGCCAAGTAATAATTTATTATACTCACAATACATGTCCTTCAGCCATTACAGGTATAAGGTTATATAGGTTTTCATTGAATGCACTGTACAACCCTCGAACATTGACCTCTCCCAGGGAGCAGCGGAACTTCAACCCCATGGACTTCAGGTCCAGCGAGATGGACTGCATGTGGAATGTTGGTGGCTTCACCAGCTCCAGTCTCATGAGGTTTCTGGAAGTTTTTTAGAAACATTTAAAATATTCCAATGCAATAAAAGAAATATGTTTGTTTAACAACTAAGGTAAGGTAACAATTTGGAGCACTATGAGATACAGATAAGCACTGAAATGAAATTCTTTACTTACACTTGCGTATTTTTGGCAAAGTAGGAAGTATCTTCCAAGGTGTCAGGCTTAACTTGTTCACCATTTTTAGTCTGTTGCAAGACAACATTGGTGAAGCTCTAAAACGAAAAATAGACATTAAAATTACTTTTTGACGAGCTCCTGTTTACATTTCAGAGATTTTTTAACAAATATTTACCCTTTTGATAACATCTTGTAAGTTAGGTTGCACTTTTGTCAGGAGTTCGTCCAATTCCTTCTCAATATCCACGTTATCTTCGTCTGACATATTGATATAAACATCACCTCTACAATAGTATTATAAAATTTTCACGAGCATTAATTAATTTATTAATAAATTCATCGAAAACAACGAAACATATTGCTGCATTTGCAACAGGAAAACTGACATTGACAGCAAATTGTTGTGTTGTCATTGTCAATAAAATGTCAAAGCATCAACCAATCACAATAAGCTCGAATTTTACTGTCGAATTTGTATTGCTAGCATCAAAAATTGTAAAGTCTGACTTAGACATAGCAATTGAATTGATCAGCGTTAATATCGGGGCTAACCATGAGTTGTTATGGCAGGAAACTGGTGGCCTAATTTTAAGCCGTCCTGTAACGAACGAGAATATACTTGTAGCATTTAAACGAAGGAGACACACAGCTTGACACAGCGCGTGTGAAAGAGAAACTCCGATTCGGTCGTAACGTCTGTTTTAAATGAGAAATAATAAACAAGGCCACAGAATTTTTATTTGGCCACGCGCGCAAACTTCTAATTTACTAACTAAGCACCGGGAAATTGACATAGCCTTTAATTAACTAATTCATCTTCTTTACAACGCCAACTAAAAATGTTAAGGAAAGCGTCAAGTCAATATCAACAATTAATTTTCCTTGTCCTTCTGATTTATACATTGCAAACTAATTTACTAACTCAGCCACGAAATTTGTAACTCATCACCATATTACGTTTTACAGCTTCAATACAAGCTCCTCAAAAATTATGTATTCAAGCTTCAATACTCAACATCATATATTATAACTTAACATGTAAAATAATACTTCATATTCTTTTATCGTGAAAATAGCCACTGTAAGATTTGGCGCGAGTGCGCGACATGACAGCAACCGGCCATTTGCACCTATCAGAGAGCGCTATTCGATACTTGTGCCGACCCGCCCGCCCGCCTGCCCTTATTTTCTTTTTCTTTTAATCACGTAATTATACGTGTTAATGTTTATTAATTACTTTTCTATAAATGATTGTACTTGTTACACATATTAATATACAAATTGATTTGCATAAATAAATGGTTTTACTATGACTGTCCTTAATAGTTCTTCTTCTTCTTCATATTTGCGTATAATTCCCGGTTGAGTCCAAAGCTGGGCTTTGGAGCCCAGGGTACCCTTTGATCATGAGTCAGGATTTGGGGAGCCTGGTAATTTTACAATGAAACGACTGCCGTCTGACCTTCGCAACCCTTTGACAGAGGAACAAGACCAACTGAATCATGGTTACACGCTTCTGAAACTATCCCAAACGACCAGGTTTCCTCACGATGTTTTCCTTCACCACCGAGGTAAATATAGAAATATGCACATAGATTTGAAAAATCTAGAGAAATCGACCCTCCGCATGGAGGGCGCGTTCTAAACCACTAGGCTACCATCGCTCTGGCTGACTGTCCTTAATAGTTCATGTGTAATACATAATAATAATATGTAGTGGCTTTAATTATACTATTTGATGACAATTTTAGGTATATTTAACAATCGATTAATGTAGGATGAGTTACATTTTATTCATACTAAATTATGCAATTAGAGGCTAATATTCTTACTATTTTGGTGTCATATATTAATACTTTAGAAGCTTCCTATTTGAATGCATACCACAAATTTAGATGCTAAAAAATAACCACTATGCTGAGTTATATTTACAGTGGCTTACATATAAGATAACTAATGTCTGAGATACTATTATTAAGACGCGCATTGGTTGTGGCCGACTTAGTAATTTAGAAGGTAACATATATTTTCTGAGGCGAATGATGCTATTAAAAAGAAGCTTGTTTAATTAGTACCCGTTTTAAATTAAGTCCTCTGAACTGCCCAAAGGAACGGCCTGCTTTGGATGTTTAGGTACTTACCATATTTTACTAAGTTTCTGGTACAAAGTTCGTAATAGTTAGCATTTTATTTTACTTTTCACTAATTGGATGGTTTGGATGTACTTTCCGATTGTAAAGTGTTAAAAAAATTATAGACAGTTAAACTAAAAATTATATAATAAATTAAATTTTATTTCTAAAACATTTATTTCACGTATTTTGCAAATGTTAAGCCAAAAGGCTGAATTTATGATGACTTGGTTCATAGGTGTTCAGTGTTTTTATCAGTTAGATGATTCTTGGTGTTTCTTTCAATGCATGCATCCTTTTCTGCCTATAAAACAAGAGCTGCATGTTCTCGGCCGTCCTCCGCTCCATCATCCTCGACGGCACCGAAGAATAGAGGTTCTACAGGCATAAAATTACATCAACATTCAATTGTATTACAAAAAGTACATACATTGTTTTAAACTTTCATGGTCACTAACATTAGAATATAGAAATTTGTAAGTGTAGGAACCGTAAAACTAAACAAAGTGTCGTTTCGCGGGCAGATACTGTGAGTGTTGTGTGTCGAGAACAGGTGCGAAT
This sequence comes from Marasmia exigua, assembly GCA_019059595.1. Taxonomy (NCBI): domain Eukaryota; kingdom Metazoa; phylum Arthropoda; class Insecta; order Lepidoptera; family Crambidae; genus Marasmia; species Marasmia exigua. Next base: position 19,743,501 of record CM032472.1, read on the forward strand.
AAATAGTGAGTTAGGAAACAGTGGTACCGGAGGTGAACGCAGTAAAAGACTAAGAAGGAGGGTAGACCGATATGTCTGCCAATAACATCTTACCCGCAGAATCTTCAGTTACTCCGTGACCATGGCGCTTGCAACAGCGCCGAAATATCGGATACTCAAAAATAAGGTACGACATGGTAGCAATCCCGTAAATAACTATTCTAATAAAAAGTACATACAACCACAAAGTACTTATATACCTACCTACATTATAGGAAACATGCTATAGTTGAAGAATTTATCATTAAAAATCTGACTTCACAACATCACATACCTACTTTCATCTGACTACAAGATAGGTAGGTCAGGAACCTGTGTGTTACGGATATCAGAACCAACAGCGGAATAACAAATACATAACATATTACTTTTCTTTTGTAAATACATACTTATGATACATAGAAACACCCAGACCAATACAATCATACATGTTCATGCACACGTGTTGTACAATGTTTGTACTGTGCGGGGATCGAACCCGCAACCCTTGTATCAGAGGCAGCATTCACTACTACTGCTCCAAATGTTAGTTATTTAAAAGATCGTTACATACCTTTTTTTTCCCAAGGGAAACTTGCTACATGTAAAGAAGGTGGTGTGTGGGACTCAAACCCTAACTAAAACCCCTGGGGTGTCCATCTCCGCGCAATCGCGGTCCGAAACCGGGACTAGACCGTACCGCTAATCGCGCTCGCCGCTTCACCCCTATCTGGCGCAATACAGCCTTTCAACGCTGTACGACCTACCAGGACACCCAGTAATGTCGTCGTCCCACGCGGAGTGGTATGCTGAGCAAGCCACTCCCCAGCAGTGGAAACGTTCACGTACTCCGAAAGCCCGTTTAGTCACCTCTTACGACAGGCCGGGAAAATCTTGGCAGTATTCTTAAACGCCCCTAGCCACAGGGCGTATCGTTACATACATACCCCAACTGATTGTTAAATTGTAAACCATTTTATGTACTACTAAGGTGATCCAATGGATCTTATTTATTTAAATTGTTATAATAGACGAACTTAATGCCAAGTGGTTCTCTACCAGTCAACCTTAGGTCATGCAGAAAAGACAGTGGTGCGACGAAACTTCATCTAATCGTGACGTGACTGGCTGGAAGGCGCATTTGGTAGTGGCCCTACCTCATACACCAAAGGTCGTGGGTTCGATCAACACCCTGGACATGAACACTTGTGTTTGTTCAGTGTCTGGGTGTAATATTTGTATTTACCTAAGTAAATTTGTAATTCCTCTGTTGTCTGATATCCGTAACACAAGTGCTTATGCTACTTAGATCGGTATCAGGTCAATGTAATGAGATTTTGTATGAATTAATTATCTAATTATTATTTATAGGTAGATACTATACTAAATACCCTACATACTAGTTCAATTTCTGAATAGATAGATAGATACACTTTATTGCACAAAATTTACAGATCTTAGCCTAAGTTATTATACTAAAACAATGTAGGCGGTCTTATCGCTAATAGCGATCTCTTCCAGACAACCTCAGGGTAGAGGAAAAGTATAACAGCTTTTGTTTAATACCATAGGCGGAGACTTGTTACCAATAACAAGTCTCCAACAATACCAACATTGTTGTACTCATATTGTATCTTAAGGTGAAGGGTATCCCCACTTGCGACACCAATCGATTTTAATTTTTAGCAACTAAACCCGATATCTTTTTAACAATTTCGAGACTACGATCTCTCGGAAAACACTTATACTATTTATTTAATACTTATACTTAACTTTTGAGTCCGCTTTTGTACTCGAAATTTGAATTACCGCCAAAAACGGCCACTTATGGCGTTAATTCAAATTTCGAGTGCAGAAACTGACTCAAAAGTTAAGAATAAGAAGTAAATAAATAGTATAAGTGTTTTCCGACCACAGATCTGTGTTTCCGACAGATCATAGCCTCGAAATTGTTAAAAAGATATTTGGTTTAGTTGTTAAGAATTAAAATCAATTGGCGTCGCAAGTTGACCCTACCCGTCTCCTTAAGCTTACTGTTATTTAGCTGTTGACTGCCTCGGTGGCGCAGTGGTTAGTGGGTCGCACTTTAAAGCGACGGCTGTGCAAGAGGTCCCAGGTTCGATCCCCGGTACAAAAGTTTTCGGTAAGAAATTCTTAGTGGCAGCCCGGAGTCTGGAAGTTGGCGGTCTTGTACCCCTTGCCTCGGAAAGCACGTTAAGCCGTTGGTCCTGCGCCCAATCCCTCTCTGGTCGTGTCACAGTAGTGTCCCATGGGAATATGAGGGTAAGGGAATAGAGAGTGCACTTGTGTTTGCGCACACACTTGAGCACTATAATATATCCTGCGTACGTGGCTGATCGTTGAGATTGGCCACCGTAGTCGTAATCGCTTGGAGGATATTACATTTTATTTAGCTGTTAGTCATCCAAATATAAATAAATAAAAATAAAGTAAATAAGAATATTGACTTCACTAGCAAAACAGTCTTACTGCATAGGGTCAAACTGGCGAGCGAGCGTATGTTGTAGGTCAGGCCGTTGGACATGATGGAGACCACATGGTGCTCCAGCAGGTGCTTGAAATTGGCGATCATCCGGTTGGCGGGGCCTTCCACCGTCAGGGACTCAGGTCTGAAATCGATTTAATGAGGGTTTCCGCGTATGAAAAATCCGCTAGAAGGAGTACTATAGAAGTGAGGTCCATGTATAATGTGATTGGTTATTTTTAAACGTGATCTGTCAAAATGTCAATTTGACAAGTTGGACCTCAGTCCAACAGTACGCCATCTAGCGGATTTTTCCCATTCTTAAAAGACGTTGAAAAATGTAAGGTATTCTGAATGGTTAAGGGCCGAGGCCGGGACATGGGGGAGGATGGGGGAGGGGGGGGGGGGAGAGGATCCCTTATTCGCGCATTCGCACTATAGGTATTTAAGTATATTATTCCGAAGATATGCAAAAAGGTGTAGTCTAAAATTTGTGCTCCTCATTAAACTAATTAAACTAAAGGATAGGCGTGAAAATCTATGTCAATGGGAAGATTGTATTTTTTTAGTTTTTCCGAGAAAAAATGTAAAAAGAAATACGCTTCACAAATAGACGAATGTATTAGGTGCTATATAATAGAGCCACCCTGGGATCTTAGAAAGTAACCACATACACCTCAATTACTGAAAGTTCTTAGGTACCTGTGTTGGAGACTTTCCCTATAAGGCTAGTCTTTTTTTAATGTGGTAGGTGGCAGACAAGCAGACGTATCACCTGATGGTAAGCGATTGCCGCCGCCCATGGACACCCGCGACACCAGTGGAGTTACAAGTGCGCTGCCCCTCTTTCTTCCGGATTGGACCTCCGGTACACTCACTCACGCAGCGAAACACAGCAGAGTGCTTTTCTGTGAGGCGGTGGTGTCACTCCGGTCGAGCCGGCTCATTCATGCCAAAGCGTAGCTCTCCCATGTTTGTTGGTCATCATGGATTGCGCTATAGAAAAAAAAGAAGATGCTAGACCTGCATGCCGTCGGCTCCGCTAAGACTTACTTCAATTGATTGAGGAAGTCGAAGCTCAAATCCGCACTTTCAGGGATTCGCAATGAGGGAAATGCTCAGGTGGGCGGTGAGCTCGTCGGCCGACATCGCCAGCAGTCCGGTCAGCGGCGGTATCGCTGAGTTCAGGAATGCTGTGTACTTGTACACAACCTGTATATAATCAGAATAGAATGTAAAATAGCAGTTGAATCAAAAACAGCAAGAAAGTCTATTATTAAGCAGAAGATAAATGTGGTGATAGGTTTCTTTAGAAATGCAAGCGTTCATATCTAAGGCCTGTGTCTAAGGCTTCTGCCCTGTAATGGAGGCATGTGGAAAAATAAAAAAAATAGGACACCATTATTCGTCTAGTCCATGTTAACCTGGAGTAGGTACTTAAGATACATAGAGTAAGGTTATAATTATAACAATAATAATGCAAGGAGGAGACGGAAACCATAGAACATCTTTTATGTGAATGCGACTCACTAAGCCAGAGGCAGAATGTGTCTTCTAGGTAACGCTTATCCTAAACCTAGGAGACTACAGGCACTTCAAGGCAAAGGAAAGACAACGAATCTTTCGTGAGTAGGAGCGCAAAGGATAGGGGAGGTACAAAAGATCCCTTAGGGTCGACGAGCCCCATGAAAATGGCCCCTAACAGATAAGATAAGAAGGTAATAATAGGGGTTAAAGTATGAAATTGCCATTTTTTTTAAACAGAATATGATGTAGGTATAACTTCTTTATTAAGCAAAAAGTATACAAGTAAGTATACTATAATTTTATTTTGATGTAAGACTATATTTTTAAGGTTTATATTAAATAGAGTTTAGACATTATTGTATTGTTGATGTAAAAAAAACTGACCCTTTTTTCACTTGTTAGAATTGAAGCTTTTAAATCAATAATAACTTTTTTACTACAAATATTTTTTTCTGAAAAACTATCTTTTACGTTCCTAAACGTTGACCATTAAAGACCACAGTTAATTATGGAGTAGCAGCATTAATAGTTATTCTGAAAGTTAAATAAATGTTAGTATGGATAACACAACTTCTAAGAAAATCGCCATACAATTTCATACTTTAACCCCTAATTCTAAGGAATAGGCGGCCTTGTACTTTTAGTGAATAATGCATTCATTCATTTATTCATTCATTCATTATCTTTCCAGCCCATTGATAGATGTTCCAGGTTCCAACCTTAAATTTTTCCGACTGGTTGAGTAGCAAGAGTGTTATTTCTTCTTCGGCAACTGGTTGTGAATCTTGTTTGCCAATGTGGCCGGAGGGAATTTTTCCTATTTAAGTACTTCCTAATATTATGGATTCTAACTAAAAAATACCAGATTGGTAGACCACATGAGATATAAGGACGAAGGGCTAAATATGGATATTGTTTGTAGGTATCCAAATTGAATGAAGTGAAGGGGTTGAAGGACACCCATACCAAACTGGTTGAACCTTCTCCTGTCTCGTACCTTCAAATTGCTGAAGCCAACGATGGCATCCACCTTGTGAATGCTGTCGCTGACCCCACCCGTGGTGACTGACCGTCGGTAGATGCTGTCCAGCTCTCTCAGGACTCCATTCGTTAGTTTTAGTTCCTTGTTGGAAATAACAAAACAAAACTTTTACTAGGGGTAGGTACTTTACGTTTATCTATTTGTGACCTCACTCAACTGGTGGCAGTGAAAGCACTGTCGTGCTTCATTGCACCATATGGTCGATATGAAGTAGCCACCAGACGTTGGGTTACTCTACAATTTTGCATTGATAATATTAAACCTAATCCGCCTTGTTACAATAGCGATCTAGAGTTATTACCGTACTAAAAAGCTCATGCCATCTCGTTCCAATACGCTATTTTAAAAGGGGCTGGCACGAGTTTTGTTCCGGGACAATCCTTATTTCGCGATTTGTAATAAGTAAAAAGAACTACTTACTTTGAATACCTTTGATGTTGTGTGCAGTCAAAATCATGTCCCGTACGTGTGTTTTACAGTTTGACCATTTTTGGTTAATTTTAGTTGCAGACTGTACCCGCTTGGTACTGATTTTTGTGACGTCATCGGACTTTAAGCTCAATGTGATGCATTGTAGTTGACTTACCGTAATTCGTCAGTTACGACAGAACCCAGAGATGTAAAAAATATGAACTGTTCGTTTAAATAGTCCTTTAGCCATAAGTCCAAGTCAGACTTCATTCTATCTACGAATTCCTCTGAAAATGTTAGTGAGATTAGTAAATGTACGCATTTTACTGGAAATTAATTTCATTTTATTGTTTTGAAGACCTTATAGTCCTTGGTCAAAGTACTTGACGATCTATATTATTATAATAGGTATTTTTTTTTTCATTTATTTATAATAATTACAATAAAATTATGTAAATAACATTATGTCCTTGACACGGTTACACATGAGTGTCGCTTATTTAACTAAATAAAAATTATAAAGTATAACATAACTACTTCTAATACTTATTGTCTACACGACCACGCGCTGCGAGTCGTTTGCGTAGGTACCTATGCCGATGCATCTCGCTCGCACTGAGCTGCCCAGAGCAGCGCTCATAAAAAATGGCAACATACAGGGTGATACGCATGGTGTATTCAATTAAGATTACATATTCTGAAGTATATTTTTGTAGTATGTTTTGAGTTTATGTTTATAGTTTTCATCGGTTAATTCTGCTCGTATACTATGTGAAATTTCATTTAAATGAGTAGGGACTAAGTATCTATTTAAGCGTTTTCCGTAATAATTTTTAAAGGTTGGTATCTTAAGTTTGGTTTGAGTAATATTCCTGGTAATTGTTTTATGATTTATATAGATTTGTAAGTATTTATTATGGTATTGTTCGATAAGTATTGACATTTTAATTTTAATTTGTATTGGAAATATTTCACAGAATTTAAATAATTGTATATGGTTATTATCTTTTTTGTAAAGTTTTTGTTTAATTTTGTTAGGGATTATAATTTTAAGGATTCTTAGTTGTAAGTTATGTATTTTATCTAAATACGTTTTAAATGTTCTTCCGTAACTTGTAATCCTATATGAGACAATAGATTCAACTAGTGCTTTATACATGTTTAGAAGTATTGGGAAAGGAACTTTATATTTTAGTATAGCAAACTTAGCCACCAAGGCTCTTAGTTTTTCACAGATACTTTCAACTTGTTGGCACCAGTTAAATCTATTATCTATTAATAGACCAAGATATTTTATGGTAGTAACCTCTAGGTTATGTACGTATTTGGCTACTTTTAAGTTACTACTTAGGACTAGGATTCGATCTAGAGCAAAGTGCTTAAAAAGACGACATAGATATTCATAGATTTCAAAATGTCAGCGATCATTTTCTGAAGCAAAAAAGAACCTTATCGGATCTCACTCTCACCACAAAATTTTCTTAAGATGACGGGTAGGGCACACTAGCGACGCCAATCGATTTTAGTTTTTAGCTACTAAACCGGATCTATTTTAAACAATTCCGGGGTTACAACCTCTCGACAAACACCTATACTATTTATTTAATACTTATAGTTAACTGTTTGGTCTGCTTTTGCACTCGAATTTTGGATTACCGCCAAAAGTGGCCGCTTTTTGCGTGAATCAATTTATAGCATACAAAAACGGACCCAACATTTGTGCATTGTTATTTAATAAATAGTATAAGTGTTTGCCGAGAGGTTGTAACCCCGGAATTGTATAAAATAGATCCGGTTTAGTAGCTAAAAATTAAAGTCGATTGGCGTCGCTAGTGTGCACTACCCGTCACCTTAAAGTGATCTTCATTGCACCCTTCCGTAGTTAAGAGAAACAACACCATAAACTATTCTACGTATAAATAATATTTTATCTACACTCATATATAATCTTCAAATTAAGAAATCAAAAATTGACATATTTTAACGGGCTTTAATGAAAATTAAAACGTGAGGGTGTTGCATAATGCACTTTATGCAACATCATGCAACACATTATGCAACAGCGAAATTTCTTAAGTGACAAAGTTAGGACATAGTTATAATGCCAATAAAGTTACGAACTACGCACAGATTAAAATTTTTACCTTTCGTCGATATAGCGCCATCTTCCATTTACCACTGATCCAAACGAGACGATACGTTTGGATCAGTGGTAGCGGGGTCGATCCCCGAACAGTATAAACATTTGTGTGCATGAATATGTCTGTTTGTATTGGTCTGGATGTTTTCTATGTATTTACAAAAAAAATGATTGCGCTGTTGGTTCTGATATCCGTAACACGGTGTTTGAGCTACCTACCTCGGAGTCAGATCAATGTATGTAATGTTGTGTAAAAAAAATCTATTAAATAGGTTTTGTACGTCAAAAATGCCTGAATGTGATAGTGATTTTGAGGATTTGGCTCCACCAAATATCTTAGAAAGAGTTTCGTGATAATCAGTAAAAAGAATACGATAATAAAAGATACGCTACGCGGATCACGTTATTCAGATATGCTTGTCAAAAGCGTTTCCCTATATTCTTATTTTGAAGATTACTAACATGAGTGTAGATAAAGTAGTGTATAAGACTGCACATAATTAAATTTTAAAACACTCGTGAATACTATTAAAAACTCGCCAAGGCTCGTTTTTGATAAACTACTTACTATTATATAAGAATGAGTTGGTGGCACATACCGATATTTTCTTTATTCAATGTTGTTATAGGAGCATTATGAGTTGCATTATTCTTGTACTAAAAGTGGGATTAAAAATTTAATAAGTTGTGTGATCTACCTAGAAGTTTAAGTCGAAAAAAACACAATATCTTACCAACATAACTGCGTCTTTGAACTCTATCTCAGAATCGGTTAACACGATATAGGGGCTGTCCTTTAGAATTCTTAATCTCCCATCAATTTTGTACTCCACATCTTTTAAAAGAATTCTGGAATTTGATGAAAACTATAACGTAGGTTACCTTTTACCTTAGGGGGTTTCGGTATGGACTTATTATGTAGTTTGGGACCATGACAATGTATGTGATGTTGTCTGAATTTATTTATTATTATATAGGATACATGCTATCGGGATCATAGGCGGCATAGATCATTCGATTGAGCGACATCATCATTTTAGCCAATAGACGTCCACTGCTGGACAAAGGCCTCCCCCAATGTTCTCCACACATATCGGTCCTGTGCCACCCGCATCCAATGAATTCCCACGATCTTCACCAGATCGTCGGTCCACCTTGTGGGGGGCCTGCCACGGCTGCGACAACCAGTACGTGGCCTCCACTCGAGGACCTTTCCGCCCCAACGGCCGTCTGTTCTCCTTGCTATGTGCCCTGCCCATTGCCATTTGAGGCATGCAATCTTTTGGGTTATGTCAGTGACGTTAGTTCTCCTGCGGATCTCATCATTTCTGTTACGATCATGCAGGGAGACTCCGAGCTTATCCTTCTCCATGCGGCCTGTTGAGCGACATGACCAGAACAAAACTAATTTAGGCATTAGTACCTACGAGTATGAGAGCTTTGCCCAGCAAAGTAGTTTACGTAACCAAATAGAAAACTGATTAGGAAACTAGAAACGGTTATTAACGGGCTTCTGCCCGGGTAGAGGCCCGTTAGTGACGGGCCTCTGTCCGGGTAGGGATATGGAGTAAGGCTTCTGGGATTCTTCGAAAGGATCCCAGAATCCGGACGGACGGTCTATTCATAGTTTGACACTCTGGAAGTCAATAGGAGAGCCTATGTTCAGCAGGAGATTTCTCGGCTAAACATAGATATATATCAAAATATCGAAACACAAAATATCGTTAATCCCGAAACCGAATGACCAAAAGTTCAGAATCACCAAATAACACTTACCTACATTACACACACATTCACAGTACATTCGACACACATTCGACATTTTAAAATTTGGGATTTTGTCTATTGGAGTTTTCGTCTATTAGTACTAGTAGGAATTTTGATCGTAGTTATTATGAACTTTTGGTCTTATGCGTATTCGTTGAAGATGATGATGATATTAACTTGGACATACATGGGCGTGTTACCTACAGAACGCGTAGAAAGGTTTTCGAGTGGAAACCATTCTCGGCCGATCATGATGAGGATACTAACTCGACTTGGCCATACGTGGGCGCGTAGAACATGATGGAGGGGTCACGGTCCTCCGTGGTGGCGCGCTCGTACGAGCCGACGAGGTGCAGGTCGTGGAGCGACAGCTGCACGCTCACGCGCATGTGCTCGAAGTCGGTCTTCAGCTCGTTGATGCGGAAGCGCGTGTCGTTGCGCAGCTTCATGCGGTGGAAGAATCTGGAATAAGAAGCTAATGACGAGCTGTCCGGAGTTGGGTATCCCGATCTTATGGATAAATTAGATAGATAGATATACTTTATTGCACAAAAACAACGCTACCTAAAAAAACTACGCATTACAGAAACTTAATTGTATAATTTTGGCGACGACATTTAGGCAAAGGACATTTGATAGTAGAGGAGGGGTAGAGTCATAACAGTCGCGAGATTTTGGCTCTTTTTGCATCTTCTCTACTTACTATGTCAGGGAGAATGCTCTGAGAAGCTATTTAATATCATACACTGACCCCAATTCTCGTGCTCGTAGCATTTATTTTCATACGACATATATCACACTAAAACATAGTTTTTTTGTATGGTTTTCAGGTGATATCCGCAATGTTTTCAAAATATCACGAGCACGAGAATTGGGCTCCAGGTCACTATTCTATAATCGCACGACTAGACGCCGCGGTAAATTCCATGCATACATTCTGGAAAAAGTGTCCGGGCTGTGAATATTCGGACACCTTCACATTTAAAGGAGATTCACAACCCAGTCCCAGTAGACGTCGTCGTGCACCGCCAGCATAGAGTAACTTATATACCGCCAGTCCGCTTGTGACCACGGCTGTTGTACTCGTGACGTAGCCGAAACGTCAAGCAAAATGTGTGATTACATAATATGTACAGTGGCGGACACATCAAGCTATACAAAACTGTCAAATTTCCTCAATCGATTTTGAACTCATTGTGTTACAATATAAGGTTCATAATCGAAAGAAGAAATTTGACAGTTTTGTATACCTTGATGTGTCCGCCACTGTACCTCATAATTTCCCGTCTTAATTTTTTTTTGCTATGCCAAATCTTGACAATTGAACACCAGGGGGACAAGCCCTAATAGAATACAGCAAATTTTGTTTGGCCTGCACTTTCATAGTTGGACCAAAAATATGTAACTATGTGTTATTGCAATTTTGGGAGGCTGATGCCTAATCTTAGCATGAAAGCTTGTAATTCAGGTCATCAGGCCCCCCTATCACAAAGGATATTTATACACTAATACAAATCTGTGATATACATAAATACTCTATTGGTTTAGGTAATTAAGTAACGGTAAACAACAAAAATGGCGGAGTTCAGGAATTTTCAATTCAGGGAATCTCTCACTTCAAGTAAAGTTCACAGTTGGCGGAAACCCGACCATGTGAAATATCAGTCGAAAGTGATGCCGTACTACCGAGCAGTATGACTTTCAGATTTAGTAGGGTTGTCCATTACCTACTTTTTTCACAACAAAGGTTTTGGATAACTGGTTTTTTAGATACTTTTTTGTAAGGCACTCTGTAATACTTTTAGAAATAAGTAAAAATAAATATTTACTCAATTCAATTGTTTGCATGCTTAAAAATAATTTTCGACCTTTTATTAAACAAAGTGGTTAAAATATAAGAATTGATAACAGAGAAAATGAGATTTAGATTCAGAATAATATACTTTTTGTTGCGTTTTGTGTCGCAATGAAAAGTGGCCCTAAAAAGAACCCTTTTTATGGTTTGTTTACATTTAGTTAAGTACCTATAGGCAAGTGCGAATGTAGAAAATAAAGTCCTGAGGATCGTATTCATTTCACCCAGAGCCAAGCCTCGGCCAATCATCAAAGATGAGTTATTGCCGAATGGTAAAGAAAGGGAAGTCTACGAACATCATTACACGTACAGGAGTGGATAAGTATCTCGTTAAATGCGGAGGCTTACGCAGGACATTAAGTTGGCCTCCCAGATTATATGCTCTGGCCGGAATTTCATAATGTAATAAAGAAATAGGCCGACGACGTTTTATGGCGGTAATACGAAACGTCAAGGACTACAAATGATTTTTTGTTTAATAAAGCAGAGTCTGATATGAGATTGCGGGGCTAGGACTTCGAATTAGGTCGGCATTCTGTTACCTTGCAGTACAAAATAATTTTAGGAGTTAAATAAACGTCTAATTCGATGTACGAGTAATTTCTAATGTTTTAACAAGTATATTGTTGATCAGTATATGTTTTTGTAGGTATTTTTTTATTTTATTTATCCTACCCAAGATGATAGTTAAGGTGACGGGTAGGGCACACTAGCGACGCCAATAAATCGGATCTATTTTAAACAATTTCGGGCTTACACTAAATAACCATATACAAATGTTGAGTCCGTTTATGTTCCGTAAAAAATGATTCACGCCAAAAGCGGCTACTTTACGTGTGAATTAATTTTTCGCGTACAAAAACGGACCCAACATTTGTGCATGGCTATTTAATAAATAGTATAAGTGTTTGCGAAGAGGTTATAACCCCGAAATTGTCTAAAATAGATCGATTTTCATGTTTAGCTACTAAACCGGATTTATTTTAAACAATTTCGGGGTTACAACCTCTCGGCAAACACTTATAGGTACTATTTATTAAATAATCATGCACAAATGTTGGGTCCGTTTTTGTACGCTGAAAGATTGATTACCTGTCAAAAGCGGCCACTTTTAGCGTGAATTAATTTTTCACTAGGTAGAGATCCAGTTTAGTAGCTTAAAAGTCGATTGGCGTCGCTAGTGTGCCCTACCCGTCACCTTAAGCACCAAACATAGAGTCCTAAGTGAGCGTGAATTTAAAAATGTATTTTTGTGGCCTAATCTGCACAACAATTTTGTAGTTTTTAAGTAAAATTTTGATTGAATTAAAACAGTTTTTACTTTTTAATTGAAAAGGGTTAATTACCTACCTTCCTGCCTTGAAGCCTGGTCTTGGACTCGAATCAGTTTCGTTGCATGCATCATTAAATCATTAGTCCTTTTCAGGACAAAGACAAAGGTTACAAAGGGCACAAAATCATTTATAAACATCTTTGGACAAAGATAGAAAGATCTTGTTTCTCCTCAAGCAGAATTAATACCCACTCATCAGACATTTCATAATGTTATTATTAAAGACAACGACAAAGCATATAGCTATAAACATTGCGAGATGTAATCGACGCCCACCGCCATCTATCGTACAGTGTGGAATTTCTTTCCCAAAATGAGTGAGGGCGGTTTTCTAGGTTTGAATAAATTCTGAATTGAAGCTGTCTCTAGAATCTACGACAAAATAAACTTACAGAACGGAAGTGGGCATTCTCATCATGCAGTATCCACCAAGGTTCAGGCCGGCTGGCATGTCGTAAGGGGTCTCTCCTACAGCCCTGCCAACCTGCCCACGAGAACTGAGCATTGCCTGAAAAATGCGAACATTGAATCATTCTTAGGTGGTACAGCCACGAGCTTTAATTTGGGACCCACCCAAGTTTGAATGCCGTGTAGCAAACTTAATTAAGAGCTAATATTTTAACGTATCAAAGTCATAACATTTACCATCGACAACTTTACTTTTCTTGGCGCAACCGTGCCAGAACGTCAACTTAAGCGAGGGCATACGATCATTACCCATGTTTTCCGAGTAATTGTTAATTGCTAAACTATTATTTGTGAAAATGTAACAATTAACTATTGACACTGACACGAGTAACAACCATATATGTAGAAAACCGTGATGATAGCTTTTTGCAAAGAGTTTATCGTTTCAAGAGTCGATTGGATAAGACATTTTATGTCTTAATTTGACAATCAACATTATTGCACTAAAGCTTCGACATTATTGCATTATAAATGTTCTAACGACATTTAACGATTTGATTTGGAACCCATTTCGGGTTCCAAATCAAAGCTCGTGACTGTAGCTACTTACAGCACTACACTCTGACGGCAAGAAACTACGTTGCGGGTCATATCTTAACTTGACAATCAACATTATTGCACTAAAGCTTCGACCTTATTACATTATAAATGTTCTAATGACATTTAACGGAAATGGGTTCCAAATCAAAGCTCGTGACTGTACCTACTTACAGCACTACGCTCTGACGGCAAGAAACTACGTTACGGGTCAGGGGTATTAGTGCAAAGACGTCCTGTAACGAACGGGAATATACCTGTCGCATTGTTTGAAGAATGACATGATGGAAAAAGGGATAATAATAATAATAATAAATATTTCACAACATCACATATATTGATCTGACTCGTACATAGGTAGCTCAAGCACCTGTGTTACGGATATCAGAATCAACAGTGGGATTACACATATTATACTTTTCTTTTGTAAATACATACTTATAATAAATAGATAACACCCAGACCAATACAAACAGATATGTTCATGCACAAAAATGTTTGTACTGTGCGGGAATCGAACCTGCAACTCTTGCACCAAAGGCAGCGTTCACTACCACTGTTCCAAACGGGTCGTCATGGGATGGATGATTCGATGACGAATGACAGAGGCGTATAGAAAAGAAAAACATACTGCGCCGACCATAGATAACTTGGGAACAGGACGGGAGGAGATGATGATCGAAATAAAGAAGAAACAGTTCCTGCGAAAGGGAGGTGAACACCATCGTAAAGTTACTGGGTTTCCTAGGGAAGTATTCTGTATGAGATCTTACTTCTGCAAATTATTACCTTCCTATAGGACCATAAATTTATTTTGTAGTTTTAATAGGTGATACCTTAAGAATATCTTGATCCAATTGTATCCCTTCCTCTTGAATAGCTTTTTGGAAATCTTCGCGAACTGTAGCGTATTGTTCTGAAAGACGAATTTTATTTAAATATTTCACATCACATACATTGATCTAACTCTGAGATAGGTAGCTCAAGCACCTATGTTACGGATATCAGAATCAACAGTGGGATTACAAATATATACATATAATACTTTTCTTTTGTAAATACATACTTATAATACATAGGAAACACCCAGAACAATACAAACAAACATGTTCATTTACACAAATGTTTGTACTGTGCGGGGATCGAACCCGCAACCCTTGGACCAAAGGCAGCGTTCACTACCACTGTTCCAAACGGGTCGTCAGACTGACATTTAATTTAGATGACATTTAATTTTTCAAGAAAAAGTAAAATGCGTTTGTTTAGATTTTTTTTTGCGATTATTCTTTCTTTTCTTTCGATTTTTTTTAAGCTTTCCTCACTCAGTGGAGGTTTCTAAGGTCAGCAGCTCAACGAGTAACTAGCTGGGCGTCCTAAACTACTTGCCTAACCAGGGTCTCGATCCCACAACACCTCTGCAATACGGTACTTGACTATTTTTTTTTTATTTTTGTACTCAAAAGACCTCTCAATGATAGAAACAACGTTGAAAGAATTACTTAATTCTCATTTAAACTACCTGAGATATCACAACTTTAAAATCACATTATTTTGGGAAAACCCAAAACGCTCCATACAAATAGCTACTGAGATGTGACGTCACACGACAGTATTTTGCATGCATTTCATTTGAATTTTGTATGGTAGCTATATCAAAAGTTTCGTTTATGTCAATGGTTCTATTATAATAGTCCGTGCAAATTGTATGGGTTATTGAATGGTATAATTATTTTTTTATAATTTCATACTTTTAAAATGGACTTGCCCATGAATCTTTGAATGACCATAAAACTGACTAGACATTATATTTTTAACAGAGAATTTTTGCTATTGGCACATTTTTACCTATATTTTGATAAAATATTTATATTTTGTATAATCTCGAGCTTAGTCAAATACCCTATTCTAATGCTTCAGCGTGCTTATTCATCGGGTTATATCAAACACTGTTGTATGTGGTTGTATGGCTTCGTCCCCATTACGGAGACCTATGGAGAGGATCCGGTAGGGTCTACTTCATTGCTCGGTGTGACTTTGAATTTATGGACTAGTTTCCTCCATATTTTTTTTATCGAAGGTTGGCAATGCACTTGTGAATCCACTCTAGTGTTGCAGGCGTCCATGGGCGGCGGCAATCGCTTACCATCAAGTGATCCCTCTGCTTGTCTGCCACCTATAAATAAAAATATTAATGATGGTCAGGATCAAGTTTATGAAAATGTCTTTTCAGCCCCCAAGTAGGTATAGTCGAATTTCCATTATATGTTCATTATAAATAAATATACAGAGTTGTGTTTACCATCTAATTTTTCTATAGAATCGATGTGCTGTTTAGCGTCCAGCGTCATCCAGCAGCTGTCCTTTAGTTCTCTAGACTCCACGTCGGTCTTCGCGTTCCAATTGAGATAATCGATCGAGACCATTGGGATGTCATTTATACCTGTGATTATAATTTTAATCAGACCTGTCCATCCATACAAATAACAAGTCCTTGGTACACTTATGGTCGTTTATGTAATCCTGTTACCTGTATCGATCCAGCTTTGAAGAGGGTGTCACTTTTTGATCGGACCAAGTATTGATAACTAAAATATATATACATGTCGAATTGAGAACCCCTTTTTTTTTAAAGTCGGTTAAATATCACCCAGCGCTAACTGAATATCTTAAAAAAACCGGCCAAAAGCGAGTCCGACTCGCCCTTTAAGGGTTCCGTAGCAGCAAGTAAGATTATATGGAAGGCAAATTGCGGTTGCGGTTTATAACGCATTAAAAAAACTCACTAGATCTAGTTCTAGCCAATCTTGGTTGTTAGTTTTTATGGTAATGTATATCATTATAATTTGTTTTAGTTTTTTGATTCTTTTATTGTAGAAGTTAGAGAGGGAGGAAGGGGGGGACGGGGGGGAGTGGCTGTGTTATACGGACAGACAGGCAGACATGACGAATTTATGATGGTTCCGTTTTTTGCCATTTGGCTACGGAACCCTAAAAAGACATAGCCAAAGGCTGACGCACGAATGATTTTATGTTTGCATCCACGAAGTTGTAACCTCCTTGCTTACATCCATATCACAGTAGATATATGTATTACAACCTTTTGGTAAACACTTATACTATTTATTAAATAACCATGAACAAATGTTGGGTCCGTTTTGAAAAATTTATTACCGCCAAAAGTGGCCGCTTTTGGCGTGAATCAATATTTCGCGTACGCGTTAGACCCAACATGTGTGTATGGTTATTTAATAAATAGTACAAGTGTTTGCCGTGAGGTTGTAATCGAAATTGTTTGAAATAGATCCGATTTAGTAGCTAAAAATTAAAATCGATTGGCGTCGCTAGTGTGCCCTACCTGTCAACTTAACAAGTTGAATTCCCGGTTCTGGCAAAGCATCTTTAAGAACTATTGAATGATATATATAAAAGTTTAAGTTTCAAAAAATCTAATTGTACATTTTCTAGAAATACCCGAGATCATTTAAAGTTAGTTTATAACATAAGTCCAGATCTCAGCCACTATCTACGGCAATGTGATGCTATGTGTGTAAAAATATTTAATTATTTACCTAAACATTTAAAACTACTACCAATCCATGTATTTAAAAGAAAATTTTCTGAATGGATTAAAGAACACAATTCTTATTCTCTGGAAGATTTTTATAAAAGCAATAGTTTTAAGCTAGATTTGTGAGTACAAGAATTATTAAGTTTTATATAAAGTTAAGTTATTTGTGTTGTAAAATAAAAACATTCAAATAAACTAAAGACTAGGATCTTTAGTTTATTTGAATGTTTTTATTTTTCGTAGCTATAAGTACCTAATTTTAATATTTGCATGCCAAGTTTGGTAAAACATGCGAACAAATCTAACAATGTTAACAACAAATGTAACCATATTTTACGCAAATAAAAATTTTCTATTCTATTCTTACTTAGGACTTACCAGCACTTACATTGTTCCCAATTTTTGATTCACAACGAATAATACAAGTAATATAAACAAATATTACTGATAGTAGCAGATTAAATAACATATTATTGCACTTTGCATCCGTTGCCACTAAACAAAAAAACTAAATTAGTTATATCATTCGTCTTATCATGAAAATGCAAATAAAACGCAGGTTCAATTGGGAATGCAATTTTTATTCTTACCGCTTTTGACTTTTACTACAATCCATTATATTACATAAGGTTGAAAATATTATTGTATCATGTTTTCTAAGCATCCAAGCATTTTGATGGTGGAATGAAACATTAAAACGCATTGTACAATGCTAAGATTATTATTTTGTATAATTTTAAGTAGTGGAGTGATTTATACAAACGTAAATGCAGATAATGTACAGACAAGAGTATCAAATTATTTTGAAAGCTGTAAGTTACTAATATGAGTACTTGTAAGAGGATAACCCGGGCGATATTCGTTTTATTCCCCGTCTCCATACCTTCAAGCCTTCCCCACAGAGTGCGACGGCGAAAACTGCAACAAAAGTAAAGAAAAATCACATGTCATCGTATACTGAGGAGCAATTCTCGTGCACGACATAGAAGTAGGATGACAGATTTCATTCATTCGTCCATCGAATTCGACTTCAATGTCGAGTGCTCGAGAATAGACCCTTTGATCCCTTCTCCAAAACTGACCCGATTTTTATATTGTTTTTTTTTACATCAAATATTTAAATAAGAGTTTATTTGTGTGTGTGTGTCGTTTTGATTTATTTTTAAAAGTATAGTCAAATTTATTTTCTGGACGTTTTGGACGCAGTGGATTTTTTAATGTTCATATTTCTTTTAATATTTAATTTATGATAAAAAGAAAAATATAGGGATATGTTAACAGAATAAAATCCAGGGCGGAAACAGCGTCTCCTTTTGCATTGCAAAACGGCTGTACATACCATATCGTCCTAACCAACACTGTTAAGTTGACGGGTAGGGCACACTAGCGACGCCAATCAATTTTAAGTTTTAGCTACTAAACCGGATCTATTTTAAACAATTTCGGGGTTACAACCTCTCAGCAAACACTTATACTATTTATTAAATAACCATGCACAAATGTTGGGTCCGTTTTTGTACGCGAAAAATTCGTAAACGCCAAAAGAGGCCACTTTTGGCGTGAATAATTTTTTCTCGTACGCGTTGGTAGGTAGTAGTTAAAAATTAAAATTGATTGGCGTCGTAATATAATCGTAAGTCGTAAAATAATGTGCCTAACCCGTCACCTTAACTAATTGTCTGTTAACTCTGATTTTTTTGGAAATAACAATCAACATTGTGAATTTTATTGTGTAGCAGACGTATATTTTACATACAGTCGGCCTACGGCTTATTTGGCATGTGGCTAAAATCGGAACTATTGCTATTTCCTTTACAAGTACCTATCAGTGGTTTTGAAATTTTCCCGGTTAAAAAGTATTTTACAACGCCCTCCTGTCCTTGTCTTCGAAGTGCCGTCTGATCGTTGTTGCACTCTAGGAACTTACAAATTAAATAACAAATTGTCTGACTTAAAAACCATTCAATTTAAAAACCAATAACTCTCGATATCCGTAGAATTTGGTGAATGTAAATAAAAGCATTTAAATTATTTTAGCGACATCAAAAACATTTTTTGAACAATGGAAGAGTTTTCGGAAACCAATAGAAAATTCTATAGAACTGGTAAGTGTAAACGTTGGCGGTCTTGTACCCCCGTGCCTCGGACAGCAGGTTAAGCTGTTGGTCCTGCTCGCGATCCCTCTCCGGTCTTGTCACAGTAGTATCCCATCGGAATATGAGGGTAAGGGAAAAGAGAGTGCACTTGTGTTAGCGCACACACTTGAGCACTATAATATATCCTGCGCTTACGTGGCTGATCGTTGAGATTGGCCGATGTGCGTTCCCATTGAGGGTCCACATTGGAATTTTGAGCTTTTGAATGTGTCAGGCTATAGTAAAAGTTCTCAAACGATTGTAAATTCAACATTTAATTTGTAAAAGTCGGCACTCAAAAGTTACATTCGTTTAAATGTGGACCCTCAGTCGTGACTGACAGGTACCCATATCTTATAATCTATTTAAAATTTACAACTTCTGTAAATGACTTCTCTTAGTAAAAGATTTGTAAACTAATTTTATAAAATGTCACCCGCCCCCCTGTTCACTCAACAATAGAAAGTAGCAATCAGAAGGTGGTCCCTCAATCGATCGCGATAAGTTCACATTAAGTGAGAACCACAAAAAAATTTAAAATATGGGTGTGACTGAGAGTTAGTAAAAGTACTTGAACCATTGTAAATTCAATCTTTAGTTTGTAAAAGAAATCATTCAAAGTTTTAATCGATTAGAGGTGGTCCCTCAATTGAGTAGACTATAATAAAAATAAATCAATTTACGTTGCTTCTAGAAGCTAAATAGACGAATGCTGTAGACTATCATTTAGTAATGTTTTTTACTAACTATTACTTTACCGAACAGTATCAAAAAATGTACCGTTTTATTTCAAATAAAAATCTAACTCCTGTGATGAAATACTACGGTCGAGGTGACCACACATTAGGATTTTGTAGGATAAGTAAATAAAAATAATTGCTGTTTGTTGACATTATTATTTATTTATTTTTGTTTGACATCTCTTGCCTGATCAAATCACGATAATAACACATAATGCGTAATTATAATAAATTAACAAAATATAAAAAAAAAGCGCTGACAATTTAACCCTAACCTTTTTAATTCAAACATAATTACTACTAATAAGACAGTAGCTTAGCGTGTGTATAAAAATTTGTTCGTTTCGAGGACTTTCGACAAATTTAAAGCGTAAGTGTGGTCACCTCGACCGTACTATTTCTTCCCAGGAGTTAGATTATTATTTGAAGTAAAACGGTACATTTTTTAATACTATTCGGTAAAGCAATAGTTAGTTAAACAATTTTACTAAATAATAGACTATAGCAATTGTCTATTTAACTAACAAAAATTACGTAAATTGATTGATTTTTATGACAGACGTTTCAATTGAGGGACCACCTTAAATCGATTAAAACTTTTGAATGGTTTTTTGTACAAACTTAAGTTTGAATTTACAATGGTTCAAGTACTTTTACTAACTCTCAGTCACACCCATATTTAAAATTTTTTTGTGGTTCTCACTTAATGTGAACTTATCGCGATCGATTGAGGGACCACCTTCTGATTGCTACTTTCTATTGTTGAGTGAACAGGGGGGCGGGTGACATTTTATAAAATTAGTTTACAAATCTTTTACTAAGAGAAGTCATTTACAGAAGTTGTAAATTTTAAATAGATTATAAGATATGGGTACCTGTCAGTCACGACTGAGGGTCCACATTTAAACGAATGTAACTTTTGAGTGCCGACTTTTACAAATTAAATGTTGAATTTACAATCGTTTGAGAACTTTTACTATAGCCTGACACATTCAAAAGCTCAAAATTCCAATGTGGACCCTCAATGGGAACGCACATGATTGGCCGCCGTAGCCGTAATCGGTTGGAGTATATTATCATGTAAATAACTATATTAATGTTAGCCGTAATTGGTTGGAGTATATTATATAGTTTTTTAGATTTTCGTGTTGCATTATAACTATAATGTATCAATACGGGGATTAACACGATATTTATTATGTGAAACAACATTGTGTACTCACATATTTGGCTTGACGTTTCGGCTACGTTACAGCAGCCGTGGTCACGAGCGGACTGGCGGAGCACGGCGTCGTCTGCTGGGGCCGGGCTGTGAATCTTCGGACACCCTCACATTTTTTGATATTAATTCGCCACTGGATGAATTGTCAGTGAAGCTACTCCGACACACTACACTAACAGTATCGGTGTTTGTTTGCGTTAGTAACGGCCTAGCACGGGGTTTGCACTTGTTAATTACTGGATTCCATGTCGATGATATTTTAAATCCATCCTCCCGATTGAAAGTCTTATACTTCTTGATCTCAATCGCTTCACGTACTATCCTGGTATGATAATGACAATCGGTGGAGAGGATTTTCGGGTCATGTAGTTCCATCCAATGATTAACTCCCATTTCCAGTAGATGTTCTGCTATTGCCGATTTATTCGCTTGTCGATTTTTAACAGCTGCGATATGTTCCTTGACATGTTCTGCAACTGACCTCTTCGTTTGTCCAATATAATATATGTGTGAGTACACAATGTTGTTTTACATATTAAATATCGTGTTAATCCCCGTATTGATACAATATTGGAGTATATTATCCCGTAAATAACTATATTAATGTTAGCCGTAATCGGTTGGAGTATATTATCCCGTAAATAACTATATTAAGAAGAGAAGAAAAACTCTGCATTTATATCAGAACCCTCGCCAACCCGTCTGCCAAGCGTGGTGAGTATGGCAATTACCCCTCATGTGATTGAGGGAGGCCCGTGCCCCAGCGGTGGGGACTTGAATGGGCTGATGATGATGAACTATATGATGATGATGATGATGAACTATATATAATGTCCGCCGTAATCGGTTGGAGTATATTATCCCGTAAATAACTATATTAATGTTAGCCGTAATCGGTTGGAGTATATTATCCCGTAAATAACTATATTAATGTTAGCGACCATAAAAGTTTTAAAACAATATAATTACTCGTAAACACAGCTTCAGTATAGACTTCAGAGAGCCCATTTGTGGAGGTCGGATAAAAAATTGACTCTTCTATGTTGTCTCGTTGCAAAGAAAGACGGCTCTGGCTATTTAAGGTGTACCTGTGAGCATTTACATCTCCTTTAACCACGTGTTCTACTAACCATTGTGCACAACATTTGTTCTACAACCGAAATAGGGTCTTGTCGAAATTTTGACTAAGCTAGAGATTTTACAAAATATAAATATTTAACAAAATAAAGGTAATAATATGTGCCAATAGCAAAAATTCTTAATTCAAAATATAACGCCTAGCCGGTTTTATGGTCATTCAAAAATTCATGGGAAAGTCCATTTTAAAAGTATGCAATTATTAAAAAATAACTATACCATTGAATAACCCACACAATTTGCACCAACTATTATAATAGAACCATTGACATAAACGAATCATTTGATATAGCTACCATACAAAATTCAAATGAAATGCATACAAAATACTTGCGTGTGACGTCACATCTTAGTAGCCATTTGTGTGGAGCGTTTTGGGTTTGCCCAAATTAATGTGATTTTAAAGTTGTGATATCTCAGGTTGTTTAAATGATAATCAAGTAATTCTTTCAACGATGTTTCTATCATTGAGAGGTATTTTGATTACAAAAATAATAAAAAAGAGTCAGATACCGTATTCGTCGGATTTTTTTTCACACCCCATACAAAAAGCCAAGTCACGTGACCGATTATGTATGAACAGTAGAATGTTTTTACGTGAATTTCAAAAAATCATCGAACAATAGTTGTTCAGACAGACAGTAGAATATATTTCATTCATTAATTATGAATGAAACACTGTTTTGTCTGCCACAAGCCTTTATATTTAGTATTGTACTCAACGTAAGTATATTATGGAATAAGTACCCTTATTTGAGGCCAACTATTTATCGCACTTTGTTATTTCCTGCATTTTGTAATAAGCAAAACAGCTCATAATTAAAAAAAAAACGTCAGAAACCAAGGAAAAACTTTTGTGATTCAATAATACAATAATTTCCTCGATGAATTTCACTTTCGAATATTTTTTTCCCGTCTTTACTGTCTTAGGTAATAAAAGAAACATTTGGCGACCAAAGTATGAACGTATATGTAAAGAAGACGAAGAGCTCAGAGAAGCTATCTGAGGGGTTTTTCGTGTCTGACAATATTGTCAATGTGTGAGTATTTCTTGTCACGTATTTACCTTGACTTCTCTGGTGTTGCCAGAGTCTATAGATGGCGGCAATCGCTACCATTTCAGGTGACATAATTTTGCTTACAGCTTTGTGTGAATGTTTGGAGCAAAAAAAATCACAACATCACATAAATAGGCTTATCATGCATGACTCACTCATGTACCTATAATGATACATATCTATAGCAGAGCTCTGCATTCAAGTAAAACAGTATACCTTATTTTTAACAAGATTACGAAACTTTTTTTCAAAATATTTTTTTATTCTAACGGATCGTTTACAGTCTCTTCAAAGATCTATACCTGACGCAGCCGCCTCGCCTTCGGTCTCCTCAAGTGTCGTTCGCCCTGGCATCCCACGTGCTGCGAGTGGACGCCTTCCTCAGCAAGGTGTTTGTGGACACGCAGTACCAGATCTTCAGGAATCTGTCGGATGTGGTCTACCAGTCGGACCTGGATGACCCTTACCAGTCTTCGCCGTTTAGCCGGCAACAGGTGCAGAGCACTGGAGAGGCAGCGTGAGTTTATATACTGTTCAAGTTTGTGTGAAGGTCACATTTACTCAGCAAGATATCGGTGTTTGCGCTCGGGGTCTTCTAGTTGGACCCGTACAAGACTTTGCCATTTAATCGGCAAAGGAAGCAAGAGAGAGTTTTTCCCATAGCTCATAGATCAAGGGCTACTTATTTTTGATTTCTCAGGTCCATGTTTTTTTTAAGAACTATAGGCTATCGCTTGACCACAATCTCACCTGATGGAAAGTGACGATGAAGTTTAGGATGTAACGCGTTCGCCTCTTGCCTTAAAAATGTCCAGATAGTAGTGGCCCGGAAAAACAGACATTGGCAAGGTGTTCCATTCCTTAGCTGTCCGCATTATGTATTCAAAAATATTTCTTGCGATTGTCTGCACGGTACCAATATCCTTGGTGCTAAATGAAATCATTTCTTGTTTTTCTGTGAACCACAAGGAATTGAAAGGTTGTTTTAAAGAATACTCTGGGCAAATAGTTGTATAATTTTTCTTATCTTTCCACTGAACAACTGTCTAATCCATCTTTGTTGGTTACAGCATCGTGGTGGAGGGATGTTTTCTGACAGGGTACGCCATCGCGTCTTTGCACGGAGAATCAGTCAACCTTGGCCACGACACATTCCGTCTAACCAACTGCAAGTTTACTGTTGAGGTATTGCTTTACGAATACCTGTACTTACATTATAGAACTCAAGGGAATTCGTTGAAAGATGATTGGTGATGATGATGTGTAACTTATACAGTCAATAAGTTACAGCTTGGTAAGTAAGTCCAATTTCCGGAAAGAGGTCGATCGACGAATCTAACTCGACTAGGCAGCGTTCGGGAAGCTACGCAGCATATTTTTGGCCCATCTACCGCAGTGTCTCAAGACGAAAGTATTCAATGCGTGTGTGTTACGGAACCGAAACGTGGCTGCCTACAATTAAGGAGGCCCAAAGTCACCCAAAGAGCAATCAAGAGGGCTAAGCTCGGGGTCTCCTTGCGTGATCGTATCAGAAATGGTGAGAATCGCAGGAGAACTAAGGTCACAGACATAGCCCAAAGGATTGCATGCCTCAAGTGGCAATGGGCAGGGCACATAGTGAGGAGAATAGACCGAGTGGAGGCCACGCACAGGAAGTCGCAGCCGTGGCAGACCCCCACAAGGTGGACCGACGATCTGGTGAAGGTCGCAGGAATCCATTGGATGCGGGCGGCACAGGACCGATCTTTGAGGAGAATATTGGGGGATGCCTATGTCCTATGTCCAGCTGTGGACGTCTATTGGCTGAAATGCTGATAGTTACACATCAACATTCATCTTTTAGCGGTTGGGACTCTAATATGGCTTTTGCTACGAGATCCCAGAAAAAGCCATACAACTTCATTCAAATACGCACCTTATTGTTGCATCTTAAGAGTGGAGGTGTTTACATTTCATCGCAGACGACAGTACCTTGCTCGCAGAGAAGAAAATATTGTATCTGGCGTGAACAAAGCTTGTTATATTGCCTTTGTAGCCGGAGATGTGACATTCGATTTCGCAAGAGTGAAATAATTTATGACAACGCGAGGAGCCGTACGTGCGGACGTGTGTCTTTTGTGGAAGAATGCAATCTTTTTGGCTTTGCTTTTTTACTTATTAAATCTTTTCCGTGGACGTGTGACTAGAGATCAGGGCGGATAAATTAAATTCATTTAAAGTCAGTATCAAAACTTCCAAAAAAAGGTTTTTTTTTTGTTTTGATACTGACTTGTTTTCTTTTATGTGCAGTAGTACGCTTTCATTTTTTCTAAAACAATAAATGAAAATTTTGCTTTTGTAAAGTGCTATGATATTTTTGGTAGGTTTCAACGCTAATATCGTTTTGATGCCGACTGTACTTATTATTTGAGATAATGTACCTACCACTTTACCTGCCATTTCAAATAATATTTTTTTTGTGATAGGTGGCAGACGAGCAGACGGATCACCTGATGGTAAGTGATTGCCGCCGCCCATTGACACCCGCGACACCGTGACCGAGGTCACAAGTGCGCTGCCATCCTCTGAACCCCCTTTCCCCCGGATGGTATGCAATAAAATATACCCGGATAATATGTTATATAATAATAATTATGACACACTTTTTGTACGTATGGTTCAAAAATTACTGATATGATGTCTTTGCAATGTTATGGTGATACCTGGTGACACAAATATTAATTAGTATTGTCGTTTTTCGAGAAATTTTATGTTTCTTTTCTTATTGATCATACAATATTTTTGTATTTCAGATTTCTTCACCCGGAACTGGTTCGCCACCTGTTATAGCGCCATACTTTTCGCAAGAACAAGGTACATCTTTTTTTCTAACGAAGCCCCGCCTTATTATGTTCGACACTGTACACCATATTATCTCCACAATAAAGGACAAAATTGAGCTCCCATGGGAGCCATTAGATCGTTAGTAATGAGGAATATGACGCGAAGAGGAGGTTAAGAAGGGTCTTAAAACTCTATCCTTATACTTATCCAACCATATTGCGCTTACCTACTATAACCTATAATATACGCGGAGCAATTATAGCAAATTTATATTATACTCTTATAATAAGACTAGCAAAAAGGCACGGACCCAGAGTCTGTGGGTGTAACATTCACTCAATAACATTTTATAACAGTACACTCGACAAAAGGTGATACCGAAGTCGGCGCCCAATACTACCTTACCTTGTAATTTAATACAACATTCAATTAATCAACAGGGATTAGGCGCCGACTTCGGTGAAACCTTTTCTCGAGTGTACTGTTATAAAATGTCATTTGAAGTGTATAAAGTGTAAAAAATATTATTTCACACTTTTTAGTCCGTGGTTTTTGAAGGCGGTTTTTTTTCGGAGATTTTTTTGAAGCTTTTTAGTGTCTCATTTTTGGCCAGCCCCCCCACCCCCCCTTTCTCTTCCACCCCTGCCAAATAACCAACAAACTAATTGTGAATATAGTATATTGAAAGATTTATCCTTTAACTCCTTACCGTTGAGGAGTTGACCTTCCATCACAAAATTAATACAGGCATAAATACTGGTGCAGTTTTGAAAGATACAAAAACATTACGTGTGCCTTTAATATTTGAGGGTTCCCCTCAATTTTTCCAGGATCCCATCATCAGATCCTGATACCTTTATCATGGTACTATTCCGGAACTATCTACTTTCCAACTAAAGAGAATCATCTAAATCGGTTCATAAATGGCAAAGTAATCGGCGAACAAACATAAAAAATACATGTCGAATTGAGAACCTCCTCCTTTTTTTTGAAGTCGGTTAAATAAAAAAAAACATCGCACCTGTCATCTCCCCGCGAATGTCTGTTACAAGAGTATCTTCTGCTTAGTTTCTGGTTACAAGATATGGCAGTTGTGGTACAGCTATGGTGACAGGCCGGAGCTGACTAGGGTCAGTCTTCAGGAATGGCATCTTCTTAGGCCGTGCGCTGCGTTAAGCGGGTGCACGTCGCGGGCATCCGGTGCGGGCATCCGCGCCGTGCTCTATCGCAGACAAATAGCCCGTCGCAGATATGCTGTGCTCCATCGCCCGCGCTGCAAGCGACAGGAGACCCGCTTCACGCAGTGCTGTTCTGTAGAGATGACATGAAACAGCATGCCACGCGGATACTCGCGACGTGCACCCGCTTAACGCAGGGCACGGCCTTAGACGGGCACTCTTGGCAGAGTGGTCGGGGCTGTGGATGGTCATTATAGACAGAATTGTGGCTCACCATCGCGCAATATCTCTTCACCTTTGTCGACTTAATGCGTTGCGAGTAGGTACACTGTACTGAGATCGACTGCGGATATTTTCTAATGAAGTCAATCGAGCGAGTTCAGCGAGTAGGAAACTGGCCTCGGACTCTCTTCCCTATAGCACTCTAAACCTCTTCATCGAGTCCTTGTTTCTGGAGACACACTTACCCAAAAAATGTCAGTATTCATAATGGCATACACCCTACTTTTTCAACCAGGCGCAGAGCTCGAGCTTCTTCTCCTTGCGTCAATAAGGGAGGAACTGCTGCCGAAGCTGCAGGGTGCAATGTTCTCCTACGTGAACACGTCTGCCATATTCAGAGACCAGTTGCCGGACATCCGGTAGGTATGGTAGGCATAAGTAACCAAACAAGTTGACTCGAGAACGCAGTTGCGAACAAACATATGATGTTATATAGAAGTGTTCACGTAATAAACGCCTGTGCGGTCTAAGTAGAGGATAGACGCTCGCGCACGTCGTCGCGCACCCAAGTTTAATGTGAACAAGCACTAATAAAACAACATACTTTAGGTACTTTATAGAAAGGGAATTCATTGCCACCGCATGTGATTTCTCTAATATGGATTCCTTATTCCTTCAAACAAAACTTGAAAACTCGCGAGCCAGTATGGCCATGCCAATGGAAGTGATGCTACGCCATCGTGTCCATTGCAATTGGGCACTCCATTCCTTTTGCCTTCCATCAGCGTAAAGTCTAATAAAAGAACATGGTCACACAGGGTCTTATATGTATATTTTACGTACCATGTGATTCAGAGGGTTGTTCGATAAAGAATTTAGGTAATACTTAAGGTAAGTATCAAAATATCTACGAAAATAACTTTACTAGGAATATGCCTTTTTTATTTCACAGAGAACAGCAACAGCTTTTGTTCAAAAAAACTTTTGAGTTCTTAAATCGTGTCGTCATAAACCAAAATGCACTATCTGTAAGTAAAAATAGTGGCTACGGAATGTTGGAGGATGAGCAGTTCAGCTGGACTGATAAGGTAAATTGCCGTCTTTTATTATAGGCTCTAATCTCAGAAAAAAATCATCTTTATACCCCATACAAAGGTGATCAACATCATCGTCAGCCCATTTAAGTCCCCATTGCTGGGGCACGAGCCTCCCTCAATCACATGAGGGGTAATTGCCATACTCACCACGCTTGGCAGACGGGTTGGCGAGGGTTTTGATATAAATGCAGAGTTTTCCTTCTCTGGGTGCTGATGATCATGCATGCTTTACCTTAGTCGCCTTTTACGTGTAAGAGTGAGGGTGGCCTATTCTACTCTGCCGGGGACCACACGGCGTAATGTGAAGGTGATCAACGGATTGATGCAAACGCAAAAATGCGTATCGTGAACTGGTGACCTTTACAGTCGTTGAAAGTATTCGTTCATTTCAGTTTGACGGACAAGTCAATACCATTGAAGTTGCAATCAATAATGTGACCGTAAGTGGCCTGGACACGGCCTACTCCGCACACACTGGAGGCCCCTACAGGATCCCTGACTCAAAAGTTGATGATACCATTCGATTTGGAGATGTGCAGGTATTATATTCTATATTTACCTACTTTATCAACTATATTTCGCTACTTTACAATTCGGAATAAGGAAACTAGGAGACGGATACCGCTTTGGTTGGAAATGTAAATTTCTGATTTCTGCTAAGAAGATAGCAGCAAGAAGTTACGCAGGATTATACAAATAAGCGATACAAGTCCAGTATGTTATTATCATCGTATTTACAGGTACGAGGGAGTATTTCAGTCAAAGTGAATGAATCGGAAAGCAATTACATGTTTTATGGAGCCGTCATGGACATCACGTTCAGGGTCACTATAAACGTGGACATGATGCAGCAAACATCTAGAAGGGCTGATCAGGACATGAAGACCCTTTCAGTGATTGGATGGAGGTATAAAGTCTCCAATATATAGGGGGACGACACTGTGTGCCCTTTTTGTTGTAAATAGTGTTGCACGTATTTTTTTGTTTGTATTTTCTTCTGTTTCTATTTGTTATTAATGCGTGTGTAATTTGTCTGTTAATTGTCAAATGTCTTTTTCCGGTGCCCCAATAAAAAAATATGTTTTCTTTTTTCTTCTCAATAAGGGACGAGTTAGATTGGTAAAAATGTATAAGATTTTAGAGCAAGGTTTACCATGAAATAATTCTTGTTTTAGAGACTTAGATCTTCATATTCCCAGCATCCCATTAATATCATCAAATGCATTAGTGACCGGATATCTTTTAAAAAAATTACCCAAGTTTTTGGCTGAACAACTATCTTCATCTTTAAACGATGCGGTAGCAAAAGCAAATAATGACGATCATGAACCCATTAATAACAATGACAATAAACCGAATAAAAATGATGACAATAAACAAAATGACAATGAAGACTCAGATAAGCCAGATGATCATCATGGAACTGACCCTGAACCAATAGTTAATAATAATAATCCAAATCTAATGTTCAATAAACCTATGTTTGCTGATGTACCTGTAGAAAATGTTGGCACAGCTGTAAATAAAGGAGAGGGTAACTATTTTATGTGTTGTTTTTTTATAATAAATTTAGTAGGTGTAGGATTCTTGAGAAGAAAACGTTTACAACTGTAAGTAGTTCATCTGATGGATTTATTTGACTACTGTAGTAAAATATTTAAAGGCACAAATATGTAATTAGATTAGTATTTCACTCACTTATAATTTTAAAGCACCCGTAAAAGTTTATGAAAAAGGAAAATCAGTTCAAAATCACGCATCAGACAATGAAAATAACAACAATGACAATAAACCCCATAGCAATGTTGATCCAGTGAAATCAGATGAGTATCAAGGAAATGATCCTAAACCGATAATCAATAATGAAAATCCAAATGCCATGTTCAATAAACCTATGTTTGCTGATGTACCTGTTGAAAATATGGGCACAGCTATAAATGATAGAGAGAGAAAACTAATATAATGTCTTATTTTTTTTAAGAATTAATTTAGTACGTGTAGTGTTACTGAGAAGAAAACGTGTGCAACTTTAAGTTCTTCTGATGGATTTATTAAACTATTGTAATAAATAATTTTAGGGTACAAGTGATTGATTAGTATTTCATTGCATTATTAATAAAAAATCTTATAATTCTTTCAGCACCCGTAGAAGTTTATGAAAATGAAAAATTAGTTCAAAATCACGCATCGAACAATGAAAACAATAATGATGACAATAAACCTGATAATAATGATGACCCAGACGAACATCATGAATTGACCCTGAACCGATAATCAATAATAATACTCCAAATACCATGTTCAATAGCCCTATGTTTGCTGACGTACCCGTTGAAAATGTTGGCACAGCTGTAAATGAAGGAGAGGGTAATCTAATATAGTGTCTTATTTTTTATGCAATCAATTTAGTAAGTGTAGGGTTATTGAGAAGATATGTATGCAACTGTTATTCATTTGATGGATTTATTAAATTATTGTAATAAATAATTTTAAGGTACAAGTGATTGATTAGTATTAGTAGTTGCACAGTTTGGCAGAATGACATTTTTGTGAATGTATATGCGTGCTTGATAAATAAATAAATCACAAAAAAAATCTTTATTGATAAAAAAATCTTATATTTTTATCAGCACCCGTAGAAGTTTATGAAAACGGAAAATTAGTGCCAAATCACGCATCAAACAATCAAAATAATAATGATGACCCAGATGAAGAACATGGAAATAACCCTGAACCGATAATAACTAATAATAATAATCCAAATGCCATGTTCAATAGACCTATGTTCGCTGATGTACCTGTCAAAAATGTTGGAACAGCTGTAAATGAAGGAGAAGGTAAATTAATGCAATGTGTTATTTTTATATCAATTTAGTAGATAAGTGTAGGATTCTTAAGAAGTACAGCTGAAGTTCATTTGATGTTTTTTTTTTATTATTGTAGTTAAAGTAGTTTAATATGACGTGACTGTCACATAATAATAGTTATTAAAACACGATCGAGATTTAATAGCATTCGCGAGTATTTTGATACGTAGTTATGTGCAGTCTCATGTACCATTTGAGACTCCACATAATCACTTTATCTACATTCATGTTTTAATCTTCAAAGTAAGAAATCATAGGTAAACAACTTTGACAAGCTTTATAAGTACTAAGTATAGGTACATACCTGAATAATTTCATTTTTAGACTTTCCTGGCAAAAGTCTACTTATAATTCTTGATGCTTTTATTAAAATTTCAGGTGGAACCAAATTCTAACTTGCTTTTCTCACTCTCAGACTCTTTAATAGATGAATTCTATTTTAATAAATACATTATTAAATTACATAATGGCACGAAATCGTCAGCACCACAGATAACTTGTAGCGCGCGCATGTTGTAGCTATGCTTTTCGGGGTGTCAATTTCTAACTTTTTTGGCATTATGAATGATGACAACTTGTCCTAATTAAGTCATGTAAGCTGTTGCATAAAGTGATAGCTGTTGAATAAAGTGCAAGAAAGATCACTATGCAAGACCGTAATTTGTTTAATTTTTATTAAAGCTGTCAATATTTTAAAGCCTGAATGTATTTAATTTTGATTTCTTAATTTGAAGATTATGCCATGAGTGTCGATAAATTATTTTAAAGTACGCGTAATTGATTAGTATTTCATTCCTTATTAATAAAAAAATCGTATTATTTTATCAGCACCCGTAGAAGTTTATGAAAACGGAAAATTGGTGCCAAATCACGCATCAAATAATCAAAACAATAATGATGACCTAGATGAACATCGTGGAAATGACCCTGAACCGATAATAACTAATAATAATAATCCAAATGCCATGTTCAATAGACCTATGTTCGCTGATGTACCTGTCAAAAATGTTGGAACAGCTGTAAATGAAGGAGAAGGTAAATTAATAAAATGTGTTATTTTTATATCAGTTTAGTAAGTGAAGGATTCTTGAGTACAACTGTAGTTCATTTGATGTTTTTATTATTATTGTAGTTGAAGTATGTAGTTTAATATGACGTGACTGTCACATATTAATAACCCGAGCGCGATTTAATAGCATTCGCGAGTATTTTAACACATTGACTGCCATCAAACCAGACACAAATAAACATTTATTGTTTGTCAGTCACCGGTGTCGCCCATGGCGCTTAAAACCTTAATACGTAATTATGTGCAGTCTCATGTAACACTTGAGCCTCATGTGGAGGCTTCTCTACAAATAATCACTTTATCTACATTCAAAGTAAGAAATCATAGGGAAACAATTTCGACAAGCTTTATAAGCACTAAGTATAGGTACATACCTGAATAATTACATGTTTTAGACTTTCCTGGCAAAAGTCTACTTATAACCCTTGATGCTTTTACTAAAATGTCAGGTGGAGTCAAATCCTAAAAAATAACATGCTTTTCTCACTCTCAGACTCTAAAATAGATGATTCTATTCTAATAAATAAATTATTAAATTACCTAATAAAATGGCACGAAATCGTCACCGACGGAGATAATTTGTAGCGCGCGCATGTTGTAGCTGTGCTTTTTGGGGTGTCAATTTTTTTTTATGATATAGGTGGCAGACGAGCAGACGGATCACCTGATGGTAAGCGATTACCACCGTCCATGGACACCTGCAACATCAGTTCTACCTTTCAATTCTACCTTTTTTGGCAGTATGAATGATAATAACTTGTCTGTCACGCAAGCTGTTGCATAAAGTGATAGCTGTTGAATAAAGTACAAAAATGATCACTATGCAACACCGTATTTCTTTAAAAGCTATCAATATTTTAAAGCCTGTTAAAATATGTTTAATTTTAAGATAAGATAAGATAAGAAACAATTTATTGACCACTACACATTACACATAGAACAAAACAGAGAAAACAAGGTACAGAGACAAAGAGTTGCGGCCAACAAGGCTCAGCCTCAGCATATGCTGCAACTGCCAGACACATTTTGATTTCTTAATTTGAAGATTATGCCATAAGTGTCGATAAATTATTTAAAAGTACGCGAAATTGATGAGTATTTTATTCCTTATTGATTCCAATTCTTATCAGTAACATTTATAATTTTTATAGCACCTGTGGAAGTTTATAAAAACGGAAAATTAGTCCAAAATCAGGCGCCTGAAGAATGAAAATAGTGGCGAGAGTAATGAAGGTGGTGGCAAAAATAATAATGTCGGTGATAATGGTAATAACGAGCAAGCAGGTAACAAAGATAACGATCGTGTTCATAATAACCTCATGTTTGAGAAACCAATGTTCGCAGATAGTAATGATGATGAAGAACAAGATTATAGCAAAGAAATTGAAAATAATAACGACGGTGACAATGACGATAGTGATAGCAATGACAATGGGCGAGATACTCAGAACAATGACAGTAGTAAAAAACATTTAGCAAATCATGAACCTTCGGATAAAATGTTTAATAGACCTATGTTCGCAAATATCCCCGCTGAAAATGTTGGCGTGGCTGTAAATAAAAATGAAGGTAAAATATTTTTTTATAGCGAACAAGTCCCATTAGACAACAAAATCTGATTGAAATAAAAATAATTAATACGTAAGTTTCAGCAGATGGATTTACTTTAAACTGAAATCTTTGAAAAATATAACAGATTTCACATAATTTCTAATCTAAACTCAGCTTATTTCTTATTAATACAGATTATTCTTATAACTTTTTAATATTTTTTAGCACCTGTGGAAGTTTATGAAAACGGAAAGTTAGTGCAAGGTCAAATAAACAATAAAAAACCT
Organism: Marasmia exigua; assembly: GCA_019059595.1. NCBI lineage: Eukaryota > Metazoa > Arthropoda > Insecta > Lepidoptera > Crambidae > Marasmia > Marasmia exigua. The sequence goes on from CM032472.1 coordinate 19,778,038, forward strand.
GAAGATGGTGAAGACCTTTTAAATTATGAGAATGGCGGAGACCATCTAAATAATAATGACGGTGAAAATGATGACAAAAATGCCCAACATCGTCAAGAAAGTGTTAATAATCAGAATTATGTCAGTGGTCAGCATCGACTGAAAAACAATGGAATGTCAAATCTTATGTTCAACAAACCTATGTTTGCTAATTATAATAATAATGGTGCAAAAGAACGGGTAATAGATGAATATAATAATAATAATGGTAAGGAAATGAACACGGCGATAATAATAATAAACCGAATGTTGTTAGCGGACATGTTGGTGAAAATGGTGATAGTGACAAAGGACGTTTAGCCCATACTGATGAGCTCATGTTTGGTAAGCCCATGTTTGCGGATGAAGAAGCTGAAGGAAGTGCCAAAAAATTAAAAGATGAAGATTTAGAAAACGATGAAGACGATGACAAACATAGATTAAATTATGGCAATGATGATATTGACCAAAAAGTAGATAGCGAGCGTTTGAAAAATAAAAATAACAATGAATCACAAGATAGTACTGAAAAAATAAAAAATGAGAATATTGAAGATGATGATAAAGAAAATGATAACGATAATATTGGCCCAAATGATGATAACAGGCAAGATAAAAATAGTAGTAACAGTAAGTCACGCTTGTCAAAAATTGACAAATCTAATCTAATGTTTAGCGAATCTATGTTTGCTAATAATAAACAAGTTCGATCAAACAATTTAAGAACTAAAAATGGTAACAATTATCCTTCTGGCAAGATGAAAAATGGCAATAAGTTTAATACCGATGCTAGCAAACCTCAGAATAAACAACTTATTCAAATTTTATCTACTAAAGGTAATAAAAAAGGTGTAAAGAAATTGAATGCTAGTAACGATGCTGCTAAAATTAAAAGCACTAATAGAAACAAAGAACGAGGCACGCAAGGCATTGCTAATAATCAACCAAGTGTCAGAAATAAGAGGCGGCGCCAAGAGCATATTGGCAATTTGAGAAGAAACAGACCTACTCGGCACTCAAAGTCCCACTTATCTGACAATGAGATACATTCAGAGTAACTATATTAAAATATTGATTTTGTAAATGAATTGTTTCATACGCATTTAAATCCTTATCCTTGTATGGATTTGGTGCAGAAGCTAGCACCTATGTGTATTGAAGTTTAGCCAGTCTTGCATCAAATCTTTCAATTAATACATACACAAATCAGATTTTTTTTGTATTCTGGATAACTTAATTCTTTTCATACAAAATACCTGATTTCGTAGAGGATTTCGAAGACTTTTTTGATGTATGTAAGAAAATGAATTGACTTTAATTATTCACTTCGAGTCTATACATAACACTTATTATAAATCGCGAACTAAGGATAGTCCCAGAACAAAATTAGTGCCAGTCCAGCCCGCGTAATTGCGTATTGGAACGGGATGACATAACATAACATAACATAACTTAATAATAATTCTCACATCTCATACGTTGACCTGATTCCGTACTAAGTAGCTTAAGCACTTGTGTTACAGATGACAAAAAGGTCTTTAGTACCGTAATAACTTTAAATCGCGATTTATAATTAGTTGGTTAGATCAAACATCATATAAGAACCAACGTAACTAAGTTAAAAACGTACTAAGTTAAAAAGCGGTCTACTTTTCATACAAAAGACTTATGAATGTCAAATAGGTAATCTGCCGCTATTCGGAATGTCGATTTTATTTGAGAATAGAAAACATACTAGAAAAAACTCAGTAGTTAGTACTCTTTTCAGATAGAGAAGTTTTATTTTAAAGTTAATAGGCAAGTACCTAAAATAATAATTCAAGAGTGGCTTTTAAAAGCTCGTAAATCACACTATTTATATTTAAACTAAGTTTATTTGAGATTTGAAAAAGTTCAACTTATGATTTTATACCTACTATTCCTACACTGAAAGCATTTATAAAAAAAAAAACAATATAAGAAGCATTAGATAATAATAAAAAAATATTCTGAAAGTAGGTAGACATACATTGTTCTCGTATTGTATCTGTACCCAGGTCGGTAATACAAGTAATCATCTCTTTTTGCAGCAACTCATTAATTTACATAATAAAATAATAGTTTCGATTCTCCCACTTTCAAGAACATTTTGGTTTAACGCGACAAGTAGCCCTTATCACCAATCGATTTAAATTGTTAGCTACTAAACCGGATGTATTTTAAACAATTTCGGATCGGGAGTCTCTAAGCAAACATTTCTACTAATTATTTAGTGATTGTGCACTACTTTTTGATCTGTTTTTGTACTCGAAATTTGGATTAACGCCATAAGTGGCCGTTTTTGGCGGTAATTCAAATTTCGAATACAAAAACAGACCCAAAAATTAAGTATAAATTAAACAAATAGTATAAGTTTTTCTGAGAGGCTGCAGCTTCAAAATTGTTAAAAAGATATCCGGTTTAGTTGCTAACAATTTAAATCAATAGACGTCGCTATTAAACCGGCCTACCCGTCACTTTAAAACAATAGCCTGTATCTGAATCTTTTGAGCCTAGTTAAATATAACTGCGGGTGCGACATTATAGTCGCCTAAGCAAACGTTGACATTGCCCGGTGGGCGTGCCTATATTCGATACAGGTTGGGTTTGCTCAGGATCGGCGATACACTTACAAGTATAATATGAGTACATGAAATCATAACAGTGACCAAGCAACTTTGGGTTGTTAAATTATTTAAGACTGAAGTTAAATAAATATTTTTCTTTCAACATCACATACATTGATCTGACTTTGAGATAGGTAGCTCTAACACCTGCGTATATAAATATTTGTGATGCCGCTGTTGATTCTGATATGCGTAATATCAGAATCAACAGCGGAATTACAAATATATACATTTAATACTTTTCTTTTGTAAATACATACTTACAATACATAGAAAACACCCAGACCAATACAAACAGACATGTTCGTTCATGCAGACAAATGTTTATACTGTGCGGGAGGATCGAACCTGTAACCTTTGGACCAAAGGCTATTGGCTGAAATGATGACAGTAAAAGGACACAGGGTTCATTCATAGAACAGGGCTACCACAAACTTTCAAAACTGAGTGATGAATTACTCACTCATGTATTATATCTGTAGCAGTGTTCTGCATTCAAGTCATATTTTATATTAGGTATTAGTGGGTTTATTAGTATGAGTGGGTTTTTTGTAATTGCCGTGTGGTTCCCGGCAGAGTAGAATAGGCCCCTCACTCTTACAGACCTCTGTAAGAGTGAGGGGCCATACTCAGCCGTAAAAGGCGACTAAGGTAAAGCTGCTGGCATGATCATCCACACCCAGAGAAGGAAAACTCTGCATTTATATCAAAACCCTCGCCAACCCGTCTGCCAAGCGTGGTGAGTATGGCAATTACCCCTCATGTGATTGAGGGAGGCCCGTGCCCCAGCAGTGGGGACTTAAATGGGCTGACGATGACGACGACGATTGTAATTATTATCTGCGTTAGCTGTGCCTACCTTCTATCTAACTAAGAACTCGTGCCCTTTAACGGTTAAATCAAATGAGTGAATGTGGGACGTAAAGTTTCGCCCACTATTTGTCATACCTTCCAAATTGTGCCACTGCTCACGAAATTAAACAAAACCCTAACGAACTAGTGGGCTTTGGTCCGCAGGCATTCGACAAAAACTATGTAATACTTTGGGGTGTTTTGACGTAGGACGGTATGTGTTTGTGAAACTATCCCGAGAACAATGACAGAATTCGTCGTAGAAATAGATGTAATGAACCCAAAAAAAAAGTTTACTTTGTGAGCATCCAGAATGGATGTCAGTTAAATGTGAATGAAGGTAACGCTAAGGTGCGTCGCTCACACGATAGTCGAGGTGGGGCGGAGTCGAAGCAGAGGCGCATTAGCGGTGCACCTTATACCGTACCGGTTTCTTCATAAATAAAGCGTGCGCTCGCACACCTACTAGAGTCATGGGACGAGTGAAGTGAAGGCCGGGTGGCGTCGAGGCGTTCAAGTGTGCCTCTGCCGCCATTTTGTCATTTGGTTTCATGCCTATGAATGAAATAAAATAAGAAGAAAGCATGGGCCAATTGGGACCAATCCTAAACCGCGCCTCGACTCTTCGGCTGTCATCTAGGCGACGCGTCTAAGTTCATTATAAAAAGACAAAGATAAACAGTAAGAAAATAAATTTATTTATTAAAGTAGGTGTAACATTTACACTAGATCCTTTTAAATCAAGGCAATTTATTAAATAAAATGCAAGAACAATAAATTACGAGAGTGGGGAAAGGCCTCTAAATAGTCTTTTACTAATGGAAAATCTCTTAGATTGCTTTATGTGGGATTGAGGTCCAACTTTAACGTCATTGGTTGTTTCATTTGTCATAATCGTCATTTTAATATGAGACGTAAAATAAAAGCAATCCACTTATAGTTGGACCTGACGCCTACATAACGTTTTTTTTAATCTCGATCTCCGTTGTAAAAACTTTAAGTATAAAAAAAAGGTTAAATAAACCTAAATTGTGGTCAATAGGTAACAAAAATATGAGCAAAGCTTTATCTAAGAATGCCACAAGCATTTTACTTTAAATTATTTTATGCCAGAGTTACCATATCGCGTGTACAGTCACCTGCAATGAAATGTAAACACCTCCACTCTTAAGGCAAAACAATAAGGTTCAAATTTGAATGAGGTTGTTTAGACAAGTGCACATGACTGTACATGCATCCTATTATAAAATTAATAACCAAAAATATGCAGTCAGGTATAAATTCACATCAGCCTGGCTTGTACATGACGTTGTCTACATCATCCTCCGCTGAATAGTCCTGGAACCAAGGGGTCGAGGAGGCACCCCAGTATCGCAGTGGTGGTTTCCCAGGGAGTCCTGATCGGTCGTAGCTAAGCGATCTAAAAATAATGCTAAATAACCATAGATTTTTTTAATTTCACTGTGCTATGTTTCGCTGCGTGAGTGAGGGTACCGGAGGCCCAATCAGGGGGGGGGGGGGGGGGGGGGGGGAGTTTAAAGGTTGGCAGCGCAATTGTGACTCCACTGGTGTTGAGGGTGTCCATGGGTGTCCAGGTGATCCGTCAGCTCATCTGCCACCTATAACATAACAAAAATGTACATACGTTTTCATCGGATTCTCCACATCCATATTTATCGTGGACCTCACTTCATCCAAATTTCGCAATACCGGTGTTTCCATTGCCATTTTCGCCAGTTCCTCTTTCCCGTAATCCATGTTCATAATCCCCGAAGGCTGCAGCTTTCATCGTGGAGTGGAGGAAGTCTCTCATCATGATTTGCGAGGTGCCGCTCTTCCAAACATCGGTGGAGACGAGGATGTTTGGCGACATCGTGATAGGTTTGACGTCCCGGAAGCGGGCTGCCGTCATCTTGTAGTAAACGTGTGGGCTCGGCGTTATCTGTGAAGTGAAAAAAAAAATAGAAACGTTTTTTCAGGGGAAAGAGACGAACTTGATAAGTGTTATACATGTATATTCAGAATCATTATCTTAAGGCGACGGGTGGCCCTAAGTAGCGAAGCCAATCGATTTAAATTGATAGCAACTCAACCGGATATCTTTTTAACAATTTCGAAGTTCAAGCCTCTCGGAAAAAATTATACTATTTATTTAATACTTATAATTAACTTTTTGATCTGTTTTTGCACTCGAAATTTGGATTAATGCCATAAATGGCCGTTTTTGGCGGTAATTCATATTTCGAGTAGGAAGCAGACCAAAAAGTTAATTATAAGTATTGAATAAATAGTATAAGTTCTTTTCGAGGTGCTCGAACTTCGAAGTTGTTAAAAAAATATACGGTTTAGATGCTAACAATTTAAATTAAATGGCGTCGCTAGTGTGCCCTACCCGTCACCTTAACAGTTATGGTTATCCACAATTTGGAAATCTATACGAAATACGAGGGCGATACTGAAAGTTTTTAGAACTGGCCACTTATAAGACTGATGATTAAAAAAATAAGTTTAAATTTTAAAAATGAACTCTTTGCCAATATTATTGTCTATGCATTTAATTCGATTCCCTTTTTTGTTCCGATTTGGCGGCAAATTTAAAATAATCTTTAACAAGTGAGCATGAATTTAACGCGAGAAAATTTCCGTGCAATGATTTTCTATGACTTTCGATGTCAAATAAGTTCAACAAGTAAAGTTATGATAGACTTCGATTGGCCTTTCACGATGAAGCAACATCTCGTGCCACTGTTTACAACTTGTTTAATGAGTTTAAACGTGGTCTCACTAATCTCACCGATGATTTGCGTGAGGGACGGCCATGTACGGCGAATACCGAAGATAAGCATCAGTGTTGTGCGACGTATCATAGAGGCCGACAAAAGAGTGACCTATCAGCAGATTCGGACAAGTTTAGGCATTGGTATGAGTCAAGTACACAAAATCATTCATGAACATTTAGGGGCCAGGAAGTTTTGTGCCCGGTGGATACCTCATAATTTGACAGAGGCCCAAAAACTACGTCGTGTTGATTGGTGCCGCGAAATGGTTCAAAGATTTAACGGAGGTGACTCAAATGCTGTGTTTGACATACTAACAGGTGACGAAAGCTGGATTTATTGTTATGATCCTGAAACTAAAAGACAATCTGCTGAATGGGTGTTTCCATTCGAGGAGTTGCCAACTAAAGTGAAGAGAGGTCGCAGCGTGGGAAAAAAGATGGTCGCCTCTTTCTTCGGAAGGACAGGTCATATCGCAACAGTTTGTTTAGAGGACCGAAAAACAGTTACCGCACAGTGGTACACTAACAACTGTTTGCCACTTGTCTTGGAAAAAGTTCGGGAAAAACGACCTCGCAGTAGGATCCTCCTTCACCACGACAACGCCTCGCCGCACACCGCCAAGCAAACACTCGAGTATTTGGCGACGTCAGACGTAGAATTACTGGGTCACCCGCCATATGCCCCAGAGCTCGAACCCTGCGATTTTTATTTATTTCCAAAAATAAAAGAAAAACTAAAAGGAACACGTTTCACGGACGCCGAAGAAGCAGTGGCTGCGTATCAAAAGGCCGTCGAAGAGACCCCTCAAAAGAGTGTGCCAAGTGCTTTTCTCAGTGGTTTCATCGAATGCAGCGATGTATTGATGTGAAGGGACACTATATGCTAGGTATTCTTACGAAGAATAAAAATGCAAACAATGACAAAATTCGTCGTAGAAATAGATGTAATGAAAAATGAAGACAATATGACGAGTTACTATGAACATTTTATTTTTCTCGACCGGAGTTATACCACGGCCTCACAGAAAAGCGGCGTGAAGCAGCACTGTGCTGCGTTTCACTGCGTGAGTGAGGGTCCGGAGGCCCAATCCGGGGGAAGGGGGGTTTAAAGGTTGGCAGCGCACTTGTGACTCCACTGGTGTCAATGGGCGGCGGCAACCGCTTACTATCAGGTGATCCGTTTGCTCATTTGCCACCAATCACAAAAAATTGCGTTAAAACGGTTTTGCAGAGAAGATTTAAGGAAATAATTTGCAGGACACTTAATGATAGAACCTGTTCTCGAAATCGTAAGTAAATGCTGAATTATACAAACAAACAAAGCCGAAATTGAGTTTCAAAAATGTAATTTCACAAGCTTTAAGAATAAACTTTTTCAAATAGGTAGATTATATAAAATACTGTCTTTGTTCTACTATTCGCAGGATGCGAGATAATGTTGTTAACTTTATTTCTACTTTTACACTGCCAGCTCGATCCGCTGCTTTCCGTGATCTTCGCATGTTAAAAGTGTATGAAGTAGGTATTAAAAATGTTATTTTATACTTTTTAGTTCGTAGTTTTTGAAGGCGGTATTATTTCGTAGAAAATATATTTTCATGCTGCCTAATTGTGAATACGGCATTGAAAGAGTTATATTTTAACTCCTGACCGTTGAGGAGTTGACCTTCCATCATTAGTTGATCCACAAAAATCATACAAGCAGGCATAAATAATGGTGCATCTTTGATAAAAATAAAAAAAACATTTTATGTGTCTATAAATTTTGAGGGTTACCCTCGATTTCTCTGGGATCCCTTCATCAGATCTTGACATGATGAAAATGAAACCAACTTGGAAGTTTGTTCTATCAAATAAAAAAAGAATTGTGCAAATCGGTCAACAATTGGCGGAGAAATCGGTGAAAATACATAAAAAAAAACAAACATACAGTCAAACATAGAACCTCCTCCTTTTTTGAAGTCGGTAAAAACTGTTACCTACTTTAATTCTATGAGTGAAGACGTTATTAGCTTTAAGACATTCATTGTTGTTGCTATCATATTAAGACAGCTGTTGGTCTTCCAAATAAAATAAATAAACAAGACATCAAAACAAGTAGGATTCTCATTGAAACAGAATACCTAGTATTCCGAAACGTTGCGCAATTTACATAAGCTCCGATGCACTTTCAAAGTGCTTCAGTGTGAATACTGCTGTCACGCCTGGACGCTTGTCAGTAAGTTTATGCAGTCTGATGGTGCATCTGTGAACTGTGAACATTAACATCTCTTTAACCATGTGATCTACATTATCAGACATTATGAACAACGTTTGTTCTATGAATTTTGGAAATTGGCATAAAAAAAATCCTGCATGACTCGTGGTACCCCTGCATTGTTCCCCTGGGGGGACCACGAGTATTTCGCAATGGCTCGTGGTTACAACTGCGCAGAATTTGGAGGACGACGAGACTTAACAGATCGGTCCACTTTGAGTATAACTCAAAGTCGGTCCACCTTGTTGGTGAATGACCGCGCGATCTTCTGCCTCCGGTGTTCCCAACCACAATCAGTTTTTCTAGATTTCCTCCTCGCATTGTGTGACCGAAATATGCAAGTATGCGTTTTTGGCATATCGTTGACAGTCTAGCCCTAATGTGGAGCTGGGTCAGGATTGATACATTCGTGCGTTTCTCAGTCCAAGATATTCTTAGTATGCGTTTCCAACACCACATTTCAAATGCATAAATTCTTTGTCTTTCCTGGGTTATGATTGTTCACGTTTCTACTCCATACAGGAAAGAAGAAAAAACTCTGTTCTTTGTTTTGATACCAATGCCTCTTCGAACAGGACACGTGGTTAAAGGTATGTATATGTTCATTAGATACTTTTATCTAAACCTAACCTAACCTTGTATCTAAAGGACTATGTCGATCTTATCGCGGGAGATGAATATTTTATTACCTCTTTGAACAACCTAATGGACAACATTCATATTTTTAACATGTCCATATTGTTTTTTTATATGAAAGTAGACTAAAATAAAACGAGACCCATATTTTTTCTTTTTTCCCAATTTGTCATTTCATGCATAAAATAATTTTAAAAATTCTTTATATTCCTAATAGACGTACGCCCAAATGACTTCATCGGACGGCGGAATACAGCGATTATCCTTTGACTTATCATTGTTTTTATAATAAAAAAAAGTTACTACTACTGTCAAAGGTAAATAATACTAGTGTCAACATTGTCAACGCATCATACATTCAACGTTGACAAGGTTGTCTTTTTTTTGACAGTTGAATGTCCATTGTTGGGGGGGTTGGCATTCGTAAATTTAAAACTATAATGTGCTAAGCAAAGAAATATTTTACATTCTGCCGTCCGATGACGTCATCTTACGTTTTTTAGTTTTTATTTTTTTTCTCAGTAAATAAGCAATATAAAAAATTAATAAATATATATTCGCGCAGCGGAAAAGTAAATAAAGAAATGGTATTTTTTGTTTCAGAGCTTAGCAATTTTGAAATGTTGTCCATTCTTTAGATAACAAATAGTGAGTAAGTACATTTAATTATGTAAGTACTTAAAAAATTACGCCGCGATAATTCCCGTGATTTCAACCATACCTCTTTGAACAGTTCACCAGAGAAACACCTACCTTTATCTTATCATTTATATATTTAGATTTCTTTGTCCAAATTTCTTTATACGGTCCTCACTTTGATGTCAAAAACATTTGGTCCAATATCAATTAGGCCCTTTCGTAAAAATACATCTGAGAAAATTTTACGATTGTCTACGAATGCCCAAAGATGATTATATTTATCATGTAGATTTCAATTTGTCAGAGTTTCATAAAGGCCTCTGTAGTTGGATAACCACCACTAAAGAGGCAGGACCGACGGCTTTATTTACCTTCCCAAGCACGGAATCATCTTTCTTACAGACAGGTGAATTGAGTTAAAAATTACGTTTTTATAACGTGAAAGGTAACAGACGAGCAGACGGATCACCTGATGGTAAGAGATTGCGAAGTCGCCCTTGGAGTCGCAAGTGCGCTGTCAACCTTTGACCTCCCTTTCACCCCGGATCTGATCTCCGGTGCCCTCACTCAGCCTGCTTTACGCTGGTTTTCAGTGAGACTCTGGTGGAGCCGGGCCACTTATGACGAAGCGAGACTCTCCACGGTAAGTCTCTTGTCCTAACTAAACTGTGGCTATTTTACAAGCGTAAAGTTTATGAGTCGGATCAAGAGTGATGGAACTAAAGTTGAATTAGGCAGGACACTTGGCTAGGCGCGGTGATGGCAGGTGGAGTAAAATCCTGACTGAATGGCATCCTAGAACTGGCAGACGAAATCCGGGTCGTCCAGTGTCACGATGGGTCGATGACGTCATTAAAATCGTGGGGACTACATGGATCCGAGCGGCTCTAGACCGCGGGTACATTGGCGTAAGGAAAGGAGGCCTATACTCAGCAGTGGGTACTACCGGGCTGATGATGAATGATGAAAGTTTATGATATTGACTGCTAGCGCCCGTAGCTTAGCTCGCGTGGAATTCGGTTTGCCACATAGTAGCCTATCTCCATGCCGTCAACTATTTTTAATTAAAAAAACATATCAATTTGACGCTCCATTTTGCCGTGGAAGACGGACAAACAAACAGAGACATACACACTATCCCATATATTGACAAGATTGTGTCGTCTTTACATTGAGGTATCAATTAATAATCCCAATCTTTATATTTTCAACTCCAGATCTTCATCATTTCAGCCAATAGACGTCCACTGCTGGACATAGGCCTCCCCCAATGTTCTCCACACAGATCGGTCCTGTGCCGCCCGCATCCAATTGATTCCCGCGATCTTCACCAGATCGTCGGTCTACCTTGTGGGGGGCCTGCCACGGCTGCGACTTCCTGTACGTGGCCTCCACTCGAGGACCTTTCCGCCCCAACGGCCGTCTGTTCTCCTCGCTATGTGCCCTGCCCATTGCCACTTAAGACTTGCAATCCTTTGGGCTATGTCTGTGACCTTAGTTCTCCTGCGGATATCATCATTTCTGATACGATCACGCAGATAGACCCCGAGCATTGCATCTTACGTCCTTAAAAATGGTGTCAAATTGCTATCAAGGATATAATCCTTAATATTTAATAAGATTTACTTAATCACTACCACTATATATAAGATTTGTTTGTTTTAAATTTACATAATAAAATGATGTGTAAACAATAGTAGGATATCAATCTAGCTCTAAACTTATTACACATTCATAATTTACTAATAATAATAAATAAATAAATCCATAACATTACTTGGTATGGATTTAAATACTTACACTTTTTTCTATTACCCTTTCCGTCAAAGGTTCCGGAGTGACCTGGACCTGGATCGCTTGTTCCCTGAACTTATGCTCAGTAGGCCCTGGGTGCGCGCCGGGAAACACGGGGTTGTACTTGCTCAGCTGATCGGCGTACCGGCGCGTGTCCTGGGCCCTCAACCAAGTGTCCGCCAGGGGATTCGTGTCGGGGTTTGGCGGGACCTTGTTGTCGTAATCGGCTTGCTCGTTGTTTTCTGGGCTTGGGAATTGCGCTGAAATTAGCAGTAAGATGTAAGATGGTATTTTTTTAAGGCGACGGGTCGCCCTAACTCGCGACACCATTCGTTTTTAATTGTTAGCTACTAAACCGGTTCTATTTTAAACAATTTCGGGGTTACAACCTCTCGGCTAACACTTATACTATTTATCAAATAACCATGCACAAATGTTGGGTCCAACGCGTACGCGAAAAATTGATTACCGCCAAAAGCGGCCACTTTTAGCGTGAATTAATTTTTCGCGTAAAAATGCTGGGTCCGCATTTGTGCATGATTATTTAATAAATAGTATAAGTGTTTGCCAAGAGGTTGTAACCCCGAAATTGTTTAAAATAGATCCGGTTTAGTAGCTATAAATTAAAATCGATTGGTGTCGCTAGTGTGCCTTACCCGTCACCTTAAGTGATTGGTTGACGAGCAGCCATGTACTTTACAGAGAATATAAAGATTCGTTTCGCTTGCACGGCAAGGATCAGTTATACCAACATACCGTTTTAAAAAGATCTGCCAACCTTCTTTAAATTTTCTTTACATCAAAAGGATTCAATGTATCTATAAGCAAATCTGAACTTTCTGATCTAACAGTTAAGCATAATTTTCTGTGCAACAGGTATTTTACTCTGACAAATTTACGAAAGGTAATAAGTGCTCATAGTATATCAAACGAATCAATTTGAAAACTGACGAACCTATTCGTTCTTTGACTGTAGTACAAGCATGTTATGTACATGCTTTATTATCTGTGACGTAAGTAGGTAGTAAGAAGTTGGTATACTGAGATATGTAGACCTGAGTTGGTTACTTTGAAATCAAGTATGCGTAGAAATATAACTTTATATGAAGAAAACTGGCTAAGTTAGATTTATATGTGTTCACTGTGGCATAACTCATAATAAAGTTGCCGAAGTCGAGCAGATGTGGTCAATTACCGCTGAACATAGCACACGAAGAACTTTTATTAAATTCTTTCACAAATTATACCAATCTTTTCGCATAGTGGTTTATGCGTCGGTTAAGTCAATTCTTTCAATTCAATTCAATTCTTTTTATTGGCAAAAATTATAAACAATTTAAGTAAATTCAGTGACTTTTGCACTAGGCTCGCAGGCCTGTGTCGCATAAGTCGTTGAGTGAGCTATTTAAGCCTAGTTACAATTTGCGTAATGCTCCAGTTCTTTAACTGCCGCAGGTTCGATTCCCAAACCAACGCTAATGTTTGTCGATGAAACAGATATTTGTGTCGGGTCTAGGTGTTTGTGTTACCGTCGTTGTTTCTGGTTTCCATAGTACAAGCGAAAACCCTAGTTTGGGATCAGGACAATGTATGTGATGTTGTCTCAATTTATTATAAACTAACTTTTTTATTTATAAATTTTTTAATAAAATAATTCATGAAAAATCCGCTAGATGTCGTACTGTTGGACTGAGGTTCAAAATCAACCGAATTGGTTGTTTAGTTTGTCAAATTGACATTTTGACAGATCACGTTTAAAAATAACCAATCACATTGTATATGGACCTCACTCCTATAGTACTCCATCTAGCGGATTTTTCAAACGCGAAAACCCTCATTGAATTGAATTATTATTTTATTGTTAGGTAGGTCACAAGTTTATTGTTTCTTAAATTACTCGTAAAAACGAAGTTATTCGTCGGAGAACTAATGTCATAGACATTGCACGCTGAAGTGGAGGTGAGCCGGTCATGTCTCTAGACGTACTGATGAAAAATGGAGTCGATAAATACTGGAGTGGAGTGGTCGCCACGTGCGCAAACGCAGTGTTGGACGCCCTGCGGCGCGTGTACCTCCGCTCTTCTTTATCATGACAAATTAAATTACAGAGTGGTTGAGAGGTGAGGTTTACAGTCACATTAACTTAATCTTCTTACGAGTGTCTATGTATACTGGACTATCTACCTGACTAACCGATTATGAGATAATTCTAAATCTATGTGGCAAATCATAAATAATTATTCAAACAAAAACTAGAAACATCTTACTCAAAACAGCAGACTAACAAACGCTAGGAGACCCTAAAGTTGTGCCGACTCAATTAACGACTTTTTTGTCCTAATTGAAAACTTACAGATTCGTTTTGAGTTCATACTCAAAAAGAACGGAAGCCGGTAACGGCTATACTAAACTTAAAGACTCGCGGCAGACGGTAGAGTATTTTATTCATAATAATAAATTATATATACAGTACAGTCAGCATCAAAAGTAGCTTAACATTTTAGTACTATGTCCAAGTAACATTTTGTACGAACCCCCTGGAAACTGCCTATAATAGGCAGTACAGTTACTTTGACATGGTACTAAAGTGTTAAGCTGCTTTTGATGCTGACCGTACTTACTGTTCAGTTGTTCAAAACTTGTTGTGCTTTGACAGTGGGAGATCCACGCTTCGTCATTTAGGTCGGCTCGCCCGGAGTGATACCACGGCCTCACAGAAAACCGGCGTGAAGCAACACTGTGCTGTGTTTCGCTGCGTGAGTGAGGGTCCCGGAGGCCCAATCCGGGGGAAATGGAAGTGCAAAGGTTGGCAGCGCACTTCTGACTCCATTGGTTTGCGGGTGTCCATGGGCGGCGGCAATCGCTTACCATCAAGAGATCCGTCTGCTCGTCTGCCACCTATCACATAAAAAAAATGGTCAGTAGGTTACTGTTATACTCGAGTCAAACAATTAATCAGTCGAGTCAAGTAGTCGGTGTCATATTTTATTCATACATTAATGAAATCACGGCAGACGGTAAAGTATCGTTGGCCACGAGTCTTTGCGTTGAGTATAAGTATACATATTTTAATTTTCTTCGACCGACTATTACCGGCGAGCGTCTTATTGTTACTCCCTACCAAGTAGTAATCTTTTTTTTTATTTATAAGAATAGCCAGACATTTGGCCACAATCTCACCTGATGGTAAGCGATGATGTGGCCGTGTGATAACGATTCAAAAAGGTTTTCTTCCAGTAAGCTTCATTGAGTTTAGCGTAGCTCGGATACTCGTGCTCAAAAGAAATTTAAATCATGCAGCTAATACTTTTTAAACTAAAAGATACAAAAAGATCTTATCTAATAAAGAGCTTCTTTTCACTTGTTCGACAGGGTTTCCCTTCTGTTTTTTTTGAGCAGACGATTACAGCGCCACCCATCGGTATAATGTTGTAGACCATACTTTATGGGGGAAAAGTATCCTATGTCCGTTCCCTGGTAGACTAATTCTCCACTAGTTTTCAGCCAAATCGGTCCAGCCGTTCTTGGGTTATGTGTAGTGTAACTACATGACTCTCTTTCATACATCAATAATAATAATAATATCTTCCAACCGATTACGGCTACGCCAGCCACGATCAGCCACGTACGCAGGACATATTATAGTGCTCAAGTGTGTGCGCAAACACAAATTTACTCTCTATTCCCTTACACCCGTATTCCGATAGGACACCAGCGTGACACGACCGGAGAGGGGTTGAGCGCAGGACCAATGGCTTAACGTGCTTTCCGAGGCACGGGGGTACAAGACCTCCAACTTCGAGACTGGCTGACACTAAGAATTTCTTACTGAAAACTTTGAAATTTTTGGCCCGGGGATCGAATCTTCGAATCGATCTATCTCTTACGCAGCTGTTGCTTTAAAGTGCGACCCACTAACCACTGCGCCACCGAGGCGGTCATTGTATACAATTCCTAAAGAACAATCGGAAATCACTGGTTCTATAAAATGAGCGGAACACGATAGTCATTTGATTTTCTTTAACTGACTCCGAGGAAAACTAATTGGAAACCCCTGGACAAGGTACCTACAGGAAAAATAAACGTCATTAACTGAAGCAAAGTTGCAAGGCACAAGTCTATTATAGTTCTTTTATTAGCTACGTATGCGGGCTACTTTTATTGAGCAATTAATACCTACACTCACTTGTATGAAGACGTAATTTCGACTGCACGCGATGGTACCTATTGTTCTAGACTAGTAATACTTTTTTAAGCATACATAAGAAATGTAAATCCTGGTCTACCGGTTATAAAATAAAATAAATAAAAAAAAAACTAAAAGATACAAAAAGATCTTAGAACTGTATGATGTTTATAACGTTAGGCTGCAGTTCTGCTTGTTAGGTTCCGTAGCCAAATGCCAAAAAACTGAACCCTTATATATTCGTCATGTCTGTCCGTCTGTCCGTCCGTCCGTATGTCACAGCCACTTTTTTCCGAAACTATTGGAACTATACTATTGAAACTTGGTAAATAGATGTATTTTGTTAACCGTATTACGATTTTTACACGAAAATAGAAAAAAAAATCTTTTTCATCAATACGTGTGGGGTATCAGTGAATATGAATTTAAAAATTATGTTGAGGTTTCTAATTTTTTTTTCTTCTAAACTTAACACTTTGCGCAAGAGACGCGGTCCCTAAGTGGTAACGGTTTATTCCCGCTGTCCACCCTCTGCTTATCCACCCCGGGTGGACAGTCAAACATTTTTTTTAAAAAATCCCGCTGACCACCCCTCTTTCAACCAAGAAGGGGTGGACAGCGGGAATTTTTTTAACAATTGTTTCACTGTCCACCTGGGGTAGACAAGCAGAGGGTGGACAGCGGGAATAAGGGAGTGGTATTATGTGTCACCCCACCCTCTAACTTCTATCATAAAAGAAATATAAAACTAAAAAATATATACTTACATTACCATGAAAACTAACAACGAAAATTGGTTTGAACTAGATCTAGTAAGTAGTTTTTTTAATACGTTATAAACCGTATACAGCAATTTACCTTCCATATATTAAGATATTATATGGAATAGCTGCTACAGAACCCTTCATGGGCGAGTCCGACTCGCACTTGGCAGGGTCTTTTTTTATGTGATAGGTGACAGACAAGCAGACGGTTCACGTCAACACGTACCTATTTGTGACTACCGTCGCCCATCGGTACAAGCCTTCGCCGACTTTGAACTAATCTCGGCAGCTCGGGTTGCGGATTTTGCACAAATTCTATATAATAATTCCGCTTTCGTTTCTACTACTCTGACTTAGTGCGGTTTGTCGTTTAAAACTGGGATTTGACAGGCTTCTCCTTTCAGCTATCACCGTGGTAATACTAGCGATGTGACATCACATAACACCTACTTAGTACCTATTACTCGAAGTATTCGTATTCAACTCGAGTTAGGTATTTTCTAGATAGGCTTTCAGTCGGTTCGTTTTTTAAATTTCATTTTATCATAGACTTGCAGGTCTGGCTCTCACCTTTGCTTCGGGAATTTAGTTCCACTTTATACCAATAGATGGCGCTAGGTGTCGACTACATCGCGCAAGCGTTTCGTGTTTTCGGATTACCTATCGTTGCTGCTGTCCCAGAATTTACCTCTTTGTAAATAGGAGGTAATAGATCATAGGGGTAACCGGTTGCAATAGATATTAGACAGTCATTCTCCTTCGATTTCGTCTACTCTATTCTATTGAAAAATAGTTTTCTTGGTTAGTGAGTTGCATGCAAGTTACTCAAGACTGGTTTCGTTCTAAACCACTTCTTCGCTTATGTTGCGGATCTAACATTCTATAGGGGCTTTATGCATAATACCTATTGTGAAGGATTCAAAATCATAATCATTTATTCACACACGTTTACAACATATTGGTACATAACATAAAATTACATGTGTGGATTCGGCATTAGAACGATAAAAATACCGATGTATTTGCACAATAAATGCTGAGGTTAGGCCTTGTTGGCTACAGAATTTGTCCTATTTGTGTATTTATGTCAAATTTGTGTTCTGTGGCCAACAAAGGAATATTTATCTTTATCAATATGTCCTATGTTAATCTATGAAATTGACCACCGTTACGGCTTCGGCTACGCTAGCCGAAACTTCGGCCGAAGGAATAATCAATATTTAAAACTACTCACGTTCCTCGTCCCCGCCAGATCTTCTGAAGCCCCTCTGCTTGACGTCTTCAGGTTGGTCGTAAAAATTGCCACGTCGCATGTAGACCGTCACATCGGACCCTGGGAAAGGCAAAAAGAAAAATGTATCATTATTTTTTTCCCCACGACGCGAAATGTGTCAAATAAACATGCTATCTATGTCTGTCTATGTTTTTGCATCTAAAACTGATTGAATGTTATTGCAAATATTTTTAAAGGTTTGCATTATGAATGCATTTAGCTTTTATTTCACCTGTAGTTGTCGATAAATCCACTCCTTCTGGTGTGGCTGATGTCATGGGCGGCGGTGATCACTTACCATCAGGTGACTCGCTTGCTCGTTTGCCTACCTTTCTCATAAAATAAAAAAAAATCATGAAAGTTAGTAGACAAGCACAAACAAAATATTAGTAACTTTTTTAGTGAATTATTTAATATTAAACCCTTTGGCATGAAACCTGCTATTATTTGTAAATATTTTACTGAAAAGATACCAACGATGTATGTACACTGATGAAATTCTCGGATAGAAATCTCTCGCTGAGGTTATGTACAAAGAAAGGAACAATCAACTAGGAAGATATCGTAAAACTTGGTTGGAATTTAAACCTAATCATTATGTTGTAATGATTATTTGATAGCTACAGGGAGTATCGGTAAAGCATTACATCCTCTTAACCACCTCTTCTACCAACCATTCCGAACATTTGTTCTACGACTTTTGAAATTCGTCGACTATATTTTCACTGCCGTACAAAATGAAAAAGTCACATGTCCGACTTTGTATAAACGGTAATTTCTTTTATGAGAATTTATAAAAGATATTGAGCAAATATTTTGTTCAAAATGACGAATAAAAGTGGTGGTTAAAAAGGGACGTATCTAGTTACTGGTACAGCCTGTAGGTATACACGCAAGCTTAGGACGGCTTCTGAGGATAAGCTTCGGAGATATCGCAATTTGAATGTCTTATTGAAATGGATTTCTCAAAACGCTGTATTATACGAGGGCCTACCGACCTGTGACGTCATTGATTTAGTAGTCGCTTTCTATCGAGAGAACTTTGGGCATTGGGGCCTATTCTCGGGTACTCTACATCACAATATAGATTTGAATGGACGAATAGGGACGAAGGTATGAAATCTCTAAATTCTACTTCAATGTCGAGTGCACTAGAATTGCCCACCTGGAGCCCAATTTTCTTGACGTGATATTTTGTCATCATCTGCATCCGCCATATTTTTTCATATCGGAAATCCCGAGAATTAATCTCCTGGTTCGACAGTTTAATCTTATCGAGATAAGAAAATGTTGTCTAGTTATGGTGTCTAATGATCAGTGATTGCAATAGGATGTATCTGTGGACATTAACATCCCTTTAACCACGTGTTCTACCAACCATTCTGAACATTGGTTCTACGACTTTTCCAAATTAGTCAAAAAAAATTTCGACTCCCCATACAAAATGACCAAGTCACGTGACCGACTTTGTATGAGAGGTTGATATTTTTTAAGCGAATTCCCAAAATTCATAGAACAAATGTTATTCAGAATGTTTGATAGAACACGTGGTTAAAGGGATGTAAATGTTCACAGATACAACCTGTATAGTGCAATTTTGGATCAACGACCTCAAACATTATTATGGATACGTCCGCGGGATTGCAACACTTCGGAAATGTTCTATAACGAATAAAATACAATTATCTCTTATCAGAAATTTAAAAATGAAAAAAGTGTTTGGGCAAGTTAAACGTTACATTTAGTGTAAGCAACTTTAACCGAAAGTTTCATCCATTTGTAAGCGCCGTTGGCGTGTCCATAATTAAGATTTCGTTAAAAATTGCACACCTAAATCCGATCACTGCGAAGCATACAGTTATTTTTATAATCAAGTAATCATTTAAAATGTAACGTATCAAACGTTCAATTTTCGCAATTCCAGACATCTTCATAGTGATAATGATTTTCGACTTACTGGTGAAGGTGAGGAATTCAGCCATGGAGTAGTTGTAGCCGTAGGCGACGCCCGCCACGGCCGCCACCAGCAACCCGATCCCCACTACGTAGAACATCCAACATGCCAGGAAAAATGTGATCATCCTGTACAAGCAAAATCAATGTAAGAGTTCGGCTAGTTCTCGGGAAAGGTTCGTTACCTCACATTCACAAATATATACACACAATGCATTCATATGAACACTCACTACACAACTCTGTAAATCAATAGATTAATAATATTATTGTGTTTGGTATAGCAATATTAGCAATTTATTCTTAAGTAAATAATACAATTAAAAAATTCACCGTAGGGCTCAGGTGGGACTCGAACCCACAACCTTCCACAGTCCGGGTGGCTGCACTAACCATTTATGCTATCCAAACCCCTTGCTAAGACGACGAATTTTGTAAGTGCAATTTTGTAATTTTGTAAGTCTTAGCAAGGGGTTCGGATAGCATAAATGGTTAGTGCAGCCACCCGGACTGTGGAAGGTTGTGGGTTCGAGTCCCACCTGAGCCCTACGGTGAATTTTTTAAGTGTATTATTTACTTAAGAATAAATAGATTAATAATACTAACTTAAGCCGTGGGAGAGGCAAGCCTCGGTATGAATGGGCCGGCTCGACCGGAGTGTTACCACGACCTCACAGAAAACTGGCGTGAAACAGCACTGTGCTGTGTTTCGCTGCGTGAGTGAGGGTAGGCCCAATCCAGGGATAAGGGGGATCTAAACGTTTAAATGCATCGCATACCATCAGGTGATCTGTCAGCTTGTCTGCCACCACATTACATTAAAAACAAATCGGTTGTATTTTGCATCTTAAGTTCTTTTATACCTATTTTTTATTCTTCTCTCCATTATCCTTCGTGTTACACCTACTGTGTTTCGCGGGAATGAAATTTATTTTAATATTACCTACCGCTAAAAGCAAATTAAACTGTAATTACATTATAGGGTTCTAAGGGTGTGGCCTGGTCACCTACAGGTTTCATTTTGATACCTATTTCAGGCACGAGTCCCTCACTACTCAGGCTAAAAAATTATGTCATAAGTTTGAATCAGAGTTTGTTTGATAACTTCGTTCTAAGTAACTGAATCAGAAAACTTTATTTGCAAAGCGAATGTCACATTGTACGAGTATACATACAATTGAATATGTAAAAACTTTATTTATGTATTGAAGAAAAAAGAATAAACTAAGTGTTATTTGTGATTTTGTATATTCGGGCCTTAAGGGTAGGGCACACTAGCGACGCCAATCGATTTCAAGTTTTAGCTACTACCTAACCGGATCTATTTTAAACAATTTCGGGGCTACAACCTCTCGGCAAACACTATTTATTAAATAACTATGCACAAATGTTGAGTCCAACGCGTACGCGAAAAATTGATACACGCCAAAAGCGGCCACTTTTGGCGTGAATCAATTTTTCGCGTACAAAAACGGACCCAAAATTTGTGCATTTGTTATTTAATAAATAGTTTAAGTGTTTACCGACAGGTTGTAATTCTGAAATTGTTTAAAATAGATCCGGTTTAGTAGCTAAAAATTAAAATCGATTGGCCTCGCTAGTGTGCCCTACCCGTCACCTTAACAGAATATTATGTAATACTATATACTTTCTTTGGGGTCAGAGGCTCTATTCTCGTGCACTCGACAAAGATGTCGAATTAGAGATTTCCATACATTCGTCCATATAAATGTAGAATTCGATAAATGTCTATTGCTTGGAATAGGCACTCAGGTCGATGATTGCCACATATTGTGGGCGGCCATTGCATATCTACTTATCTCGATCGATTTAACCAATTTACCTTTATAGGTAGGTCTGGCAAGGCCTGTTTTGTAGGAAGTGGTAGTGAGAAGAACAGTAAAATATAACTTGGCAATCTCTTTTATTTATATGGAATTACCATGTACTTTATGCAGTTGCAATGTGTTAAGAAAACTAGATGGAAATTGCTTAATATTTTCTTTTTTCCTGGAGTAAAGTTTCTTTGTATGCTAGGTGCTTTATCGTTGTAAGCGTGCCACCGCCTGGGAAGGAATGTCTAGTTATAGTTCATTAACTAGTACACATGTCTTCTTACCAGTCTGGTGAAGAAGGGAGCGCAGTGGGGGTTTAGTCGGTAGGCCTCCGGTGAAGCCGGAGGAGAGCCCGACATAACCCGTCCGCCCCCCCGGTGGACAGGTAAGCATAAGGCCACGTCGGCCCACTGCACTCTGCCCGGCCCCGACGCAAAAAAAGGTGCTTTTCTTATAGTTTTGATGATAGGTCAGTCGGAAACATTGATTAGTAATAAATCTTGAACTACGAGTATTGGTTTACCTACAGTTAATGAAACTTAAAATATACCGTGTTTTTATTTTCGCTGTACTGTTACACCAGCTGCGATATTCAGTAAACACATACAAAAGATTACCAAGATTGCCAGTTTTCGTACTCCTACTTTTCCTACAAGATGAGCCAAAGTAATGGTGACTGATATAGTAATGAGCTGTGCTGCGAGGTCATTTCATTTAGTACTTTTTTTCATTAGTATGGGAAAAATTGTTCAGCGATTTTCGTTACATGGAGCTTGTAAAAAGCAGATGTAGCTTTAAAAAGGAATTAAGCAGATGGATCGGCGTTGTTTCGATAGATGTCACTATGCATTTTTACATTGCGCTAGTAAACCGTATTTCCGAAACAATGACCTCAAGCCGCCTGTTCACATTAGCAATCTTAGAAAAGTATGGGAATTATACCATAGGTCTAGAAGGTATTGGGAATTTCGTTATTTGTATAGCAAATAACGTGCCGTGTGGCCCCCGGCAGAGTAGAATAGGCCACCCTCACTCTTACCGAGGTGTCGTAAAAGGTGACTAAGGTAAAGCTGCTGGCATGATCATCAGCACCCAGAGAAGGAAAACTCTGCATTTATATCAAAACCCTCGCCAACCCGTCTGCCAAGCGTGGTGAGTATGGCAATTACCCCTCATGTGATTGAGTGAGGCCCGTGCCCCAGCAGTGGGGATTTAAATGGGCTGATTATGTATAGCAAATAAAATTATTTCTGATATTTTATTTAATCGTCTCCCTGACTTATTTCAGACATATTCAGAACCTTCGGAAATCCACCGACCGACGACCAATTCTCAATGGCTATGTAGCCATTGAGAATTGGTCGTTTTCCTCAATGGCGCTAGAACCGGCTATCCGACTGATGCCTCTATCCCAGTATCTTAGACAATTTAACACGGGACATAGTAAAGCGCAGATGTAGTTTTAAAAGTTTAGTGATGGTCTTGATATGAATAAGTAATGAAATGAAATGAAGATTTTTGTTTACGAACATTGATGAATCACTTGCTCATAGCAGCGAAAATGCAGATAAGTACTAGAAAAGTTATAATTTAATACCTCGGTGGCCTAGTGTTGTGGGCAGTCACTAGGATGGTGAAAGGGTTGGATTGTTGAAACAGTCATACAGCCGTTTAAGTACAACCTGTGCGGATAAAGAATGGGATCAGAAATGGCGGCGCCTCTATTCACTTCTCGCTCGCACACCCACGAGTGCGAGTATAGAAGTAAATAGTGTGCGAGCGAGAAGTGAATAGATGCGCCGCTATTTCTGATCCCCTTTATCCGCACAGGTTGTACATTTAAGTTTCTGTAATGCCTATTTTTTAAGTTGTCTATTTTGTGCAATAAATTACATCTATCTACAGTGTCAGCTGTTTATTATAGTAAAAATGTAATATGCATCTAAAGCTGTGCGTAGAAGAATTGCAAAATATTTTTTGTTTCAAAGAATGTACCTACCTGTCGCCATGTCAGGATCTGATGTTGGAATCTTAGGGAAACCGAAGTAACACTTAAATAACCAATAGCAAATGAGCCGAGATAACTTTTATTGTTGTTTCTTGTATTTATTCTTCAATACCTCTCGCAACGACCAGTATCTTTTCAATGCATTTGTCGTTCTGTCTCTTTTCTTTCAATTTCTATTTTACCTCCTTCTAATACAGTCGAGTAAAAAAAGCCCATCTGCTAAGGTAGTAAGATAAAAAAGTCAAATAGTGAGACATTAATTATTCATTCTTTCTATCATTGTCTCAACACTAATCAAGATCGTGAAAGATCGTGTCAAGGTATATACACGATATCGCCTATTGCCTTTTGGGGTTATTTCTGTCGCAAAATATGTAGATGAAATATGTTATTATTCTGTGTAATAACGTTTACTTTATTAAAAAATATACTTATGCGTGATAAGAAAGATAAATTAGATTTTTCTGATCGTCGTTCGCAAGTAAAAACTACACAACAACCATTTTGACGAGTTCCGCTTAGCGACAGATACGAATTCGAAATGGCGATTTTATAAACATACCCGACGGTTGAATCACGTTGGTCGTGTACTTTGGCAGAGGGGAAATCGTCCACATGCCACGTCCCGTGTTACATTGTCTAAGCCCAGTATATATAAGTTACTCTATGCTGTGCTGCGTAGCAACTGAGCCGGAGTACCCTACTTGGAAATTGATTTAAAAGGCCACCCGAGTGGAATTGACTCAAATTGCCGCCGGCGTGGTTTGCCTCGACCCATCTGATACAAACCAATTTGGCCAAATTAATGAGATTCCAATGATAATGTACGCTTATGAAAACAAATTGCGTACTAAATTATTATCTAATTAAAAAGAAGAGAGAATAAGCGATAACAATTTTGTTATCTCTTACTCTTTCGGAATTGGCTGATTCAAGCTTGAATTTCATCATCATCATTTCAGCCAACAGACGCCCACTGCTGGACATAGGCCTCCCCCAATGTTCTCCACACAGATCGGTCCTGTGCCGTCCGCATTCAATGAATTCCCGCGATCTTCACCAGATCATCGGTCCACTTTATGGGGGGCCTGCCACGGCTGCGACTTCTTGTACGTGGCCTCCATTCGAGGACCTTTCCGCCCCAACGGCTGTCTGTTCTCCTCGCTATGTGCCCTGCCCATTGCTACTTGAGGCATGCAATCCTTTGGGCTATGTCTGTGACCTTAGTTCTCCTGCGGATCTCATCATTTCTGATACGATCACGCAGGGATACTCTGAGCATAGCCCTCTCCATTGCTCTCTGGGTGACTTTGAGCCTCCTTAATCGGCACATTGTAAGCGGCCACGTTTCGGTTCCGTATGTCATCACTGGCAACACACACGCATTGAAGACCTTCGTCTTGAGACACTGCGGTAGATGGGCCGAAAATATGCTGCGTAGCTTCCCGAACGCTGCCCAGCCGAGTCGGATTCGTCGATCGACCTCTTTCTGGAAGTTGAACTTACCAAGCTGAATTTCATGTCACGAACTAAAGACTAAAGATACGAGCTAAATATCTCAATTAAAGTCAGAATTAATAGTTCAGATTTGAGCGAAACTATTGAACCTGTTAATACAGTTACAAAAAACCTGCAAGTAAAACGAAGATATTTATGAATACTAATAAGTAAGCCATAAGAAGTTTTTATAAAGCTTATTTTAAAGTTTGAAGGTTTAAAAAAAAAACTCGCACCTAAATTATAAACATAACTGAGATTCCGTTGAAGGCAGGTTGAAAACAGACCGAGTGTGAGTGAGTGAGTGAGTGACCGCTGCGTGAGTAATTGTACCGGAGGCCCAATCTGGGGAAAAGGGGGGGGCTTAAAGGTTGCCAGCGCACTTGTGACTTCACTGGTGTCACGGGTGTCCATAGGCGCCGACAATCGCTTACCATCAGGTGATCCGTCTGGTCGTCTGCCAAAAAAAACAGACGTGTCAGTCAGAGAAAATATCTTGGTAGCATCAAATACGCGAGTGGATAGGGAAAGCAAGTAAGTATAGCATATTTTGTATTGGTCGAGACAACATTGTCCTAATCGTGGGAGAGCCACGCTTCGGTATGCATGGGCTTGTTCAACCAGAGTGGTATTACAACCTCACAGAAAACCGGCGTCAAGTAGCGTTTGTGCTGTATTTCGCTGGATGAGTGAGGGTACCGCAGGCCCAATCCGGAGGAAGGGGGGTTAGTTTAAGGATGGTAGCGTACTTGCGTTGTGTTGCGAGTGTCCATGGGCGACGGCAATAGTTTACCATCAGGTGATCCGTCTGATGGTCTGCCACCTATAACATAAAAAAAATCGACCGGCAATCGATCGAATGCCAACCTTGCATAGTCGAGAAGAAGAATGAATTTATGGATCGTTTTACCGTCTTTTAGGTGTTTACATTTTTTCAACAGTCTCTCAATGATTCGAGCAATCGATCAAAGCCGAAATGAAATATTGTAAACACCCGAAATCTCTCCTTATCCGAGTTTAGGACAGCTTCGAGTTTCTACTCCTTGATATTGTTTACCCGTAATATTATTCTTTCTTTTCTTTTTTTTTTCTTTTTTTTTGACGACACTTTCTTTGACGACCCGATTGGAACAGTGGTAGTGAACGCTGCCTCTGATACAAGGGTTGCGAGTTCGATCCCCGCACAGTACAAATATTTGTGTGCGTGAACATGTTTGTTTGTATTGGTCTGGGTGTTTGCTATGTATTATAAGTTTGTATTTACAAAAGAAAAGTAGTATATGTATAAATTTGTAATCCCACTGTTATCCGTAACACAGGTGCTTGAGCTACCTATCTCGGAGTCACATCAATGTATGTGATGGTGTGAAATATTTATTTATTTCAATAGGAACTAAAATAAATATAAAACGGTCGGTCCATTTATAGTGGTCCAAAATGTGGCCTTGCAAAAAATGAGACACTAAAAATGTTGAAAAATAAAATTTCTGCGAAAAAAACCGCCTTCAAAATCCACGAACTAAAAAATGTAAACTAACTAACTCGTGGTTTTTGAAGGCGGTTTTTTTGCGCTGAATGATTTTCCATACTACATTCCAGGGTGTTTTAGATGTAGCTCAGGTGTTGAGAGAAGTGGACTGTATAAAAAAGAGATGTTCCCTTGATCTATGCGTTTATTGAGCACGCTTGGCGGCATTGTACAGCACATACATAATACAACCGATTACGGCTACGGCGGCCAATCTCAACCATCAGCCACTTACGCAGGATATATTATAGTGCTCAAGTGTATGCGCAAACACAAGTGCACTCTCTATTCCCTTACCCTCATATTCCGATAGAACACTACTGTGACACGACCGGAGAGGAACCGGGCGCAGGACCAACGGCTTAACGTGCTTTCCGAGGCACGGCGGAACAAGAACGCCAACTTCCAGACTCCAGGTTGCCACAAAGAATTTCTTACCGAAAACTTAGGTACAACTTTTTGGTCCGACCCGGGGATCGAACCCAGGACCTCTTGCGCAGCCGTCGCTTTAAAGTGCGACCCACTAACATACATACAACGATGGGTATTAACAACAACAATAAGTACTTAGCAGATAGATAGACCCAGTTAGACCCGTTCGATGCGAATCAAAAGATTTACTGACTTACAAATATGCCGGCTATAAGACCGATTTAAGAATATATATGAAATATTGAATACATTTAGGATTTTAGGAGTGGGGATAACTTGGAGCGATTGATTGTAACAGGTTAAGTAGAAGGGAGAAGACCGAGAGGTCGTTGTCCCCAGCGATGGTCAGACCAGATAGCGAAACAGCTCGAGATCCCGATAAGCACTGCCCTGCACCGAGCGGCGGGGCGCAGCCGATGGCGACAGCTGGTCGACAAAATCGGAAGGAGTCACGAACCTCAGCAGTGAGGGAATCGACAGGAGAGAGAGATTGAATGCATTTAGTGTTTGGAAAAGGAAGCCAGCAGCATCTAAAAAGATGTTTTGAGTTATTGTAAAAACCTACCTGCTACCTAATGACATCAAAAAGTCCTCCACCAAATTTTCATTCAAGCGTTCAGTTCGTGACCATTTTCTCCATACACTAGAAATTTAACTAACACTTTTCCCCTTTTTATGACTGCTGTGGTAAGATGTGTCTATTCCAACTCTTTAATGCTTACTATATGTATAGATAAGCCGGTATTCGTCGTTTATTATTTTTTCTGTTTTTTTTTATTACATTATTATAGTATAAGTAGGTTTATTATACATATTATATTACTGACATGTATGTTTATGGATGTATATTTATTTAGCCGTCATAGATATTTCTGCATCGCCCAATGGTTGACTGTTAGAGAATGCTGTATAGCATTAAGTCCGAAAATTGTACTTTTTTTCTTGTGCAATAAAGAATAAATAAATAAAAAGGCCATCCTGAATTAAAGGACACTGCAGGTGTCCTTTTTTTTTTTTGTTGGCCCGGTGGAAAATGCCGCCTTAAGCACACCCGACCGCTAGGAGACGGCCGGGTAGTGTGGGGCTCTCCCTTGGGGTGCTCCCAGGGGCCTACCCACTAAAAACCACCGGGGCATTTCCTGCTACGTCCGTGTGGGGTGGGCTACGGTAACGGGTACGGGACCAAGTCCGCGGCCCACCCTCGAAGGACGAGAGGCTCACCAGCACGGCCTCTTCAAAAACGGGCCTCGCCGAAAAACGAGGCCTAGGGCCACTCCCATGGCCCACCATTCCCCCCTCTCCGGAATCGTCCACGTTGCTGGATTGCAACGCAGACGCTCCGGAAGGGACGACTGCCGACCCCTCCCCCAACCCATACCCTGCTGGCTGCAGGGCAGAGAGAGGAGAGAGCTCCCACAGACTTTTAAGTTATACCCGAAAACCCTCCCGTTCGAGCATCCCCGCTGGGTTGCGGAGACAATCGACGGGACGGGAAAAGCGGGGGTGGCGAGTCGTAGCTGCATCCCACTGGCTGCGGGACTCAACACAGACCCACCAACAAAGCCCCCACCATAAAGGCGGGGAGAGCGCTCCCGAGAATCGGGGCGCAACAGACTGTTGGCAGGAATTCCACCACCGTGGAACTCCCCAACATTCGAACGCGCCCGAAGGCGCGACAGTTCAAGGCCCGAGAACAAAAAGGCCCCCATACGGCACCATCACACCAGGAACACCGGCCCACCGCACGCCAAAGCGCCCGACAGTGGGTGCCACCACACCCCAACGCCAACCTACGGCAGAAGGGGGGGCTGGATAAAGAAGGCAGCTTCCGTGCCCGGCCCTATTGTGTTCAGGTCCGTAAAGAGAGGCCGGTCCTCTAAGCCCTCAGCAGACAATGAAAGCCCCCGAGTGGTGTGCGCTGCACTGCGTCGGGGCTGGTCCGCCGGAAATTCTGTGCATCCTTTGGCCGTCGGGTAGCAATCCACGAATGAATTACTACCCGCCGTTGCCCGGGGAAACCCGTGCCCCACGGTAACCGTTTCTGCCTAATACTAACCGAAGCTGGAATCAGGACAGAACTGATTACCAGCGGGGCCACTCTAGGAGGTAGATACACCTGAGTCCCCACACTGCAGGTGTCCTGCTACAACAGTGGTCAGGATACTTTATCCCCTTACCATCTGGAACACCCTTAGTTTGGGTACCCCAAAATATGTACAAAGGACCCGTAAAAGTCCCTGTAAGTATGGAAAAATGGCATGGGTTGCAACATTACTCTGATCGTATCAAATCCGTACTCAGCTCTGCTTTTGTGTTACCTTTAATATCGCAGTTAGGTAACACGAAACTCTGTTAAGGCCGCGCCAATAAGTTTAGCGGAGACCTTGAATGCGCAGAAGTAATTTTTAGTACAAACTGAGCTACAACCCGTGCGGATAAAGAATGGGATCAGGAATGGCGAATAGATGCGCCGCCATTACTAATCCCATTCTTTATCCGCACAGGTTGTACGGGGGCTGCTTTTGAAAAAATTAGACACTAAAAGCCATGAAAAAAAAATCTACGAAAAACAAATCTACGAAAAAAAAGACCACTAAAAAGTGTAAAGTAATATTTTTAACACTTGACACGCGTCCAATACTATCTTGTAATAAAACATTCAATTATTCAACAGGGATTAGGCGCCGACTGTCCTAAATATATTATATACTCTTTGCGCCGACTTCAGTAACATCTTTTTTCGACTGTACTTTTTTTATGCTAGAGGCGGACCAACGAGCAAGCGAGTCACGATGGAAAGTAATCATCGCCGCCCATGAACATCCGCGAAATCAGAGAGATCGCTAATGTGTTGCCGGCCTTTTTAAAAAGGAGTACCTACGCTCTTCTCTTGAAGGTCCCTAAGTCGTAGCCGTCCGGAAATACTCCTACAGCCGAACCGTTCCACAGAACTGAGGTACGTGGTAGGAAGTTCCGCGAGAAACGCACAGTATTAGACCGCCATCCATCGAGATGATGAGGATGGAATGACAATCGCTTGTGAGTGGTTCGATGTAAGAATTCGGCTGCAGGGAGTAGATAAAACCGTTCTTCAGAGCACTCTCCATAAACACTCTCCACATGATAGATGCGGTATAGAATGCCATATAGTATATATAGTATAATAAAATGTCTTATAGTCTATGAAGTGTTAAACATAATTATTTTACACTTTGTATATACATTTTATAGAAAACTAGAATAAACTATAGCATTGCGTGCATAGTGGCGGATGGTATTTTGTATACGCAATGTTCAAGACATTGGTGATAACTATGACGTAGCCTGAGATAAAGGTTTTTTTTCGTCAATTGTGCGAAAAGTGGTATTTTGTTTGAAATAGTGCAGTTTTGATCTAAGTGTGCGATTTATTATACACTTCTGGACACATCTATTGGCCCACCTTGCATTTTCAGTTTCGTTTGGTCCTGGGTAAAACTTTAATATTAGGTCGAGCAAAAAGTTTTTATGCATTTTTGGACCTGGCACATACATCGTTTGATTCAATAGTCTTTTTTTGAATTTCGAATACAGAATTTAAAGAAACAAAAGACAATTTGGAGTCTGTTTGTTGATCTCAAACAATCAAATACCTACTAAGGCAACTTAATTTTATTGGTTTACATTTGATTTGATTCTTAAAAGTGAGATTGATCTCTTTGGTTTTGCAACAAATGTTTGAACTTCTTAACATTAAGGTAAGGTTCTATCAATAATCTATGTATAACTCGCCCGAAGTCGCCGCCTAAGCTGTGGCACTTATCCAGGCCGGACACAGGCAAATAAATGTGAGTGCTCAACTTAATTTAAGTCGATCTGCGGTCCCGAAATGTTTATCGGAGGTACCTAGAGACTGACGGCTTTGTTTGTCGCCAAGGAAGGCCACGATTTCGGGTTACAACTGAAAGGCAGGATCAATTCATCATGACGACCAGCTTGGGAAATCGGTACCTTACCTCCATTGAGATACAAAACCAACTTCGCGACTTCCACGGTGTATCTGTGAGTGCTCGAACTGTTCGGTGAAAGTTAAAAGAACGCGATATGGTACCACACAAGCCAGCTAATGCCCCCAAACTAACGCGAGCCAACCGAACAGCGCGTCTTCATTTCGCGCGTACTCATTTGAATTGGACTCAGCAGCATTGGAGCCGTGTACTCTTTTCTGACGAGTCTAAAATTGCCATGTAGCAATGATGGAAGGAAGAAGGTCTACCGACGTAAGGTAGAGCGTTTCGCACAATGCTTGTTTTGAAGAGAGGGTTGTTTATGGCTGTGGCTAATGGACTGTCTGGGGCGGTATATCCGCGAGCGGCAAAACTCAACTTGAGGTTGTTACAGGACCACGGCTGCCAATATTAAATGTTGAAAGGTACATTCGTGAGTGTTTAGAACCTCACGTGATGCCGTACGCGCACCATGTGGGCCCAAATTTGCATTATCTTTATGCATGATAATGCAAATTTGGGCCCACATAGTCTGCGTACGGCATCACGTGAGGTTCTAATTTCTTTTTTATGCATGACAATGCAAGAGCAAACACGGCATTGTCAGGGAATATCTTTGGGATGTGAACATCACCGTTATGGGCCAGCCAGAAGCCCAGACATGAACCCCATTGAGGACATGTGGGACGAGCTAAAAAGACGTGTTAGGGCTCGTCAGCCAGTTGCCCAGATGATGCAGGAGTTGAAACCTGCCATAGAATGGGAGATGATCCCTCAAAATTTCATAGAGGCAACACGCGTTATTAAATTAAACCTTTATTTGATAAAACATGTTTTTTATTCAAAAATCAATTGGCTTTATCAAGGCGCATACCCCACTTATAAGGCGAAACCCCCTGTCAAGTGGTATTCTGAATTCAAATTTAAAATAATACTATCGTAAAAGATGGTAAAATGTATCAGGTTTATATCTCCATCAATAGTTTTTGTTCTATCTAGCAGTCATATTTCAGTAGGGGCCCTCGAAACCTAAACTATAAAGTGGGCCAATAGATGTGTCCAGAAGTGTATTTTGCTCATACCGTTGTATAATGTCGAGGGTCCATCCGAAACAACTACATACGTAGCACATCCCCCAGCTCTCGAGCACTCAGCGACACAGCGAGACAGCTCCGCGCAGTCAGCCTCATCACTGACTCACTCCCTCACTCGATGGGACCTCTGGAACAATAGTACAGGAGCTCACTGCATGATTACTTAAAATATTTCAAATAATTTTACCCAGTTGCAAATTGGTTTTATGGGTTAGGTGGGAGCGATTGTAGCTTACTGGATAAGAGCCCGTGCCTCCGGGATGGGAGGGACTAAGGTTCGAATCTAAACACGCACCGCTAGGTTTCTCTTTATTGGAATTCTCTAATAGGTACTAATTATTTACTATTTTATCGCTCGCTCGTAGCACCGCTCAATTTTCGTTATGTGCGAAACCGTTAAGGAAAGTAGGCACGTGTGCCTATAGTGACCACCAACTAATGGCAAAATGCATTCATTTTAAGAGCAGCTAGCAATTTAACAAGCTCTCTCAAAATCTTGATATAGACCTCTTTAACAACAGTGTTGCGCAACTAAAGAGATTTCTGTGTGACGAGTTTTTTAATAATACCTACCGCCTACATTGTTTTAGTATAATAACTTAGGCTAAGATCTGTAAATTTTGTGCAATAAAGTGTATCTATCTATCTATTTATAATAACGAGTAGGTAACTTGTGCGGATAGAACATTTTATTCCTGTGCATTTTTTTTAATGCATTTTCATTTTTAGAAGTGGAAACTTGTAATTGGTCTTATTATGTTTAAACTCAGTGCTATCAGTGGTTTAGCTGTAAGATCCCCTAAAACTGTAGAATAAAATAAATAAATAAAATGCGAATTTTCATAAATCATATCCCAAATGTTTTTTTTTCATGAGAAAGGGAGGTAAACGAGCAAGCGAGTCACCTGATGGTAAGTGATCACCGCCGCCCAATCAGCCACACCAGAGGGAGTGGAGATGCGTTGCCGGCCTTTTAGGTATAGGCTCGTTTCTTGAAGATCGCAATGTCGTACCGATTGTAGAAATGTTGTCGAATACGTAGTTAAAGGGATGTAAATGTTCACTGATACACCTGTACCTATATAGATTTAAAACCTTTGAGTTACGACGCGCATAGCTTTATTTAACTCTACCCCTAACTGAATCCAGTATCATCACAAAATGTCAAACTATACATGACAAAACAAAATTGACCAATCGTAAATAACAGACTCGATATAATACCTCTTGGCTCATTTGTTCACGTTAAATATCTGAGCCAAATACACAATTGTGTAGGAAATACGATTTGATTCAGTCCACTTATTTCACAGTTTCCAATAATTCATACCAGTTAGTTACCAACTGGGTTTCCAGGAATTGAAAATATTTCGAGTGATATACTGGGACGTTTGGTTGGGTTTGGCACTGTACCACATATTTTTAATAACGAATATCGCGATGTTTCGAATTAGGAAGATAATTTATCTAACGTGTAAAATGATTTGAATATTTTTTAACGTATTCTTGTCTCGATTACTTTCTGACCACGTTCTGAGGAGCGGGTTAATTAAAATGATTAAAATTCTGCCATCATAAAGCAATTTCCCCTTGGCATTTGCCATTTTTAATAATTCCCATTTCTCTCAGTATTTGGTATTGGCAGAAATTGATCTTCCATACAAAAATATAGTCGGTTGGTTGGTTGATATCAGAGTATCATAACCGTCATTTTAATACTTAACCCGTAATTTTTAAATAAATCAATGTCGCATGACCACATTACTTACAACTAGTTGGTTTCGTGTTAACCAGCGTCGAAAACTATCAACACTACTTTTTTATCTGTTTTTGCCCTGTAAATTTGGATTAACGCCATAAGTGGCTGTTTTTGGCGGCAACCCAAATTTCGAGTACAAAAGCAGACCTAAAAGTTAAGTATAAGTTTTAAATAAATAGTATAAGTGCTCTTCGAGAGATTGAACCTTCGATTTCATTAAAAAGATATCCGGTTTAGTTTCTAACAATTTAAAAGTGGCATCGCTAGTGTACCCTGTCTGTCACCATCAGCGTAGGTACACATTACTACACTGTGTTTGCATGTACGAGCTTGTTAGTGTATCCTTTCGCATTCCTAGATCAGATAACAATAACAGCTCAAACTTGTTTTGTATTCCTTAAAGTACACAATTCCTCACGAAAATCAGGCCTGTCTTTGCTATTCTGTAGAATATGCATAACGGAATTCTAAATAAGCTCAGATGCTTTGTTGATTTGTTACAACAGGTAAGATGCAGATGCAACTAAGGCAAAGACATATTTTTCTTCTTTATTGAGGAAACAAACAGTTTAAATACTAATACATTTAGACTTATTAAATATAAGTAACTCACTAGCCTAATTACTTTCCACTACTTGGTTGAATACAAATAATGTTGAATGAGAAACTCGCACTTCAGGAATTAAAATTTAAACAAAAAGACAAATTATTAATAGCAGTCAATCAAAAAATATAAATAATTAAGCTTTATACTTATTATTAGGTGTGTAAACATGAATGCTCCTTCAGAAGGCGACGAAAACGCGCCATTTTTTCATGAAATATGTCGAAGCCGCCATAAGTACCTACTATTGTATTTAGTACATGATCTAATAACAAAGCTATTATTTCTATACATTGTCTTGCAAATGTTTTGATAAAAAATGTTGTAATAATAATCCTCCCATCGATTACGGGTACGGCGGCCAATCTCAACGATCAGCCACGTATGCAGGAGATAAATACAGTGCTCAAGTGTGTGCTTAAAGACAGCACTCTTTATTCCCTTACCCTCATATTCCGATGGTACACCAGGACCAACGGCTTAACGTGCTTTCCGAGGCACGGGGGTACAAGACCGCCAACTTTCAGACTCCGGGCTGACACTAAGAATTTCTTACCAAAAACTTAGGTACACATTTTTGACTCGACCCGGGGATGGCACTCGGGACCTCTTGCGCATCCGTCGGTTTATAGTGCGACCCACTAACCACTACGAGGCAGAGTTGTAAGATACATGCGAAAACAATGCGACCACAACAGACTGTACTATGTATATAAGTAATTATAAATAGAACACTCTCATTTTAAATGTGAGTTATTTTTAAATGTTCCTGACTTTGAGCGTCAAAATGTACAATTGTGTAGAATGAGACTGTCTGCAGGCAAACGCGCTAAAGATGATTGATTGAAAAATATTTAACGTGATTGTATATTAGTGTGTTTTTTAAAGTGGATGGATGGCGGTCTAATACTGTGCGTTTCTCCCGGAACTTTCTACCACGTACCTCAGTTCTGTGGAACGGTTTGGCTGCAGGAGTATTTCCGGACGGCTACGACTTAGGGATCTTCAAGAGAAGAGCGTACTCTTTTTAAAAAAAAGGCCGGCAACACATTAGCGATCTCTCTGATTTCGCATATGTTCATGGGCGGCGATGATTACTTTCCATCAGGTGACTCGCTTGCTCGTTTGTCCGCCTCTAGCATAAAAAAAAGTGGACTTGATTTGCGTTTGCGTCTTAGAGCTACTAGCGGTCACTCGCAGCTTCCTCCTCCTCATCAAAGCGTGCAATTCCCGGTTGCGTCCAAAGCTCTCGCTCTGGAACCCGTGATACAATTAGACCACGATTCAGAATTTGGGGAGTCTTGTAATTACAATGAAGATACTGCCGTCTAACATTCGCAACCAAAGGGTTGCGGGGAAACATGGGAACCAGGCCGACTGAGTCATAGCTGCAGGTTTCAAAAACTAACCGAAATGTGCAGGTTTCTTCGTGATGATCACCCGCAGCTTTGTATCTCTCAATTCATTCAACCATCTCAACTTAAAAATCACAACCACAACACAGTCAATACGTCGCTCCGTTTTGCCTCGAAAGAAGGGAAATCCAACATACATATCTAGAATATGTATGTATTTATAATATTCGTGATTTCCAATAATAGCTTGAAGACTTGCGGAGAGATGACTCTCCCATTACGAGGCACTTCATCCATCTGCTGAGGCCGGTGGTTCTGGTTGGTAACATTAATGCAGCTGACTGAGGTAAATGGTTCGAAGTGTCTTTTCTTTGTATTCGTCTACTCGTCTTTGTCAATTTCTTGTTACTAACCAAATTATAAGTCATACTAGTAATCATGGATCAATAGTAATGTAGAAAGCAATCAAGCAGGCGCTTCGGCTTTGTTTCGGTAGATGTCACTATGCATAATTACTAACCAAATTTTAAGTCCTACTAGTAATAATGGATCAATAGTAATGTAGAAAGCAATCAAGCAGGCGGTTCGGCTTTGTTTCGGTAGATGTCACTATGCATAATTACATTTACGAAGTAACTTTCAATTGAATAAATTAAATTTAAATTAAATAATACTATGATCCGCCTGTCTGAAGGCTAGCAGAATTCGGAAACTCTTTGTTTTGATTGGTTGAGTGCTTCCAGCTCTGTAGTGCGGATCGTGGTGCTCGACTAACCGGAGTCGAAGTGGACATAAATAAATAAACAAGCCAGATGTACCACGAACTGGGGCATTCACTGTACTATGTATGGCTTTGTATTTCGTTATTCTGAATACTAGAATACCATTATCTTTGTGCGCATATTAAAAGATCTATTTAAGCGCTATGTTAGTTTTGTTCTGGTGAGAACCAATATTAGCTACGAGTGTATGATTTTGATTAAGTATTACTTTCAATTTCAGTATTTGACCGTAGGAGGGCCACGCTACAGGTTCGACCGGAGTGATACCACGGCCTATGGGCGGCGGCAATCGCTGACCATCAGGCGATCCGTCTGCTCGTCTGCCACCTTTAATTTAAAAATGACAGTTAAATTACTATTTGACCGCCTCATTTGGAACATCGACTTTCAGATTAGATCCGTGATTCATTCCGCTCATTCGGTTCACTCGGATCATTCAGCTCATTCGGATCATCGGATCATTCCGCTCATTCGTATCATTCGGCTCACTCGGATCATTCAGCTCATTCTGATAATTCAGCTCATTCGGATCATTCGGTTCACTCGAATTCGAGATAAATTTGAGTCGAATGATACATTCGGAGCGAACATTAGAAATTCGGATGAGTGTTCGAACTCATTTGGCTGAGTCGGATCACTGAGTCGTTTCAGTAAAGGGTTACACACGTCTATGATCCAGGACGGAAACTCTGGATCCTAATTCTTGTGCTCGTGATATTTTGAAAACATGGCGGATATCACCTGAAAACCATACAAAAAAAACTACGTTTTAGTGATAAATGTCACTAGCTCTAGAATTGGGGTCCTGGTATCTAAAAAGTGCATAGGTATTTATTCAACATTCATTAGTGTCGTGTGGGATCAAAATTTTCACTTCATAGCAAAACACCATACCTGTCAGAAAACCCATAGTTTTTAGCTTCAAAGAGCAGAAAACAATTAGCAGGTTGGGATCATCCGGAAAATCGTTGAAGATATTTTTAGAAAATTAAGGAATCAACTTTATTTCGAGGATGTGATCTACTTACCGTTATATTTGGGACGAGACTCAAACTGTTAATAAATTATGAATGTATCTACCTTCCCAAGGCCACATTTGGAACAATTTGTGCACTTTTCTAGGAGTAATTGTGTTTCCATCATGATTAAAACGAATTACAGTCAATTGAAGTCTTATTGGATTAATTAGTTCGTCAAATTGCAATCATAGACCCACGATGTCTAAAGACCATACTTACTATTAGTGAATTTTTTTGTATAAGTGGAAAATGTTATCGATTCATTTAATATTTCTTTTAATACCATGTCGCGACAATCTCTATGGCGCATTTGAAGTAGTGTTTCAAAGAATGGGAAAGAAAGTTAAAGTTGCTTAAGACTATCAAAAGTATACTATCAGGAAACTGGAATATCTTGGATATAATAATGCGTAGTGCCCAGTGCCCAGGGTATGCTTAGATCATGATTCAGAATTTGAGTCAGGCAATTACAATGAAGGGACTACCGTCTGACCTTCGCAACCCTTTTCCAGGGAAACCAACTAAATCATGGTTACAAATTTTACAACCTATCCAAAACGTGCAACTTTCTACACGATGTTTTTTCTCGCCATCGAGGTTTTTTTTGCTAGAGGCGACAAACGAGAAAATCCACACCGCCATTGAACAACTGCGAAATGAGAAAGATTGCCAACGCGTCGCCGGCTTTAAAAATGAGAACACTTTTCTCTTGAAGATCCCTAAGTCGTAGCCGTCGGGAAATATTCCCGCAGGCAAACCGTTCCACGGAACTGAGGGTACGTGGTAGAAATAAGCACATACTTATATTTATAAAATACAGAGATGCATGCACGGATTCGAACTCGACCTTGTGTTTTATAAGCTAAAAATACAAACGATTTATTAAAATGCTCAGTGTAACCCGATACAGTCAATTTGGGTAACTTTGAATTACCTTGTTAGGTACTTTCAATAAAACTGGTTTAAAGATTTCCTATTTTATTCCTTGGAATTCCTATACAATTTAAGACGATATCTAAAGGTCAATCCATTCAACGTAGATACCGTTTTAAATTGTATAGGAATTCCAAGGAATAAAATAAAAAATCTTCAAACCAGTTTTATTCAAAGTTACAAGGTAATTCAAAATTACCCAAATTGACTGTAATGAAAAAAATATTTTCCCCATTTCAACTTTATTGTAAGATTTGATTGCTCCGACTGATTAATTTAATCAGTTGCTACTGATGTTTACCGCGTGAAGCAGTGTCTCTACTGTGTTTTCGCTGCGTGAGTGCCGAACTTTTATATGTTAATAAATAAATAAGCAAGAATTTATTCATTTAATAATAAATTTAAGATTTATGTAGATTGATGTGTTTCTGACAGTGCAATACATGGATCCACATTTTACACGAATTGAAACTCACCCTGTTAATCATTAAAATAAGTGGGCATCATAAATATCAAAACATAACATGCTA
This sequence comes from Marasmia exigua, assembly GCA_019059595.1. Classification (NCBI taxonomy): domain Eukaryota; kingdom Metazoa; phylum Arthropoda; class Insecta; order Lepidoptera; family Crambidae; genus Marasmia; species Marasmia exigua. The sequence continues at coordinate 19,817,196 of CM032472.1, forward strand.
ACTAATTTTATAATCACAGTTAGGTAGACACTTGTAAGCGTTGTTCTAGGTACCATTAAAAACAGTTCAGTTACTACAATAACAATTTCCCATGTTTTGGGGAAATATGTTGTGACTGGTAACATTAATTAGGATTTTTATGTTGATACTACGTACATAGTACCAACTTGAAAAAACAAATTTGTGATTTAAATTTGAGGTGACAGCAGTAAGGGAACTATCATTCTAGTCTTGTTATAATTCTATGATAATAAATAAATATTTCACAACATCACATATATCATCTGACTCCGAGATAGGTAGGTCAAGCACATGTGTTACGGATATCAGAACCAACAGCGGAATTACAAATATATATGTACATATAATACTTTTCTTTTGTAAATACATACTTAGTGATGGGTAGATGCCCAATTTAAATAGCGTCTGTTTTTGTGTTTCAACATTTCCACCGTGCCATCTGCTTATGATGGTCACTGTCGTATTTTATTCCTGTTACAAACAATTTAAATAATAAATACGTACATGGATGCTGACGGTATGTGAGGAACTGAGGCCTCATTGGATATGCGCGGGGGCCGAACGAGGTACCACAGTATAAAAAGTTCCCAGTGGATAACTATATTTTTACGCGTAAAAAAGCGGCATCAATACTATCTCGCCTGTGTAGCGGTTCCAACAGCATCCTGGGAGTCATGGCTGGGAGATATGGCTCTCATTTTTTACGCCACTGGGTTGGACTATTCAATTAGTTTGTAATAATGTACGCACTAACGTAGTACATTATATGAGAAAAAATGTTTTTTACAAAAATGGATCTTGTAGTCTGAATAAATGAATGATATATATATTATTATTATTATAACGTGGTTTTGAATATTGAAGCTCTGGTGAATTAGAAAAAGTAATTCGACATTGTTCTCGATTGACTGTGTGCGTTCACTCACAGTTTAGGGGCGCCTGCGTTGCCGCAGAAATAAGTATGTCCAAACACAGCACGTAAAGGGGGCACGACAACGAGCGGTATTCGTAGTACGCAAAGACGCGGACTAACTTAGACTCTAGAACTTGATGTTTGGAGGCCCACATAATACATAAGGAAATGCCTTATTGCACTCGAACGATAGCTCCACCGAGATTAAAAAACTAGGTTTTTTTTTATGCTAGAGGCGACACACGAGCAAGCGAGTCGCCTGATGGAAAGAAATCAACGCCGCCCATGACCATCTGCGGAATCAGAGAGATGTGTAGATTAGGTAGTTACACCAGATAAGCCCCTAATTTTATTATACCTTTGGCCTGTAACCCTCAACTTTGCCTAATTGGCACCACTGGTACTCTTTTTACTGTGGCCGAACAAAACACATATCTTTTGTTATTGTTTTAGGGACGCCTGAATAAATTATCGTGTACAAATGACTGCGTAAGCGTCGGTCTCTGGCAAGTTTGATTGGGAACCGACTTTCGTGAGTAATTTATTATGTATCGTTTATGTTTGAGCCCTTGTTCACGTAACGCACGGGCGCGGTGGTGCCACTGCTGGATTAGCCAAACCTATAGTAAAGTATCAACCTATAAACTGCAGGGTCAAGGCCTCCATCATAGAAATCAAGTCATCACAACTATGATGCGATTAGGCTTAATCGCCACGCTTGCCAAATGCGGATGGGTCCATGCGGATTGTATATGATGTTGGTATAGCAAGAGTAGCAAATGCTTCGGGCCCCGCACCCCATCACCTGTATTTTTTGTTGTGTTATTATTATGATGACCCGTTTGGAACAGTGGTAGTGAACGCTGCCTTTGGTCCAAGGGTTGCGGGTTCGATCCCCGCACAGTACAAACATTTGTGTGCATGAACATGTCTGTTTGTATTGGTCTGGGTGTTTCTTTGTATTATAAGTATGTATTTACCAAAGAAAAGTATTATATGTATATATTTGTAATCCCACTGTTGATTCTAATATCCGTAACACAGGTGCTTGAGCTACCTATCTCGGAGTCAGATCAATGTATGTGATGTTGTGAAATATTTATTATATTTATTTATTTACGCACGTAACCTAATTGACGAAATCCGAGAACGTTTAACTTACTTAAATACATTATTTTTTTCTGATAAGAGAAAATATATTTTACACGTATCCGAAATCTCGCAAACCCGCGGGCGTATAGGTACATGATAATGTAATGTTTGAGGTCGTTGACCCTAATTTGCACTACCTATTCCGATGACTGGTGATGGTCAGCAGACGAATACAACACATTGCCACTGCGCATATACACCAGTGACGTCACAAGTGCGCTGTCAACCTTTGACCTACCTTTCCCTTAGAATTTGGCATCCCTCACTCACTCAGCGAAACACAAACCTAAAGCAAAACATGACAGATTCTGCTACAGGCCCCGCGCTAGTTTAATCTAGCTCTGGCTGACGCCCAGGCTCTCTACCACTAAATAAAAGACCCAGAAAGATATCGAGAGATATTTAAAAAAATATATAAAAGGTGTATGTTTCTTTGAATTAATGAATAAAATAAACCCCCTCTGCTTAAATCGCGTGCTAAGCAGCACATTAATTCGAAGCAAATGGTAAGGACAGTTTTTTTTAGTTTTGCTAGTTGCATTTTAATTATTATTAATTAAAACGGGGATTAACGCGATGTAGGTACTAATCACATAGTATGTGTTATTAAAACACGAGCGAGGTTTAAAAAATGAGCCTTGGGGAGGGTTTTAACACTTTTTATCAGTGTCATACTCTACTGACGATTTTTAAGTGCAATAATGTATGATGATTTGTAAGTGCTGTGTACAAGCTTATGCAAATGAAGAATTATTTGAGTTTGAGTTTGACTTTATCTACATTCACTTATTAATTAATCTTCAAAGTAAGAAATCTTAAGGAAAATATTTCAACAAGCGCTACACCTGAATAATGATAATCTATGTAGATTAAACATTTATCGCCATTTTTTTGTAGATTTCCAGGCAGAAAGAAGACTAGGTATTTCTAACACTTGATGCTTTTGCTAAAATATCTGATGGAGTCAATTCCCAGAAAATTACTTGTCTCATTCTCAGGCTCTAAATAAAATAAATAAATACTATTCTAATATATAAAAAAGCTGACACTTATTTTTAAATTGCAAAGTGGTTTTTAGATTTCTAGAGCAAAAGCTAAGTTCCTATCTACTTGATTTTCTTTTGTAAAAATGCAAATGGGTGTTATGAAAATATCCGGGCCACGCTTACTCGGTTTGAGTACTTCATACGTACCGAGTTCTGCCAACTTAGTCCAGAAAACTTTTAATAAGACGGAATAGAGTTCAAAGTTGCCACGCACTTAGGGATGGCATCTCTGCTGGTATATTGCAATATGAGTTGTGAGGGTGAAAATTACTTTACGCTTTTAAACGCCGTGGGAGAGCCACGCTTGGGTTTGAGCGATGCTATGACGTCACAGAAAACCGGCATGAAGCAACGCTTGCTGACCCAAACCGGGGCGAAAGAGAGCTGGGGTTAAAGGAATCGAGCTCATCGCGCCATCGCCTTCTCGGTCTTTCGCGTGGCTGCCTTCGATTTTTCTGTGGCTATTCTAGCCCTAAGGGTATCTGGCAGCTAGCTCCAACTGAACCACAGTCAACCAAAATCGAGAAATGTGGAGAAAGGGTAGAGGCCCGTGCAATCAAAACGATAGGCTCCTAATGAAAAATAAATGTGTATTTTTGCACTTTAAGTATGTGCACGCTATTATCGCCTAGAGCTGCTACACCGGAAAATTTGTCCACTGTTATACCCACTAACGATTCAGGGTTTCAGGGATTCATTCATATGTTTAGAAGATTTTCTCAAGTAAAATCCAGAAAAGCATAAGCCTTTAATAGTAGTAAATGATTCGATAAAGAGCGATGGTTCGAATATGGTTCGAATCCGAGCATGCACCTCTGGACTTTTCGAATCTATGTGCATATTTCTACCATTAGCTGAATAATGTACTTGGATAGTTTCTTAAAATTGTGGATACCTAAAATATTTGAAATTATGATTCTTAACGTGTAACTGTGATCTATTTGATCTGGTTTCAACGTATAAGAATTGAGAAGGCCAGACGGCAGTCGCTTCATTCTATTACCAGACTTCCTGAATCCTGGATTATGTCCGGGGTACTTTTGCAACGTACCCCAGGCTCCAAAGCTTTGAAAGCAACTGGGAATTACACTTTAAGACGAGAAGGAGATAATTCTCACCGAATAAAAAATACCTATGTTGAAGTGTGCAAACTTCGTAGATACATACTCGGAAGGTCAGATACTTCCATATTGTAGAATAAAATTTATAAAGCGGAATGAAATCACACCACACACACATAAAGTACAATGTAGACGAGACGATCTCAGAAATTCTAGCCCAATATGAACACCCAATACTCGTATGTAGGTACGAGTACATAAGAGTAACATTCGAGGTTCAAGTTTCGTGTTCAAATATTCTATTCACTCAAATAGATTTCCAGGTATTGCAAGCAGTATAAAATAAATATCAAGGGGGTTTCACTGTTATAGGCACGGTCATGTGATCGATTACAGCTTAGAACTCAATATTTAAATATCTTTATCTATCACTACCACCCTCTACAGATACCTCCACCTATCTTTTAACTCATGTCAAACCTGCTTCATCATTGGTATATATTGGGTAGACATTTGGTCGATTCGTGATTAAGAGCACAGATTAAACAAATAAGGGACTAGGTGTGCTGGATCGGTTTGGCCGAACGCATCTGGCGAAAACCAATGCAAAAATTCCAGCGAAAAAGTTAACTACGCTAAAAATGGCGTCTCATTTTACGTTAATTTAAAAACTATAGTCTGTGTAGAAATAGTGGAGACACATACAACCTGTGCGGAAAAAGAATGGGATCAGAAATGGCGGCGCATCTATTCACTTCTCGCTCGCACACCCACGAGTGCGAGTATACTTAGACGCAAAAAGTGTGCGAGCGAGAAGTGAATAGATGCGCCGCCATTTCTGATCCCATTCTTTATCCGCACAGGTTGTACATTAGCTTTATGACTTGACTAGCGGTCGTCTGCGGCTTCGCTCCGTAAAATGTATCTTTATAAGAATGACATGAGAATGACAGCCAATGGTGTCACAGAAAAATGATCTCCTGGAGCCCATTTCTGGGGTTCGTTATATTTTGAAAACATGGCGTAAATCACCTGAAAACCATACAAAAAAAATACGTTTTAGTGATATATGTCGTATGAAAATAAATGTCACGAGCACGAGAATTGGGCTCCAGGTCTATATTAATAAAAATCTATGGAATGAAACTTGGTTAAAATTATAAACCTTATGTCTAATTGAAATAAAAGTCAAGTGACAGCTGTCATTCGAATCGAGCTATATTTTACGACGTACCTTTAGCCTGTAGCCAATGTCACTCTCCATCCCTTCAACGCTAGTTTAGCCGTGATAGACGGACAGGCAGACAGACAGACAGACACACACAATTTCACATTAATAATACATATTAGTGAGGATATTTTTCTTGATTCGGCGGGTAGGGCTAAAACAAGCCGCGTGGGATGATGCAATTCAAAGGTTTTAAATTAGTGTCTAATGGTTTTTAGTGTACAAATTTGGTGTTTATTTGTGCAGTGAAGTGCCGCAAAGTGATCCTAATAATAAGAATCGTTGGATTGTATCGTTTTTAACACTGCTATTGTGTGTCGAGTGCGTTGTCTCGTGACAACTTGCTTGGACCTAATAGAGTCTTAAAACCCGCGATTGCTTTTAGAGTGATATCCGCTGAATCCGTAGGTCAATAAAACTTAAAACGGAGTTTTATTGAGTGACTGTGACTTTGACTGACTTCGACTGTGGACTACCTACTTATTCTCTATAAGTTACTTGACATTGGCGAATTATCTTCGGGTAGAGCCATAATAAAAAAAAGATATTTTTCTTGATCATGTGGTTCAGAGCTTGACAGCTTGGTAGCCCTATCCTGCTGGTTAAAGTTAAGTGATTTGCATGTTCTGAGTTGGTGAGTTTGTAGATAACCGCGTATTGCAGTGCGGATGGAAGTTCGACAACTGTTTCCGCTACATTGTGACGAGAAGCTTTGCAGCTGAAGTCTATCACTGTGATTGTTAGAGGGGTTCAGTTTTAAACTCACATTCTCGCTGATGAGCCTAAGAGACAAAAAATGTACAGAGATGGCCATATAATATGGGTTAAAGTATTAAATTGCCGTGTTTTTTCTAAGCACTACAATATTAATAATTCCTATAAAAACCCAAAAAATTACATACTGCAGTATATTTTTATTTTGATTAAAGATCATATTTGTAATGTAATGTGCAGATCAGATGAAATTGTATTCATGATGCAGAAAAAAATAATCTTGATAGTGACTCTTTTTTTGTTAGTTAGAATTGACAATCGCTTACCATCAGGCGATCCGTCTGTTCGTCTGCCACCTATCACATAAAAAAATGACGCTTTCAGCATTCATAACTTTTTAAATAGACAAAGCTATTTTCTGAAAACCTATTCTTAATGTACCTAACCGTTGTCCATTAAAACACAGTTAAATATGAAACAGTATTAATATTTATAAGTAAATAACACACTTAAAAAATTCCATCTCGTGTTCAGGCGGGACTCGAACCCACACCTTCCACAATCCGGGTGAATCCGACAGCTCACGTCGAATCAAGCACTTACAAATTTCGTCGGCTTAGAAACGCGTTCAGTGGTCTAATTGGTAGAACATTCACCTGGATTGTGGAAGGTGTGGGTTCGAGTTTAAGTGTGTTATTTACTTAAGAATAAATTGCAAAAGATTGCTATAAAAAATATCAACTATTATTCATAACAATTATTTACTTTGATAATATAAAAAAAATGTTTGTATGGAAAACGCAGCTTTTCAGGAAATCTCCATACAAATCGGCAATTTAATACTTAAACCCCTGGTAATTCAAGACACCAACTCTATTTTTAAAGAAACGGCGAACTTTATTAGCGATGGTAGCTTAGTTAAAGAACAGCCTTCCATACGGTCGTGGCTCGTGCATTTTTTCTAAAGATGTTTTCCCTCATCGCCCAGCTAATGATAAAAATATCACTTACAATCAGGTGAGCCGTCTACTTATTTGTCCGCCATAATGTAAAAAAATATGCACATAGATTTGAAAAATCTCGAGGTGCATGCTCGGAGTCGAACCACGACCCCCGTATGGAAGGCGCGTTCTTATCTCCTGAGCTACCATCAGTCTATCCATATGTTAACGCCATCCTGCGGCGAACAGCGGCAACCTCCCCTTCAACGGCGCGCCCGAGGGGCGCGGGGAGCGGAGGACGCAAAAATCAGCAGCCGCGGGCGCCGCGGCACACTCTCTCACATCACCCTTGGAAGACGATCGTTTACTTGTACATATGAAATATTTGTAATTCGAAAATAAATAAGAATTTTCAACGATAAATAATAATTCTTCATTGGATAGACCTGCCCCAGCCCCAGCACACACACCTTCTCAACACCATAGATAATACATATACAACGTGTAAAAAAAATAAGCAATAATACTTAAAGGTGAGAACATATACTGTGTAAAGACTTCATTGCTAAAATATGAGCATCATCTGAGCAAGAAAAAAAAACAGCTGTTCCATTTTTTTTTAATGTAATAGGTAGGCAGACAAACAGACAGATCACCTGATGGTAAGCGATTGCCGCCGCCCTTGGACACTCGCGACACCAGTGGAGTCACAAGTGCGCTGCCAACCTTTAAACCCCCCCCTATCCCCCGGATTGGGAAACACAGCACAGTGCTGCTTCACGCTGGTTTTCTGTGAGGCCGTGGTATCACTCCGGTCGAGCCGGCCCATTCATGCCGAAGCTTGGCTCTCCCACGGTAGGAGAGTTTTAGGTTACTTACGTACCTACACAAATCATAAAAATGTCAAAAAATCTTTCTGTTTTTTTCATATACATAGCACCCACTTTGCTATTATTTTCAAATAAAATATAAGCCTAGGTCACCTGAATCCAGCCTAGAATCGATTGATGCCTCATTCATCAAAATCGGGTAGTTTAAAGAAAGAAAGAAAAAATGTTTACTTGGAACCAATGTTTGTTTAGGTAGAATCTTGGAACATACAAACATAGTACTTACAATTACATACAGACTGCTAAAATCAGAACCCTTTCTTTTTAGCTTTTGCGTAGTCGGGTAAAAAGGCTGTTGGGGTTACTGTTGTAAGAATCTTAAAATATTATTTCAAGGAAGTTAATCGACTTACCAATGTCAAAAGTAAAACAGGACCATCCTAAATGTTAAGATTCCAGCGAGAAACACTTTACAAAAAATACACACAATTATAACCGAATATAACGTGACAGCTGACATCAGTCATTCCGAAGCAGAAATAGAAGTAAACCATAGAGTAAAGCAGTTATCCATTTCTATAAAAGTTCTCCTTCAACGGATCAGTGACCTCTCTGAACTTCGCAAATATTCAAGCGTAGAGTCCGCGCCACGATAGAAGTCCCGCGGATGAATACAGAATTAAAATTTAAGATTCCTTGTTGTTCATAATAATAAAGCTCAAATTTGAATGTTAATGGCGACGCAACCGCGCTTTTCACGGGACGCCATACTTTGGTGGCGCGCACTTTAACGGTGATTATACCAAAAGCCATGGAGTAAGGCTTAGACAATTTAACACGGGACGTGGCATATGGACGCGTTCCCCTCTGCCAAATTAGACGAACAAACGTTCGTGTACATTATCATCATGTACCTACTGCCTATCTTATCAATAATATGCCGCAGAAGTTAGTGGATGAAATCACAATAGAAAATATAAAATATAAGCTTAAAGATTACTTCCTTGGGCTACTGTAGTGATGATTGTTCATTGCTGTAGTGTCTTGGGTGGTAATATTTATAAAAGTACCCTACACTAGTTATTTGTAATATTTAGTATTAGTTATTTTTAATAAAAATATATAATTTGTGAACTCTTAAGCTTTAGAGTAAACCTTAGTGGTTTTTAAAAGCTTTTGTATAAGTTTTATTGTATTTTTATTTCATGTGATAAATAAATTAAAAAAAATATATATTAAAACTAGATCGGCGCGATCAATCGCCATTTCAAATTCGTATTTGTCGCTGAGCGGAACTCGTCAAAACGGTTGTTGTGAAGTTTTTACTTGCGAACGACGATCAGAAAAATCAAATTTATCTCTCTTATGATTCATAAGTAATGTTCTAATAAAATAAACGTTATTTCACGGAAGAATAACCCTTTTCATCTACATATTTTACGACAGAAATAACCCCAAAAAAACAATAGGCGATAGCGTGCGTGGTACGAATAGACGATGGTGCACGATGTTGATTAGTGTTTCTTTTTTATGTCATAAATGATATTTTATGAAATATATTGAAAATTTTCTACGCACAGGCACATTCTACCGCATTTCTACCGCATTTCACAACTCATGGTTTAAATATGCATTATTTTTGAAATGGTAGACGAGCAAACGGATCACCTGATGGTAAGCGATTTCCGTCGCCCACGGACAGCCATAACACCAGTAGAGTTCAATTGTGTTTCCAAACTTTGAACCTCATTTTTCTCGGATTGTAAGACAGTGTAATATGTATAAGATGTTCCAAATAATGTTCTACAGAGCTTAATGTTTCTATATGTAGGTACATAAAGATACTCTGTGCTTTAAATGTATTTCCTTTTTTTAGTGAGATTTAAGTACAAAGTTCCTTAGAGATGAACTATATAGAACGTGAGCGAGAGACAATATCCTGCCTAGCGCGTAGGTCAACGAACTCTTCAATATCAATACGCAATGTCAGCTAAAGCAAAATACCATACATTGAAAGACATTGAATTATGGAATACAGTCCATGATTGAATTCAGGGCCGTCGGATGACCGTTAGTTAGTATGAAGGGTTCCGTAGCAGCAAGTAAGATATATGGAAGGTAAATTGCGGTTTACAATTTATAACGTATTATGTAAAAACTACTCACTATATCTAGTTCAATTCAAACCAATTTTCGTTGTTAGTTTTCATGATTATGTACATCATATATTTTTTTAGTTTTATAATAAAAGGCACACAATTTACCACTTTGGGAGCGTCTCTTGCGCAAAGTATTGTGTTTAGAAAAAAATGATGTTAAAAACCTCAACATCATTTTTAAAGACCTATCCATAGATACCCCGTATACGTATAGGTTTGATGAAAAAAAAAATTGTGTTTCAGTTTCAAGTATGGAGACCCCACCCCTATTTTTATTTTTTCCAATTTTTGTGTAAAAATCGTAATGCGGTTAACAAAATACATCTATTTACCAAGTTTCAATAGTATAGTTCTTATAGTTTCGGATAAAAGTGTGACCATACAGAATGTGACAGGCTGTGACATACAGGACGGACGGACAGACATGACGAATCCATAAGGGTTCCGTTTTTTGCCATTTGGCTACGGAACCCTAAGAACCATTAACCAATAAGATCTCTCTCCGAATAACAAAGAAAAAGCTAAAATATGATGTTTTCGCTACGTAATTGTCACAGCGGACACATTATCTAAAAATATTTGAAATTCTGCCAAGACGCAGTGATAATAGATTTATTATGCTTAGTTTCAGCAAAACTAAAGTTGCAAGTGCAAAATTGCAATGGAATAATTATTCGCCAATGTCTTTGATCACCGAAACTCGGTCAAGAAGAGTCAATATTTCACGTTTTCAGAGCAGTTCCCATTTATTAAAAAACAACTTTGTATGGGATTTATATACCCACCTACAACCCGTGCGGATAAAGAATGGGATCAGAAATGGCGGCGCATCTATTCACTTCTCGCTCGCACACTATTTGCGTCTATACTCGCACCCCACGCCGCACGCACACTATTTGCTCGCAAACTATTTGCGTCTATACTCGCACCCCACGAGTGCGAGTATAGACGCAAATAGTGTGCGAGCGAGAAGTGAATAGATGCGCCGCCATTTCTGATCCCATTCTTTATCCGCACGGGTTGTACACACATATGTTATAAAGGTGATCGGGTAAGTAAGTAAATATTTATTGACCAGATACACGAATGCAATTACAGCAAGACATCATAAATAAATAAAAAAATATTTCAAATAAATTCAGTCTACTTTCAATCAATAAATCTTATATAATAGTACACATATTTAACATTTTGCCTGAACTAGGGTGACCTGTGTTTCAGGCTAAAAATAGGTCTTAGAAACTATTAAAGTTTCTAAGACCTATTTAACATATAAGCAATAAATTTCAACTTAAACTTAATCTTACTCTACGCTAACAATTAAAATTAGTTGATAGTTATTTGGGGACAATGAGTAATTTCTCTGTATCATCGTAGGACAACTTCAGGAGCACCACCTGAAGGTGTTTTATAGCGCAGGTATAGGTCAGTGGATATATAATGTCTAATGGCGTTAAGTCTATTATAGAGAAGTGGGAAAAACTGTAAAATTTCTTCATTCAATTCTCACCTTAATGTCAAACACGTTAGGTGAGGATTTTTGACAGATTGTAGTTACCTGACGTGTGGCTGTCTGTACATTGTATCTCTGTATACCTAGCTGTTAAGTTTCTTTATCATCATCATCATCATCATCAGCAACCCACACTCGTCCACTGCTGGACATAGGTCTCCCCTAATGCACGCCACTGCTCCCGATTTTCGGCCACTCTCATCCAGCCCACACCAGCCAGCCTTCGAATGTCATCATCCCATCTTGTCGCAGGGCGTCCTACACTACGCTTACCGAGTCGCGAGTTTTTTTATGTTGTGCTATAAAGAGTATCTATCTATCCATTATAAGCGAGCGGGTGTATCAGTTAGCCGGCAAAATCGTTTGCACTGAGCTATGCGTGAGCGTAAGGATTAGCTTCGCCCACCCCGCTGCGTGTGTAAGCGATTATCGTCTAGCGCTTGTACATACACCGGAAAATTCGTCGGCTGTACAATTTGCCAAAAGCTCTGAAAAACGAAATAGACTTCTCAGTCTTCTATTTTCAGGCTTATAGTTGGAAGTTAGTTTGGAAAGTGCTTCATTTTTTTTATGGGAAATTGAGGCAAACGTGCAAGCTGGTGACCCAAAAGTAAAGCCGGCCTGGCAAATAGTAACAAGTCAAATAACTGATCGACGAGTGCCGATCCGGGAGGCCTACTTTGAAAATGAATTTATGATCGAACGTTATCGCGGTATTAGAATCACTTGGCTGAGTTTTGATCAGTCATTTAGAATAGGCTGACTTTCAAAAGGCCACACTGTTAAACATTGAGTCATTTTGAGTTCTAATAATTGATGGCTAATTTAACCAGATACCGGAGCGGAGGCCCAATCTGTGGGAAAGGAGGTTTAAAAGTTGGCAGCGCACTTGTGACTCCACTGGTTATCCATCTGCTCGTCTGCCATCTATCACATAAAAAAAAGATGGCTGCGACAGAAATACGCACATATTTGAAAGAAAGAGATTTGACGTATCCACGACGTTATCCACGGAGCTACTAGCATCGCTCCCAAAACTCTACTTGGAAAATATACGTTCTTTTTTATAATCTCGAAAGTTAATATTTATAAATTTCTAAAGTTAATATATTAATAAACTACCTGCAGTTTCCATTAGCGACGTGTACATAGAGAGCTCGAGTGGCGTGTCATAAAGCCTATTTGTGAGTTGATTTGATTATAAAAGTTTTCCATGCGCGTGTAGTGGGTCTAAAGTTTATAATTGTTATTTTAAAATAGAGACTTATTTTTACAAATAACTAAACCACGCGCGATCTGTTTTTATGGTAGATAACTTTTTTTTCTTCCGCCGCAGAAATAAGAACGAAATTTATCCGGCTCTGGCATATAAGATACTTGCTTTCGCCCGCGGCGTTGCCCGCGTAATATTCATTTTTGTTTATCGCACAGGAAAGGTATAGAAAGTATCCTATATGCTCCCCTAGGTTCTAAGCTATCCCTCCAGCTTATCTAAAAGATTCTTACGATGTACCTACCTAGTTTATTAATTAAGTGTTAGATTAACTATATAAATACCTAATTATTTGTATCTTGTAATAGCCCAATATACCCAGCTATGTATACTTTTAATATGTAAGTGACATGTATGTCTTTATGAGAAATAAATTTGTTTGAACTGAAGATACTAGCCCTTGTACACGTAGTATTCGTTTTTGTTCATCCCTAAGGAAAGGAAAAAAAATATTCCATGTCCTTCACCTGGCTCTAAGCTGTCTCTCCACCAAATTTCAGGCAAATAGGTTGAGCATTTCTTGAGCTATAAATAGTGTACGTAACAAGGCTTTCTTTTATAAATATAGTAAAGAAGATTGTATTTTGATCATCATTATCATCATCAGCAACCCACACTCGTCCACTGCTGGATATAGGTCTCCCCTAATGCACGCCACTGCTCCTGATTTTCGGCCACTCTCATCCAGCCCACACCAGCCAGCCTTCGAATGTCATTATCATCATCAATTAATTTTGATAGCACGTTAGTAAAAATTGGTAAATGTGACCAAAAATCAATTATCTGGCACTTCATATGATATTAGTTCTAGCTTGCTTTTATAATGTGTACCTACCTATATTCCGACCCCGGCCTGTTCGGTAGTAAAATGGGGGATGAAAAGTTTGGAAGTCCTGAAAGCTACTTGGGAAAGGATTTATACTCGTAAATTACTTAACTGTTTCACGAGAACGAGGTCGCGGGTCACAGCTAGAAATTTAATAAAACTTAGGTTGTCTGGATGAAATCGCTAACAGCGTTAAGACAGCCACAATCGGAGGTAGGATATACTTATGACCAAAGAATTAATTTCTGAACCCTTTTATACAAAAAAAAGTATTCTTCAATTCAATTATCTAACCCCGTGTATTAGGATACTTGTAGATTTAAGGTGACGGGTAGGGCACACAAGCGACGCCAATCGATTTTAATTTTTACCTACTAAACCGGGTCTATTTTAAACAATTTCGGGGTTACAACCTCTCGGCAAACACTTAAACTATTATTACATAACCATGCACAAATTTTGGGTCCGTTTTTGTACGCGAAAAATTGATTCGGCCAAAAGTGGCCGCTTTTGGCGGTAATTCAAATTTCGAGTACAAATGCGGACCCAAAAGTTAAGTATAAGTATTTAAAAAATAGTATAAGTGTCTGCCGAGAGGTTGTGACCCCGAAATTGTTTAAAATAGATCCGGTTTAGTAGCTAAAAATTTAAATCGATTGTGCCCTACCCTTCACCTTAATGGTTGAAATAATTTGCTGGTCTTTGTTATCGATAATGGGTTACCTAATATAATCGAGGAATTAATTTGCCGCCAGCGGTATTTCCGGACCGATACGACCTTCAAATCTACCGAGAAAAGGGTATAATTCTTTATTAAAGGCCGGCAGTGAACTTATATGTGTAGCCCCACATTAGGTAAGTAACTCGCTGCTGTAATCATTTTGTCTCGGTTGCGTCCCAAGCTGTCGCTTCGAAGCCCGAACTCGAACTTCACTCTGGTGTAAGGGGCACACACAACCACAAAAAAACCGGCCAAGTGCGAGTCTGACTCGCGCACCGAGGGTTCCGCCGTACAAACGTAGCGGTTTACAATCGAAGTGTCGGTATAAACAGCTTTTGATCGCGTTAACTTTGCAGTTTGATTTTTTCACAGCTTAAAGGGACAGTAGACCTAGGTATTTGGTATAAATTTCAATTTGATACCTTTATTCCTTCGTGAGAAATAAGGTAGTAAGTGTCATTTTATTAAAATATTTTTATTATATTATATAAGTAAAAAAATGTGATTTTCGGAATTTTTCCTGTATTTGCATTATATGACAATGCTTCATGCCCAATTCCAAGATTCTGAGTTTACGGGAAGTACCCTGTAGGTTTTGATTCCTTTGCGAGTGTCGAAAATATGTTGAAAATATCGACATAATCGGCTGTATCTTTTGATTGGCTTGGCTTAGAAGTTTGATATTTTCACAGCTTAAAGGGACAGTAGACCTGAGTAATTGATATAAATTTCAGCTTCATACCTCCACGCGTTCCTGAGAAAAAGGGTCTTGACAGACGGACGGACGGACGGACAACAAAGTGATCCTATAAGGGTTCCGTTTTTTCCTTTTGAGGTACGGAACCCTAAAAACATGAAATTCATGAGTGAAGGTGATTACTTATCATCAGGCGACCCGCTTATTCGTTTGTCTAGCATAAAAATACTTCTAAAAATATTTATTTCATCATCATCATCATCATCAGCCCATTTAAGTCCCCACTGCTGGGGCACGGGCCTCCCTCAATCACATGAGGGGTAATTGCCATACTCACCACGCTTGGCAGACGGGTTGGCGAGGGTTTTGATGTAAATGCAGAGTTTTCCTTCTCTGGGTGCTGATGATCATGCCAGCAACTTTACCTTAGTCGCCTTTTACGACACCTCGGTAAGAGTGAGGGTGGCCTATTCTACTCTGCCGGGACCACACGGAGTATAAAAAATATTTATTTATTTATTCTTTATTGCACGAAGTAAAAAGTACAATTTAATTTAAGCGGACTTAATGCCTTGCTGCATTCTCTACCAGTCAACCATTCGGCGATGCAGAAAATTTGTGGCGGTATATTATGATATAATATATCAGAACGTATGTATGGAGCCTCATATTAGGTAAGTACCTTTACTAAGTAAGCGTTTTGTCCCGGTTGCGTCCCTAGCTGTCGCTTCAGAGCCCGAACTCGAACTCCAATCTGATGTTGCGGGCGTTTTTAAGTGGTGGAAATCGCTACTTTCAGTAGTCTGACTACTCATCTGCCCCCATAAACACAACAACAAAAAAAAAAAAGATTTCATGGGCGAAGGTGATTACTTATACCATAATGTGACCCGCTTGCCTGTTTGTCGCTTCTAGCATAAAAAAGCGGATTTATTATGGTGACTAACTTTTGTTATTATGCCACCACACAATCCGTGAAATGTGCTCTTAAAACATTAAAATCTGTTTTATTGTTACACCTATATCAATTCCGTTGTGACAGTGCCAGAAGCTATTCACAAAAGAGTTTTGGCCGGCATCTAAAAAGAAAAAAATCTCCTTATTTTAATAAGCGATGGGACAGTTAGTGAACAAAGGGACTTTTAAAAACTGTAAGTGTTTGTCTACGGAGTTGTCAAATGATTTTTGTTTTTCTTTAATTTCGGAAGTACAGAGTTCGTTATTTATTCCCTTGTCGGGTCGACGTCGACGGCGAGTCTAGTCGCTCAGTCTGTCTTTGGCTATGTTGAGTGGCGGTCGCCCGCCCAGACCGCTCCGCGAAGTCGGAATTGAAGTCGTAAGTTTACTGTGAACCAAACAAAACGAAACGGTTTGTGAACGCTAACTTGTGAGGTTTCTTAGTGGTCTCTGGCGATAAAAGCGGCTTAAAGACGGATTTTCTTCTTAAGGTAATTAAAATTCTTTAGCGCTTTTGCCAGGTTATTCGTCACGTTTGGAAGGAGTCAGGCGACTTTGTTAATTGGGTATTCGTTTTATTTTTAATTTGAAGTCAGCTGGGTTTTGTTTTGCTTTCAGTTTTAATCTAAACTGAAATTATAAGAACAAATAGTTGTAATTGAGGTATTGTGAACTTTTCTTACATCATTCGAATCCAAATAACATATTTTTACTATTTAATTAAAAACTTGAATGAATTATGTTGACCATAACGATTTAACAGTATGACATTGATAGGGGGTGTTTTACAGAGCTGCAAGGTTGTTTTAGCCGAAAAAATACTATTGTTTACTAGTATATCATTGCGGCTTTTTTTTTTCTAAAAAAAAAATGAATAAATAACAGTGTGGCATAAATTAAACGTCCATAGAAAATATCAAAACTACCTAAGTTCTGATTTTAGATCCATTCATCTCACTCACTCAGCTCACTCAAGGAGTTATGAGTGCATTAAAAAAGCTTTGTGACGAGATACATTATCACTAATTAACACACTAGTAACGGAAATTTAAATCGTATTAATTAAGGGGGCATTAGTAGTAAGGGGTACCTTATTACAAAACGAGATACTAAGAAGTTCCTGAATAAAACTCGTTCTAACCTCTTTTAACATTGAGTGTTGGACCGGTATGACCTGAGCTTCAGTACGGTAATAAGTTTGGATTTCGTTTTGTAATAAAGTGGTAATTTATTTAATTTCTTCTGAATAAAATTAGGTAAGTATGTAAAAGTGATAAGAATCATCAGCATCTTCTTTATAAAACCATTTTTTGTGCACGAAGTAACACATTACAGATAGATAATATTATTGTTTTAAATTAGAGCGTTTCGGAAAGTTTCTGAAACGTTTTTTTTTTTTTTTTTTTATTTATTGATATTTCAAGCAACGCATATACATTAACAAAAATGTGATTCTGCCAAACTGTGCAACAGTTTGTCGGCAGAGCTCTTGTGGACATAGTATTACTTATATATTCAACTATCTTAATTAAAAGTTATGCTTTAACTTAGTTTACCTATAACTTAAAGTTTATTCATGTTCATACGGCCACACACTAGGCCACCACAGTCCGCCGAAATTCCCCAATCGACAATGAACCGATAGTGTTTGATATTAAGGTGTAACGTGTATCCATGATTCAGTTGATTTGGTTCCTCTGTTAGAGGGTTGCGAAGGTTGGGCGGCAGTCGCTTCATTAATTACCAGACACCCCAATACTTCAATTATGGTCTAAGCGTACCTTGGGCTCCGAAGCGACAGCTTTGGGCGCAACCGCTTCACAGAAAACCGGCGTGAAGCAGCACTGTGCTGTGTTTCGCTGCGTGAGTGAGGATGCCGGAGGTCCAATCCGGGGGAGGGGAGGGTTTAAAGGTTGGCAGCGCACTTGTGACTCCACTGGTGTCGCGGGTGTCCATGGGCGGCGGAAATCGCTTACCATCAGATGATCCGTCTGTCCGTCTGCCACCTATGACATAAAAAAAACCGGAAATTACACGCTAAGATTTGTTGTTTTATTTATAACACTAGCAAAAAAGGGCACACACCTACCACCGTACTACAAATCGCGGTCTAAAGTTAATACCGTAAAAGCTCATGTCATCCCGTTCCAACACGCTATGTTAAAAGGGGCTGGCACGACTTTTATTCCGGCACTTTCCTTAGTTCGCGATTTGTAATAAGGGATCTAGAGTCTTGGAATGTAACCAATAAAATATTTTTTCATTATATTTTCGGTACTAGATAGGAGATTTATTTTTACCGTTCTATTATCTTCTTTTGATATTTCTGAACCAAGATAATAATTTGCAGATTTGGATTTAATTTTGAATCTCTCTTTCCGTTCTGTCAGAAACTTCTTTGCTTCTTCTTCATAACTGCAAACTATCAGTCCATCATCTACGTAAAGAGCTAGTATTATTACTTTCCCTTCTCGACGCTAAGACAGTTCAAATTCTAGATATACGTAATTTAAGGTGACGCTGACGGGTAGAGCACACTAGCAACGCCAATTGATTAAAATTGTTAGCAACTAAACTGGATATCTTTTTAACAATTTCGAAGCTTAAAACACTTATACTATTTGTCTAATACTTTTACTTAACTTTTGGGTTTGCTTTTGTACTCGATATTTGAATTACCTCGATATTAATTTAAATTTCGAGTGCAAAAACAGATCAAAAAGTGGTGCACAATTATTCAATACATACTATAAATGTTTGCTTAGAGACTCCCGCTCTGAAATTGTTAAAAATAGATCCGGTTTTGTAGCTAAAAATTTAAATCGATTGGTGTCGCTAGTGTGCTCTATCTGTCACCTTAAATTACGTATATCTAGAATTCGAGCTTTCATAGCGTCTATCTAGTATAGAAAATATAATTTAAAAAAACATATTGGTTAAATTACATACCAAGACTCTAGATGTCGCCTTAAACGCAAATCTTTTGACTCAAAAAAAACGTTAAGGATTACCTTATGTAACTTATAATAGACACCCTCCATGTTATGTTCTCGTAGGAGAACAATTGCATTGTTTACTATTCGCACTACTTTACTACAAAGAGTGTAGGTCACAACATTTTGATGACGTGTTTGTTTTGGGCGCGTAAATAAATGATACTCGGAGCGGCGGCTTTCATATTTAAATGAGATCTACGTGATACTCATATGTATGTACGCTATATTTAAAGCAAATTGAATTTCTATTGACAGGTACGTGGTGGGTAAAATGGGTGGGTACAGGTAAAATATGTTTGAATGTTACACATTTTTCAGTTAATTACTCAGTTATACTGTATATATTAGAAGGGGTTGAAAGAAAAGATGTTTTCCCGACAAAATTCTGTATTAGACTAAACTTATTTTCAAACAACATTTTGCTTACAGCAAAGTGTGAATGTTAATAGTTAATGGACATAGGGTTCATTGATATAATTAGGGCTACCATAAGCTTTATGTCGGGCTCAATCTAAGTAGGTATGTATTTATAGACTGTCGAATATAGCGCCATCGCGTTTAAGATTTTTCATAAGTTAGAATAGAATTATGTAGTTAGAGAAACAAATGAGTTTATAAAATTGTTGATCTCGATTGTGCTTTGGAAATAAAACGATATGTCCAAACAAACTCACAATCAAACCTACTTATGGCTTATTTTTAATCCGAAGTTACCGGTTGGTTAAATTAACTAAGCATAGTCATCTGTCTAGTCAAGTGACGGCCTATTTCTTGTAAAATAATTAAATAAATAAGATAAAAAAATAATTTATTGAACAACTTTAAACAAATACTCACTTCCTATCTCTATAAATCAACTCTTTCCTTGTCTCTTTTTCCTATTTAATGTGGTCTGTTCTCTGGTCATTTATACCTATAAATTATTGAATTTTATTATAAATTATCTATATACTATTAAGTATATATGTATTGTTTATTATTATTTACCTATGTTATGTAATATTATTAATATATAAGTATGTATATTTCTGCCATTTTCAATTTCATTTTTGAAACTGCTTTGCACTGCCTTCCCCTATTACGAATACGTTATTTCTTTCCTCTGCCAAGGGTTGTCTGGAAGAAATCGTTACAAGCAATCGACCGCCTTATTGTACTGTCTGTTGTTATTGTATCATACATGTATTTTGTTTCTGTGCAATAAAAAATATATATCTATCAAAATGACAAAACGGGTTACAATATATTTTGGTTACAGTATATCTTAATATAATAGGTAAAGTTGTGGCGAAAAGCACGTCTTGTGCACAGGTTGCCATGATTTTTACACTAGTAATTTTAGTTCAGTTTAACTACGGATCTAAAACGCCTGATTTGGCTGCATTTGAATTCATTTTCACAATTTCCTTCCCCATTATTATCCCACCACAAGTTATTTCCAATCATTTCAAGAATTTGGCCTCATTATGTGGTTGGCCACTCAAGGAGAAGCAATTAAAGCCTTAAACAGGCCCAAGTTGTGTCGCTGAGGGGGAACTTCAGGCGAGTTCCACTCTGTAGCTGTTTGCATTACAAAGGAATTGGCAAAGCATTCTGCGGATGGATGGAATATCAACAGGGCTGCTAGATTCCTCCTTAGTTGTTTACTCTTGACTGAGTGGTCGTTGTTGATGACATTGCATTTTCATGTACTGATGCGGCTCGATGTGTCTCCACTTGTGGCGGTTTACAGCGTCTCGAGAGTTTTGGAGAGTCGAGAGACTCGAGAGTTTTACGTTGTTCACCGGCCCCAAGGGGCCGGTGAACAACGTAATTCCCATACAAACGTAATACCAAAATAATTTGCAATTTGAAAATATCTAGACATTTCATTGCTGTTACTCGGATTAAGGAAGTATTTATCTAACTGTGTTAAAACACATTACCCACATTACACATACACGTTAGGTACACAAAATACACTAGACAAGCGTCTGTGGCACTCATTCAGCTGGTCTCACTAAAAACCAGCGTCATGGCTTTTGTCTGGGCTGTGACATAAGCTGAGTGAGGGCCATTTATACTAGACGTCATAACACATCATTATATTCATTTGGCACTGTCTGGACATGATTGAATATAGTTTTGTTTTTTTTTCCTTTTGTTTTATTTTTATGTATTTTTAATTGTTTTATGTTTTGTTTTCTGTTTGTACCAAATTGTGTTCTGTTTATAATTGCTATATGTTCTGTGTTGTGATGTCTATAATAATAAATATTTTCTTTCTTTCTTTCTTTCTTCTTTCTTTAAAACATTATCTTACAAATATTTACCCACTTAAATAAAAAATAACGGTGTATTTACACCGTTATTTTTTTACCGTTTACATCCCGAAAACCTCATACATAATAGGTATCGTAAATGAAGTCCATTTAGCATCAACAAAATAAGTTAAAAAAATCAGCTGGTCCATACATTATTGCCGGGCGGATATTCTATTTAATATCCTACGAAATTTTACGACGTTAATGAAATGAAATGAAATGAAAAATCTTTATTCGGTCCGGCATTACATATAAATACACTGAATTAACTATTTGTTTTATATTACAAACGCAATAAAAAATATAGTAAGTTTAACAAAGACACAGCTTACATTGTCTAGTTACCTAATGTTTTAAAGAAAAGCAAAATGTAATTAAGTTTCATTCATAATTTTTGGTATTCGCAAATGCACACAATTTTCTTAATAAATTTTAACCAGCCATCTTGCTGTTTCTACTTGCACGCAAGGGTCGCGGGTGGCGTGACAGAGATAGGGATCTCCCTATCTCTGTCCGAGGAACGGCGAAGCTAGCCTTGAATTGAATTGAACTGACCTCCGCCAGGTCTCCTAAATGAGGTCTGTAAAATGCGTGGGAGAGCGCCCGCACAACCGCTTGTCTTCCACCTGACTTGACCAAATACCAATTGATAGTGAGACAGAGAGTCGGCTTCAAATCGATAATCGACTTACCATGGGAGAGCCACGCTTCGGCATGAATGGGCTGGCTCGACCGGAGCGATACTATGTCCTCACAGGCTGTGTTTCGATGCGTGATTGAGGGTACCGGCCCAATATGGGGGAAAGGGGGTTTAAACGTTGGCAGCGCACTTGTGACTCCACTAGTGTGGCGGGTATCCATGGGCGGCGGCAATCGCTCACCATCCGTCAGCTCGTCTGCCACCTATCAAAAAAAGCTTTCTATTTTTTATGCAGAGGCGAGAAACGAGCAAGTGGATCACCTGATGGTAAGTTTTCACCACTGCCCATGAAGACCTACGTGATCAGAGATAACGCTAAAAAGTAGGTCGCAATATTAAGCGACGGTTGGACTTGGATTCGAACCCGGGTTCGAATCTGAGGTCGGTACAAAATTTGTTCCTGAGAAGTTCGGTCTCGAGACTGGAAATGTCTGCCTCGTATAGTCCTGCGTCTATCTCTTTCCAATCGTATCGTTTCGGCAGAGATGCCCTCATACTCTACCGAAACATCAGTGTGATACGATAAGGAAATAGAGAGCGCATACTGTAACAGAATCGACCTTATTTATTTGTATATTGCAATTTTTTTTTATTGTAGAGTCGAATAATGAGCTGTTCACCTGATGGAAAGTAATCAACGCCGCCCATGAACATCCGCGAAATCAGAGAGATAGCTAATATGTTGCCGGCCTTTTTAAAAATGAGTTGTATACCTACTATTGCCTCAAGTGGCAATGGGCAGGGCACATAGTGAGGAGAACAGACGGCCGTTGGGGCGGAAAGGTCCTCGAGTGGAGGCCACGTACAGGAAGTCGCAGCCTGTGGCAGGCCTCCTACAAGGTGGACAGATGATCTGGTGAAGATTGCGGGAATCCATTAGGATGCGGGCGGCACAGGACCGATCTGTGTGGAGAACATTGGGGGAGGCCTATGTCCATCAGTGGACGTCTATTGGCTGAAATGATGATGATGATACCTACTATTAAAGATCCTTCTTTCTGAAAGTCCAGACCAATTTATTTTTAATAGCACGTAGTAAAATTACTCCGATCTGACAACCCTGAAGTACCAGTGTACTACAAGGATTAGGTTAGTAAGTCAATCTGCCTCATTAATTATAGTGGAAGTTAATTTGTGGTGTTCCTTTATAAAACAGTACTATTTATGATGGAGTAAAAACCGCAATTGTTTTTAAAAAAACCTGAACACTCGTAAATAAGACACGTATCAATGTTTTTTCTTCCCTCATTATTTTATCGAAAATGGTTATCTTAACAAACCCATTTATATATGGTACGTTATACCTAGAATCCGCGCCACGAAAGAAGTCCTAAGGGAAAAAAGTCTGCAAAAAGAAAACCGCCTTCAAAAACCACGTAAAAAGTATAAAATAATATTTTAACATTTTCATCATCATCATCATCAGCCTATCGCAGTCCACTGCTGGACGTAGGCCTCTCCAATTATTCGCCACTGTGATCTATCCATGGCTTCTCGCATCCAGCTCTTGTCAGCCATCCTGCGCAGATCGTCCCCCCACCTAGCCAGAGGGCGCCCTACATTACGTTTGCCAAGACGCGGTCTCCACTCTAGAACTCGTTTACCCCATCGGTTGTCGGTTCTGCACACATACAGTGCATACAGGTTAACATTTTATACAGTTCAAATAACGTTTTTTTCATAACAGTACACTCGAGAAAAGGTGTTACCGAAGTCGGCGCCCAATACTATCTTGTAATTTAATAGAACATTCAATTATTCAACAGGGATTAGGCGCCGACTTTGGTTAAATCTTTTCTTGAGTGTACTGTTATAAAATGTTATTTGCAGTGTATACAGTGTTACAAATATTATTTTACACTTTTTAGTTCGTGGTTTTTAAAGGCGGTTTTTTTTCGAATAAAATTTTTTTTAAAGCTTTTTAGTGTCTTTTTTTTTGGCCCCTTATTACAAATCGCGAACTAAGGATCACGGAATTAAATTCGTGCTAGCCCCTTTTAACATTGCGTTTTGGAACGGGATGATATTAGCTTTAGTACGGTAATAACTTTAGATCGCGATTTATAATAAGGTGGTAAGTGGTGGCATACTGAGTATCTATTTTTGCCGATATTATGGCAAAAAACAAAGATAATATCGAAATCTTTCATTTTTTTCTTATCAGTTATTCGGTGGTTTTTTTGTGGTTATAATTTGGTAATTACCTACACTTCTGTTCCTATCATTTTTCATCCAAAATTGCTATGTCACACTGTCCGATATTGTTTTCGCCATGAAAAAGATCGCGGCAAGGGCCTCGCGAATATTAATATCTAAATACCTACTTAGATCAGATAGAACCTTAAATAATTTGCCGTAGGGTTTAAGCTTAAAATCCTTGTGCTATAATGGAAACGGAAACAGACTGAAAAACCTGTGAAATTGGTGTGAAACCAGAGTTATTTTTAAAACTGCCATTTCTGTACCGACCAAACTGTCAGTACCGACCAAATGTCTCATTACTGTTATGAATTTTGATTTATTTACTTCACACCTGTTCTAGGATTCCTTAATTATGATTTAGTAGTTTGCTTACTGAATAGGTTCTCAATTCGGGAACGAAATCTAGAAAAAGTGTGACTATTTGAATGGCAGTAAGAGGAATAATAGAACATTTATTAGATAACATTCCGAAGGAACAATTCGGCAAGAATGCGCTTGCTCGACAGGAGTGATACAAAAAACCGGCGTGTGAGTACAGGAGGCCCAATCCGAGCGGAAGGGGAGCTTAAAGGTGTTGGTAGCGCGTGACTTCACTGGTGTTGTGTTGTTGTTAATGACAGCTGCTCTGCTCATAAGTTGTTCATTTTAAATATGGTTTATTTCTCATGACATTTAACAAAATCCATAGGATGAGTGAATGAGAGATGATGGATGAGTGAATATCCAACGATTGACATTAGGTATTCTAATCTGTGACAGCGCTTGGATCACTTTCGCCCGCTATTTTTTAATTAAAATGTTTATTGTGACTGTGTCAAAGTATAGAATTGTTTTGTTAATTTCTCATGCCGAAAAAAGAATGGCGGATGTCGATTGTATTTAAATTGCGCGTTCTCAAATGTCACAATAGAGGATTATTTACGCCGATCCTCGTGCGCCCGACATTGAAGTTCCTTTCGACATGCGTTTTTTTTTCAATGAGAATTTTACATAATCTTGATGCATGCCCAATGCGTGAGAATTGGGGGCCCAGTCGACCAATGGTCATATTTCAGTTTATTTTGACCGATTGGATGAAAATAAACCGATTGAGCCTAATGAACCGATTTGACCCATTGAGTTTTGGAAAGTTTGGTGGTGTTAGAAACCATTTTTTCTTAGGAAAAGGACTTATTCGATTTTTTGGACGACCAGAATAGTTTCTAAATTTAGTATCCGGCAACTCATGCTTAACGCATTAAAACAATTGAAGGGAGTTTTGGAAGAACAACCACTGTCATATTCATACAATTTTGTGCTAAGGAGCAAAAAATGATTTTCCTAGTACTACCATGAATAAATAACCTCATTAATTATGTTAAGTTTTCAGTTTGAATAACCTCTTTGTATTAGGAATAAATTTAGTCCAATTTTGTATCATTAAATACATCTGATACTACAGAACATAACAATGTTGGATTCGATATCGGGTCGACCTACTATCACTGAGTTCTCGCCCTGATTACATAAAATATCCTATTTTATTTCAACTACATGGCCTAAATTCCTTTTAACACTGTCAGGCCGACACTTAACCATTAACTTATTTTTCTCTTTTACTTCGTCCTACTGCTAAACGGGAATATTTCGCGGGAACTCATAATATGAAAAACCGGCCAAGTGCGAGTCGGACTCGCCCATGAAGGGTTCCGTAGCAGCAAGTAAGATATACGGAAGTATGTTATAAACCGTAAACCGCACGGTTTATAACGTATTAAAAAAAACTACTTTGGTACTAGATCTAGTTCAAACCAATTTTCGTTGTTACTTTACATGGTAATAATCTATATTATCATATTTTTTTATAAGTTTTATAATTCATTTAATTAAGAAGTTAGAGGAGAGGAGGGGGGGAGGGGGACACATTTCCCACTTAGGGAGCGAGGGGAGGATATTAGAGACCTAAACAACATTTTTAAAGACCTATCCATAGATACCCCACACGTAGGGATCAAACCCCTAGAGTTTCATTTCTAAGTATACCTCCAAAAAATTTTTTTTCCTATTTTTGTGTAAAAATCGTAATGGGGTTAACAAAATACATCTCTTTACCAAGTTTCAACAGTATAGTTTTTATAGTTTCGAAAAAAAGTAGCTGTGATATAGGAACGGACGAAATCATTAAGGGTTCCGTTTTTAGTCATTTGGCTACGGAACCCCAAGAAGCTCTTAGCAGTTAGCAAGAAGAAATTTGTCGTTTTTTAATAAACGTTCCGTAGACTAATAACAGAAAACGCAATCTTTCTGTCTGTCCGTATGTACGGACGGACACTGTGTATGTACAGACCTGTGAAATCGATTCAAACACGTTTTCGACACACGACCGAAATGTCGATAACCATTTCCGAGGCAGAATCGGAGACCGAAAAACGAGTCAAGCTATCGTGGTGGAGTTTGGTTGACATGCCCTGAGAAGAATATCAATTGAAGAAATTCGATTGTTAGGTTATCCACTTTATAACCAAACTTTTAAGACAGCACAGTTGAAATTTGGTAAAGCGAGTTGTAAACCACTTTACTAAATATTTTTCAGTTAATAGAGTACTATTAACTGAAAAATATTTAGTAAAGCCATAAATGTGAAAAACCTACCTATTGCAGTAGCAATAGGTAGGTTTTTCACATTTATGGCGACGGGTAGGGCACACTAGCGACGCCAATCGATTTTAATTTTTAGCTACTAAACCGGATCTATTTTAAACAATTTCGGGGTTACAACCTCTCGGCAAACACTTATACTATGTATTAATTAACCATGCAAAAATGTTGGGTTCAACGCGTACGCGAAAAATTGATTCACGCCAAAAGCCACTTATACCAGCCACTTTTGTACATTGTAACATGTCTTGTTACTTGTTGAACATGTCTGTTTGTATTGGTCTGGGTGTTTTCTATGTATTATAAGTATGTATTTAGAAAAAATAAGTATTATTTGTAATCCCACTGTTGATTCTGATAACTGTAACACAGGTGGCCGAGCCACCTATCTCGGAGTCAGATCAATGTATGTGATGTTGTGAAATATTTCTTATTATTTAAAGTTTCTACAAATTACAGAACGATCGGTTTTAACACGTGTTGAGATGTATTTTAAACAATTTCCCTACCCAAGTGTGTTTTTCTTATAATGGCACAGTACACTGCCTCACCTTAGCCATCAGGCTAGCTTCAACTCTACGTGTCTTGTCAACGGTAAACAATTTTTTGCATACTAAAACGGCCC
This sequence comes from Marasmia exigua, assembly GCA_019059595.1. NCBI lineage: Eukaryota > Metazoa > Arthropoda > Insecta > Lepidoptera > Crambidae > Marasmia > Marasmia exigua. The sequence continues at coordinate 19,844,711 of CM032472.1, forward strand.
CAACATTTGTTTTCAACACCAAAATATACACAAATCCATTTTTCCTTTTTCAATTAAATGTCTATGGTTGAAATTGTTTTACAGCAGTAATTACCGTTACGACAAAGAGTAATGAATGATTGTCATTTAATGATTTTGCGTTAATTTATACGAAAACAATGGCATGGCAATGCCATTTAATTTGCGTCGAAAACAGATGCAACTATGTGTGTCTATTGCAATTACCGCAAATTGTCACAGCCAGTTACCGCACCGTAGCCATAAAAATTCGACTAAAACTCCAATTGGACTCCACGCTTTAGGAATTGGTAAACGCTCAAACTTCGTTGCGTCGCAGAATTTCGTTGCCCTACGCGCTAGGCAGTGTGTCCTATCTACTCCCGCACTCGTTACACACAATCAATAGACACGTATTTATGTATCGAGTACTTCACGACCCTCTCTGCAAATCGGCAAAACGTAAAGCGGTGTGACGTCGAGTACCTAATAAAAATTACGCGTAGTCTCAAAATAGCGTATTAATCTAAGTCACACCAGAGTGTGACAAACTTGGTGTCGACACGAGTCCGGCAAGCAAGTTTTTTTTTTAAGTATCAGCCTAAAATCTATCCCACAGCAGGGCAAAGGCCTCCATCATAGAAATCAAGTTATCGCTACTATGGATTGGGACGCTGTGCACCCGAGATCACAAACCCGGGCTATGCCGAAAAATTCGAAACATACTTTTTGCTCGACCTGGGAATCGAACCGGCACGGCCCGGTATTTTAACCACTAGACTAAAGTAAATTAGGGACTAATTGATAAATTAATCACGTGATTTGGGAAAAAAAGAGAATATTTACTAAGCTTTTGGAATTTGCTAGTTATCAAGTTTTATTAAATTCAATTTGCCCCAGATTGGAATTCCGGTAACCTCACTCACAAGATGAAATTTAGTGCAGACCATTTCACTCAGTACTTTTTTTCTTAGTATGGGAAAAATAATTCAGCGGTTTTCGTTAGATGGAGCTTGTAATAAGCTGATGTAGCTATAAAAAGGAATTAAGCAGTGTTGGAAATATATAAACGCATCAAACCTCTTTTGATGTTAACAAAAGAAAGGTACCTAAAATGTCTCTTAGACAGCTTATATGAGTGATCGGAGCCATGTCGCGATAGTCTAAGTTTTTTCTGCTGAATATTATTTTAATCCCAATGTCTGGTGGTTTTCCTGCTTAGCTAGCTCTCCCTCTAACAAGCAGATGGTTCGGCGTTGTTTTAGTAGATAGGTCGACCTGGACGACCCGTTTGGAACAGTGGTAGTGAACGCTGCCTTTGGTCCAAGGGTTGCGGGTTCGATCCCCGCACAGTACAAACATTTGTGTGTATGAACATGTCTGTTTGTATTGGTCTGGGTGTTTGTATGTATTATAAGTATGTATTTACAAAAGAAAAGTATTATATGTATATATTTGTAATTCCGCTGTTGATTCTGATATCCGTAACACAGGTGCTTGAGCTACCTATCTCGGAGTCAGATCAATGTATGTGATGTTGTGAAATATTTATTTATTATTATTTATAGGTATCACTATGCATTTGAACATCGCGGTAGTAAATCGTGTTTCCAAAACAATTACCTCTGCCCTCATGAGCAATTAAAAAAAATGGGAAATAAACCAAAGGTCTAGAAGGTATTGGGAATTTTGATATATAGCAAGCAAATAAAATATTTTCTGATATTTTATTTAATCGTCTACATAGCCGTTGAGTATTGGTCGTTTTCCTCTAGATGGCGCTAGCACTGGCTAACCGACTGATGCCTCTATTTCAGTATATATTCGTTACTCTATGGTACAGGCGCTGGTTCACGCCTTTCTGTGAGGCCCACTCCGGTCAGGGCCCATTCTTGCCGAAGCGTTACTCTCGCAAGGCCGATAATAATATCCTTAATGTGGAAATTGAACTTTATTACCAACGCAAAATAGCTCAAGGCTGTTACAAAAACCACCGCGGCATTATAAAGAAGCTTTATTTATACGTTTATTATCCGGCCGGTGTAAAACCGAACATCTGTCAGGAAGCCTTAATTGATCAATAATATTCTCCCTGTAACGTTGTAGTGGAGGTTACACGATTATATTGGTGACGAACTGTCTGTGGCATCGTTTTAAACGATTAAGGCGGACTTTGCCAGCGGCGGGCGCCGTCAAGTTCTTTATATTGATGAAAGTGAGCAACAGATACTTTAAGGTGACGGTTAGGGCAAACTAGCGACGCCAATCGATTTTAATTATTAGCTACTAAACCGGATCTATTTTAAACAATTTCGGGATTACAACCTCTTGCCAAACATTAATACTATTTATTAAATAACCATGCACAAATATTGCGTCCGATTTTGTACGCCAAAAAATGATTACCGCCAAAAGCGTTTCACCCAACATTTTTGCATGGTTATTTAATAAATAGTTATAAGTGTTTGTCGAGAGGTTGTGACCCCGGAAATTAGATCCGGTTAAGTAGCTAAAAATTAAAATCGATTGGCGTCGCTAGTGTGAATACCCGTCACCTTAAGGCGAACTGTGCCAGCGGCAAGCGGCGTCAAGTGATTCATACTGATTGTGGCGATCTGTGGCCTATCTGTTGTTCACATTTTTAAAAAATGTCTCCTTTTTTAAAAAAGTGAACAACAGATAGGTACTTTAATGATTAACAATTTTTTGCGACCCACCTATGTACAGCAGCGTCAGATCAAGTTACCCCCCTGCAGTGGAAATATAGCACTTGTGCCCCAGACATAAGGACGGTCCAAAGGTCAACAAGGGAAACTCGACGCGACGCCGTGTGTACGTCGCCAAGGCTCCGCCTGAAAACCAGCGCTGCAGCGGCTTCGGCCACTGTAGCAGATGCTGAGGTTAGGCTTTGTTGGCTACAGAATTTGTCCTGTTTGTGTATTTAAGTATGTCACTCATGTTTAAATTTGTGTTCTGTGGCCTATATAGAAATCTTTAACTTTATTATGTAATAATTTCTTTTTATAAGTTACAATAAACTATATATTACTACTAATTGCTAAAAGCGATCACTTTTAGCAATTATCAAGATTAATCTTACGTACAGGAAGAAATTGTTACATAAGTTTGTCTCAAAAAGATGTAAATGGTGCTCATTAAAAAAATGTCTCCGCCACAATCAATACTTATAAATCACTTGGCAGCGTTAGTAACGTCGCAGTACCGCCTTTAAATACCTAACTATACTCTTACTATACTTACACTATGATTTTTTGAATACCCGAGAAAATTTACTATTACCTACCTTTTGCTCGAAGGCATTGCCCTCTAAGGCTAAACTATATGTACCTACCTAATCCTTATGTTTGAGACACAAACATAAATAGGGGGGGAGAGGGGGAATAACTCTAACTAATGCCGTCTGTACATACAATGCATTGACATTTGACACAATATATTTGACATCTCTGAAGGATCATCAGAAATGATGTAATCCGATAGAAAGCCAGAGTCACCGACATAGCCCACCGAATTAGCAAACTGAAGTGGCAGTGGGCTGGTCATATTAGCCGCAGAACTGACAGCCGTTGGAGCCGTAAAGTCCTTGAGTGGAGACCGCGACTCGGTAAGCGTAGTGTAGGACGCCCTGCGACAAGATGAGATGATGACATTCGAAGGCTGGCTGGTGTGGGCTGGATGAGAGTGGCCGAAAATCGGGAGTAGTGGCGTGCATTAGGGGAGACCTATGTCCAGCAGTGGACGAGTGTGGGTTGCTGATGATGATGATGATATTTGATATAATATTCGACTTTTAAATAACTAATAAAGTATTCAGAAAATATTGATGCCTTGTTTCATGAAAAAAAAAAATACATAATCGTTTATTTACACATTAGACCATTCATCTGATTTTAGGGTTGATAGCTAAATAAAACTCATAAAGATTCATTTTCAAAAAAACAAAACTTGTAATATTCTTTTCGCTTATTTTTTCTGGAATGAGAGTTCCCTAAAATTTGGAAAAAAGTTCACAACTCGAAAACGAATTAAGTGTTTCCCCAAACGCTTTATTCATGGTCTTAAGCTTGACACTATTTTAATATACCCAGTATTTATGTAGGTTTTAATCCAGTCTTTGATCTCTAAAGAAAGCTGATTCCGTGTTTTAAAGGATACGTTAAGCCGTCAGTCTCGTCACTTTAATCACTATTAAAATGGACCGTTATCCAATCAACCCTTAAAGCGGTTTGGAACTCTGAAATTAGGGCTTAAAATGTTGCCCAACCATCTTTCGGTGATTACAAGGAGACAAAGAAAACAAAATACCTATAAGTCTTGGAAAAATTGATTGTTTCAAAATTATGTACAAAACTCGACACCCTATGCAGGCGTGCATTGGTTTCATAAGTAGCTATGAGTATGTGTACTTACCTAATATAAATAGACTTGGCTGGAGACGCTGGTCTACCTATTTATCTTATTGCACAAAAAAGTTTCAAGCTTTGTTATTAGTTTCATAACAATGAAACAGCATTGTCGCCGCTCCAACACCGTGTTGTTGCCGCTCCACTTCGCCATCTCAAATTTGGGAATTCGTACCCCTGAGGATTGTCGACATTATTAGGGTGTCAAGCACAGATACTATACTAGTGTGTCAAGATACCAATCGATCGCTCGATGGTAGAAAGGTCACGACGTCACGTGGTCGTGACGTCGACGAAGTTTCTAACAGACCCTATGAATCGATGGTCGATCAATGGTAAAATGCAATACCTAGTTGTTGTCGATTGATCTGGGAGCACAACTGTGCCCCCGCCAAGTTGAGCAAAAAAAAGCTGCACGGCCGTACCACCCTTCTCAAAGCAATTCAGGCTATTTTCGACCCCTTCTATACTTCTACCCCATCTAACAACTTGTTAAAGTTTCTAAATTTTGTCACTCACTGACTGACTCACTGATCATCATAAGTCCATGCGCGATAGACTAAAGAATCGAATATAATTGTAATATTCATTGTGTTTTCATGCGATGGCCAAGTCAAGCTATTTGTTTAAAGCGTAAAATATTTTTAATATTGGCATGATAATAACTTATGTAATAACTTAAGGCAGGTCTTTTAAGAAGAGACTAAATAGATTAACCGACTTGGTATTTATTACATGTATCTCACAACTTTAGGTAGAGAGACTGAGTTGCGAGACTTGGGTATTTTTAAAGGATGTTTTTGATGGCTACATTCTACCAGAACAAATGAGCGTTTTTAGCTACCAGACGAGTCGACCGACGTTGATCGATGCCTTCGATCGTCGATCGATCGATTGCTTTCCACCCTTAAACTTCATTCTCTCGACTAAATTTAATTCCTACGTCACAACTCCGTTCCTTTTCATTCTTGCTTCCTCCAGGCCTTTAGCTTTCGAGCAATGTGACGATGCAAGCAACGTCTTAAGATTTGTAATCAGAATCGCTTTTGATTCGAATCGCGAGTCTGCCATTGAGTTGGTCCCGAACCGTTAGCACTGAATGGAATGCAAAATGAGGCAAACGGGAGATAGCTCGACACTGACTACTGTCTGCACAAAGGCTGTCACAGTGGACGTCATGACGTGCTATTTACGAAGGACATTTAAATAAACACACTGTAGGCTACAAGAATATGTATCCAGTTTAGTAACTGGTCATAATAGCGAGCTATCTGACTCCTAATTATTTATACGGCAGGTATAGTACTATAGGTATAAGTATTGTCAACAATATAAGATACTAAAATTCATACTGGGCATACCCAGGTGCACCACCCGACGCAATCTTAAAGAGTGGTCGATCGAACAGAGCACACAACTCTGGTTGAGTGCGATAAGTCAGGCACATGCCAGGACTTAATGACAGGATTCTCCAAAAAGTTCACGCTAGAGGCCCTAATGCTATCTTGCGGACAGCTGAGTATCCTCACAAGAACCATTACTGGTCACTGTAGGCTGGACCAGAGGGGCGTCTTTACCTATAACGCAGGGGATGCGGTGCACCCGGGCGCCGGGAGGTAGAAGGCGCCGAGATCCCCTCGCTACACAAGGAGTCATCTGCACTGTAACGCTCTCCTCATCTTAGCGTGTGATTCCCAGTTGCATCCAATGCGCTTCGAAGCCTGGGTTACGCTTGGACCATGATATAGGATTCGGGCCTTTATTCCCCACTAGTTCCATTGAACAGTTCCACCGTAGAACTAATGGGACTTTTTCCCACTAGTTCCATTAAAGCAAATAATTGAACTAGTGGGAAAAAAAGTCCCATTAGTTCTACGGTGGAACAATTTCTCAATAGTTCTACTATATTTCTTATGAGTTAAAAAAAACAGAGTATTAAGCATATGTACGTACTAATTATGTCTGATAATTATAATGAAGCGACGGCCCATAGGTAGTCGAACATGTCTTTAGTATTCCATTTTGTTAGAGCGTTTTGAAACAAGGGGGCGCCAGGTTATTGATGTCGCCCGGGCGCTTTTTAGGCTAGAGGCACCCATGGGCTGCACAAACACGGTTCTAGAACTGGGCTGACCGGAGACCTTACCTGCAGATTCTTTAAGGCAGAGGACGAGACACCAATGGACCTCCTTTGTAAATGCGGTGCCCTCGGGCGCCCTAGAAGTCGCACCTTGGGCAGCTACCACATCTGCCCGGAGGATGTTAGAGCTATCGCTCCCAAGGTCATTATATGGTTTATGCTGACCGAGGGCCTCGGATATGATCTATAAGTGGGAGCGGAGGTCACAATAGATCAAATTATGATCGCAGTGACCACTCGGCAACGAACGAATGGGGAGCGTTCGTTGCCGAGTGGCCGATCGAATAAAGAAAGTTTATATATATTTTTGCTGCCGAACGAACGCAAGTAATGTGAATGTTGGTAAAGGAAGATGAGAGGTGGGTGAAAAACTTACGCAGTGCATTTTGGTTGGCCCGATTCTTATCAATTACAAATAAAATGAATTCTCGTTAAATGAAATCATAAACTGATTGATTTCTGGTATATTGTTTAGGCGAATGATAGGGAAATTAAAATCGGATTGAAGATTCCATCCTGCAGAGGCCTATTATTTCACAATTTAGGTTTATAATAGAGTTGATTTCAAATTATCAAACGATTCTAGGTAATGTAATTATCTACTTTATACGGTCTAAACCTCGTCTAAAATTCGCAATGTAAGTTTTTCAGACCATTACATAACTGAATAGGTATTTTCAAACAAATTGGAAATCTCCAAACTACCCAAAATAGCACATTCTTCTATATATACTAATTATAAAGAGGTAAATACTATACCGTTGCCGTGTGGTCCCCGGCAGAGTAGAATAGGCCACCCTCACTCTTACCGAGGTGTCGTAAAAGGCGACTAAGGTAAAGCTGCTGGCATGATCATCAGCACCCAGAGAAGGAAAACTCTGCATTTATATCAAAACCCTCGCCAACCCGTCTGCCAAGCGTGGTGAGTATGGCAATTACCCCTCATGTGATTGAGGGAGGCCCGTGCCCCAGCAGTGGGGACTTAAATGGGCTGATGATGATGATGATGATGATGAAATACTATACACAGCCAGCGGCAACGCTCATAGGTAATCCGAAAACACGAAACGCTTGCGCGATGTAATATACACCTGGCGACATCTATTGGTATAAAGAGGAACTAATGTTCCGAAACGATGTGAGTAATGAAATAAAGCAGCATTTGTACTTCGTGAAGTTTAAGACAATATTATAATACTCGCTCAGAACTAAGTTATTCTTATCTAATCTTGCAACAGATGCGGCGAATGTTCTGCGGTTGTAGACATGGAGATGGTCGAGTTCTGTTTCAAATGTTATAGTTATTTTCTCTCTCTGATGCCATTTTGAAATGGTGTCTAGCTATTATGTGGAATTTATATAAAAAGGAGACAATACAAATGTTCTGCAGGCGGACTATGGAGAGGTTCTAAATTACTTAAAAAAAAAAGTATATTTTTTCTCATTTTGCAGGGGGTGCGGCTGACAAATATTTTTTTATTATGGCCTCTATGAGGATAATGTTATTAATGTCAAGTAAAAGTAATTAGTAAATATGGGTCAAGATTTTTGATTTACGGATTTTGACGAAATAACCAAATTATTGTAACGTTCAACCGGACCATAAGGGACCGCCAGATTTTGAACTTTGTACAGGTGAGATTAGGTTGAAAACTAATGAAAATTAAATCTTAAAGATTTAATTGAATTCAGAGCAAGTTGTGAACAACTCATACGACGCCACAACAGCAGTACTAAAAGAACACAATTATATAATTTCTGTAATTATTTCACTTCAAAGTTCAGTTTTAACGACAGAATCCCAATAAATGTAACCCTCAAAATATGAAAGCTTTAGAATATTTTTTTTATGCTAGAGGCGACAAATGAGCTAGCGAGTCACTTGATGGAAAGCAATCATCGCCGCCCATTAACATCCGCGAAATCAGAGAGATCGCTAATGCATTGCCAGTCTTTTAAAAAGTACGCTCTTCTCTTGAAGGTCCCTAAGTCGTAGAATTTACATTCAAATTACAACTTACACAATCAGTTCTAACTAAACACATTGTTTGTGTATAGAGCAAACATTAGGTATTGGTTACATGTCAATGTGTACTTGTGGATGGTTCGAACTAGTAAGTACTAAACAAATCATCATCATCATTATCATTAGCCCATTTAAGTCCCCACTGCTGGGGCACGGGCCTCCCTCAATCACATGAGGGGTAATTGCCATACTCAGCACGCTTGGCAGACGGGTTGGCGAGGGTTTTGATATAAATGCAGAGTTTTCCTTCTCTGGGTGCTGATGATTATGCTAGCAGCTTTACCTTAGTCGCCTTTTACGACACCTCGGTAAGAGTGAGGGTGGCCTATTCTACTCTGCCGGGGACCATACGGCATAAACTAAACAAATATGCAATGCAAATGCCTGAAGCCATGCGAAGTTCCACTAATATAACTAATAATGTAAACAACATTTTTTTGTGATAGGGGGCAGATGGCATCAGCAGCAGACAGCAGGTGGATCACTAGACGATGGTTGGCGAATGCCGCCCATCGAGCCCCTCGCCAGATTTTATTAATAAAAATATAGTAATTATCTTTCGGGGGGTAACTTTATATGCATAAACGCCGTGTTGTTCCCCGCAGAGTAGAATAGGCTAACCCTCACTCTTAACCGATGTGTCCCGTAAAAAGGTGACTAAATGAAAGCTGCTGGCATACAGATCAGCACCCAGAGAATGGGAAAACTCTGCATTTATATCAAAACCCTCGCCAACCCGTCTGCCAAGCGTGGTGAGTATGGTATACAATTACCCCTCATGTGATTGAGGGAGGCCCGTGTCCCAGCAGTGGGGACTTAAATGGGCTGACGATGACGATGATATGCATAAAATGCAAACGCGAGATGTTTCTAGGTCGAGGTATTTTTAAACTAAGAGCTGTTCTTATAATTTAATATTTTTACTACCAATCTTAATCCGATACTTAATCAATGGTATAGGGCTGTCATACTATATAAATGTGACGTTACACCCTAGATTTTTCCACGGATTAAGATTGGTCGAATCAGCCCTTAGTCGCTTTAATTATTTTAATTATTGTGATACCACGGCCTCACAGAAAGCCGGCGTTAAGCAGCATTATGCTGTGTTTCGCTGCGTGAGTGAGGGTAACGGAGGCCCAATGCGAGGAAAAGGGGGATTTGAAGTTTAGCAGCGCACTTGTAACTCCACTGGTGTCGTAGATGTGCATGGTCTTCCATACGAGAGACCGGGATAGAATTCGAGCACACACCTCTGGATTTTTCAAATCTATGTCCGTATTTCTACCACTAGCTCGGCGTTAAGGGAAACATCGTGAGGTATCCTGCAGGTTTCGGATACTTTCTGAGCCTTGTAACCATGACTTAGTTGGTCTGGTTCCCCTGTTAAAGAGTTGCGAAGGTCAGACGGCAGTCGCTTCATTGTTTAGCAGACTCCCCAAATCCTGAATCATGGTCTAAGCGTACCCCGGGCTCTAGAGCGACAGCTTTAGACGCAACTGGGAATTACACGCTAAGATGAGAAGGTGATAACTTTTTTTTTGCGTCAGGGAATGCAGCCGGCCCGTAGTGCAATGGGCCGACGTGGCCTTATGCCTACCCGTTCACTGGGGGCGAAAGGGTTATGTCGGGCTCTCCTCCGGTCCATCCGTTACTTTGACTATGCTCCGATCCACTCCAACCTCCTTGTGGGTAAGGCCTGTTAGGAAAAGATGCCCTCGATCTGCCCTTGACGACCGAGCCGACCTTATCACCGTCGCCATGCAACAGGCCGAACAACTCGCGACAAACAACACCCCAAGACCCCAGCGGTACCGTCCTCGCCGGCGAGGACGCTCGTCGGTTCCCTCTAGAGTTAGAGTCAGTCCTTTTCGCGTAACCGATACTTGCTGGGCCGATTCAGTCCCAAACTTATGTTCGTTTGCCCTCTCCCAGCAATGCCCTAAGCCGGGATCGATATATACGCTAAAGCTAGAAGCTTTAGCGTATATATCGACTGTGGTTCTAGGCCCGCTAGGGTGCGCCCTAGGCTGTTGCTTAAAGCTCCCCAGAAGTCCGGTGACTGTTCAAAACCAAGACCGACTAGTTAATGAACTCTAACTACCGTTCCTTCCCGGGCGGAGGAGGAGATACCTAAGGTTTAAAGATTCTTTATTTCTCAATAAAAAGATAACGTCACCTACTTGAGAACAAATAAAAAATTACAGAAAAGGAGGTAAATACTAATTTGACTATCGTTCGCCTGCCGATGAATAAAATAAAGATTAAAGGTGACGGGTAGGGCCATAGCGACGACCAATCGATTTTAATTTTAGCATAACCGGCTCGATTTATAAACAATTGCGGGGTTACAACCTCTAATTATTGTTTTTATAATTATAGTTATATTCTAGTTTTTAGTGAAGGGGAAATCCCAAAGCCGTGTGGTCCCGACAGAAGTAGATAGGTCCACCCTCACTCTTACAGAGGTGTCGTAAAAGGCGAGCTAAGGTAAAGCTGCTGGCATGATCATCACACCCAGAGAAGTAAACTCTGCATTTATTCAAACCCTCGCCAACCCGTCTGCAAGCGTGTGATATGGTAATACAATTACCCCTCTGTGATTGAGTAGGCCCGTGTTCCCGCAGTGGGGACTTAAATGGCTGACTATGACGATGATATGCATAAAATGCAAACGCGGAGATTTTCTAGGTCGAGTTATTTTTTAAACTAAGAGCGTTCTATAATTTAATATTTTTACTACCAATCTTAATCCGATACTTAATCAATAGGTATACGGCTGTCATACTATATAAATATGACGTTACACCCTAGATTTTTCCACGGATTAAGATTGGTCGAATCAGCCCTTAGTCGCTTTAATTATTTTAATTATTGTGATACCATGGCCTCACAGAAAGCCGGCGTGAAGCAGCATTATGCTGTGTTTCGCTGCGTGAGTGACGGAGGCCCAATCCGAGGAAAAGGGGTATTTGAAGTTTAGCAGCGCACTTGTGACTCCACTGGTGTCGCGGATGTCTATGGTTTTCCATACGGGAGACCGGGATAGAATCCGAGCACACACCTCTGGATTTTTCAAATCTATGTCCATATTTCTACCACTAGCTCGGCGTTGAGGGAAACATCGTGAGGAATCCTACAGGTTTCGGATAGTTTCTGAGCCTTGTAACCATGATTTAGTTGGTCTGGTTCCCCTGTAAAGAGTTGCGAAGGTCAGACGGTAGTCGCTTCATTGTTTACCAGACTCCCCAAATCCTGAATCATGGTCTAAGCGTACCCCGGGCTCCAGAGCGACCGCTTTAGATGCAACTGGGAATTACACGCTAAGATGAGAAGGTGATAACTTTTTTTTTGCGTCAGGGAATGCGGCCGGCCCGTAGTGCAATGGGCCGACGTGGCCTTATGCCTACCCGTTCACTGGGGGGCGGAAGGGTTATGTCGGCCTCTCCTCCGGCTCCATCCGTTACTTTGACTATGCTCCGATCCACTCCAACCTCCTTGTGGGTAAGGCCTGTTAGGAAAAGATGCCCTCGATCTGCCCTTGACGACCGAGACGACCTTATCACCGTCGCCATGCAATCAGGCCGAACAACTCGCGACAAACAACACCCCAAGACCCCAGCGGTACCGTCCTCGCAGGCGAGGACGTTCGTCGGTTCCCTCTAGAGTTAGAGTCAGTCCCTTTTCGCGTAACCGGTACTTGCCGGGCCGATTCAGTCCCAAACTTATGTTCGTTTGCCCTCTCCTAAGCCGGGGTTCTAGCTTAAGCGTATATATCTACCTTGGTTCTAGGCCCGCTAGGGGGCGCCCTCAGGCTGTTGCTTAAAGTTTTTATGGTGCGAGCCTTCTGCTCCCCAGAAGTCCGGTCACTGTTCAAAACCAAGACCGACTAGTTAATGAACTCTAACTACCGTTCCTTCCCGGGCGGAGGAGGAGATACCTAAGGTTTAAAGATTCATTATTTCTCAATAAAAACATAACGTCACCTACTTGAGAACAAAAAAAAATTACAGAAATGGAGGTAAATACTAATTTTTGCCCGATGGATAAAATAAGGATTAAGGTTCGCCGATGGATAAAATAAAGATTAAGGTGACGGGTAGGGCACAGTAGCGACGCCAATCGATTTTAATTTTTAGCTACTAAACCGGATCTAGTTTAAACAATTTCGGGGTTACAACCTCTAAGTATTGTTTTTATAATTATATTATAGTATAGTTTTTAGTGAAGGGTAAATCCCAAAGCCGTGTGGTCCCCGGCAGAGTAGAATAGGCCACCCTCACTCTTACAGAGGTGTCGTAAAAGGCGACTAAGGTAAAGCTGCTGGCATGATCATCAGCACCCAGAGAAGGAAAACTCTGCATTTATATCAGAACCCTCGCCAACCCGCAGTTCTGATATTATCGTTTTCGGAGCAGAACCCCAGAGTTCAATCAAGTAAATTAAATTAGACTTTACAAGTGAATTATATATATTTTATATATATCTATTTACTTAGAAAGATTATATCCTAGAGTGCCATCAAGAGCGTACAGTAAACCCTGTCAGTTGTCTCGTTATTTACGAGTTTCATCAAGTACATTACCTGCATACGAAGTTTATTATTCCCAGTTAATCTGCTTACTGTTGCAACGACAAACTTTACTATAGACGTGCGCGAAACAGTTCACTCAACTGAAAAGAGTGAAAAAACTTAGTTCAGTATTAATTTTGTTCACTTGAATCAATAGCCCAGTAAAAATTTGGAGTGATAGAGTCGATGACGTGAAGAACTACTGATCCGATTGACCTGAATAAAGTTAAACTAGGTGGCAGACGAGCAGACGGATCACCTGATGGTAGCCGATTGCCGCCGCCCATGGACACCCGCGACACCAGTGGAGTACACAAAGTGTGCTGCCGACCCTTAAGCCCCCCTTTCCCCTGGATTGGGCCTCCGGTACCCTCACTCATGCAGCGAAACAGCGCAATGCTGTTTCACGCCGGTTTTCTGTGAGGGCGTGGTATCACTTGTTGACGCCCTGTTGGTCTAGTGGTTAGTAAGTAAGTACTGGATCGTGATCTCGGGGTCCTGGGTTCGATTCCCGGGTCGAGCGAAAAGTATGTTTCGAATTTTTCGAACATAGCTCGGGTTTGTGATCACCAATCCGCATTTGGCAAGCGTGATGATTAAGCCTAATCCCATCATAGTAGCGATGACTTGATTTCTATGATGGAGGCCTTTGCCCCTCAGTGGGACAGTTTATAGGTTGATACTTTACTACTGTTAATTTTGGCTATGCAACTAATTTCAGAATAACAGCGTCAAACAGCACTGAGCTGTATTTCGCTGCGTGAGTGAGGGTACCGGAAGCCCAATACGGGAAAAGCGGGTGTCTATGGGCGGCGGCAATCGCTTAACATCAGGCGATCAATCTACTCGTCTGCCACCTATAAAAAAAAAGATGAACTACATAGGACAAGAAAGAGATGAGTGCCAAGTATTGACTCATTAAGTGAACGGTATATATTTGAACTACTCACTCAAGACCTACACAAGTTTACTTGACTAGAGTTCATTACACGCTTGTCAGCTCCGGACGCCGTTGGTTTAAGAGTGGAGTTACTTAGAAAAGCAGCTTTCTTTAAACTGAGAGTTTATTATAAGTTTGGAAGTTCTAATTAAAATAGAAGTCTTTGATTGGAGAATGTTAACTGTGGCTAATCCAAGGTTTTTGCTCTTTACCTAAGGGCATTTGCAATAGACGATTTTTAGGGCACTTATAAGATAGTTTGCGTCGATTTCATCGTTAGCTCTTAAATTAATATCAATGGGGAGCAAATACAAATACAAATTTATTTCTTATAAAAATCATGACAATTTTACAACTTTTCGCTGGTCCCCACACTAGGCTAAGCCTGTACTGTGAGGAGCAGTAAACAATTTATCAAAAAAGTTGAACAGTATAAGTAACTTATTATATGTATATGCGGGGAAAGAGGAAACGACCAAAGCGATGGGAAAAGGCTGTTTGTGTTGAATTTTCGCAAAATGAGGAAGTGGAAAAGGAATCCCTATGAACCCTATCAAAAGCTGTAAAGGTTGCCCCTGGCTTTGCCTAGTTGGACATTTGTGAGGTAGCATTTTGCTGCGTCATTCCGTGTAAATCCGCCGTCTGGCCTTGACGCTTGATGTCGATATTGTTCAGGCCATGTATTGTACTCGTACTCACATGGGCAGGTAACGTGAGCCACACTTCCGATAACGTTTTAGCGGTAAAAAATACGAATGCACACATACTCTCAAATTTCCTCAATTTATATTGAACCAAACGTGTTAGATATTAAGGTCAGAATCAACCGAAGACATTTGACAGATTTGTATCCATTGATGTGTGGCTTACTGTACCAGTGTTTGCAGTAGTATAATCAATAAAGGATCAATGATTGGATGAACCGGCTGACGATCAATATTAATAAAGCTACTCTAATTGCACAAAACATACTAAAGAAAAAAATACTTTAGCACTAGAGATAACAAGAATCAACTAAAAACCAGCAGTAAGGACTCAAAACATGTCGGCTTAGTCTGCCATATGCTTAGAGCTTGTCCAGATGTACTTATTTAGAGCTACTAACCTGATTAGCAGGTTGCCGGCGCTGAGAGAAAACATACAGAAGAAACCTTCACATCCTGTTTGTCCTACCATCAAGTCCAGTGGGACGAACGGGAATAAAAATTAAATGGAAGGGTTCGTCACACTGGTGGGACAAAGCTTGGTGGGACGAACGGATTTAAATAACTTTCGGAACATGATACAATGATCTATCCACCAATCGTGGGAGACCCACACGAATGGGCTGGCTCGACCTGTGTAAGAGTTCCGAAGATCAAACGACAGTCGCTTTATTGTAATGGACAACATTTCATATTTTCAACATGTCCATATTGATTTTTTATATGAAAATAGACATAAAATGAACAGACCCATATTTTTTCTTTTTTCAAAATTTGGCCATTTTCATACATAAAATAATTATTGAAATTCTTTATACTCTAAATACAGCGATATTCCTTTGCTTATCATTGCTTTAATAAAAAAAGGTACTACTGTCAAAGGTAAAGAATATTAGTGTCATCATTGTCAACGTCCTTTATTCATTCAACGTTGACAAGTTGTGTTCTGTTTTTGACAGTTGCATATTATGGGTTTGACATTATGTAAATTTAAAACTATAATGTGTTAAGCAAAGAAATATTTTACATTCTGCCGTCCGATGACGTCATCTTAAGTTTTTTAGTTTTTAATTTTTATCTTAGTAAATAAGCAATATAAAATATAAATAAATATATATTCGAGAAGCGGAAAAGTAAATGCAGAATTGGTATTCTTTGTTTCATAGCTCAGCAATTTTGAAATGTTGTCCAATGGACTATAGTCCAAGGATCCGAATAGATGGCTTTGGACGCTACTGGGAATGACTCACTGAGATGAGAAGAGAATCAGGTTGCGTTTCGTACGCACTAGCTTAAAATGGTCTTTGATTGTCTTAGTGTTGTAATATCTGCATGGACATATTGAACCCACGATAAATTATATTAGCCCATACATTTTGCTGAACTACTTCAAAGTAGCATGTTAGTCTGAGAGAGAATATTAAAACCGATTGATTTTCTAATTAACTCCCTTAAGCCAGTGACTTGGCCTGTCCAGTTAATACATTTGTAATGAGGACGGAGCTCTTCTTATACGGGATACTGGCCACTGCAATGTACAATACCTTCAGTGTCGATTGTGATATTGTCATTAATTTTATTGTATTGATACCTCGATAAAAGATTTGATTACATGATGTATCGAATTATAATTGACAAAAGCAAAGTGACCAGGAGCCCAATTCTCGGGATTTTCGATATGAAAAAACAATGGCGGATATCGCATGAAATTATTTTATGACTCTAGCTTTAAAAATGAAGAATCTTCCATACAATGTTCTTACCCTCTTTCACCTCTGTAGAAGCTGAATTGTATTTAATTTATTTGAAGATCCCAAATACCAATTTTCATGACTCTAGTTTATAAAATGACGAATTTTACATACAATGTTTTTACCCCATTTTAACTCCTTCATGGGTTGAATTTAAAAAAACTGAAACAGGTAAATTTTTATTTCTAATAAATAAACAAAATCCCAATTTTTAAATCTTTACCATCAAAACTGAACGACTTTCATACGAACATTCCTCCTTAGACCCATTTAAGAGTTGAATTTTTCAAATCCCTTCTTAGTGTGCACCTACATAATAAATACTACCTATGTTCCAAATTTCATGATTTTCGGTCCAGTAGTTTCAGGCTGTGCCTTGATTTGGGAAAGACCAAAAAATATTTTCACTTCCTCACATCTTCATGCACATATTCACAAATTTACCCTCCACCAACAGATGGCGCTAATCTGACTGTTCCATACAAAAATGGATTTCTCATACGATCCTACATCGCGATGCAACATTTTTGTACCGACATGAGATATATACGACAAACAAATCAGCAACGTTAAATTTTTTATTTACTTATTTAAAACTTCATTGCACACAACGATACAATAGGCGAACTTAATGCCCAGAGGCATTCTCTACCAGTCAACCTTTGGGTCATGCAGAAAGGACAATGGTGCGGCGAAAAGTGGACTTATGGAATTATTATATCTTCCGTACGTCCTCGACAAGGATACCCTTGTTTATAAATAGTATAGATATAGATACCTACACATTCCTATTTATTTTGATTTAAAGACGTTTTTACTTAAATACTATTATTATTTATTTTATTTAAGTATGTAATTGTCTTCTTCCTGCTGTATGTATGTGTGCACGTACGTCGCTCAAGGCTCCTGCCTGAAAACCAGCACTGCAGCGGCTTCGGCCACTGCAGCATATGCTGAAGGTTGGGCCTTGTTGGCTACATAATCTGTCCTATTTGTGTATTTATGTCACTCGCCTTTAAATTGGAGTTCTGTGGCCAAATAAGAAATCTTTATCTTTATCTAATTTATTGATAATCATTAAAATTAGAATAGTCTATGACAGGATTGCTACCCGGGATTGGGATGTACATTTAAATGTAAACATATCGACTCGTAAAGCGGAATAATAAGGTTTATATTTGAATGAGCCTGTATACTTATTAGTGCACAGTGATGGCGCTTGCAACACCGCCAAAATATCGGGAACTCAAAAATAAGTTTACATGGCAGCAATCCCATTATGAAATATTCTAAAGTTAATGGCCATGTAAGTATAAAACAATTTAAAGCATTATAATGTTCATATTTCTATTTACACATGAAGGTCCCTACAAAGGTTCTCAGTTTGGAATGTTAACAAAGGGCTCCATTTTACGTTTGTTGGCGAACATTGAAACCACTAACGCGTTGCGGAATTAGAGACTACAATTTAAACCCTAAATAAGTAGAATTTCAAAGAACGTCCGTATTATTTTATTACCTACAAATTAAGTAAGTTTTATTTAAATAATATAATAACAAAGCAAAACAACGGAAAATTCACGAGCGCATTCCGGTGACCTTGAGAACCTAAGGTTGTCAAAACATTGCGTCAAACATTTAGAACTAACGCCTCACAGAAAACTGGCTTGAAGCAACACTGTGTTGTGTTTCGCTGCGTGAGTGAGAGTACCGGAGGGCCAATCCGGGAGGAAAGGGGGCTTAAAGGTTGGCAGTCGGGACGGGTGTCCATGGCCGGCGGCAATCACTTACTATTAGATGATCCGTCTGCGTCTGCCACCTATCACATAAAAACAAAAACTAAACAAACGCGGGAATGTGACAGCCCTGCCGAATAAACTCCGACGAACGCTCAAGTCCTCGGTATCCTTGGGCCTTCAATACTCTCTCTCATTCGACAGCGCAGGCGTTGTTCTACGCCAGTTTTTCTGTGAAATACACAGACATAACAGTACCAGAGTGTAAGCGCCGTCGGTCTCAAAGAGACGAGCGCTTTGAAGACGGCGAGGGTTCGAATCCGACCTAAGCTCAACTAGTACCAGCAATACATTAGTCATACGAAACACTGGAGCATGTATAATGTAGTTGTTACAGCTTTATCTGTTTAAAAAGCTATCTTACGGACGACATGTACTCCCTGAATTATTTAAAGAATTCCTCCAATTCGCAATGCGAGAAGGTGATTACGTAACTGCAAGTCTGGCCTTTATTCCGAAAGGGTTACGGGCTTCGAATTCAAGGTATCGTGCAGTGCCGTACATATTTTAAGTTCACGTGCCCCTTACTCGACTAGTCTTGCCTGTTTACAAGGGCGATGAAAAATGTATGCGCCCGCCGTTGCTCTGTCACGCCGCCTATTGTTAGCTGTATTGAGTTGCCACGCGCTATTGACATAGAATGGCTGAGCGTTTGAGGGTTAAACCACGAGGGCAGGTGAAAATAGTTCCTTTGATTTATATTGATGACCTTATTGTTTTTTTTTATGTGATAAGTGGCAAACGAGCAGACGGATCACCTGGAGACACTAAAACATAGTTTATTTGTATGGATGTCATGCGATATCCGCCATGTTTTTTAATATCGAAAGTCCCGAGAATTGGGCTTCTGGAGCCCAATTCTCGTGCTCGTGACATTTATTATCATACGACATATATCACTAAAACATGTTTTTTTTTTGTATGGCTTTGCCATGTTTTTTCATATCGAGAATCCCGAGAATTGGGCTCCTGATTGATGGTTAACGTTTGCCGCTGCCCATGTCCACCCACAGCACCAGTGGAGTCACAAGTGCACTGGCAATAATTGAACTTCCCTACCCCGGATTGGACCTGCGATACCCTCACTCACTCGGCGAACAAGCGCCGCTGCTCCACGTCGATTTTCTGTAAGGGCGTCGTATCACTCCGTTTGAGCCGGCCCATAAAGGATGCTGTATTTTATATGTAGTTCTGTAGATAATAATGATGGCTTAGAAGTGCTCGTGGCGTTATTAAATATAGCGTGATTTTGTGCTCTTTCAATCAACTAGCTTAGATTCCTATCTATTTTTACAATGGTTAGATGGGTCCACAATGTGGGTATATTTGTGGCAACAGACTTCATCTATTTTACAACATAATGCCTTGACAAAAACGACTTAAGAGATATATTTTTTTTTGTTTTATACCACTATCTTGGTATTTATTTAGGATAGAAATGCACTACCTTCTCATACCGATAATTAAGTGTCATGATCGAGAATCATCATCATCATCTTAGCGTTAAATCCCGGTTGCATCCAAAGTTAACGCTTCGCAGCCGGCGGTAGTATTGGGATGAAATTTTATTTCTGATTAACATGTTAATCTTTAAATATAAAAAAAAATGATAATTGTAGGTCGTTATAACTTTGAATGGTCGATCGAGTTGAATGACGTATGTGCTGTACTTGGAAGTAACACGGCCAGAATTAGATTTGGGGGGAGGGGGGGGGGGGGGGGGGGGGGAGTTTACTTCTCACGATCCTTCGCATCCAGTGTAATAAGGGTTCTTAGCACGCATGTCACCCCTATCGACGTCTGGGTCGCTAACTTTCTGGGTCTACCCTTTCCACCCGAACCCGGAGGCCGGACTGAGGTCAAATCTTTAAAAATCTGCTCTTAGTCGCCACTCTATATTATATAACTATTCAACTACACTTTGCTGTCTCTTTTAGGACATGTGAATCGGAATATTATCGTGTCATCTCGAAAAAAGCTAGAAAGAGAGCTATTTGTCTGTCATAGAAAGCGCGGAGTCGCTGATATGATTTGTGTCCTCGCGTGTTGACAGCAAACTGATTGGCCCCGGTTTAACCCATACCGACATAAGTAGATATGAGGAGATACAACGTTTTGCTGCTTTAGCTATAGTGGCTCAATAGTTTTTTTTATGTGATCAGTGGCAGACGAGCTAACGGATCACCTGATGGTAAGCGATTGCCGCCGCCCATGGAAACCCGCGACATCAATGGAGTCACAAGTGCGCTGCCAACCTTTTAACCCCCTTCCCCTGCTTTAACAACGATTCCGATAGTCTTAACACCAGAAATTAACTTGCCGTCCCAGTCCGTAGACTTCATAAAATCGGTAATTCATTTGTTGGCTTAAGTATTAAGTTATTCAATAAGCTGCCTAACTAAGAAAGGTAACTATAGTATACAAGACTATTTAAATGATAAAGACTCTTGAGTTGTTATTCATAGTAGTCTGTTAACTTTGATGATTGTAATTTTTTTTATCTTCTCAATTGAGACTCTGATCTCACCTGATGGTAAGCGATTGCCGCCGCCCATGGACACCCGCGACACCAGTGGATATACAAGTGCGCTGCCAACCTTTTGACCCCCCTTTCCTTGGGTTGGGCCTCCGGTACCCTCACTCACGCAGCGAAACACAGCGCATGCACTGCTTCACGCCGGTTTTCTGTGACGGACGTGGTATTACTCCGAAGCTTTGTAGCACAGTATAACAAGAGCTTTGTGCTTGTTTTTTTTAAATCTTTATTTAATGAGCTTGTTCACTGAGTGAACATGTCGCTCTATAACAAATCCTTAAAACTATAGTTTTTTTTTAAACTAATCTCTATCTCTAGGACATATTATTACAATTTTGTATATAAGACAAGCTTGTTCAGTAGTTGGGGAAGCTAAAACATGATTGCAATATCCAATATCTTTCTTTGTGCTTGTGTTCTCCACACACAGTTGAATCTGACGACCATTGAAAATAAAATTGTCTCAAATTGAAGCCGTACGAATTCCGGTGCATTCAATAAAACCACGCGAGAGAATATCGCAACGAATAACTATCGGACGCAGGTGTAGTGGTTTATTCTCGATACAAATATACTTTAAACACAATCAATTTACATTTTCGCAGTTTAAACGAGAGGTAATCATCTGGGTATTATCGGACGAGTAGTAATCAAAAGCGCTATTGACGTGTCATCCTGACCCCTGTGATGAGCTACCTTTTTTTAATGGCTGCAATTAAGCGCGGTTTAAAATTGGGCCAAAAAAATAAGGTCAAAATATTTTTTTTTTTAATTTTAATATTCGACAACGTAACCTTGTACCAACGGGCAACGGATTTATCAATCTCTCTATGTTAAAAAAATGCAATTTCTTAACTTTTGAAAATTATGTTCGTATTTACTTATTGCAATACAGACAAAAAAGATAATTTCACGATTTACTTTTCAGTTAAATTATTTATAAACTTATTAAAAATATACTTGTTGAATTGAATGCAGCGCACTTGTGACACCACTGTGTTGTTGCAGGTGTACATCGCTTACCATCAGGTGATCCGCCGGCTCGTCTGCCACCTATATCATAAAAAAAATACATTTGACTATATAGGACATAGAATAATGTAAAGCTATTAATTGTTGTGATTGCACCTATTAGTTTTACAACGTGCTCTTGATGCTATCCCATACCTTTAAGGGTGTATTCATTTAATATGTAGGGTGAAATATCAAATAAGAAAATTCCTTCCCATACAAATTGCATTAATCCGCGTCCTTTTGTATGGAATGCGATTTTCTTTTGTTTATTTCATCCAGTGTTTCTTAGAGAAAATTGTTGATATTTAAGTAAAGGTAGGGTAAGGAAGGGGAATGGCGTTCACTTAAGGAAAAACATGTGTATTTTTAAATTAATTATTTTAAATGAAAATTATGAAACGTAATAAATTCTTTAATTATCTATTAGTCAACAATTTTACTACAGAAGCTTATATCTTAAACCCGTTAATAGTAAAAAAACATTTTTAAAAAATCATGTTTGTGCGGCATTGCCCCTGACATCGGGTAATGCCGCTCGAGGTCCGGGCTAATGACGCCCAAACATGTTTCTTGGAAAATATCAAACAAGAGACATTATAATTAAACAAAATATTAACGAGGTCTACAATCTCAAATTAGCATATTAGTACTGAAGATCAGCCTTTTAGACTTACCGACAAAAATCATGAGACGAAATATTAGATCAGTGCGGGTGCAAAAATAGAAACACACTTCACCGTCGCATGACGCGGGCTGACTGTCCGATCGCATCGTTGTAGGTTCGAGGACCCTTCCCCTCGCAATCCACACAACGTGGCGTGTTGCTATAATAATAATAATAATAATAATTCTCACAACATCTCATACGTTGACCTGATTCCGTACTAAGTAGCTTAAGCTATGTACTGTTTTGACAGAGCTACAGAGGTGGGCGCTATTACCCACTGAGCGCTATTCCCCCTGCTTACCCTACCACCCTTAAAGTTACGGTATACCAAAAGGAACACGTAATTATAATTATTCTCTTAATGAACATAATTTACACGATACTGAGTTCAGTTTACCACCTCTGTTTCTTACGTTTCACAAATTAAATTGGGTTTATACCACGTTTTCATTACACAAAGGTTACCGCTATAAAAATAAACATTTCTTTTCTCCTTTATTTTTTTTCATCACATTGTAAAAAGCTACTAGCACTTACTATTCCAATTCTTGTCTATTCAATACTGCATCAGAGGTTCTAAACATTTTGTTTCGTCTACAAGACCTTTTGACACTCTTGACTCTTGGTTTTTAACCGACTTTATAAAGAAGAGGTTAGCAATTCCACTTTACGTTTTTTTATTGAGTGAATGTTGCAACCAGTAGTTTTTTTTTATTCTTATAATAAGAGTAAGATACATTGCTATAATTGCTCCCAGTATGTTAAAGTTGGTAGGTATTTGTTCTTAAAAATATGTGTTATATTTCTAAATTTAAATCTAAC
The DNA here is from genome assembly GCA_019059595.1 of Marasmia exigua. Lineage (NCBI taxonomy): Eukaryota > Metazoa > Arthropoda > Insecta > Lepidoptera > Crambidae > Marasmia > Marasmia exigua. Next base: position 19,868,101 of record CM032472.1, read on the forward strand.
CCGTAACCGATAGTAATCTTACCCGTGGAAATTGGAAATCCCTGCGGCTAAATAAATATTTCTAAAGTGATATATACACACACAACACTCATACACAAACATAAACGACACACACAGATACACTACACATACCACGCACGCACACACACCCTCACGCAACACAAACACTCGCAAGTTAATTAACAGAGTGCTACTTCAGAATTATTTTATGTACCTAGGTTTATTGTTTTTATAATTATATTATAGTTTTTAGTGAAGGGTAAATCCCAAAGCCGTGTGGTCGCCGGCAGAGTACAATAGGCCACCCTCACTCTTACCGAGGTGTCGTAAAAGGCGACTAAGGTAAAGTTGCTGGCATGATCATCAGCACCCAGAGAAGGAAAACTCTGCATTTATACCAAAACCCTCGCGAACCCGTCTGCCAAGCGTGGTGAGTATGGCAAGTACCCCTCATGTGATTGAGGGAGGCCCTTGCCCCAGCAGTGGGGACTTAATGGGCTGACGATGATGATGACATCCCAAAGCCTCGCTCACCGAAGTAGAGTTGCTTGTCTATCGGTTTTTTATAGGATACATTTTGAAGAGTGTTCGAATGAGTTTCACGACCTGATACCCCCTTCTCCTTTCTACCACCGAACATTGCGGAAGACGACAGGAATCTACCCTTACACTGTGGAAGTTCCACCAGCTCTTCTACTAAGCGTTTCGCTTCTTCTTTCTTGGTACGAACTGCTAAGGAAAGGAACAACTTGCCGGCTTCTGTATTCCTACATAGCTACAATTTGGATGTCTTTAAGACTTAAAAAAATCTAGATTTGAGAGAATTTTATTGTTTTTATTATATTGGTTTTAAGCCCTCGCATCTGTAACCTCGTACTAGCCCTTAGAGGGGTAGGAGTGACTGAAAATCAGCCCTGACCTATGTCAGCATTAGCTGAGCCACTGCCTATTGCTTTCCTTAGATTATTGTTAATATTTTAAAAACGAAGCATGTAAGGTAGATAAGTTTACTTACTAAGTATGATTTTTATGGAAATACGTATATGTACCTGACATTTTTCTTAATACTATCTGGTGCACCCATGACATCACATGTCATATATCGGTGAAATTTGTATGGATTCCAGTATTTTTCTACGTGAAGTCAAAGTTACATATCGCAAAAGCTGTGACTAGTTATCATACAAATTCAGATATTTCTGACAACATATACAAATGCCTATTATCAGTCCAGTTCGACACAACGGAAAGAATTCAGCAAACTGGCATCCGTGCTGCAATACCGGTGCAGCTGGCGGCCGATTGACGAAAAAAAAATCATTCTAACAGTGACCATAAAAAGTTAGAGAAAAAATTCGCCAGAGAGCGTTATCCTCTACCAAATGTATTTTGCCTGAAGGTTGTTTGGCAAAAATCCCTTCCAGCGATAAAAACGCAGAAATTGTACATTTAAGTTTCTGAAGCAGTATCAGCCTATAAACTGTCCCACTGCAGGGCAAAGGCCTCCATCATAGAAATCAAGTCATCGCTACTATAATGGGATTAGGCTTAATCAGCACGCTTGCCAAATGCGGATTGGCGATCACAAACCCGAGCTATGTTCGAAAAATTCGAAACATACTTTTCGCTCGACCCGGGAATCGAACCCAGGACCCCGAGATCACGGTGCTTAAACCACTAGACCAATAGGGCGTTCTCGTCAATCGTAAGTTTCTGATAATGCCTAGTTTTTATTAAGTTGAGTATTTTGTGCAATAAAGTATATTTATCTATCTATCTAAAGAGGAAACAGTTATTTTTTGTATTCCAAACGGCTCTACGTATCGTTTTAGGGCCGCGAGTAGCCTGAACTAACAAACGGCATGAGAGTGGGTTTATTATAGACCCCTAGGTCAATACAGACTTTGGGTATCACTGCTTAACAATGTTATAAATTCGGCAAACGATCGGCAGTTGGCACGGTTGTCTAGTCCCTTTACTTGGCCATAGAACCAAGTCATTGGTATTCATTGAACGTTATGTTAGAGTTACGAGTTTTCAAGTAAAATTTGGCACGGCCAGTCGTTTTGACTTACTTACACAAGGATTCGTCTAGGGAAAGCTTTTTATGGATGTACATTTTTGTTTACGGAATATTTGAATGTCCGTATACCTAGCTTTTGTGGTGCAATGAAGCGTATCTATTTATTAGGAAATAAGGAATGAATGGGCCGGCTCGGCCGGAGTGATACCACGGCCTCACAGAAAACCGGCAGCAGAAGAAGCAGCACTGTGCAGTGTTTCGCTGCGTAAGTGAGGGTACTGGAGGCTCAATCCGTGGGGAAAGGGGAGTTTAAAGGTTAGCAGCGCACTTGTGGCTACACTGATGTTGCGGGTGTCCATGGGCGGCGACAATCGCTTACCATCAGGTGATCCGCCTGCTCGGCTGCCACCTATGTCATAAAAAAATTAAGGAACGAAGTGACAGGGGTTTATACATTTTACTTGTGTATTCAACTAGATATTATATTTATTTTTAGAATAGTTCATAAGTTACTGATTGTTACCTGTTTTGTTTTTTGAATAATAAAAAAATATTGTAGCGCCTGTTACAGAGTTTTTTTTCAGAACTCTTTTTGAGAAAATAGCGACATTTTTTAAATAATAAATCAATTGTTGACTGACCGGATGGCGCAATTGGTAGTGACCCTGCCTCCTACGCCAAAGGTCGTGGGTTCGATACAAACATTCGTGCGATGAACACTTGTGATTGTTCGGTGTCTGGGTGTAATATATGTATTTAAGTATATGTTTGTGTTCCTCTGTTGTCTGATATCTGTAACACAAGTGCTTAAGCTACTTAGTACGGAATCAGGTCAACGTATGAGATGTTGTGAGAATTATTATTATTATATTGTATTAACGTTGCTGTTGTTAGTTTGTAGTACTGCGATTATGAGTACATGTGTATACATTTCCTAGGAATTCTATATAATACCTAAATTTTACATATTTCCGGTACTATACATACTACATAAAAAACCTTCTGGACTATTGAAGTTTTATTATCACATAATTGCATAAATACTCGTAATGTCATTATGCCTCTGGTGCAAGGGTTGGGGGTTCAATCCCCGCACAGTACAAATATTTGTGTGCATGAACATTTCTGTTTGTATTGGTCTGGGTGTACTCTATGTATTATAAGTATGTATTTATAAAAGAAAATTATTATATTAAATGTATGTATTTGTTAATTCCGCTGTTGGTTCTGATATCCGTAACACAGGCGCTTGAGCTACCTATCTAAGAGTCAGATCAATGTATGTGATGTTGTGAAATATTTATTTATCAAAGTATTCGATATATTCCTATTTGTAATAAGCCAAAACAACGAATATCGAAGAGTGCTCGAAACATCTATTCAAATAAGCTAAAGTCGTGCATATTGGGTAATTGAGATGGCATATTCGGCAGACTGATGAAACAATAATAAACAATTTGATTTCGCCCGTGGCACTCGTAGCTCGCGGCTACGATGCGCTACGAGATTTCGTAGCGAAGTTTTGTTCAATGTTCAGTGATATTTTCTATCATTACTTGATATGTAATGATAGAAAATATCACTGATATGTAAGTTTGCAGTGTTCAATATAGTCAGTATTTCGTCATCCACTTTGGACAGTGGAGTCCAATTCTCATGCTAGTAATATTTATCGAAAATCGATAAAAAAAACATAGTTTTTGTATGGTTTTAATGCGGCATCCGCTATGTTTTTCACATCGAAAATCCCTGGAATTGGGCCCAGTATCTACACTGACGTATATTGGATTAACACACTACGCCGTACCTTGTGTTCACTCTTCTGACTGGGGTGTATCAACGTGAACGCCAGTGGAAACCACAGAAAACCGGCGTGATGCAGCGCATGAGTTTTGTTTCGCCGAGTGAGTGAAGGTACTTACAGACGGCCTAATCTAGTGAAAGGAAGTTGGCAGTGCATTTGTGACTCTGTTGGTGTTGCAGGTGTCCATGAGTGGTGGCAACTGCTACAAAAAATAAATAAAAAGAAAAAGAAACTTTTAAATTGAAGTTTTTTAAGGTCATTGAGAGGCAGAGATAAAAATGTATCAACATAGCATACGGATTAGCAAGTTGAAGTGGCAGTGGCCATATCAGTCGCAGAACTGACAACCACTGCGGTAAACGAGTTCTAGAGTGGAGACCACGTCTCGATAAACGTAGTGTAGGGCGCCCACAGGCCAAATGGAGTGACTATCTACTACCTGTGCGGATAAAGAATGGGATCAGAAATGGCGGCGCATCTATTCACTTCTCGCTCGCACACTATTTGCGTCTATACTCGCACTGTACTGCACTAGCGAGAAGTGAATAGATGCGCCGCCATTTCTGATCCCATTCTTTATCCGCACAGGTAGTACGCAGGATGGCTGGCTGGAGCTGGATGCAAGTCGCCAAGGTCGATCGGAGTGGTGAACATTAGGAGAGGCCTATGTTCTGCAGCGGAGTGTGATAGCCTGATGATGATGTTGATGAGAGAGTATTTTTTTATGTCATTGGTGGCAGACGAGCAGACGGATCACCGGATGGTAAGCGATTGCCGCCGCCCTTAAACACCCACGACACCAGTGGAGTCACAAGTGCGCTGCCAACCTCTAAACCTTAAGCCTTTCCCCCGTATTAGGCCCCCGGTACCCTCACTCACACAGCGAAACACAGCACAGTGCTGCTTCACGCCGGTTTTCTGTGAAGCCGTGGTATCACTCCGGTCGAGCCAGACTATTCGTGCCGAAGCATGGCTCTCCCACGGTCAAAATAATTAAAGCGACTAGGGTCCGATTCGACCAATCTTAATCCGCGTAAAAATCTATGGTCTATCTAACGTCAGATTTATATAAAACTGACAGCGCTATACCATTGATTTAGTATCGGATTAAGTTTGGTCGAATCGAGTCTAAGTGGTAGTAAAGATAGCAATTACGAGTATAACAACAGCTTATAGTTAAAAATAACTTCCCGCGTTGGTCTACTCGCTATCATTGTTCTGTGGTAATATGTTGTCAGTTCAGTAGCAAGTCGAGGGTGGAAGCTGATGTAAGGCCATTTATAGCTGCCGGCTATAACAGTACATTTTGTATTGAAGTTGCTTATTTTTATTACGTCATGGATACACAGATGTATGTAAATTCGAAATTGGGAGCGATGATGGCTGAGTGGATAAGTAGATTCTCCTTCTTAACGGGAGGTTGCAGGTTTGAATGCGGGCCAGACACCTTTGATTTTTTTCAGTCTATGTGCATATGTCTACCCTAAGCTCAGCGGTGAGGGATTAAATTGAAAATTTAAAAAAACCCCACGGCGGCCATCATGGATTTATAATTTGTTACAATAAATATATTCTGCTACTCGAGCCCTTTTATATGACACCCATATTGTGGGAGTTGTGTTAAAACATACAATCCATATCTTTGTGGCGGCGGCCATCTTGGATCGATTTTTATCCAACACAGCCAAGAACCCTCCCCTGATTCATTTTTCAAACTAAAAAAAAAAACAAAATCAAAATCGGTTCATTTGTTCGGGAGCTACGATGACATAGACAGACAAACAGAAACACACACATACACGTTTTTGCATCGGAGGTTAAAAATGTAGTGAGGAAACCAATCAACTAAATCATAGTTATATATTCGGATAGTTTCTGAATATGTAACTATGATTTAGTTGATCTGGTTCCCCGGGGTAAAAAGTTTCGAAGGTGAAACTCGCCGTAACCGAGATTAGCACGCTGAGATGATGATGACGTTATGTAATCTAAGTTATTAAGTCTTAGAAATGGTTTCCAATTTGTATTCACCCAAATATGATAGATAGTGAGAAACCTTGCCACCAGTAACCAGTTCGTTTTATGGTCCTTTATTTGCAATATAAAATAATATCCTCCAACCGGTTACGGCTGCGGCGGCCAATCTCAACGATCAACCACGTACGCAGGTTATTTTTTTGTGCTCAATTGTGTACCCAAACACAAGCGCAATTTCTATTCCCTTACCCTCAAATTCCGGTGGGACACCATGGTGATACAAACGGAGAGGGATTGGGAACGTGATTTCCGAGGCACGGGGCAGGGGTACAAGACCGCCAACTTCCATAATCCAGGCAGACACTAAGAATTTCTTACCGAAAACTTAGTTACAAATTTTTGGCCCGACCCGGGGATCGAACCCGGGACCTCTTGCACAGCCGTCGCTTTATAGTGCAACCCATTAACCACTACGCCACCGAGGCAGTCACCAAGTTTTCAATATAACACCTCATCAACTCACCAGATAGCTACAATCTATAAATTCGCACATAAACCAATCGCGTTAACGTTGGGAAAGCAACATGAAGTGGGCTCAGTAAACTAATTTTAGTATAATACTATTAGAAACGAGACCCACATAAATTGCTGCGTCATACTAACTTAATTTAATACCTTATTTAGTATTGGTTACTGATTTATTCTGCCCATTGCCACTTGAGGTATGCAATTATTAGGGCTATGTTCTTGACCTTGGTTGTCCTGCGGATCTCATCATTTCTAATACGATCACGCAAGGAGATTCAGAGCACAGCCCTTTCCATTGCTCTCTGCGTGCACATTGCGAGGAGATCTGACGGTCGATGGGGCAGAAAGGTCCTCGAGTGGAGGCCGCGTATAGGAGGCCTAAGCCATGGCTGGCCCCCACAAGGTGGACCGACGATCTGGTGAAGGTCGCGGAAATCTCTTGGATGCGGGTGGCACAGGAGCGATCTGTGTGGGGTTCATTGGGGGAGGCCTATGTCCAGCAGTGGACGTTTATTGGCTAAAATGATGAAAATTTATCCTATCTTAAAGCTTCATCTATTTACATATTCTAACTTGGCCACTTAATTAGAAGAGAATAGAATTTTGAACAGAAAACTTTAAAGACATTGGTTTTAAATCATAAATTATCAAGATCTTCAAGTCTAAAATAGGAAAGTTTCTGATGGTAGATACGGATCTTAGGCCTGATTTGACCAATCTTTATTATTATTTTTTTATGCTAGAGGCGTCAAACGAACAAGCGAGTCACCTGTTGGAAAGTAATCATCGCCGCCCATGAACATCCACGAAATCAGAGATATCGCTAATGTATTGCCGGCCTTTTTAAAAAGGAGTACCTCGTAGCCGTCGGTACATACTCCCGAAGTCAACCGTTCCACAAAACCTCAGCTCTGTGGAACGGTACCTCACGGTACGGCACGTACCTCAGTACGTGGTAGAAAGTTCCGCGAAAAACGCACAGTATTAGACCGCCATCCATCGAGATGATGGAGATGGAAATGACAATCGCTTGCAATTCAGCAGCAGGAAGATAGATTAAACAGTTCCTTAGAGCACTCCCCATGTATTTTTAACATATTACAATAACAGTATTTAAATTTAGTGTCATAAAAACCTTGCCTGTTTGTCCTTGACACAGTTACACATGAGTGTCGCTTATTTAACTAAATAAAAAAATACAATTAGTAATAATAAAGTATGAATAAAACAAGACTTATCTAAGAGTAAATGATGGCAGTATAACACTACGTGTAGTATCTTTGGGTAGATTCAAAGTGTAGTAAGGTATAACAGCGATTAACATAATTATCTTTCGTATCAAGATTGGTCGAGTCGAGCCTCAGTGGATAAAGTTAAAAGAAGTTTAAGAAATATCCTGATCGTGGGAGAGCCACGCTTTGGCATGGCCTTACAAAAAACCGGCGTAAAACAGCACTGTGTTTGGATGCGAGAGTGAGGGTACCGGAAGCCCAATCCGGGGGAGGTTAAAGGGGGGTTTAATGGTGGGCAGCGCACTATGACTCCACTGGTGTCGCGGGTGTCCATGGGCGGCGGCAACCGATTACCATCAGGTGATCTGTCTGCTTGTCTGCCACCTATCACATAAAAAATAGAGTCACTTATTAGTGACCGGGAGTTTTTCAAAAATTTTAGGATTTTTCAATATTTTCCCATTAGCAAACCCTAGTCACTACCGAATGCCAGTCTAACTTTATCACCGAAAATTGTCTAAACTCATCAAAATAGATTTTCTGTTATAAAACGAAGTGTATCAAAACGGTGGGATATTCATTTTACTTACCTATCATGATTATAATTCTATCACAATGTGCTATGAATAGTCACCCTAACCTTGATTGCTTAGGCCTTCAGCCCTGAAGAATTCAGTAGCGACCATAAATCACCATAAAACTGCCTGAAAAATCTATACGAGGTTACTAATCAATAAACAAGGCTGGTTAAATGCCAATCACCATGTAACCACTACAAGGCTATAGTCCTCAAGATAAAAGGTGGTTATACCGCATTCTGACAATTTTTCAGGTACATTGTATTTTTAGTTCTTTTTAAGGGTTCCAAAAAGAAGAAAAGGTCAAATATAAGTCTATTTTTTTACAACTCCACATACATTGATCTGACTCCGAGATAGGTAGCTCAAGCACCTGTGTTACGGATATCAGAATCATCAGTGGGATTACAAATATACTCATACATTATATATTTTTTTAATAAAAAAAAAATATTTCACAACATCACATACATTGATCTGACTCCGAGGTAGGTAGCTCAAGCACCTGTGTTACGGATATCAGAATCAACAGCGGAATTACAAATATATACATATAATACTTTTCTTTTGTATATTCGCTTTCAGATAATACCGCCGGAATTGTACACAAAATTTCTGTAATGGCTAATACTTAAGCTGTGTATTTTGTGCAATAAAGTATATCTATCTATCTATACATACTTATAATACATAGAAAACACCCAGATCAATACAAACAGACATGTTCGTGCACACAAATGTTAGTACTGTGCGGGGATTTTACCCGCAACCTTTGCACAGGCACTGCATTCATTGCCACTGATCCAAACGGGACGTCTATTCATCATCATCATCATCATCAGCCCATTTAAGTCCCCACTGCTGGGGCACGGGCCTCCTTCAATCACATGAGGGGTATTTGCCATACTCACCACGCTTGGCAGACGTGTTGGCGAGGGTTTTGATATAAATGCAGAGTTTTCCTTCTCTGGGTGCCGATGATCATGCCAGCAGCTTTACCTTAGTCGCCTTTTACGACACCTCGGTAAGAGTGAGGGTGGCCTATTCTACTCTGCCGGGGACCACACGGCCACGGACGTCTATTGTTGTGACGTAAATATTAATAAAGCGGCGATTTAAAAATGTTTCATTTAATTTAATTACTTTAATCTGTTTCTTTTCAATAATTTAGCCTTTACATATACCTAAATACAAAAAAAACTATGTTAATTATTTCATCAAAAACAGGAGCAAAGACTTAATTGCGGTTTGTCATATAATCGCATTTTAGCTGGAGAACACGGTAGAAGGGTTGTATTTACCTCGCTCATTATTTCTCTAACCCTCTGAATATTTTATGGGTTTGAGCCCCCAATCTTCTATTATTACTCTTTAGTAAAGGTGCCAAGGTAAAGTAGTTACGTTCACTTAATGTGGCGAGTAGGGCATACTAGCGACGCTAGAAAACGAATTGATTTAAATTCTTAGCAACTAAACCGGATATCTTTTTGCCAATTTCGAAACTGCAGCCTCTCGGAAAACACTTATTCTATTTATTTCATACTTATACTTAACTTTTGAATCTGCTTTTGTACTCGACATTTGAATAGGCTTGTATAATAGGTCTTAGATTGGCAGATTTTTTAAAAGCATTGATAAATAACGGTCAAAACGGAGCTATGTACAAAATTTCAGCTTGAAACCTTATGTGTTATTTTTGTTATGAGCCCTCAAAGGCAAAGATAGGCAAGTACACTTTAAGTCTTAAATTTACGAAATATTTATATAGCAATCGATATCTTATTCAATTTATACCAACTTGTTAAGAAACCATTTTCAAAAACGCACTATTTCATATAGCTATCGAACAAAGTTATTTCGCGATGCGCACAAATTAGTGAGGGCTGACGTTACGCCTCCTTTTTTGTATGGAGCGTCTATTTTAAGCGATTTTCAAATTGTCCTATCTCGAAGAGTTAGCAAGCTAACAAATCCATTCTTTCACCGATGTTTTCACTTTTGACGGTTGCTAGAGAAAAAAAAGAACACAAGCCTATTACCGCCAAAAACGGCCAAATTTCAATGCAAAAACCGATCAAAAAGTAGTGCACAATTATTAAATTAATAGTTCAAATGTTTGCCTACAGACTCCCGCTCCGAAATTGTTTAAAATAGATACGGTTTTGTAGCTAACAATTTAAATCGATTGGTGTCGCTAGTTAGGGCTACTTAAATGTAAGTTTAGTTCGTCAACGCTGACAAAGATTATTAATAGAGGATAACGGAGACGTTTAACCCTTGTGAATACTGGGAGAAAAGTTTTTTTATATCAATCATAACATGTTAAACTGTGTGTGACTGCATCGGTGGCGTAGTGGTTAGTGAGTCGCACTTTAAAGCGACGGCTGCGCAAGAGGTCTCGGGTTCGATACTCTGGTCGAGCCAAGCATGTGTACCTAAGTTTTCGGTAAGAAATTCTTAGTGTTAGTCTGGAAGTTGGCGGTATTGTCACGCTGGTGTCCCATCGGGATACGAGGGTAAGGGAATAGAGAGTGCACTTGTGGTTGCGAACACACTTGAGCACCATAATATATGCTGCGTACGTGGCTGATCGTCAAGATCGGTCGCGGTAGCGGGTGGGTTCCCTAAAACATCCCAAAACTGCATTTCAACATATTCCATGAATCGGTCACGGTTTCGTATTTACCTGGTGACCTTCAAGATAATTATTACTTCTTTAAGAGCCAGAAATGCATGTGTTACCTTGGGTGTTGCAGATGTCCATGGGCGGCGGTGATCACTGACCAGGTGTGCCGTCTGCTCATTTGTCCGCTATAATGTAAAAAAAACCTATAAAATATGCATATGCACACCATGGACACCTGCAACACCAGAGAACTTACAAGTGCGCTGCTGGCCTAATATGTCTATATTTCGGGATTAAAGGCCGTTTTATCTACTAAGCTACTAAAGCTTAGTAGATAAAACATTCGTCAAAATAAAGACGCCCCATGAAAAAATAATAGGATACAGTCGCTTGCAATGAAATATAAACCTCTTGCATCTTTATGCCGAACAATAAGGTTCATATTTCAATGAGGTTGTATATTTGTTAGTGTACGTGACTGTACCGAACTAAAGTAAATTGATAGAAGCTACGAGCATGTATGATATTCGCACTTTCTCCCTTGTCCCTGTCCGCCACAATAGGGTACCTTGAGCACAAATAGGGTACTGTGTACCGCTGATAAAAAGACAAAATGGCAGCCAGTCATCAAAGAAAATGTTCGGACTCTTTCCAGTAGGGCTAACATGCGCACCACGAGATAATTTTGTCTACACTCGTATTCGCTAGTTGCTTCTCGCTCACCAGACTGAGCGATGAGCGGGATAGAAGGATGCGCTCGCACGGACGAGAGTAGACAACATTTTGGCGCGGAGCGCATGTATGAAATTTGACAGCTAAAAACGAGATATTTGTCGTCCTCGACGACAGTCTGGTGAGCGAGAAGCAACTAGCGAATACGAGTGTAGACAAAATTATCTCGTGGTGCGCATGTTAGCCCTACAGGGCGCTTCTACTCGGCCTTTGACTGCAGTTATAGATCAGGAGCCCAATTCTCGTGTTCGTGACATTTTGAAAACATGGCGGATATCACCTGAAAACCATACAAAAAAAACTATGTTTTAGTGATATATGTCGTATGATAGTAAATGTCACGAGCACGAGAATTGGGTTTCAGGTTGATATTAAAGGAGGAGGATTTTGGTATTGGGGTCTTGCTTCAAACGGTGTAACTAACAATACTTTCTTAAATAATTATAATAAATGAGCTTTATTTCCATCCTCTTTAAAGTAGTATTAAATAAGATAAGAAATCATTTATTCGATACTTATCATGGACATTAACAAACGAAATATCTTAAAAGCTAAGTGCCGAAACGGCCCTAAGTGCCGAATAATAACTTATATTTATTGCGCTTCATGCATAAATATATCTCACACTATCTTCTTATTTTGTAAGGACCCCCTAAGGGTAAAAGTCTCCTCCAAAGAAGACCACTTTTGTCTGTCTTTGGCAATGGACATCCATTTTAACCGGTGTTGTTCACAATCTCGTCATGCCAACGGGCACACGGACGCCCTCTACCTCTCATCAATGTGGTCCCTTCCACTTTGTGATATTGCTTGTCCAACGATTGTCGTCATATCTCGCTACATGGCCGGCCCACCTTCATTTAAGTCATAAGATGTAACGTACAGTCAAAGAACGAAAAGGTTCGTCAGTTTTCAAATTGATTCGTTTGATATGCTATGAGCACTTATTACCTTATACCTTCCGTAAATTTGTCAGAGTAATACCTGTTGCACAGATTATCTTGTCTTCGTCTTACGAGATTTATCTTACCATGTAGTTGTTCCGGCAACACGATCAATTATCCGCACGTATGTTTAGCGCTGTAGGAAAAAGAAAGAGATGGCATCTACTGTCTCTTTCCCACAGCGATGACGCACTAGTGCGAGCGCCATTCTGGCTTCATTATCGTTCTCGTGCGCTCACGACGTTCGCACGTACTCAGGAAAGTTTTTTACTACCGCGCAAGCTATGCCGAAACGCAAACGCGACGAAAGCAAGGAAGAGAGATGGGCGAGAAAGATGAAAAAATATGAAGAAAAGTTAAGGGATCAGAGTTCGCGAAGAATTATATACTCCGGTGATGAAGAAGGTGTGCAAAATGAAGGTAAATGTTATTTTATATTAAAGTGAAAGTGATTATGTGATGGTGCGTATTTCGCCTCGAGTTAATGCGAGACATTGACCAATGGCTATTGTGAAAAATGCTTCGAGCTAACACGCGATGTTAGCCAAAAGCCAATTTTCGCTCCGAGTTAACACGAGATGTTAACCAGTAGCAACTGTAAACTACTTAAAAACCGGTTGCTTATTGCAAAAGGCAGACTATATCGATTTTTTACGCTTAGTCTTAGCTGGCATAATCTTTTTTCTTGATTTAAATACCCAAGCCTTAACTTTTCACACTAGATATTTTTACTTTTTTCACGCTTTTTACGCCACATAATACTTAATTATGAATGCTGAATAAGTTGCATAATGCTTATTCTTTTTTCTACGCTTACAGATCATCTCGATACTGGAAGCTTACTACTTAACCCTGAATGCTCTGAAGCTGGGAATATGCCTGATCCGGTTGACGAACCCGATTTATCGGAGGTTTTGGTGCCTGACCCACCTACTGAGCCTGATATTGACGCAGAACTATTAAGTGGCGTTGCTGATGTCGACCCCGATATAGACACTGAAATGTTAAAGGTTCTTGGCGACCTTGAAACCGACGATGTTGAGTGGGGTGAAGATGTTCATAGTGATATCGCTAAAAGGGTCCAATTCATCATTGCTAACGGATTAAAAAAGGATCTCAAGGACGAATTGTCGAAAAAATACCTTTTTCCCAAAAATGTACCCTTACTTAAAGCACCTACATTAAATCCTGAAATTAGCACTATGCTAAATGAGTCCCCTCGAAATAGAGACAAAAGACTTAGCTCCAAACAGGAGCAACAAGGGAGGGCCTTGGCAGCCCTATCCAGAGCTATGTCACTATTATTAAAGAAAAACCCGGATATTTCCGAAGTCCTGCGTGTATTAAATGATGCACTGAAACTTATGTCAGATTCTCACTATTTAGAGACTGACACAAGAAAGTCCTTAATCCTAGGCTTAATAGAAAAGTCTCTGGTTGACTCATTCAAAGACCGAAAAAGGGACGAGTTCCAGTTTGGCGATAAACTCGGGGATCTCGTAAAGAGCACGAGGGGCATTAAAAAGACTGGTCAATTGATTCAAGCACCTTCAACTAGCGCTTTAAACTGGAAAGGCCCGCTAGCACGACCTCGTTTGCCGAGGAGCAACCAACAACCAGCTATTCGCGCCAGCGGGTACCAAGCACAATACGCGAGTCGACGCCGAGTAGTCCAGCCCCCGGCACCTCCACCAGCTCGTCGCCCGCCCCCGCAGGCCGCGCCGCGACGCCAGCACGCAGCCTACGCGCCTCCGTACGCAGCCCGACGCCAGCCGCCACCGCCTCCTCCTCGAACGACGTAACCTCACAGGTGAATCATGCTGGACGTTTACGTCATTATTTAAACGCATGGAGATCCATTACAAGTGATAAGTTCATCTTGGACACGGTCCAAGGATATCGTATACCCTTCAAAGACAAACCTCAACAGTTATCAAAGTACCCTACTCGAAATTTTTCTAAAACTGAGATTTTTGCAATTGATAAAGAAATAAAACATTTACTCAAAATTAAAGCCATAAAGAAATGTATGCCTTCTAGAGATCAATTTGTTTCCGATATTTTCTTAACTCCCAAAAGCGATGGATCTATGAGATTCATCTTAACCTTAAAAGACTAAATAAATATGTACAAGGCAACCATTTTAAGATGGAGGACATTAGAACCGCAGTGCGCCTTATGTCTCCTAATTGTTTCATGGGTAAAATCGACCTTAAGGAGGCATATTTCTTAGTACCAGTTCATCCACAAGATAGGAAATTTTTGCGATTTTATTACAACGAATTGTATGAATTTACTGCCTTACCATTCGGCCTTTGTTCAGCTCCATACATATTTACAAAGTTAATTCAACCAATAGTTTCACATTTACGATCGAAAGGTTTTTTATCAGTTAGATACCTCGATGATTTCTTATGTCTAGGAAATTCGTATGAGGATTGCTTAAATAACATTAATGAAACTGTTAAGTGCCTTACTGACTTAGGGTTTATTATAAATTACGAAAAAAGTGTCTTGATACCTAATAAATCATGCAATTTCTTAGGTTACAATCTTAATTCTGTGTCAATGACCATGGAGTTACCAAATGAAAAAAGACTTAAAATTACTAATATGTTAAATATAATGATCGACCATTTGGTAAATCGAAAAAATATACGTATACGTGAGTTTGCTAAATATTTAGGCACGCTTGTCTCAGCCTGCCCGGCAATTCCTTACTCGTGGCTTTATACCAAGGCTCTAGAAAGAGCAAAATACATGGCTTTGTTACGTAATGGGAACAGTTACGACAGGTTCATGATAATTCCAAGTAATTTACATGAGGATCTGCTATGGTGGAAACACAATAGTAATACGGCTGTTCAGACTATCCAGGGAATTAAATACAGTACTGAAATCTTTACTGATGCGTCTACTACAGGATGGGGTGCATCTTGCGATGGTCATCATACTGGCGGTTTTTGGACCAAGGATGAGCAGTCCAATCATATCAATTACTTGGAATTACTGGCAGTTTATTTTGGGCTTATGTCATTTGCTAAAAACAAAAGTGATTGTCACATTTTAATGAGAGTAGATAACACGACTGCTATTTCTTATGTAAATCGCATGGGTGGCATTCAATACCCCCACCTGAATCGCATAACTAAACTCATATGGAAGTGGTGTGAGGAGCGTAACATTGTTGTTTTCGCTTCATACATAAAATCAGCCGAAAACATCGACGCAGATAGGGAATCGAGGAATATGAACGTAGATACTGAATGGGAGATTAATGCAAATGCTTTTTCAAAAATTACTAGACGTTATGGTGTGCCCAATATAGATCTTTTCGCGACCCGTATCAACTCCAAGTGCAAAGCTTTCATTTCATGGAAACCGGACCCGTATGCCCAAAATATAGATGCTTTTACTGTCGACTGGAATATATACAATTTTTACGCCTTTCCACCATTTTCTTTAATTTTAAAAACTTTAAATAAAATTATTTCAGATCAGGCACAGGGAATCGTTGTAGTTCCCTATTGGCCATCACAGCCATGGTTTCCTTTATTTAAATCACTTTGTGTAGAGGAGCCGCTTATCCTTCCTCCCGCTAAGAATCTTTTATCATCTTCTTTCAGGCGGATACACCCGTTGCACAAACACCTTTCCCTGGCTGTGAGTTTGTTATCCGGGAGGCGTTCCTAAAGAAAGAAATTCCCCAGTCTGCCCTGGCCGTGATGACATCATCTATATCCGCTAATACCAAATCACAATATTCCAGTAGTTTAAGACAATGGTGGGATTTTTGTACTATGAAGAATTTTGACATCTTTGACGTTCAAATTAATAATTTATTAGATTTTCTCTCAATTTGTTTCGAATCTGGAGCATCATACGGGACACTCAATAATCACCGTTCTGCAATATCTTTAATTTCCACTAATAATAATATAGGTCAAGACGAAAGAGTAAAGCGTTTCTTCAAAGGAATATTTAAACTCAAACCAACATTTCCACGCTATAACGTTACATGGAATCCCAACACGGTCTTAGACTTTTTATCAACACAATATCCAAACGAAGTTATTAGTTTTGAACAATTAAGTAAGAAATTGGTCACTCTCTTAGCCCTAGCATCAGGCCAGAGGACGCAAACTATTTCCTTGATTAAAATACCGAACATAAAAATATCTAATAACACAATTATTATTCAAATTACGGATTTAGTTAAAACCTCAGGTATCGGTCGCTCGCAACCAGTGTTTCATCTCCCTTTTTTCACACAAAGGCAAAATGTTTGTCCAGCCCTCACCTTAAAAACATATATTGAGGTTTCAGCTCAGAAAAGGCCGTCCGATGTAGTACAACTTTTGGTGACACACAAAAAGCCCCATAGAGCTGCTTCTAGCCAAACAATTGCACGCTGGATTAAGCAGACTCTCGAAGAGAGTGGCGTGGACATCTCTATATTTAGTGCTCACAGCACACGTCACGCGAGTACCTCGGCAGCCCTTCGGTCTGGTCTGAGCGTCGATATTATAAGAAAATGTGCAGGTTGGTCCGCCCAGTCAGCGGTTTTCGCAAATTTTTACAATCGTCCTATTGTTGATTGTAGCTCTAATTTGATGAGTGTATTAGGTGATAATAATGATTGTTGAGAAGTATGTTCTTATTTGCTTATTTAAATTTACTTTTTATTGTTTGGTTAATAAATGATTGAATATAAATTCAATATTTCTCTATTTTCCCCCATTATCCTGATTGTTCTCTGAACATCTACATGGTAAGATAAATCTCGTAAGACGAAGACAAGATAATTACTGGATCAAACGAACTTACCTGAAGTGAAGTTCGATCTTGATTATCTTGTCTTCGTCGAAGAGATTTAAGTTCCCTCCCATCCCATAGTCATATAATGAAGATACACTTCTCTAAAATAATGAAGCCAGAATGGCGCTCGCACTAGTGCGTCATCGCTGTGGGAAAGAGACAGTAGATGCCATCTCTTTCTTTTTCCTACAGCGCTAAACATACGTGCGGATAATTGATCGTGTTGCCGGAACAACTACATGGTAAGATAAATCTCTTCGACGAAGACAAGATAATCAAGATCGAACTTCACTTCAGGTAAGTTCGTTTGATCCAGTAATAATTATGCTTAGCTGTTAGATCAGAAAGTTCAGATTTGCTTGTAGCAACATTGATTCCTTTTGATGTAAAGGCAATTTAAAGAAGGTTGGCAGATCTTTTAAAACGGTATGTTGGTATAACTGATTCTTGCCGTGCAAGCGAAAATTTACCTTAAGGTGACGAACCTTTTTTTTCTCTGTACCGTACATTATATTACATACATTTCTTAGAAATACCGAAATAATTGTGTCACCATCGATCATAATCGAGAGTCATAATCATATCAGCTTGTCATTCCTAGTAAGTCGAATTGGTATAAGGATTTATTATATTAGACATTTGTGTCCCAGAAAGTGAATGGTCCTGTTCACTATATTTTCGTATATTTTTTATTATTGTTTCGATCTCAAAATGCAACAACCTCTCGTGGGTGTCATAAAAGAAGACTAAGAGAAAATGCAACAGAAATATTGAATTTTCTATCCCAATATTTTTGATTGTCTTGCTGGATAGATTGTTGCATACTGCATAATACCGGAGATTACGTAGCTCTTGGGAACGTGTGAGAAATGTGGATCAGTTTTAGTTTAGTAATAGTACGTTTTCTATTTTTAACCCCCGGCGCTAAAACGACTTGGTGTTAAAATAATAATAATAATAATTCTCACAACATCTCATACATTGACCTGATTCCGTACTAAGTAGCGTAAGCACTTGTATTACAGATATCAGACAATAGAGGAACACAAATATATACTTAAATACATACAATACACCCAGACACTGAACAAACACAAGTGTTCATCGCACGAATGTTTATCCAGGTTGGGGATCGAACCTACGACCTTTCTTATAAGTTATAAGTTTGACTGACGTGTCTCTGTGTGTGTGTCTGTCTATGGCATCGTAGCTCCCGAACAAATGAACCGATTTTGTTTTTTTTTTGTTTGAAAGATGAATTACGGGGGAGTGTTCTTACCTATGTTGGATAAAAATTGATCTAAGATGGTCGCCGTCACAAAGATATGGATTGTATGTTTTATTAAAACTCACACAATATGGGTATCATATAAAAGGGCTTGAGTAGCAGAATATACTTACCCTCCGGTACCCTCACTCACGCAGCGAAACACAGCGGATGGACTGCATCACGCCGGTTTTCTGTGTTTCCAGTTCCGTTTTAAATTATTTGTTCAATTTTGCTCAAATTATTGCGCCCAGTTGTACCGAAACGAGCCAAGAGATTCGATCGACGGCGTCGCTAAAACAGAGCCGTAGAAACCGTCAATAAACCTTGATATATGGGTTCAGTTCGCCAATATGATACTTTGTTTTAAACTTTCATGGTCACTAACATTAGAATAGTTATTTACGGGATTGCTACCATGTCGTACCTTATTTTTGAGTATCCGATATTTCGGCGCTGTTGCAAGCGCCATGGTCACGGAGTAACTGAAGATTCTGCGGGTAAGATGTTATTGGCAGACATATCGGTCTACCCTCCTTCTTAGTCTTTTACTGCGTTCACCTCCGGTACCACTGTTTCCTAACTCACTATTTATTCGCACCTGTTCTCGACACACAACACTCACAGTATCTGCCCGCGAAACGACACTTTGTTTAGTTTTACGGTTCCTACACTTACAATCCCGTAAATAACTATTCTAATATGATACTTAGCGATATTTACGATGACGTTATTGAGGGGATCGACTTTTATCCGTTTGGAGCAGATGGGAAAGCGTATTTAATGAATACGATTATGTCTATCAAACCTATCATATTGATTTGAATCATTAGATTTTTGAGTTTGTTTTACTCGTAGTGAAAGTGTTTTTACCGACTGCAGAAAATAACACCTTTTCTCGAGTGTACTGTTATAAAATGTTATTTAAAGTGTACGAAGTGTTAAAAATGTTATTATACTCTTTTGAGTTCGTGGTTTTTGAAGGCGGTTTTTAGGGTTCCGTAGCCAAATGGCAGAAACCGGAACCCTTATAGATTCGTCATGATTGTCCGTCTGTCCGTCCGTCCGTATGTCACAGCCACTTTTCTCCGAAACTATAAGAACTATACTATTATTGAAACTTGGTAATTAGATGTATTTTGTTAACCGCATTACGATTTTTACATGAAAATTGGAAAAAATAAAAAAAATGGGGGGGTCTCCATACTTGAAACCGAAACTCAATATTTTTTTTCATCAAACTTCTACGTGCGGGATATCTATGGATAGGTCTTTAAAAATGATGTTGAGGTTTTAACATCATTTTTTTCATCAGAGACTTTCCAAAAGTGGTAAATTGTGTGTGTGTGTGTCCCTCTAACTTCTATAATAAATGAATTATAAAACTAAAAAAAAATATATGATGGACATAATCATGAAAACTAACAACGAAAATTGGTTTGAATTAGGTATAGTGAGTAGTTTTTCTTAATACGTTATAAACCGTAAACCGCAATTTACCTTTCATATACCTTACTTACTGCTGCGGAACTCTTCATGGGCGAGTCCGACTCGCACTTGGCCGGTTTTTTAATTTATGTTGAACAATTAGTCTCCTGATAACCAGCTTAGCCTAGTTCCTAGGACTCGACGGTCTACGTGTGACATTTTATTATTTCATCAAGAATTATTAATATTTATTAATGATGAGTGCCACAGGGCAAAATTCTGGTAACCTTTATTGTAAGTGATAGTAGCTCATGAGAAGGCAATTAACAAAGAAGCGTGAGCCGATGTCTCTGCGTAAATTTTCCTATAACTTTTAATTTTAGTGTATTTATGTACTTCATATTGAATTATAATAAGAGCGCTTTGGGCAACTGTAAGCTCTTACTATCATATTTGTTGAAATAAATAAATAAATAAATCGTATCTCTATTCCTGTTCTTTCTATATAGAAACACATTTGGAGAGAGGGATTTATTTAATTGTTTAAATACAAACCACCTTACCTACTACAAATCGCGATCTAAAGTTGTTACTGTACTAAAGTTCATGTCATCCCGTTCCAACACGCAATGTTAAAAGGGGCTGGCACGAATTTTGTTCCGGGACTATTCTTAGTTCGCGATTTGTAATAAGGGGGAAAGAGTTTTTCTTAAACAAAAACCTAAGCAATAAACGGTAGTAGTGAATGTTAAGGTCGACATTATTCCGGCGAAGGTGAAGTCCAAATGTGTTGTTCGCGTGGCCACAACTGTTGCTTGGGTTATCGTAAAATTACATCGTTTGTAACCATTTTAATTTGTATGTTGACTGGTTTTTGCAAACTCTACTGGTTTGTTCCCGCTGTCCACCCTCTGCTTGTCCACCCCGGGACAATTGTTAAAAAAATTCCCGCTGTCCAACCCTTCTTGGTTGAAAGAGGGGGTGGACAGCGGGAATTTTTTTAACAATTGTTTCACTGTCCACCCGGGGTGGACAAGCAGAGGGTGGACAGCGGGAATAACCAACTCTACTTAGATGTAGATCTCTACTTAACCGTGGGAGAGTCACGCTTCGGCATGAATGGGCCGGCTCGACCGGAGTGATACCACGGCCTCACAGAAAACCGGCGTGAAGCACTGTGCTGTTTTCGCTGCGTAAATGAGGGTACCGGAGGCCCAATCCGCCCTGGATTGGGCCTCCGGTATCCTAAAGGGGCGTTTAAAGGTTGGCAGCGCACTTGTGACTCCACTGGTGTCGGATATCCATGGGCGGTGGCAATCGCTTAGCATCTGGTGATCTCATCGTCTGCCACCTATTTATTACATAAAATAAAAGATGTAGTTAGCCCAAAGAAGTATGCTCTTGAAAGCTCCATAAATTAATAGAACTCGTTGCTCGCCGATGTAATTTGTGAACAATATTTTTTATTCATTTTATTTATTAGGAATAGCAAACAGCTACAAAATACATGTTCATCTAAGACAGTACGTATCTACTTAAACTACTTAGTAATACTGTAGCCCACGACGCTATCCACATGTTACTAAAATCAAGTTCAATATAATCTGGCAACAGTGAATAGGCTTTTCACGGGCAAGCATGGCCTCCCTTATTCCTCATCAGGTGGGATTGCGGTCAAATGCTTGTGTCGTAACTAAAAAAAACACTTAAATGAAAAATTGGTTAGTTTTATTTTTATCCGGCCATTCCGCAAAGTCAAAATTAAATTAAATATTCATTTATTTAAAAATCCATATAAAATGTGTTAGTAACATAATGAACTTATTTTAGTGTTAGTACTATTGCAGAAGATATCAGTAGTTTATTACAAATATGGAAATCGACACACCGGGGAGTGTAGCTGCACCCAACGGTGCAGTAGTGGGGAGTCCCATCTTTCGGCCAGCACGCTCAGGATGCTGTTGGGGCTGCCGCGCACGCGCGCCCATAGTGATGCGCAGCGCGCCCTGATTATTGCGTGGAAGCCATCTGTGCGCGCCTCGGCGAACATGGATGAAAAAGGAAAGGTTATCATTTTAGCAGTATATGTTTTAATAGTCCTGTCATATAAAAATTTTGGTTCATCATGTAAAAGTGATTTAGTATTTGAGGTAATGGTTCCCTATAGGATACCTACTGAACAAAACACACTTATTAAACCCAACCTACCATAAAATAATTTAATCTTTTGGTTTTTTTAGCCGACCAAAAAAAACGTATAAAAGAAAAATAGCTCAGCTATCGATATAATCTGTATCAGTATTATGGTGATTCTCCGAAATCTGACCTTCCGGTTTCTTCGCGTCTGACTTCCATGGACTCAAAAATATTGTTCAAATTAGAATTTGAAATTAAAATAAGAACACGTAAAGACACCTACCCTTCTTTTAATTAAAACTTCTTCTGATTTTAACATAAGCTTCTAATTTAAACAATATTTTTGAGTACATAGAAATCAGGCGCGAAGAAACCGAAAGGTCAAATTTCGGAGAATCATCCATTATCCACCCGGATAAACTGAATGCGTGACAGAAAAATAATACTCGTAATACGACTAAGTTATTTATTATGACGCCGTTTGTTTCCTCTAGCAACGTAAACAACTCTTCTATTTGTGCTTTAGGGATGCGCCTTGAGTCAACATTTATGCCACGTCAAAAACAAAACAAAGCTCGTTTAACTTAAAGTTAACTCAAACTGAACTTCATTCGAGTCGAGTGATTTTTCTCAAGTAGCATGTATTAATTTCTATATTCTAACAGTGGCAACGCTCAATATGTGATCCGAAAACACGAAACGCTTGCGCGATGTAATCGACACCTAGCGCCATCTATTAGTATAAAGTGGAACTAATGTCCCGAAGCGAAGTGTGGGCGGGCACATAAAAAACCGGTGGGCCACTTGGGCCACTTGTGCATCTATAAAGGCATATATAGTGTTGAATTCATCTGCTAATATATGGCCATCAGTCCCGAACGAATGTATGTGTAAATAGCAGATATCTCAGTAGAAGTAATATACTAGACTCGGTGATAATTCATTGGTCGTGCATAACCACCTTTTCAAAATACCTAATAGTAGAGAAATAGGTATTCCTATTAGTAAATTGTTTGAACTGTTTAGAATTTGTCTATTTTATTGTGAGTGAAACCTAGTCGATAACTTTATTCCAATATGTACTTGAGTTCTGTTCTTGGATTTGTCCAGGGGCAGCAATGATTGTTTACCATCAGGCGATCTCTTCTAAGCGGGGTTGTTTGATTTATATTATTTTGATTTAAGACTATATTTTTCACAATATTAAATTATTGATCTGGCTCCGAGATAGGTAGCTCAAGCACCTGAGAATCAACGGTGGTACTTATAATACATAAATAGATAAATCCAGACCAATACAAACAGACATATTCATGCACACAAATGTTTGTTGGAGCAAAAGCAGCGTTTACTACCACTGTTGCAAACGGGTCGACGTGTTAGCCTCTACAACATCATTTTTCGATGTCACTCGAATCACTTGAGTGACAGTGGACTCGTGTCACATCACTTGTTTGTTTGAATATTTAGGGCCATATTTACGAGGAACTTTCCACGCGTATGTACCGTCGTGATGATGTGTACTAATCATTACTCACATAAGAAAATTTCGTTTATTTTTATCCTATAACTTATTATACATACATTTGTATTAAAGAAAGAAAGAAGAGCGATGGCAGCTCAATGGTACGGTAGAACGCGCAGTGGTCGTGGTTTGAATCCGCATGATCGGATTCTGACAGACCTCTGGATTTTTTAAATTTATGGTCATATTTTTACTATTAGCTGGGTGATGATCGAAACATTGCTGAGGAAACCTGCACGTCTTGGATATTATAATATTTCCTCTTCGAACCCGCGACCCCAAGCGCAACCGTCGCTTTAAAGTGCGACCCACTAACCATTGCGCCACCGAGGCAGTCAATTTCCCGGGTCGGGCCAAAGATTGTACCTGAGTTTTTCTGTTAAGAAATTCTCAGTGTCAGCCTGGAGTCTGGAAGTAGGCGGCCTTGTACCCCCGTGCCTCCGAAAGCACGTTAAGCCGTTGTGAACCGAAACTCTTCGGTCGTGTCACATCGAAATATGAGGGTACGGGGAACTAGAGAAGTGCACTTGTGTCTGCGCAAACACTTGTGCACTATAATATGTCCTGCGTCGACTGGCTGACGCTGAAATTGGCCGCCATGACTGAAATATCGGTTTGGAGGACATTATTAGGTATTATTTATTTTCTATTGTGGCAGTAGTTAAAAAAAATGATTCGGAAGGTATAACTGTGATCCAGTTGGTCTGGTTCCCACGTCTAAGGGTTGCGAAGGTCAGACTTAATTACCAGACTTCCGGAATCCTGGATCCGTACCCCGGGCTCCGAAGCAACAGTTTTGGATGTAACTATGGAGGTTTTCTTTTGTATTATGAAACGGGCGAATAATTAATCCAGCTATAATATCTGATCCTACGAATCGTATAAGATAATCATTTCATTAAATTTTGTGGTTAATTAGGTGTAATGATTTTTTCTAAAGTGCAACCCAGCAGCAATGTATGCCGTCCAACTTTGTTTGACATGACAAGTGACATGAGTGTCATGACACTCGTATGACGTTTAGATACTTATGTCTACGTTAATTGATGTTATTAACGTTAACTACCAGTGGATGCAATACATTGCGTGCTCAATTATTTTGTATGAAAAAAAAGTACCTTAATTTCCTAAAGAAATGTATGTAAACAGGTTCCCTAGGTCCGATAGTAATCGCCATTAAAATATTCGCCCGTATCAAATAAACACGCTGTAGAGAGAAAGAATACAAAGAGTATATATGATCGTTTGGAGTAAATTAACGAGAGAAATACATAATTTACCTACATTTTACTCCAATGGCTCAGCGATCGTAAATGTGTCTTGACCCCCCTTCCCACCATTATAACTGTTCCACTGGTCCCGATCGTTCGCGGTAGCTCCCAAAGAGATCTTCGGGAGATCTTAAACTCTGTTGCACTGCAGTCTGCTGCTGCGGCGAGCTTCTAGTCAGCGTCTGGCCCAGTAATTACTGGTCCGATATTGAATTAAAAAAAAAAAAAAAACCAAATGTAATAAGGCGATTGGTCCATAAATGTTTGAATTTGACGCCTTATACAAAATAAATCTATTTACAATCGACTTCAAAAAAGGGGAACATTCTACATTCGACTGATTGTTAATTTTATATTTTTTTTATGTGATAGGATGGTAAGCGATTGCCGCCGACCATGATACCAGTGGAGTCACAAGTGCGCTGCCAACCTTTAAACCCCCTTCCCTTCGATTAGGCATCCGTTACTCTCACTCACGCAGCGAAACAGAACAGTGCTGCTTCACGCCGGTTTTCTGTGTTTATATGTAGGTATGTTATTCGATAGCTATCTCTAAGAATTGTTAACCGATTATATCTATGTAGATCGATAGATATTCTTCATTTCCTTGAGTGACGCAAGGATACCTACCAATACCTCCATAGACCGCAACAAATCATAGAGGCAACACAATACAATAACATGATTATTCAAGCGAAGACGGAGTAATAAGCTGGCCTTGTATTCCGAATAATATCATACACTAGGGTTTCTTCTGTGTTGCCATAGAAACACTGGATTTTCTAGAGCTTCAGGCGAAGTAGAGCAAAATATTATGCGACAGTATTAGGCGAAGTAGAGCAAAATATTATGCGACAGTCAAATCTATTCTGGCCGACGACAAACATCTCGAAACTATAATTTTTAAGGAAGAGTCACATTAGTGTCATTGTTTTCGTCACATTTTGTCTTAATATTTTACGGCTCTGTCACCGGTTTTTTATTGATTGTAATGAAATGAAGACAATAAATGAAAAAAATACCGTGGGAGAGCCACGCTTCGGCATGAATGGACCGGCTCGACCAGATACCACGGCCTCACAGAAATGCGGCGTGAAGCAGCACTGTGCTGTGTTTCACTGCTTGAGTGAGGGTACTGGAGGCCCAATCCGGGGGAAAGGGGGGTTTAAAGGTTGGCAGCGCACTTGTGACTCGACTGGTGTCGCGGGTGTCTATGGGCGCTGGCAATCGCTTACCATCAAGGTCTCCAACTGCTTGTCTGCCACCTACCACATAAAAAAAATGTGCTTTCAAGCTTATATTGGACACGCAATTCATGGCACAATCATCTCTAGCAAGACTTAAAACATACACAAAAAAAAATTGGCCGGCAACGCATCTGCAGTCCTTTTGGTGTAATTGATATCAATGCAATGGGTGGCTATATTACCATCAGTTGACCCACATGCTCGTTTGCCTCTCTTTCTCATAAAAAAAGTCTACATTCAAGTCGAGAGTTAAAATTCGTATCTTCGAAATCGTCTAGTTGAATACGAATCAAAGTCACGTGACTACAATTTGATTTTTTTTTTATATGATAGGTGGCAGACGTGCAGACGGATCACCTGATGGTAAGCAATTGCCGTCGCCCATGCACACCCGCGGCACCAGTGGAGTGACAAGTACGCTGCCAACCTTTAAACCCCCTTTCCCCCGGATTGGGCCTCCGGTACCCTCACTCACACAGCGAACACAGCACAGAGCTGCTTCACGCTGGTTTTCTGTGAGGCCATGGTATCACTCCGGTCGAGCCGGCCCATTCATGCCGAAGCGTGGCTCTCCCACGGTCAAAAATGTTCATGTTACATTATTGATTCGAAGATACGGCTTTGTTCTTGGGATCCGTTAAATAACGTAAACTCCTAATCTATAAAAAAATACAAAAGATAACAAAGACACATCCAACTCCCATTAGAGCGACAAGACGCAACGAACATGCGGTCGCCCTGACAGATGTTTACTCTTCCTTCCATTAATAGTTTAAAATACATTAGCGTCCCATCTTTCAAGTGCTATAAAGCGATACATCATAAAAGAAACGTTCCTGAGAGTGCGCGGAGTGCTCCCAGGATAGATAGGCCTATAAAATATGGGGCGCAATGGCGCATTGAAAATGAACTCAACTAAAACCAAACCAACAGGTTGCTCTAAAGATGCACATTACACCATTTATAATACTACTCTTTTCATTGAACGCGTATTGATAAAAAAAACTGTCTGACCTTAAGTATTTTTCAAAAAACGAAACACAATCGCGATGTAATTAAGCACAACTCTATCTAGCGGTGGAGGTGAGAACTAAAATTTATATAACTAGCGTAAAAAACACGCACGGGCCGATTTTTTTATCCGTTACCTTCTGGTCAAATTAACTTAGTTAACTGTCCAACCAATAGTCAAGGTTTTGACGACCCGTTTGGAACAGTGGTAGTGAACGCTGCCTTTGGTCCAAGGGTTGCAGGGTTCGATCCCCGCACAGTACAAACATTTGTGTGCATGAACATGTCTGTTTGTATTGGTCTGGGTGTTTCCTATCTATTATAAGTATGTATTTACAAAAAAAAAAATATTATGTATATATTTGTAATCCCACTGTTGATTCTGATATCCGTAACACAGGTGCTTAAGCTACCTATCTCGAAGTCAGATCAATGTAAGTGATGTTGTGAAATATTTATTTATTTATTATATTTAAGGTGACGGCATTAAAGTGACGTAATTCCTTGTAATAAAACTATTGGTTAAGCTGATTATTGCTCAAAAAACACATTTTGGCGACATCTTACCATTGGTTACTTTTTTAAACTATTAGTTCAGTTTAACTCACACACATATACAGACACGACACACACGCACTCACACACATACACACACACATAAACACACACGCACTCAACCAACCAACCATCCTAACACAAACATTCAAACTGTTTTTTTTTTAATCTTTTCTCTTCTTAGCGATAAAAATAATCATTAAAATAAACTTTATTTATTAATTATTATTATAAGATGTTGGCATTTTCATTATGCAAATTAATTTAAGTAACTGATAATTTAGAGAAGATTCATAGTACGTTATTGTAATCAAATGTTAGAACAAAAATTGAATGGTTTTGCGAATCTGTTTCTGTAGCGCTCAAACTACCCGACCATATTAACAAAAATAGATGTAATGTTTTTTGTAATTTTTATAATTATTTGTAATTATTTTCTCATAGAACTAACTGGGTAGATTCCTCTAAGGCCACTATTTTGGGGTGAAGGGTTGATTATCTGAGATACAGGAACTATCCTAGTTCAGATATCAACCCACCATAATTACATATTGTTCTGTAAAACTAAATACCTATATTGTTCTGTATTTACCTGTGTATTTATGGTGAGAAATAAACGTTATCTTATCTTAACTGAGGATTGAAACATGAGCACGTTTATTTGACTTTTATGTCATAACTGTATACCATGTTTCCTGCAAATAAATGACTTATCAATAAAAATTGACCAATCTTATTCTATTACTGAATCTATGGTATAGCGCTGTCATTCTATGCTAATCTGACTTTATACTGGGTTTACCATACATTTATCCTCGTATAACGATTGGTCGAAGTGATAAAGCACTTACCTGGACAAAAAAAGGATGGATAAGCTAAGGGTGTTTTTTGAGCTCGTCTAGGGTAAAAGCCATGTGCCTTATTGGTATGGGGTGTGTTCCGAATACTTACTGCTAAGATGTTCTTAATCCGTTGTAAGAGGTGACTTATCAGGGCTTAGAAAGTGGTACTGGGGAGTGAGTGCCTTGTTTTTTTTTGATTTCTTAGAGGAAATGCCACCGGTTTGTAGAGAACCGACGTCAGCGCCGATGGTCAACACCGCCATATGCATACCCCTCTGGAAGATGTCCGGGTAGGGTGGGGCTCTCCCACATGCCTGCCCACTAAAAACTCCGGGACATTTTCCATCAAAGCCCATGTGGGATGGACCACGAGAACGATGGGAACCTTAATCTTCGCGCCCATCCAGGAAGGCTGTGACATTGGGAGAGCCATGCTTCGGCATGAATGGGCCGGTTCGACCGGAGTGATATCACGGCCTCACAGAAATCGGCATGGAGATGCACTGTGCTGTATTTCGCTGCGTGAGTGAGGGTAACGGGGGCCCAATTCGAGCGAAAGAGAGGTTTGAAGGTTGGCAGCGCACTTGTGACTCCACTGGTGTTACGGGTGTCCATGGGCGGCGGCAATCGCTTACCATCAGGTGATCCGTCTGCTCGTCTGCCACCTATCACATAAAAAAAGGAAGACAGGCTCGCCAGCAGGCCCCGTCAAGCAGAAAAGGCCTAGGGCCTCTCCCTCAGCCCAACACTCAGGGGCGCCCACACTGCTGGTTCGCAATGCAGGCATCTCGAAGGGTAAACTACAAGTTTCCCTCGCAAATCTATACCCAGCTGGCTGCAAGGCAGAGAGAGGAGGGAGAGCCCACAGCTTACTACAAAGGGATGTGAGTGCATGCCTTAGCTTCCAGCTCTGAGGAGGATGGCGTTACTGCTGGTATTAAATTGCGTGTAAGGCGGTAACGGTGGTAGTCTCACCCTTTGGCGGGGGCCGAATCAAGAATCTATAAAAGAAACCGATTATACTTGTAAGCGCGAGTCCGATCGTGAATTTACACTAGGCTGTATACATTTTAAGACCTATCAGGATTCATTTTATACTTATAGTAGGTAGTAGATAATACTTTTTATTAGGTTCAAGCATAGACTAATTGTACGAGTTCCTAATGATCGTTTCTTTCGATCGATTTCTTTTGTTACCTACTAACTTAAACTTTTTACCCGATTACGGCAAATCAAAAAGGAGGGTTATGATTTTTATCTGCATATGTATATGTATGTATGGTTGTTTATCTGTTCCCTCATAACTTTTAAACTAGTTTTCATATTTGAAAAAATGAGGTGTCGTTGGAAGCGTTTTGATTGTCTTCTGGTTATAGGCGATATGTCGTCACGTTAAATTGACAACAGCGCCCTCTAGGGGACCTAAAAAAAATTTTGCTTGACTATATCGTGTGGGGTGTCAAATGAAAGAATTTGTTTTAGCACATTTCAAAAATGTAATATTATTAGTGCGTGTTTTTTTTGTAGTCGGGTTCCAGTTTGAGCCTGAAGTAAAATAAAACAGTAAAGGAGTAAGATTATAGTCACTTAAATATGATTTTGAACTTTAATGGTTTTGTGACGAAGATAGATAACGTAATAACCGTCACTCATCCGTTTCATGGGTTATTCCAGTCGATCCGTCGATCCTCAACAGTAGTACGTATCAAATATATTTCACGACAGTGGCAAGCCCACCTAATAATTTAGAAGGACACTAGCCGATTGGCTAATTTGACTGTGTTTTATTAAAATGGTATTTAGTCCCGGGTACAGTCCAGACAGTTATTGTGCTCTCAGGGTCGCGGGCAGTAGTAAATTCTATTTTAGTCAATCTGATCGATTCCTCGAGTGGGCTGAGACGATTAAATGTGATGTTTATGACATCGTGTGACTAAGCGTAATTATAAAAGAACGTAATAACGTACTATGTATTTTTACACACGACTATTTACAATATTCGTATGTAGGGATGTGGATGTTTATATGTCGCCACAAGCCGTTTGGCTACACTGAACGAAATTTAACGTAGGTATACTTTAACGTAGGTATGAAGTTAATGCGCTGTGTGGTATAGGCCACCCTCACTCTTACCGAGGTGTCGTAAAAGGCGACTAAGGTAAAGCTGCTGGCATGATCATCAGCACCTAGAGAAGGAAAACTTTGCATTTATATCAAAACCCTCGCCAACCAGTCTGCCTCGCGTGGTGAGTATGGCAATTACCCCTCATGTGATTGAGGGAGGCCCGTGCCCCAGCAGTGGGGACTTTAATTGGCTGACGATGATGATGATGATGATGATGAAGTTAATGAATTAAAATACAAAGTAAACAATATAATTTTAATTAATACACAAAATACTCATTCATTAAAGTGTTTTTTTTTTGTTATATTTATTACTTTTAGGAAAAACAAAAATAATAATTAAAAAATATTTTTTCGTTTTATACATACACACACCAATTACATAAATAAGTAATAGGTACTATTAAAGATTTTAGATTAAGTATTATATGGATGCTTTACCTATGTAATTCAGTTTGCCTAGAGAACTATAGTATCGAGACAAACCTAATAGAGGCTTTAAGATACTATTAAGTCAAATAATGTGTCCATAAAAGTTTTAAAATAAATAATTAATAAATTTGAGTGAACGTGACCTCCACGTACAGGAATTCGCAGCAGTGGCAGGCTCCTCACAAGGTGGACCATCTGGTGAAGGTCACGAGAATCCATTGGATGCGGATGGCACAGGACCGATATTTATGGAGAACATTGGGGGAGGCCTATGTCCAGCAGTGGACGTCTATAGGCTGAAATGATGATGATGATTAAAGTTTTATTTGCTTCTCACCACCACTTTGTTAAATCCTACTTATTTTAGGTCTCTACTTTATTAACTTGATGAGGTAAGATGAAGTGTACTGGCCGCCCGGACTATAATTCCATCCGCACAGTAAAGAATGTCGATTAAATTTCGCAAATGAGCGTCTGACATGAAATATTTCCAATTTGCGTTCTGAATTAGTGTCGAAGAACTTCAACCAATTAGAATTAGTAATGAGTTACCTTGCGACGGTATTTATGCTGGTCTAGCACGTGGCCGATGCAACACTGCACTCTGCTTAATAGCCTCGAGGGCGCAGCTACCAGACAGACGATAATTTAGTACTAGTTTCCAATCATTTTAAGACACAAAGAATAGAAGTCGATGCGATGGAGACTATATTCAAATTCTTTTTGTTTTTTTTTAATATGGCTCTACCCGAAGATAATTTGCCAATGCCAAGTAACTTATTGAGAATAAGTACCTTCGTCTTGAAAGCCGACTTATCCCACTTCGGGGACCGCGGTCCTTTCGGCGGTGGCTGGCATGCCCTGCTACACATCACGTGGTCTTCTGGAATGCCGTCTGCTGTACATATCGCGCTCCGAGGCTTCTCCTCACTGCATGATGCTGCCTTGTGGTCCTTCTCGCCGCACCGGAAACACAGAGTGGACCGGTCGTCAAAATCAGGACACCGCTGCCTGGCGTGTCCCAGCCTCATGCACTTAAAGCAGCGCAGAGGCCGGGATTCCAACGGCGTCACTCGCGCAGAACTCCATCCGACGGTGACGCATCCCTCTCTTGATAACTTCTTTAACTCCTTACCGTTTTGAGGGTCAATTTGGCAAAAATTGAAAATGGAACATGAATAATTTATTATTATCACTGTCTTATTTTATATTTTAATTAAATTGATATGGCCAGCAACATGAATCACAAGTTTAGTTTAGAGTCCGTGTCACCAAAAAAGTTCCTTGAAAAGTACGCTTGAGTCGCAATCAATATTCAAATATGAGCTTTATCCACATAAACACAAGGAATATTAAAATTTAGTTTCCCTGTTTTTTTTTGTCTTATTTCGTGGCGCGGACTCTATGTCACTTATTATTACCGTACTCTCTCATAGACCAATGCATTGATATTATTTTTAGAAGGGACACAAACACTCTTTAATACTAGTGTCGCCGCCACATGCACGCATTATTCGAATGATTATGACGGAACAGATTATTATTACCTAACTCTATGGCAGGAATCTAGGACCTTGGCTTGGCTGGCTGGTCGTTTTGAACTTAGGAATATAAATAGGTAAGTATAATGGAAAAACTCTTTGTATATTTATTATCAGACTTAATCAATTGAGAATTTTACGTGGATAACTGTGATTGGCCTTCAAAATTGTTATAAGTAAGATTGTAACTGAAATTGTAATATGCTGTTGTTATCATAAATTAAAATAAATAAATCATTGCATCTACCCTATTTTTCACTATTAGGGCGGAAACTCGTTACGCGCTCGCTCGCTCGATCTCACACAAAGTGACCTAGAGATGACGCGCAATCCGCCGCGCGGCGATGTTTCCGCCCTTAACCTTTTGCCAACAAATTCCAAAATAATAAGGAAGGCAGAATAAGCTGATAATAACAAGCTTCTAGCAGGTGTCATGTTAACTAAAGCCCAGCTCCGTGGGAGGAAGAACACATAAATAAATCATGAGATCGATAACTTTTCTATGTTTATAGTATAACCTAGCGAAAGCTGACCAACTGCTGACTGATCTATTAACACAGGGCTTAAATATAAGGGTTGGAAACTTGAAATTTTGTTCCTTTGGTTCCTTTTATAACGGCGGCCAGAGCGATGGTATCTCAGTGGTTTAGAAAGCGCCTTCCATACAGGGGGACCGGGTTCGGGTCTTTGATGGTACAAGTCGACTTATATCGAATTTGATTTTCTTCTTGCTACTTCATCACAAAAAAATCTTCTTTTTTGTGATAAAGTAGCAAGAAGAAAATCAAATTCGATATAAGTCGACTTGTACTACTTTTCACAGGACGCACAGATTTCTCTTATAAATAACTTCAAAAACGGCAAAGTTTCATACTTACTTATTGTCTGATCAGACAGAATAATAGAGGATTTTTTGTAATGAAGTAGCAAGAAGAAAGTCAAATTCGATATCAGTCTACTTGTACCACTTTTCACAGGACGCACAGTTTTCTCTTATAAATAACTTAAAAAACGGCAAAGTTTCATACTTACTTACTGTCTGATCAGACAAAATAATAGAGGATTTTTTGTAATGAAGTAGCAAGAAGAAAATCAAATTCGATATAAGTCGACTTAAGAAAAATTCCGAGGCCAATTTTAGACTACATTTTTTATGAAAAGAATTGCGTCTCATTTTCTAATAGATTAAAAAGCAAGTTGAAGCTTATATCCCGCTACATACCATTGTAAATCCACCAGCACTTTAATGCGCCAAGAATTATAGCCACGCCTTAATCAGAGCAGGTGACTATAAAATTAACGAGTAGTATACATAGAGAAAAGTAGCTTGTCGTTTTATTATACGTACTAGTGGTAGAGGCACATGAATAGACAAAGTACTAGTGGTCCACCTCACTTCGTTCTGGAATTGATTAGTCCCAAATCACTACCAATATGACGTATATATTTGTAGTCCCACTGTTGATCCTGATATCCGTAACACAGATGCTTGAGCTACCTATCTCGGAGTCAGATCAATGTATGTGATGTTGTGAAATATTTATTATTTTTTCAAAAATAAATTGTTTTTTCGTTTTAAACGTCGAAACTGCTCTATAACTGCGTTCTAGCTAATAAAGGTTCATTTAATATTTATGAATAATTCCATATATAAGCCATTTGTGACTGTCTGTAGAAATTAACTCTTTATTAATAGTATAGATAAATAAAGGGCATACGAGCAGACGGATAACCGGATTAGCCCCTATGCGACAGGGCCTAGGGCATAAAATAAATAGAGATAGACATTATAACTGACATTGATATCGAAGAGTTCGTTGACCTACGCGCTAGACAATATCTTATCGTGTCTATTTCAAACACTTTCCATATAGTCTGTCTCGCTTTCATGCCGAAATACGCCGAGTTGACTGAACGCGCGCACGTATGTGTGCGAATTTTTATGTTGTGAAGACTGAAAGGGTGAAAAAAAAGGAATATCATAAGAATTGGGGAAATTATTAACCATTTTTTTATTTATTACTTTTCTTACATGTCTAATCTATGTTGTCTATGACGTGGAGGAAGAGGATTTATTCCGTAACATCCTCCATGTCAAAGAATAAGACCAAGAACTCTGAGGACAAGAGACGAAACATGGTCATTTTAAAAGAAAACGAAAGCTGCCAAAAAATGAGACACTAAAATGCTTGAGAAAAAAACAAGCAAAAGCACTTGATACATTTCAAATAACATTTTATAACAGTACACTCGAGAAAAGGTTTTACCGAAGTCTGCGCCTAATCCCTGTTGAATAATTGAATGTTGTATTAAATTACAAGATAGTATTCACTCTCGTACCTTTTCTCGAGTGTACTGTTATAAAATGTTATTTGAAATGTATCAAGTGCTTTAAATATTATTTTACACTGTTTAGTTCGTGGTTTTAGAAGGCGGTATTTTTTCGCAGAAAATTTTTTTAGCTACTAAACCGGATCTATTTTAAACGATTTCGTGGTTACATCCTCTTGGAAAACACTTTTACTATTTATTAAATAACCATGCACTAATGTAAGTGTTTGCCTAGGGGTTGTAACCCCGAAATTGTTTAAAGTCAATTGGTGTCGCTAGTGTGCCCTGTCCTTAAGAGAATATCATGAGAATTGGGGAAATTATTATGTACGAATCAGATGACAATTTTCTGTTGACAAAGTCATGGTGGACCGACTCAAGAGAGAGGTCTCTTGAGTCGGTCCCTCATGTCTGAGGATCGTGGTCAGCATCATGACTGCACCTGGAGCGAATGATCTGCCTCCACCGGTTTCTGTCTATCGCATCTCTTACAATTGCGCAGAATTTGGAGGGCGAAGAGTCTTTTAACTGATCGGTCCACCTTGTTGGTGAACGACCGGGCGATCTTCTGCCTTCAGTGTTCCCAACCACAATCAGTCTGTCTAGATTTCCTCCTCGCATTGTGTGACCGAAATATGCAAGTATGCGTTTTAGGCATATCGTGGACAGTCTAGCCTTAATGTGGAGCTGGGTCAGGATTGATACATTCGTGCGTTTCTGAGTCCAAGATATTCTTATCATACGTCTCCAGCACCACATTTCAAATGAATCAATTCCTTGTCTTTCCTGGGCCAGGATTGTCCACGTTTCTACTCCAAACCAGGGCCCCTACCAATCTGATCTTTGTTTTAATACCAATGCCTCCTTTCTTCGTTGATAAACCAGTCATGTTTTATTTATTCTTTTCCCTTACATGTCTAATTAATGTTGTGTATGACGTGGAGGAAGAGAAATTATTCCGCAACTATTTTTCCTTCTGTGTTTCTAAAATCGAAGACTGTTTTTGGTGGTTTTTCTTCTTATTTTATTTGTGGCAATCCACTTCTCGACTGAGAATTACTGCTGCCATTATCATGTTTTAGATTTTAGGCGTTATTAACAACAGAGAACAACTCGTCAGGAAAAAAATCATGTGATATTTTGACAAAGTGTTAGTATTAGTCAACAGTCGAAGTCGATCAAAGTCTCAGTCACTCAATAAAACGTAGTTGTTAGCGTTTTATCGACCTACGGATTCTGACGAGACTACTCTTAACAAAATCGCAGGTTTTTTTTATATGAGAGGTGGCAGAAGAGCAGACGGATCACCTGATGGTAAGCCATTCCGCCGCCCATGGACACCCGCTACACCAGTGGAGTCACAAGTGCGCTGCCAACCTTTTAAGACCCTCAGTCAAATAAGTCAAATAATTCTTTATTTGCATAGGCTTGTACACAGCACTTACAAATCGTCATACATTTGAATGATTTACAACTATTTTTAAGCACTTATGTATGTATAATTTACATGTTAATGCATAAAATATACTAAAAATGATCCGTCTGCTCGTCTGCCACCTCTCATATAAAAATAAACATAATGCGATTCTACCACCGGCTCGGAAAGTTGTTTCTGGTCGGGGAGATCCGGCAAGAAACTCGCCAGTTACTCTTTTTAATCGCCAAACTTTCATACAATGTTGTTTGTGTCTTCATCATACCAAGCCATATAGTTTAATTGTAACACAAGTCCCCAAAGGTGGTACCTGTTCACAAGTATGACGTATGTGTCAGCCATCATTTCACTCAACCATATTAGAGGGAATGCAATGACGCGCCACATAGTGCCACCACCCCAGAGACATTTGAGTGAGCATGACTACCTAGGTTCCCACCAAAGGTCACAGAGTAGTAGTTACTTAATCCAATACTAATAAACTGGACGAGGTGTACAATAGTAGGTGGTTAGCATCTTGTCAATTGTCTTGTTACTTGTCCCTATTAGGGCCAAGCGAGTTGTTCATGTGAAAACTCACTCGACACAAAATATAAGTGTTAAAACGATACAATTAAGCTATTCTTATATTAATGTTACTTTGCGGCACTTCATGCACAAAACCATGTTTGTACACTCATCATCATCATCATCAGCCTATCGCAGTCCACTGCTGGACGTAGGCCTCTCCAATTGTTCGCCATTGTGATCTATCCATGGCTTCTCGCATCCAGCTCTTGCCAGCCATCCTGCGCAGATCGTCCCCCCACCTAGCCAAAGGGCGCCCTACATTACGTTTGCCAAGACGCGGTCTCCACTCCAGAACTCGTTTACCCCATCGGTTGGCAGAAACGCTGCAGGACCTACAACAGATGCTGAATGACTTGGCTGACTCTTCAAAATGCATCGGCCTACGGATGAACTTGGTCAAAACCAAGGTCATGTTCAATGAACATGTTCTACCGGAACCGATTGCAATTGACGGTGCCGTCCTCGAAGCTATTCAAAAATACGTATACCTCGGGCAGACTTTGCAATTGGGTAAAAACAACTTCGAGGATGAGGTGAATAGGAGAATCCAGTTAGGTTGGGCAGCATTTGGAAAACTACGTCGTGTCTTCGTATTTGTACACTAAATACCAGTAAATACTAATTTAAAACCTTTGAATTGCATCTGTCGATACGACTCGTTCTGCTAAGTTCCGCAGAATCCCGCTTTGATGATCATTATAATTGCTTAGTTGATGTAGTGATGTAAGTAACGGGCCGTAATCACGGAGTCCTGGGGTCGATTGGGATGTAGAATAAGTGTCGTTAGATATTTTCGAACATAGCATTTGTGATCACCAAATCCGCATTAGGCAAGCGTGATTATTTAGCCTAAGTCCATCATAGTTGCGACGACTTGATTTCAATGATAGATGCTTCTGCCCTGCAGTAGGCTGATACAATAGACTAATTATCTCTACTTAGTCTATGCTGTTAACATAAACTAATTATTTGGTCAATGCTGATTGGTACTACGGTACTATACTACAACCATAGTTTCCTTATATCCAGTATAGATTATATCAATGTCTATTGTCTTCATTCATTCAATACAGTTATCTGAAGACATGTCAAAGATAATCGCTCGACCCAATATAGGGGTTAACGGAACAAAGGCTGGTTATACTATATACATATACGAGGAAACTGAATTGTTAGCTATACGAATATTACTTACTTATAGGTCAGCGGAATGTGCCATTTTCGGAAAAAACCTTACAGAGTGTGAAAGAGATCCAACTGGCCCTGATCCGCGCAGTTTTTTATGTACCTATGGCTTTCTATGATAAGGCACAGTCTGTTTAGGGTGCATGATTGTGCATGTCTATGCTTATAGGCACTTGCTTAAAAGCTATGGGATGTGAGTTCTCTTAATCTGAGCCAGAAAAAGTTTTAATTTAATTTATTTTCAGGTCAACGCATGAGATGTTGTGAGATTTTTTTTTTTTTTTTTTACAAACAGAACATATAAAGTTCCCACTGTTAAACTCAATGGCACTCCGGTTAAGCGAGTACAGAAGTTCAAATACCTGGGGCACTGGGCCACAGAACTAAAAGACGACTTCCAAGCGCGTTTTTGTACGAGATGCGTACATACACCGTGCTTCTTTAACTGTTTTACTCCCTTATCGAGAGCATTATACATTGTATGGGGAGGCATTTTTTTTTGAGATTAGACCCTATGTTCCTCAGGAAAAATGTTTATCATCAGTATAATTCCCTCGATAAGGGAGTAAGACGGTAAAAAAAGCTCGGTTTATAGGTGTAGTCTAGTGCATCAATTGGTCAAAATCCCTATCACTGACATGACTTTAATGGCTTGTAGGTGGATTACTTTTCTTCTATCTACTACGCTACGATCGCCTCTTCTGGACAGTTGCCAGTTCCCACGTAGTAATTCACGCAGAGACTCTAAACAACTCGAATATACGACAATGTTAGGCAATTACAACAGACGTAATATAAGTGTTACGCAAAGGTACGAGCACTCTTTGGGAAGGAGTCGTATCATTTTATTGATAGTATCTCTTAAATTGCCCGTTCTAAGGTATTTATGCCGATGTAACGCAGAAAAGTGGCTTCAGATTCGAGTTGCCACGAGAATCTAATGGCGAATCTCAATGATTTTAAATACTCAAAGAGAAGATGGTTAGATATTAATTTGTGTCATCATCATCATCAGCCCATTTAAGTCCCCACTGCTGGGGCACGGGCCTCCCTCAATCACATGAGGGGTAATTGCCATACTCACCACGCTT
The DNA here is from genome assembly GCA_019059595.1 of Marasmia exigua. Lineage (NCBI taxonomy): Eukaryota > Metazoa > Arthropoda > Insecta > Lepidoptera > Crambidae > Marasmia > Marasmia exigua. The sequence continues at coordinate 19,907,354 of CM032472.1, forward strand.
GGCAGACGGCTTGGCGAGGGTTTAGATATAAATGCAGAGTTTTCCTTCTCTGGGTGCTGATGATCATGCCAGCAGCTTTACCTTAGTCGCCTTTTACGACACCTCGGTAAGAGTGAGAGTGGCCTATTCTACTCTGCCGGGGACCACACGGCTAATTTGTGTAATTAGTAGAAATTAATTAGTTTAAATCTTTTGATAATACTTTTAAATGTGGGACACTTTTACCACTTTTAAATGTGGGAGAGCCACGCTTAGGCATGAATGGGCCGGCTCGACCGGAGTGATACCACTGCCTCACAGAAGACCGGCGTGAAGCAGCGCCTGCGCTGTGTTTCGCCGTGTGAGTGAGGTTCCCGGAGGCCCAAGGGGGGGGAAGGGGAAAAGGTTGGCAGCGCACTTGTGACTCCACTGGTGTTGCGGGTGTCCATGGGCGGCGGAATTGCTTACCATCAGGTGATCCGTCTGCTCGTCTGCCACCTCTCATATAAAAAAAATAAATAATAATAGACCGCTCAGAAATCTTATTAAAACATTATATTGGGAAGACGAGCTTAATAGCACTTGTAATTCCACTGGAGTTGCGGGAGTCGGCGGCGGTAATCGCTCATGATTAGGTGATTGGTCGTCTCGCCTGCCATACGTAAAATCCGCTTCGCTCGATATTTTCGCTCACTATGCAGATAAGACATATAGAAGGACAACAAGTAAATCTAACAATTTATTTGTTCGTTTTAAGATTCAAACTCCTAAATAGCTTTCGTGTTTGTACTCCTTCTTTTGGGCCACAAACGAAAGTTACGGTCCCAATAAACAAGTTCCCAGACCGCCCATCCTCTATAGCTTTTAGTATGTATCCTCTTGGCACTTAAACATCAATTTCATTAGGAGCCTCGTGGGTTTCTCCGTTGATTCCGAAGCTCGGGGGAAATAAAGCAAATTCGTGGCCCAAGATTCTTGCTCATTTTGTAATAAGGAATTGAGGGAATCGATTTGATTGGGCAGATCTACACGTATATCTATTTTAGTACTGTAATTAGTTACTGTATTGGCTCTTAATGCACAGTGGACCTTATGTATATAAAAAAATAGCTGTACCCTTAGATTAATATAAGGCTTTTTCATACAAAATAAAATTTCCACCCGGCAATAATGTGTGGAATTTAGCTGATTTATAATATATAATTGGAAATTATTTACGATACCTATTACGAGATTTTTGGGATGTAATGATAAAAAAATATCCATACAGAGATAATCTCTTTATGAATGGAACTTGCCCTTTTTTTAAAGACTTAAATAAATCATTTCTTATTCTTCATTTCAACAAGTTACAGGTACTAAACGCAAAGACTTGTGTCAGTTGGTGGACTTAAATAAAGAAATATTATATTAATTATATGATAGGTTGATCAAAATGATCAGTAGGAGGAAGAAGCGATCTCTTATATTTGTGCCAAAGACTCGTAGCAGTCGGTGTCAAATATCATTAATATGAATGAAATATGACACCTACTAGACCTGACAAAAACGTATCTTTCAAAAGATTGGAACATTTGCATCTGGATCAGTGTGAACAGTGAAAGCTTCATTTGAATCATTTGGAAACATCAACTCTCAGATAGATCCGTGATTAATTGATTTTGTTACGAATGAATAATCGATCCCCTCCTGCTGTGCCATGTAATATACCTATCTCTTTTCCCCGTGTAATACATAGAAAGACGGTTACCGATTAACCCCGAACAGCCCATGGCTAACTCTTTCGCTCTGAATTCGGATCATTCGGCTCGCTCGGATCATTCAGCTCATTCGGATCATTTGGCTGATTTGTATCAGTGAGCGAAATTACTACCGCATACCGATTGACCACACTGGCCGAGATAGATACATTCGGAGCGAACATTAGAGATTCGGAACAGTGTATCATTTGGTTGAGTCGGTTCACTGAGTTGTTTCAGTAAAGAGTTCACACGTATAACACCGACTGCTACGAGTCTTTGTGTTAACGGAGGTTAGTAGAACGAGTCGTATCGGCTGATGCAATTCAAAGGTTTGATATTAGTTATTGGTTTTTATTGTACACATTTTCGCCGTGTGGTCCCCGGCAGAGTAGAATAGGCCACCCTCACTCTTACAGAGGTAGTCGTACAAGGCGACTAAGGTAAAGCTGCTGGCATGATCATCAGCACCCAGAGAAGGTAAACTCTGCATTTATATCAAAACCCTCGCCAACCCGTCTGCCAAGCGTGGTGAGTATGGCAATTACCCCTCATGTGATTGAGGGAGGCCCGTGCCCCAGCAGTGCGGGCTTAAATGGGCTGACGATGATGATGATGATGATGTTCACATTTGGTGTTGTTTTGTGTAGGCACTTCACTACACAAAACAACACCAAATGCAAAGTGCTATTAATATAATATGTATCGTGTTTAAAACTGCTATTGTGTCGGCTGAGGTGTCACGTGAACAACTCGCTTGGACCTAATAGGACCTAATACTAATCACGTAAATCCAATAAAACGCTAAACACCTACGTTTTATTGAGTGACTGAGACTGTGACTGACTTCGACTGTTGATTACGTACGTTGTCAAAATATCACTTGATTTTTTTCCTGACGAGTTGTCCCGCTTAATAACGCCTAAAATCTAAAACATGATAATGGCACCAGTAATTCTCAGTCTATAAGTGGCTTGCGTTCAGTAGGTGTAGTAAAAAACACAGTAGTGGGTACTTATATATCACAACCGCGACGTAACTTTGAATTAATCAATACATCGATCGTACCTCGAAAATATATATAATTTTCTTACTAGCCTTGGCCTGGATTTGACTCCAGTATTCGTAGCTAATTGCTTTTAGGTACCGCTTTTAATGTTTCCGCATTTACAGAACTTTTTTATATATTTGTTGCCTAAAATAAATATGTTATAAGTCTGAAGGTACTTCCTACCTAAAGCCATGGCAGAAGCTGAGTAAGCTACTTTTCACTGACTATCGCGACATACTTTACACACACACACACCTGTACGCAAGTACTTATTGCCCGGCTTGAGAATTAGCCGTATTATTACTTTTTTTTCTCTTTTAATTTTTTTTTGTTTGTCTCCTTTTATATTTGTAATGTTTTGTTTCCTGTTTTAGTTTGTATTTGTCTCTTTTTCTCTTTGTTTAAATATTAAATAATTATTGTTTCGTACCGAAAGAGAGATTTTCATGTTCTATTTTCAAATACGACAAAGCAACACAATTTGGAAGGAAGTTTGGTATTTTTCTAAATATTTTTTAATCTGTGGCCAAATTAGTGCAATTCCTTCCGATCAGAAGCTGTTGAGCTTCAAAGGAGTAGTGGTGTGAATATAGTCACATCACCATCTTGGTGCTACACCAGCTCCATCCGCCCTGCGTATCAAGGGCAAACTAGTCGTCTTCTGAATGCCGTGGCGCGTGACCGTGCGAATTAACGGTCTTCTCCAGCATCCCGTCCTAGCGGATGTTATCGCCGCAAATCAGTGCCTGGTGTTTCGGATCATATCCTTTCAAGGCCTATGGATAATTGTGAACCTTAGCGTGGAGTTACGTTAGTTCTAAATCAGAAAGCAAAGAGTGGTTCCGCGGGCACCGGCATTGCTCCAGCTCGGCAGTTAGGAGAAAGAGGTGAGTTGCTCTATATTTTGGCCAACACTACGTAACAATTATGCTTGTTGCGTCATTTCTTATCTGTAAAATGTGGTGTGTCGTATTTTCAGTGAAGAAATGTTTCTATCTGTCTATCCACATTATAACATGCCAAATACATTTATGCGAATATACATAGTTAAAAGAATCGACCCTCTTCTTTATGTAGCTAATTTAATTTGCCAAAGTCAATTGTATATATTTTATTACCAGATATTGATACAGAGAGCCACACAGGTTACCACAATCTGTCAAATTTACTCAATTGATTATGAATCATAAGTATTTGACATTGAGGCGAGATTTGTTGTAATTTATTATGGCTAATATGTGAGAATTCGTTCTTTGTAATAAGAATAATAATAACCTCTGACCGTACGCAGGATATATTACAGTGCTCAAGTGTGTGCGCAAACACAACTGCACTCTCTATTCCTTTACATTCATATTCCGATGGGACACTACTGTGACACGACTGGAGAGGGATCGGGCGCAGGACGTGCTTTCCGAGGCACGGGGGTACAAGACCGCAAATTCCAAACTCCGGGTTGCCACTAAGAATTTAATTTTTTTCTATGCGGTTCCAAACGAGCACTCAGATGGTAAGCGATTGCTGCCGCCCATGGACTCCCACAACATCAGTGGAGTTATAAGTGCGCTGCCAACAGTAACGTGTCAACCACCGACATATATAAGAGGGGGGGGGGGGGGGGGGTCCAGGTGGTCCGGACACGAAACTGGGCAACATCGTACTGTCACCGAGCCACTATGGCTCGGTCCCACTCACACACTCCAGAAACCAGGCCTCCGAGCCCTTTACACGGTAGGGGTGGCAAAGGACATAGCGTGGTCAGACTGAAGAGACGTCTGGGCCTGAGACTCAGTCGTCCGACATCCCTCCAGCCCTAATGGTCCTGTGCCACTTTAAGTGCGCGGGCAATATTGGCACATACCACATTCGTGGAGATTGCCGAGGGCCTCCACCGGCCAGAGATGGCATTTCGAGGAGGATAACAAGGGGCAGGGTCCACCGCTAGGACACTAGGTGTGAGACCCCGGCTGAAGGGATGTGGAAGTCACTCTGAGACCTAGAGCAATAAAAGGGCACCGAGCATCCGCGTCCGTGGCGTCGAGCCCGGCCCTAAGTCCGAAGGGGTATTACAAACCCCCTTCCCCCCACAGCTTACACTGGGAACCCCCCTAGTCAAAGCTATAGCTACATCCGTGGTGTCAACTATAGAGTAAGGTGATAATAGACGTGCCATCCTTTGTACTCCTTCCTTTCAATCATTCTTCCAAACACAGAACCTAGGTACTGTTTGTCTCCAGCCAATTCATGCCTACGGTAAATAGTCTGCTTCTATTTCTCTTCCTAGTGTAAGACACGCATTGACTGCCTCGGTGGCGTAGTGTTTAGTGAGCCGCACTATAAAGCGACGGCTGCGCAATAGGTCCCGGGCTCGATCTCCGGGTCGGGCCAAAAGATAAAATAAGATAAGAAACAATTTATTGACTACACAACACATTACATATAGAACAAAACAGAGAAAACAAGGTACAGAGACAAAGAGTTGCGGTCAACAAGGCTCAGCCTCAGTATATGCTGCAACTGCCGCATACAGCAGCTGCAGCGCTGGTTTTCAGGCTGGACCTTGGGTGACGCCTTTGCATTGAAAAAATATTATTAAAGATTGACATGCAATAAATACAAGTAAAAAGAAAATGAAAAAAAGGTGTACCTAAGTTTTCGGTAAGAAATCCTTACTGTCAGCCCGGAGTCTGGAAGTTGGCGATCTTGTACCCCCGTGCCTCGGAAAGCACGTTAAACCGTTGGTTCTGCGCCCAATCCCTCTCCGTGTCACGCTGGTGTCCCATCGGAATATGTGGGTAAGGGCATAGAGAGTGCACTTGTGTGTGCACACACACTTGAGCACTATAATATATTCTGCGTACATGGTCGATCGTTGAGATTGGCCGCCGTAGCCGTAATCAGTTGGAGGATTATTATTAAGACGCACATTTTGTAAACATTTGCTTACGTAACTACATAAGTTGCTGGGCTTTATCGAGGCATATTTTCCGTTAACTTCGAGAGTTGCGAACAAAACTGTACTCATGTAGTGGTTGAAGTTGATAATCTGTTCTTCTTCTTAGTTTCCGCCGCAGTTGCTTGGAAACTAAAACTTTCATACATAATGTGCATATTTTTTACGGTTTAGCTAGGGTTGCCAGATAGTAACTTATCAAATCCGGGACAGTTCTAAAAAAATGTCGCGTCGTGGCCATAATAGAAAATATCATAATATTGTTTTATTTTCAAAGGATTCATATTTGTATTTAAAAGGAAAAATTTCATTTTATCAAATACATACTTTTATTAGATATAGGTATGTACTTAGTAGGTAATTAACACCTGTTATAATTCTAAAATGAAGCACTAACTATTATAAACTACTGCTACTGATACTACTGAACTATTATAGAATTGAGCACTTAGCTTAAATTAGCAAATTAAAACTTTGGTAGACAATAAATACTAAATTACAAATTAAATAGTAACTAGAAAAAACACGTTCTACCTAATAACTAGTTTTAACTGTAGCAGTAATAAACTGAAGAAAAAAACAACAATAATAATAAGATACTACCATAAAAAATCTTAAAACAAAGTGCTTAGTTAGAAACAGAAATTGATTTGGTACATAAAATAAACTTAAACCAATTTGAGCACCTCCTCGTAATGTTTTGTTATTAAACTTTGGTAGGCGTCCGTACAAACAAATTATACCTTTTGATAAAAAAATAATCTTCTTTCTATAAAACGTAAATAATATTAAATAAAATGGCGATCATACATTTTTTTAAATATTTTTTACTAGATTTTGCCATTTTTATTAGTTTTTCTCCGTCAGAGCTTTGTAAGACTGATAGAATTTCTGAGCAAGACACGTCAAAGTTTATACGAGTCTGCAGTTCAGACTTGATTAAATCCATGGACATCCTGTTTCGCTCTTTAGTGCATAAACTATTCAGTAGGCTAAATATTCTTTCGCAAAAGGCATTGCTTGTTGGAATAGAAAGAACGAAACCAACTATTTTTTTAAATTTGTGGACGTGTTATTTTTGATGAAATAGGCCCATATTTCGTCGTTTGGTAAGTCTTTCGGAAGCTCCCTATATACAGTTTTCAGACATGCAAACTCTGTGTAAAGGGAGTCAATATTAATAGCGTCTTCTATGTTCAATATCAAGGGCAATTCGGAAAGCACTTCCCAAGTCAATTTTAATTCCTGTGGTTTAAGGGACAAAAGTTCAAGCTTTTTGTAGATTCCAGGGGTACTAAAATCATATCCTTCTTCTAGATATTTTAATGCTCTTTGCAGAAAAATATGCACCTGTCCTGTAAATAGAGCTCTTTCTTTTTCAACAAGTTTTCTGAAAATGGCCCTGACTTTGCGCCCAAAAAAGTTATCAGCCATCCTACTTTTTAACTGGTCGTGAAGACTTCTCATGGCATGATCAATGTCCAAAATAGTGAAGCTCTCACTTTCTAATAGCAATATCACTTTTGTAAATTCAGTCAATATATTGCTCAGGAAGAAAAGGTAACAGTCATTTTTACATAGGTACATGTCTTAGCAACTCCTTATACTCTATTTGAGGAAACTCACAACATTCTTTAAATTTTCTTGCCTTTAATGCTGATGAACTGAACTCATTATACATTTTTATGACGATGCTTTCTATGTCCACATCAAGGCCTTTTAATGCGTATTTTACACAATTATTTATAGACAATAACAATTGGCTTTAAAAATATGATTATTTTCTTCTTACAATTTCTGAAATACAGAATTATGGGCACCGTAATTAACAGAAGCATTATCTGCACTGTATGCACTTATTTGATCCATGCTGATATTAGAGTTAATGGTAATTTTTTTATTTTTTTTATATACTTATATCCAGCGATGTTTCTTCAGCTTCCTCGTAAAAGTCCAATAATTTTTTACATATACTTTTATTACAATTAAAATATTGAACGGCATATGGAAATATTTTTAGATTACCAACATTTGATGCATCTGAGGCTACGGAAAAATAATAACATTATTTTATTTCAGAGATCACTTTTTCTTGTGAATAGGGTCCTAAAACATTGCGTGTTATTGCTTGATGCTTTTGTTCGTCCACATGTCATTTTTGCTGCTATTTGGCTATCTGAAATGAATTTACTAATATTTTTTGCCAGGCAGTCCAAGCTATTGTAACTCAAACTATGCTTCACATTATGATAAATAAGAGCTAATTCCGAACTTATTATAGAAGTTTCTTCTGATGTGTGTTTTTTGTAATTACTGGACACGGGACAAGAGGCAAGAATCCGGGACAATCCCGGATTTCCCGGCGGTCTGGCAAGCCTAGTTTAGACGTTGACTTGGTAATGGATATTAATGTTGTGGTGAAAAAATGTTTTGAATATAAAACTGTGTATTTTATTCGCCAGGCAATCGGGAAGAGGCATGAATAAATCACTTTTTTACTATCTTCTTATTTTTAAGTTTCCCACTTTCATCTAACTTTCTATAATTTTGATACATTCTAATTACAACAACCAGCTTTTTTGGCGGTCTTATTGATTCCAGCGATAAGACCGCGTAAATTGTGCAATTAAGTTTCTGTAATGCCTAGTTTTTTAAGTTGTTTTTTTTGTGCAATAATGTATATCTATCTATCTTTACCAGCATTATGTTTACTTATTTATTTATTTTTATGGGAAACATCATTCTTTTGATTATTTATAAATATCATTAATACATATAAAAACAAAGTTTACACAGATATTTAAAACATGTAACAAGTGATCACAATGTAGTAACACAGTATAAACAAGAGCTTTAGGAAAGATCTTGTTATACTGTTATAGTAATTTATGTGACTGACACATAACAAGGGTTATTATAACACGAGTGCAGTCTCAGACACTTATGTAAACACTTGCGAGATGCAATTGCCACCCGACGACATCTATTAATACAGATTGAAACTAATACATCAAGTTGACCGTTGGAGAGCCACGCTTCGGATAGTTTCTGAAACGTGTAACCATGATTCAGGTTGTCTGGTTCCCCTATTATAAAGTGTTGAATATCAGAAACCCCCACGGACGAATCCCCAAATCCCGAATCATGGTCTAAGCGTACCCCGGTCTCCAAAGCGACAGCTTTGGACGCAAGAGGCAATCACACGCTAAGATGAAGAAGTCATTTTGCAGAGAATTTGACGTCTCCAAATGAGTCAGTTTAATTGTTAAGATGGCTATAATGTGACGTCACCGGCAAGACGAATCGACAAGCAGCTGGTCCCGTTATAATTAGAATCTTTATCGCTTTTTTACGCACAATTCGTGTCTCTTATCACATGGGCGTGGGAATCCACTCGGTAAAAGTGCTTTCTCATAAAGGTATCATATTTGACTTCGTGAAATCAAAGTATTCAATCATTAGTTAATTAATGTTAGTCGTTTATGATGATAGACACATGTCGATATTACAAACTCACTCGTACCTATAAAGTGCAGGGCGGCATCGTAAGCATGTTCGAACCGTTTTTTTTTTGATGGCCCAGGAGAAATGCGTTACACATACGTCGGGGTTATGTCGGAGCCTCCTCTGGCGACGGCTTCACCGAGAAGCCGGCCAGAGGCATACCGACTAAAACTCCTGGGACTCTCCCTCATCTGTCCATAGGTGGGTGAGTGTTATGGGACCACGCTCGGAGCCTGGACAGGGACAAGGAAGCCCGCCACCACAGTAGGCGCGGCGCTTTCCCTCCCCCACGGGGTCGGGGGGAGAGATGGGGACAGCCGAGAGAGTGCAATGCTGGTGGTGGGGCCCCAGACCCACGCGCCAGCGGATCTGCTCCTCGCAAGTATTGGCGTCGTCTCCGCCCTCTACGTGCCTTGCGGATCGCGGGGGCGAGAGGGTCAGCCTCTCGCTCGTACATCATAACGAGTATGTAAAAAACCCGTTGTCCGCCCCTACTCGGTTAAAAGAGGGGGTGGACAGAGGGCATTTTTCAAACAATTGTTTCACTATCCACCCGGGGTGGACTAGTAGACGGTGGACAGCGGGAATAAACCGGCTTAGACTTGTGGCGGTATTGTTAAGTTAGCAAGAAAACAGATAAAATCATTAATGTAAGAAAAGTATTTTTTGTGCGCGGAGAAACATAACTAGTATCAAGTAAACAAACTGTAACTACCTTCTTCTTCATCTTAGCGTGTAATTCCCGGTTGCGTCCAAAGCTGTCGCTTTGGGGTACGCTTAGACCATGATTCAGGATTAGGGGGGTCTGGTAATTACAATGAAGCGACTGCCGTCTGACCTTCGCAATCCTTTGACAGGGGAACCGGTCCAACTGAATCATGTTTACACGTATCAGAAACATTTTTTCAAAACGTGCAGGTTTTCTCACGATGTTTTCCCTCACCGCGGAGCAGATGGTAATGGTAGTAATTACGCACATAGATTTGAAAAAACAATTGGTGCATGCTCGGATTCAAACCTCGATCACCTGCGTGGAAGGTGCGTTCGTATCCATTGAGCTTACAATCGCTCTTCGATAGAAACTCTGGAACCACCAGCCACAGATAATCTGCTGGTACCACCAGCCAACCTTAGTAATCCAACCAATATATAACCTTAGTTATATAACCAAGTTATCTGTGCTTCCAGCAAACAAAGGCACCCAGAGTCTGTGGTATGTAATTAACAGTACAAACATTTGTGTGCATGAACATGTCTGTTTATATTCGGTCTGGGTGTTTTTTATGTATTATAAGTATGTATTTCCAAAAGAAAAGTATTATATGTACTCGTATATATTTGTTATACCACTGTTGATTCTGATATCCGTAACACAGGTTCTTGAGCTACCTATATCGGAGTCAGATCAATGTACCTATGTGATGTTGTGAAGTATTTATTATTATTAATCAATGAAAAAAGCTTTTGACTTTTGTGACTTCTGTCATGGAAGTATTATTAGTCTGACTGCCACACTCAGTCGTTGATTAACTTAGTTGTCTACTTAAGAAAAAATATTGACACTTATTTTGATACGCATAAAGACTACCGACACTAAAGTTAATGAACATTAGCTTAAATGACGTCTCTGAGTGCGGCACTAATCTTTTATGAAACTTCAGTCGGAGATCAAGACAATAAGTATAAGCAGATGGTACACCTTATGGTAAGCGATTATCGAGATTATCGAGCGATGCATTACTGGCTATAAGGAAGAAATAAGTTCTTTTCTTAGTTATCAAACGCGAGTGCGAGTATTTGCAGCGAGTTAGTGTCAAACATTCTACGTTGTTACTAAGTCGCCCATCTAAAATAAATGGGCCAAAAAACGCTAATATGAAAAAGCCTTAAGGTGATGGGTAGGGCACACTAGCGATGCTAGTCGATTTTAATTTTTAGCTACGAAACCGGATATATTTTAAATAATTTCGGGGTTACAACCTCTAGGCAAACACTTATACTGTTTAACTAATAATGGTGCACAAATATTGGGTCCGTTTTTGTACGCTAAAAGCGGCCACTTTTTAGACCCAACATTTTTGCATGGTTATGTTATAAATAGTATAAGAGGTTGTAACCCCGAAATTGCTCAATATAGATCCGGTTTAGTAGCTAAAAATTAAATCGATTGGCGTCGCTAGTGTGCCCTACCCGTAACCTTAATAGATATAACATGTACGTACATAAAGATTGAGATTCTTTATGATACATTTCGTGTAAATTATGCTTATGAATGGGTCAGGGAGGACATACCTAATTCCAGAATGGCAGATATAACCGTCGAATTTTGCCATTACCGAGTGATTCCCTGCTATTTAAGTATTTGGGCCACGTTTTGACCGTGATCGTGAATTGCGAGTCTGGTAATTACCTACTTAGGAGTTCGCTGTTATCTGGTATCACTGAGGAGTTTGATATTTCTTTATTTCATTTCGAACACTTTTCCATGGAATTCGGCTGCTGTTTCGATGAACGAAGTGACAATTTATTTGTAATTATGTTTTTTTATGTGGTAGGTGGCAGACGAGCAGACGGATCACCTGATGGTAGGCGATTGCCGCCGCCCATATGAACACCCGCGATACCAGTGCCTTTAAACCCCCCTTTTCCCTGGATTGGGCCTGCAGTACCCTCACTCACGCAGCAAAACACAGCACAGTGCTCCTTTACGCCAGTTTTATGTGAGGTCGTGGTATGACCAGTCGAGCCAGATCACCCATTTATGCCGAAGTGTGGCTCTACCACGGTCAAACAAGGAATCAATGGTGCATCGATAATATATGATCGAAGCGGTGGTGAGATAGACATTATTTATTTATTTTATTTAAGGAAACATACAGCTTTTTATATATTTCATTATTAAACTAAGTTATAATAGATATTACATTAGCCTTCGCAGTTTCCAAAGTTAAGTTGTACACAATACACTTCTGGTAAGACACACACCTAATTCGGTAAAACTAAAGATAAAACAATATAATACTGGGTTGGTATATACTTAAACATTTTGAAACACCATGGTAAAGCTTACATTACTCGTGCATTGATCTATGAAGTCGGCGGTACTTCGCCAGCTTCTCGTGGAATATATCTATGTGAATGAAACTCTTATTATATGCACTGGTTGTTCTCACAATAAAACTATTTTTAGCGTAATTAGTACGACAAAGAGGTATATGAAACGTATGCTTCTGTCGTGCACTGGGTCGGGGGCACTTAAATTATTTCTGAGGACAATAATTAAAAACATATCATGTCGGATATTTAACCGTGGGAGAGGCACGCTTTGGCATGAATGGACCGGCTCGACCAGAGTGATACCACGGCCTCACAGAAAACCGACGTAAAGGAGCACTGAGCTGTGTTTGGCTGCGTGAGTGAGGGTACCGGAGGCCCAATCCAGAGGAAAGGGTGGGTTTAAAGGTTGGCAGCGCATTCGTCACGGATCACGGGTGTCTATGGGCGGCGGCGATTGTTTACCATCAGGTGATCCGTCTGCTCGTCTGCCACCTATCACATAAATAAATATAGCAAATGAAAGTTAGGAAAAGTATTTTAAAGGTAGTTAAATCAGGCCGCTCTGCAGGTCCTATTCAGACCAGTACTACTCCGACCAATTTGATCTATTGTGATCGCTGCTCTGCTACATATCAGTCTTAAACCCTGCTTTCAGAAAGTGTAATAAAGTATTAAAAATACAAAATCTTTATTCGCAAAATGTGGGGAGGTATAAAAAGCTGTCAAGTTTATCTTAACAGACACAAAAAGCTTATTAAGCTCGTTCATAAATAAGGTAATTTAATCTTTTTACAACTTTAATTAAGGGTATGCTCTTGCTAAGATTTTGATCCAAACAATCGCTTTTTTTTCTCTTTCCGTAGTCTAAAAGTGTTAACCATATTAATTAATGAGCTTTAGAAATATTTTTACTAACTAGAACCAGCAAGTACAATAGGAGGATCGCTCTTAACTATCAAAAATTATTTATGATTGATCCCAGGACCAGTTTGATTCAAAATCTAATACTCTTGTAGCCTCTTGGGCATTTTAACCGCGATCGCAAGAGGAGCTTTCTACATGCAAGTTAGCAAATTACAGGTTTTTATTCAAAAATTTGCCAATTACTCTGAAGTTTTAACGCGGAAGTTTGAAACGCAAGTTCGATAAGCACTTAGAAACTTCATACTTAAGCATGAAGTTTCAGTAAGAAGAAAACATTGACTAGGAACATGCTGATATGGCTGCATTGTGAATAGCTAGCTAAACTAACTTATTTATCATTTCAACATTTTAAAGTATTATAATAAATGTATTATCAACAATGGTTGATAGTTAGGAAATTCAGTTAGATAAGAGTAACAGAATTCACAATAAGAAAACCCCTTCAAAAACCACAAACTAAAAAGTGTAAAATAATATTTTTACCACTTCAAATAATATTTTACCAGTGTACTGTTACACTCAAGAAAAGGTGTTACCGAAGTCGGCGCTTTAGACTATCGTGTACGTATACATCATTCAATTATTCAAGTGGGATTAGGCACCGACTTCGGCTCCTTACCTTTGTCTCATCATGCATGATACTTGTATCATGCATGATGAGACAAAGGGAAGGAGCTCAGCTGATGTTGCCACGAGCATGTGACCCCGGGCAAAGCTGGCATAGAATACATATACTCTTACGAGAAAGCTGGTTTCCAGCTACTCCCCTTCCCTCTGAGATGTTTTTTTTAATGGCTTGCTGTTGCTCTTACGAGACAACTCTGCCAATGTCAAGTGATAAAAGAGACACGTTCCTTAGAAAATTGGTTGAGTAATGAGCTGGTTCTCTTTAAATAATTGAGTTTGGGTTATTATTAAACACCACCTAAAACAAACAAAGCGTACACTGACATACACATTTAGACAACACAAACTTTGTTAATTGGGAGATTCATAGAAATTGTTACTATAATCTTATATTATCTGAGATGTTTTTATTCTTTTTTTATTTTAATATAGCTCTACCCGAAGATAATTTGCCAATGTCAAGTAACTTATTGAGAATAAATAGGTAGTCAACAGTCGAAGTCCTAGACCTACGGATTCAGCGGATATCACTCTAAAAGCAATCGCGGGTTTTAAGATTCTACTAGATCCAAGCAAGTTGTCACTAGACAACTAACTCGACACACAGTAGCAGTGTTAAAAACAATACAATTCAACGATTCTTATTATGAGGATCATTTTTCGGCACTTCACTGCACAAATAAACAACAAATCTGTCCACTAAAGACTACTAGACACTAATTTAAAACCTTTGAATTGCATCACCCCACGCGGCTTGTTTTAGCCCTACCCGCCGAATCCTCTGAGATGTTGTTGGAAGGCATAAGTTAATTCTTGATTGACAGCCATGAAATTAATATTATAATTATGGTGCGATGTTACATTTTAACAGAAATAAATTAAAAAAAAAATCCTTAATCCTACTTTAACAGAGAAAAAAAATGTATACATAATAATAATGGCAGTTAATTTTTGAATTATTTTTATAAGTAAGAGAATATTTGTCAGCACGTGTGCCTATGTGTATGTGTTATTTAATTGTAAATGTAATAGATTCGCGCGTACTGATATTGTCAATTAATTATTGCGAGTAACGCTGTAATCCTACATTAGTTCAGTACAAATAAAACCAGTAAGTAGCATGTTGTTATCAAATACTGCCACACTCAGAGTCGTTGATTAACTTAGTTGGCTACTTGAGAAAAAATATTGACACTTATTTTGATACGCATAAAGACTACCGATACTAAAGTTAATGAACATTAGCATAAATGACGTCTCTGAGTGCGGCCTTTAGTCATCAAAGCGTTGTCGTAATCCACGAATGTATTAAAATATTGTTAGCGGAAGAAACTCTATTGTACGACACTAATACACTACGCGTCTTAAACACATCCCTAGTACCAAGCTGTCAGTCAAGTATCTGTCAAACGGATTCGCGAGCATTGTTATTGTTAATTAATTCACACTAAAATTATTACATTCCTCGTCGTTGTTAATATAAATTGTTCGAATCGGGCCTCAATTCGTTGAGCAAATTGATATCCTAATCTTTTTACTTTTTCGCCGTGTGGTCCCCGGCAGAGCAGTATAGGCCACCCTCAATCTTACCAAGGTGTCGTAAAAGGCGACTAAGGTAAAGCTGCTGGCATGATCACCAGCACCCAGAGAAGGAAAACTCTGCATTTATATCAAAACCCTCGCCAACCCGTCTGCCAAGCGTGGTGAGTATGGCAACTACCCCTCATGTGATTGAGGGAGGCCCGTATCCCAGCAGTGGGAACTTAAATGGGCTGACGATGACGATGGATCTTTTTACCTCAACAAGAAGATTTCCATAAACCCAAATCTGTATCATCATCATCATCTTAGCGTTTTGTCCCGGTTGCGTCCCAAGCTGTCGCTTCGGAGCCCGGGGTCAGCTTTCCTATTTCCACTCCTCCACTTCGCACGGTCTTGTGTATCCTTAGTGGTCAGTTTATTAGCACGCATGTCCTCCTATACGATATCTAGCTACACATTTTTAGGTGTACCCCTTTTGCCGGGATCCGGCGAAGATATTCAATATTCAAATATTTATTTAAAAAAAGGTTTTCCATTTTCTCCGTGCACAAAATGTTTAAGGTACTCTTTTTTTTCCCAGGGGAAACCATCATGGCCGTCACCTTGCTACATGTAGGGAACAAGGTGGTGTGTGGGACTAACCCTATCTAAAACCCCTGGGGTGTCCATCTCCGCGCAATCGCGGTCGGAAACCCCAGCCCACAGCCGGGATTAGACCGTACCGCTAATCGTGCTCGCCGATTCACCCCTGTCTGGCGCAATACAGCCCTTCAACGCTACCAGGACACCCAGTAATGTCGTCCCCCGTGGAGTCGTATGCTGAGCAAGCCACTCCCCATCAGTGGATACGCTCACGTACTCCGAAAGCCCGTTTAGTCGCTTCTTACGACAGGCTGGGAAAACCTTGGCAGTATTCTTAAACGCTCCTAGCCACAGGGCGTATGTTTAAGGTACTAGTGTAACTGTTGACAATGCAAACTACCTTGCCTATGCTAAGCCGAGGCTACAGACAAAAAAGTTCTTCCTAAGTGTATACAGAATACTAGAAAAATATTGTTTAAGTTGGTATAAAGGAGAAGATTAATTATTTTTATTGCTTAAGAGTAAATATTTAAGCTATTAACAAAATCTTACTTTTATTACCTTTTCATAAAAAAAAATATTTTATTTAATGTTATATTCGTTTTTCTGTGGTGCAAACGTTACCCTTACGACGTTTGTTATGTTGAATAAAAAATAAAAAAGTAAAATAAAAATTGTTCATTACAGACCATAGTTTTTGATCCATAGATTGTTAGGAACAAAAAGACTTAAAATTTAAATTTAAATTTAAAATATGAATGACTAAACTACCAGAACATTTTTATTTTAAGAAAAGTCTACTAATGAAAAGTTGCTGCAAACTGATAAAACTCTCCTATCTGGGTATAGAAGCTCAGTGGTCAGTCAGTCAATTGTAAAATTTTAAGATAACCTATGGGCCCTTTCTAGTTTAAGGTGACGGATAGGGCACACTAGCGACGCCAATCGATTAAAATTTTTAGCAACTAAACGGGATCTATTTTGAACAATTTCGGATGTACAACCTCTAGACAAACACTTATACTATGTAACCATGTACAAATGTTGTGTCCAACGCGTACGCGAAAAATTGATTCACGCCAAAAGCGGACACTTTTGGCGTGAATCAACTTTTCGCATTTGTGCACCCAGAATTTGCGCATGGTTATTTAATAAATAGTATTAGTGTTTGCTTAGAGGTTGTAACCCCGAAATTGTTTAAAATAGATACATTGGCGTAGCTAGTGTGCCCTACCCGTCAATAAATATGCAGTCCCGTAAATATGCAGTAATTTATTATTGAGGTGCAGAGAGCGTTTATTGTTTTGGAAGCAGCTATGTCTAATAAGTTCTGAATATAGGCATTAATTTTCTTACTCGATTTGTGGCGTTAAGAACATGCTCTGTAACCAATACTGTATAGCCAAATACTGTAATATCCCATAAAGAATAAGCAACAACTCGTATGTATCTGGCTGACGAAATTTACATAGGTCTGCGACCTTTTATTAGCCCCTGTCAGCCGTAAACGCGCCTTATTGCTCCCACTGAGATTCCATAAGCAATATTGCGACTGTCTATTCACCGCCTATAAGCGTATTTGTGGGCTAGCTCGAGTGGACCATTTTTTAAACGTGATAGGTGGCAGACGAATCGCCTGATGGTAAGCGATTGCCGCCACCCATAGACAGACGCGACACCTGTGGAGTCACAAGTGGGCTGCCAACCTTTAAACCCCCCCTTCCCCCGGATTGGGACTCTGGTACCCTCACTCACGCAGCGAAACACAGCACAGTGCTGCTTCACGCCGGTTTTCTGTGAGGCCGTGGTATCACTCCGGTCGAGCCGGCCCATTCATGCCGCAGCGTGGCTCTTCACGGTCAATTGCTCGCTGTGAACCATTTCCTATTCTTTAATCTCTTTTTTTATTTGATCTAAACCCGCATTAATTTAACCACTATGTACCTATTTTGATATTCATAAGTGTTCTGTATGGACCTAAATTGAATAAAGATTTGTTTTATCTTTATCTATTGCAACTCACACAAATGTGGGAGAGCCTCGCTTAGGCATAAATGGGCCGGCTCGACCGGAGTGATACCACTGCCTCACAGAAGACCGGCGTGAAGCAGCGCCTGCGCTGTGTTTCGCCGTGTGAGTGAGGTTACCGGAGGCCCAATGGGAGGGAAGGGGAAAAGGTTGGCAGCGCACTTGTGACTCCACTGGTGTTGCGGGTGTCCATGGACGGAGGAATTGCTTACCATCAGGTGATCCATCTGCTCGTCTGCAACCACTTATATAAAAAAAAGAAAAAAAAACTCGAGACTGTTGATGGTGACTCACATACATTGTCATGTTCACAGGCTAACGCTTTTTGTTGTACTCTGGAAACTAGAAACCATACACTCAAAACCAAGAAGGTTATAGATAAACTTCGTGCTCAAAACGCTCAAAGTTTGATATTCATTTTACTTTAAAGTTTCAATAGTCTGATTGAACTGTTTTAAACTTTTTGCAAAGTAAAGCTTAATTTTGAATTTTTGGCACCAATACGTTAAGAAACCATATGACAACACGTTAGTTCGACATCTTTTTGCAAAAAAAAACACCATACATTTTGTCTGTCCGCCAGCCATTTTGTCTCGACTACTTAGGCCACTGGGCACGGAGCCAGGCAGCGGTTTGACCGCTGCTGCCAAAACCTTCTCTTATGAGACATACGTCCATGCTCCTGTGGAAATCTCGGGCTTCGATTTAATATTCACCGTCCTATTACCTTTTCTACTTCAACAAGGTAACATAATAGATGAAAAATGGAAAGCTTAGCTCAAATAAGGTTTTCAGCAAGCATGTTTACCTACTTGCAAAAATAAAAGAATGTTTTTTGTTAACAAAAGATACATTATTCTGAAGAAGAAACCTATTATAATAACAATAGTGAAGACTCAGGTGTTTTGTCCAAGGACCAATATGTATGCGAAAACATTAGAAATCTGAAATATAAAGGGTGAACAGCGAAAACCGATGTATCGAAAAAGGTTTCGGTTGGCCGTTTATAAGCGGAAGCGGTTTTCTGATACTAAATAAATTGAAATGGACATATTATTTTAGTGTTGTCAGCGAGAGATTATAGTAAGTAGTTTAACGGAATTTGTGACCAAATCTAGCACAAAGTATTTAGACTTAGCCAGAATATACTATAGACATACAAAGCAATCATGGCTTCGAGTTTTGAAATTAACTCTGCTGGATCTTTGCTAGATTTTGTCATTAAATCCATTAAATTAACATAAAAATCTAACTAGGATAATTTTAGGCCCGTATTAATTTATAACTGTATTTATTTTCTTCAGTCGATATGTGTGTAGGTGTGTAAGTATATCAAAGTTCGAAATTCGTTCTATCATTTAAAATGCTTGAATCGCTTCCTCTAGTAGATTGCCAATTATAACGTGATTTCTCGTGCCCTAGTTTGTTTCGGGTTTGTGCATCAGTCTGCGTTTTAGTACGGCGGGATAGCGATCGATAATGATGATAATCTATAGATATAGAAGTAGAACAGAGGACTATTCTCGATACAGGTATGTATGGACGAATGTATGAATGAAATATCTAAATTCGATTTCAATGTCGAGTGCACGAGATTCGCCCTTCTAGGTATCTGGCAACGGTCAAAATAAAGGTATATTTAAATTTAAAAACATAAATAAGTGAACTCAGTTTAAATCAACTAGAAGATAAATAAAGGTCGAGAAAGTGATCAAGAAGTTTGTCAAAATATGTCATAGTTGTTGGTACAAAACTATATTATACATTTATAAGCAATCATCATCATCAGCCCATTTAAGTCCCCACTACTGGGGCACGGGCCTCCCTCAATCACATAAGGGGTAATTGCCATACTCACCACGCTTGGCAGACGGGTTGGCGAGGGTTTTGATATAAATGCAGAGTTTTCCTTCTCTGGGTGCTGATGATCATGCCAGCAGCTTTACCTTAGTCGCCTTTTACGACACCTCGGTAAGAGTGAGGGTGGCCTATTCTACTCTGCCGGGGACCACACGGCAATTATAAGCAATGGTAGTTTTAAAATAAAGCGATTTTTTCTTTAAATGTCTTATATTAATCACAATGTGAAGCAGCGTTGTGCTGTGTTACGCTGCATGAGTGAGGGGACCGGAGGCCCAATCCGGGGGAAAGGGGGTTTAAAGGTTGGCAGCGCACTTGTGACTCCATCGGTGTCTAGGGTGTCCATGGGCGGCAATCGCTTACCATCAGGTGATCCGTCTGCTCGTCTGCCACCTATCACATAAAAAAAATATTAATCAGAATCAGAATAGTGGCATACTGTACCGAATCAGCTCTATGTGTATCTCATTACAAATCGCGAACTAAGGATAGTCCCGGAACAAAGTTCGTCATCATCAGGCCATATAAGTCCCCACTGCTGGGGCACGGGCCTCCCTCAATCACATGAGGGGTAATTGCCATACTCACCACGACGGGTTGGCGAGGGTTTTGATATAAATGCAGGGTTTTCCTTCTCTGGGTGCTGATGATCATGCCAGCAGCTTTACCTTAGTCGCCTTTTACGACACCTCGGTAAGAGTGAGGGTGGCCTATTCTACTCTGCCGGGACCACACGGCTAATGACAAAGTTCGTATCAGCACCTTTTAACATTGCGTGATGGAACGGGATGACATGAGCTTTAGTACGGTAATAACTTTAGATCGCGATATATAATAAGGTGGACGAGGTTTTCTAGACAGACATAAAGTAAAAGGTCGTAGTTAATTAACAAAATATACCAAATTCGCTTACAATTTACTGATCCGATTGGATTAAATTTTATCCAATAACCACTGTAAGGGCTTCCATTAATTGCCGTATTAAAAATAAAAGAAAACTTAAAAATGTTGTACGAGCATTCATTAGTCTTCGCGGTTTTATTTATTTAAATCAAATATGTACTATTATTACAAGAAGATTGTTATTTGTGTATAAATACATTCTAGATTATATTTATGGGAATTTATTCATAAACTTTCAATAAACCTTCGTACGCTAAAACGGTGTTATAGAACAGTTTTGACGTTAAAACCAAAAATGTTCTTATAAAATTTTCGAAAAAAGAATGAAATCAACTTTATAACACTGTTTTAGTTAGAAAAGGGTTGGAGTTATCGTAGGTATCTATGGGTTTATAGGACAAGTGACAAACAGTGGCCATTTTTTTCCGAAAATCGCGCCGGTAAATTATACTTTTTTGGAAAAACTTTATAGTCGAGGAAAAAGTGATAATGACATTTGACGTTTCTCAATTTTAGCTTCCTAGAGAGTTGACTACTACTAGGAGGTAAAAACTTCGATTAAAATGAATAATCGATATGTACTTCGAACAAACGTGAATCGAATACTATAATAACTCAAAAGAAGATATTAGTACTTTTATTTGGAGAAATGTGAATCAAAATTATTGAAAAGAAAGAGGAAAGTAGTAACCGATTCTAGATATCGATCCGCGGCCAGTTTATTTCTTTTTCTTCGAAATCAAAGCTTTTATATTTTGTGCCATACATGGTTTTCTGTTTACCAAGTTATTATACGTAGTTAAGTATACGTTTTATTTTAATCAGAATGTGTTTTTTCATTTATGGTTAACATTGTATTCGTTAGATTATTTGGGGTACATCCCTAGAGATTAAAAAGAAACTACGTTGACAAGATTGTACCTACGTTCAATTCTCTGGGGAAGTAAATTTTTAATAAGTTTATAAATAGTTTAACAGTGAAAGTAAATCGTGAAATTATCTTTTTGTCTTTATATGCAATAAATAAATGCAGACATAATTTTTAAAAGTTAAGGACTTGTGCTTTTTTAACATAGAAAGATTGATAATATTAATGACCGTTGTTACAAGGTTACGCTGTCGAGTTTTGCTGAAGTGTCAAATGTGGCCTTTTATATTGGCCCAACTACAGCTTTCTACCATCCATCTTCAATAATGTCTACGCGGTTTGATAGGAAGATGCCTTTTATGATATACTATGCTTTTATTCAGTAATTCTAATGCGTATAAAATATCGCACATTATACCGTGAAAACTACCTCTTTTGCCCTTTATGTTTCCGGTTCCATTACGCGATCTTCTCAAGTCCACAAAATAGATAGGCGCTTAAGGCGACGGGTGGCCCTAACTAGCAACGACAATCGATTTAAATTGAAAGCAACTAAACCGGATATCTTATTAACAATTTCGAAATTCGAGCCTCTTGGAAAGAATATATAATAGTTATTTAATACTTATAATTAATTTTTTGATCTGTTTTTGCACTCGAAATTTGGATTAACGCCATAAGTAGTAGTTTTTGGCGGTAGTTCATATTTCGAGTAGGAAGCAGACCAAAAATTGAATTACAAGTATTGAATAAATAGTACAAACATTTGTGTGCATGAACATGTCGGTTGGTATTGGTTTGGGTGTTTTCTATGTATTTATTTATTTATTTATTATTCAGACACCTTACATGCTAACAGAAATTAATCCAAAACGCAGTATAAGGTTAGGATACATTATTACATTACACTCACGGATAATTTACAATAAAAAAGCAGAAGAATACAATCCTTGTCAAATTAATTACAACTAAAAAATAAAATAAAATAAAAAAAATGCGCGACAGATAATATCAATACAAATAGCCCAAATTGTCAGTATCTGAGTCAAAAGAAGCAAATTAAAATACACAATAGAACAATAAAATCAAATAAATAAAATATAATTAATTTAGATTTTTTTTATATAATGTCAATAGTATTAAATATGTTTATTATGTCAAAAAACTACGGTACTTGTAGCAGATTTGAACAAAACTGTCTGCAAATAGGTCTATTTCATCGTGCCGAGCAAGTATGTCACCGATAAGTCGCAGAGCGCGGGTAGTAGGCGCGTGAGCCCCGCGCTGCGTGCGCGCAGTAGGCGGGGCCAGCAGGCGCGGCCGGCGTCGCGGCGGCACTAGCCCCGCGGAGTCCCACGAGACCGTAGGAACTAAAAGACGGAAACTCGCGAGTGTGTCCGGATCATCGATCCGCCGATGCAATATCGACAGGTAGTGTACTACAAGTAGCACAGCTCTCCTGTACTTTAGAGTATCGACTCCAATCATCCCCGAGACGAATAGCGACGGATATAAGTAAGGATAATATCCGTACAGCTTTTTGTAAAGCCATCGAGAAAATTTCCTTTGTATCTTCTCCAACATCAGCACATATTTTTCTTCATATGGATCCCAAACTACTGATCCATACTCCAGCTTGCTGCGAACATATGCAAAGAATAAAACTTTTGCAACTAGTGCATTGTCAAATTGTGACGCCGTGCGAATAACAAAACCCAGCATCCTATGAGCAGATTTACATACACTTAATATATGCTCATGAAAATCTAATTTACTATCTAACTTTATACCTAGATCTTTTATGTCAAATACTTTTTCCAGAGGAACGTCCGATAAATAATAATTGTAGTTTACTGGTCTCAGTTTACGAGTAAAAGTCATAACTTTGCATTTAATATCATTTAAAGGAAGATGATTATCATGACTCCATTGAGACACAGTGTCTATATCCCGCTGGAGTTTTATTGCATCAGCTTGGGTTTTGACGCCCATGCATGCATTATAAGTATATATTTACAAAAAAAAGTATTAAATGTATATATTTGTAATCTCACTGTTGATTCTGATATCCGTAACACAGGTGCTTACGTTACCTATCTCGGAGTCAGATCAATGTATGTGATGTTGTGAAATATTTATTTAGTATAAGTTCTTTTCGAGATGCTCGAACTTCGAAATTGTTAAAAAGATATCCGGTTTTTATCAAATGGCGTCGCTAGTGTGCCCTAACCGTCGCCCTAATGGATTCCATAGCTATTCCCGAGATTAGGAATGTGTTGATTTTCTGCTTAGTAGTAAACTAAAGGCCTCCAACGAAACAAAATTCACGACCAAATCTTTAAAGGGCGGGCCTTTTCATACGCGCTGCGTGTCTCTTTGTTAAGAAGTGACATGTATATTCTCGTTCGTTTCAGGATGGTTTCGTTGTAGGCCTTCCGAATCAGACCTTTGGAGCGTGGGGTGGAATCACTCATAGAGCCGAAATACCAACTATCTATGAAATGGTTTTCTTGACAACGTCAGATTTTTTGCCAAAAATAAAAAAGTACTTTTTTTAAACCATCTTCCAGGTATATATTAATATACCGTCTGTATATTTTGTATACTTATCCGAGAATTTTCTCGAGGGCATTATACTAATGAAAACAAACATTTTACCCAAAGGAACATTAAACCTGATCTTAAAAAAAATTCGCCTTCTAATACTGGTGATTGCTTCTTCAGCTAATGAGTTTTTTTATGGGAAGGTGAGGTTTTTTTGAGATAAGACTCTATGTTCCTTGGTTAGTAGATAACGATTCCTTCGAGGAGTTATCATCATCATCTTAGGCTGCGTTTCCACTGAAGCGGAGCGGGGCGGGGCGGAGTGGAGAAGTGCGGCGAAAAGTGGTGAGTGTTCCCACAGGAGCGGAGCGGAAAAGGTCAAATTCAAATGCCTTGGCGGGCCACCCATGAGCCGCGTGTCTTGGTTTGGCCAGCCTTGCCTTACTGGATATACTGTGACTATACACAATTTTCCGCGCCGCACCACCCCGCTGTTCTCCACTGTCCTCTGTTCAGCTCTGCTCCACTCCGCTCGTCCTGTTTCCATTGAAGCGGAGTGATTGGTCAATTCTTGCACCGCTCCGCTTCAGTGGAAATGCAGCCCTAGCGTTTTGCCCCGGTAGCGTTCAAAGCTGTCGCTCCAGGGCGTGAGGTTTCTGCTTCAAACCACTTCGCGTGATCTTGTGCATTCATTGCGGTCAATTTATTAACGTCCTCCCGATATTTCTCGGGTATTCCAAAAAAATCACAGTATATTATCATATATTATATCATCATCATCATCATCAGCCCATTTAAGTCCCCACTGCTGGGGCACGGGCCACCCTCAATCACATGAGGGGTAATTGCCATACTCACCACGCTTGGCAGACAGGTTGGCGAGGGTTTTGATATAAATGCAGAGTTTTTTTTCTCGGGGTGCTGATGATCATGCCAGTAGCTTTACCTTAGTCGCCTTTTACGACACCTCGTTAAGAGTGAGGGTGGCCTATTCTACTCTGCCAGGACCACACGGCAAATATATATTATATCGCGAGAACTAATTCTAGAAGCATTAGTCCAAATATTTTGTACGACGTGTTTATAGGACTCACTTCATTCGTTTTTTACTTTCTTTCTTAGACACGCAGCTATTCCTGTACCTTATGGTAGAGGTCATTCGCGCGAGAAATACTCGTAATAAAGTTTACGTCGACTCGATTACTCTTTCGATTGAGGTTGTCTATTAAACTGTTTTTAGGTGAGTAGAAATGTGTCAGAAATAAGTATCAATATTTGTTGATATGTGTCCGTTTTTATTTAGTCTTTATTACATTAGTGGTGTGTACGATTGCAGTACAGTGCTGCGTCTTTGTGGCGCATGCTATTAAAGTTGCTAGCATTATTCTTATGCTAAAACTTGAGTCTATTGATGTGACAAAAATTTTTTTTTATATGATAGGTGGCAGACGAGCAGACGGATCACCGGGTAGTAAGCGATTGCCGCCGCCCATGGTCTTCCGCGACACCAGTGAAACCACAAGTGCGTTGCCAACCTTTAAACCCCCTTTTCCCCCGGATTAGGCTTCCGGTACCCTTACGCAGCGAAACACAGCACAGTGCTGCTTCACGCCGGTTTTCTGTGAGGCCCCACGGGCCTTCCTTCTTACAATATGGATTCCTTAAAACGAAGCGTGAAGACGCATCTCGCGGGCCAGTATGGCAGTACAAACGGAGATGTTGCCTTGACATGGCGTCCGTTGTAATTGGCTGTTTTTGGAAAGATATTTTAAAATGCACCTAAGCTTACAATAATTACTTTTAATAGGAAAAAAATAAATTAAATTTATGACTTTCGAGCCTAAACCAACCGGTCACGTGACACTTGCGGATGTGACGTCTTATTTCAATAAACTATATGGCAATACCATGGTGATACTGACAGCACGAAGACATGAGTATTGAAATGTGACGTCATACGATGCTCAACCATGGCCGTCCGCGTTTAGGTTCTCGTATCGACAGATAAAAAAAACTCAAATCTATTTTCACAAATTAAAATATTTACAATTTATTTTCATGCAAAAAACAAATTGTATTATTATTTTTAATCTATAAGCAACCATACTTAACACATTTCGTACCATTCCGTGACAACAGTCAAATAGCCAATTGCAAAGTAGGCTCTCCTCTTCCTTACTATCAGGCTGAGGAGAGCCAATATACGTTACTATAAAAAATCCTGCATATGGAGAAAATGAACTCCAAAATACCACACGCCTTCTCTTCGCAACGTTTCGATCTAATTTAATCGCATTATTGTAATATTCATAGGCTAGCATGTCAAGGCTTGTGTTTCCGGCGGATTGAGTAAATCCCCACATGGCGATATGTCGCGATGCTCACTGTAACACCAAGG
This sequence comes from Marasmia exigua, assembly GCA_019059595.1. Lineage (NCBI taxonomy): Eukaryota > Metazoa > Arthropoda > Insecta > Lepidoptera > Crambidae > Marasmia > Marasmia exigua. The sequence continues at coordinate 19,933,913 of CM032472.1, forward strand.
GCAGGCTTCAAGGATGAACGATTCCGTTTGACACCTTTCCTACTCTAATAGGTTTATACCTATACTATATATACAGGGGGTATCTGTGAACATTTAGATCCGTCTCTTTAACTCACGTATACTACCAACCATTCTGAACAATATTTGTTGACCGAGTGTGTATAATAACTTGAATTGCTTTCATGCGAATTTCTAAAATTTCTAAACTGTTTAAGTGGATGTCAATATTCACAGGTAGGGTGTACACTATCTGTGAACATTTAATTATACAACATACTTGTGTAATTAAATCAATGTTCATAATATATAAAAAACGGTTACCTATCTTAATTTCGAATGTTTTAGTACCAATTTCATTATAGCGAAAACGCTTAGCCACATTTTTGTCACTGGAAAATGAAACATACGTAAAATAAATTGATTGCATACAATGTTATGTCAAAATATATATCTTCGATTTAAAACTTCGATATACCGTTTTCGAAGTTTTGAAATTCGAATATTAACTTTCGAAAGTAAGATAGCTTACCATAAAAAGCAGCATATTAATACAACATTTATTTAATTTCAAGCCGTGAGCGGAGGTAGCTTTGTAGATAAGTCCGCCTATCGTACGGGAGGTCGTAGGATCAAATCTGCAAGGCACCTCTAAATTTATCAAATGTAAAATTCAAATTAAGAGTGCGGTCGAGTGTTATTCAAATTCAATTCGCGGCAAGCTTCGCCGTTCCTCGGCCATCTCATCTTAGGTGCGAGTAGAAACAGCAGTTGTTGAAATTAGTAAGAAAATTTTGTGCATTTTCGAATATCAAAAATTATGAATGAAACTTGATTATATTTTGATTTTCTTTCTTTTTCAATACAAGCTGTGTCTGTTAACTTTTCATAATGAATAATTGAGATTTTAATTTAAAACAAATGGGCAAAAAATAGGTCGTTAACGTCGAAAAGTTTACGAAATGTAATCGAAAGTTAAGTTAAAGAATTTGGACAGTATTCCATAACATGCTGGGTCACGTGTTGTGACCCTTGGAAACCCTAGATATCCTATTAATAGTCACTAGAGCGACCCTTATCGAAATGTATTTGTCTTGCTACTTGTTATTTTTATACTGTGCTACAATGAAATTCAAGCCCGAAAGCATTTCCAACAAACTTGTGAAGATAAATTCTAATTTAAAGAACTTTAATCACATGTACGACAAACGAGTATTTACTACGAAAAGGTCGCTGGTCCCTGATCGCGCATGATGGCATATCAAGTTGTACAATAAATTTGCATCACAGGACCCTTTTGACTAATTAACAAAATTAAGGTATAAATGAAGACATCTTGAGGATTAAGGGCTCCAATTATAGTCTTTGTAACAATAGCTTCAAAAGCAACTTTGCAAAATCATAATTGTCCTTTGTATGTAAAATTATTATGTTGAAATGATAATGATGTGTCAGTCAAACAGACATACATGTATTCATAATTTAAATATTTCAATGGCGGTATAAGATCGATTGCTTTTACACCGAGAATCATCAATCGAAGTAATATCGAATAAAAAACATACATACAGTTGAATGGATGAATGAATATTTATTTGCCCATAACATGGTATACAGGTTTACATAATAATATAAGTTCTCATGTCTAACAATGTGTCATGCAAATATTTTACTTAGTTTAAATGGTAGGTAAATATTTAATTCATTACACAATTCAAAGTAGGTATAGCACATAAACACAATATATATTATTACAGAATGTCAATCAATTCAGTATTAAAGAAAAATGTTACGAAGTACCAATTATTAAAATTTAAATTATAATGTCAAGAAAATATTAAATTACAATGTCAAGTATCAAATAATAAGTTAAAAAAAACTACATTAATAATAATAAATGATTATGTCAGACCTCAATATTACATATCAATGTCAACAAGTAACTATAAAATATCAATCAATTAAAATCAAAATATTCTTGAATCGAATAAAAGCAATTCGTTAAAAGCCAAGCATATAATTGTTGTTTCAATCTCGGTCCAGGTAGATTTTTAAGGTGGTCTGGCAATTTATTATATATTTTGACCGCCATGCAATAGGAGCTTCTTTTAAAAAGCTATAATCTAACTTTTGGTAATAATATTCTATTTGGATGCCTCGTTGGTTTATTTTTGGACGCGACCCTTATAACAAAATATTTAGGCTTTTGACGTACAAAAATACACATTTGTTTTATGCAGATACAGAACATATAACCTCCTCCTTTTTTGAAATCGGTTGAAATTTTAAAAGGAAAAATGTTAGACAAGCGTCGCTCAATAGATTTATATTAAATATGGCCATTAAGAGAGATTAAAAAAGTACATCTTTAAAGATTTGTAGAAAGTATTAATAGCATTTTAAGACAAATTTATGTAATAGGTAATTTCTTCCTACACGTAACAATAATCTTCATAATTGCAAAAAGGTGGTTACTTTTAGCAATAATGAAGATTATTGTTGCTTGTCGCGGGTGAAAATTCTTGCCATGCTTCTTTAAAGATCGATTATTCACTCTTTTAAGTATTTAATTTCCTATTACGTCACAGAACTACATGCGCAGGACAACGCTGTCACCGCGTCACAAACATTCCATCCCGGACTAAAAAAATTGGCAGTTCTTATTTCTGCCGCACTATTAAGAAATGGAATTCGTCGCCGGCGCATATATTTCCCCCTTCTTACAATATGGATTCCTTCAAACGAAGCGTGAAGAAGCATCTCGCGGGCCAGTATAGTGGTGCCAACGGAGGTGATGCCTTAACATGGCTTCCGTTCTAATTGCAACTTGGGCTCTTCTCTTGCTCACCATCAGGCTGAGGAGAGCCAAAATACTCTGCCTCTATATAAAAAAAATGAATCTACTGGCGGCACTCGTTTCCTCGATGTATCAGCGCCTTATTGAGCGGTGCTGGTGATAGAGTTTCAAACTAGTTGCTGTTATAAACACCAACAACCTTTCAATACAGTTTAATATTTTACAAGATCTATTTATTAGCAAAGTTGGTAACCATGACAGGCCGTTAAGAATGGGGGGCGTCCATCCATAGTGAGGAAATTAATTAAACGCCAAAATGTCTGTTTGTTGAAGAATTCCAATATCGTGCCGGATTGGAGTGTGATTTGGGTGTCTGGATGCGGTATTATTGACGCTTAAACTTTACTTCGCGGCTCTAAGGACGGTTTTAGATTAGAGTTTTATACGCGCGTATGAGCTCTTTTTTGGAAGCGCGTTTAGGCGCGTATAGGCGCTCCTGTTGGTGCACGCTCAAGTCTTACCAGTTGAAGCGCTTCGAAGGACGTATAAGCACAAGCTGTCAGACACCAGATACTGTCATGACACCAGTAACAGATCGAGCTCGGACTGTTTACGAAGTCCGGTTTTTGAACCGCGTAATGCAACGCTTGTAAGCAATAATTTGCTGAAACGACCGTTCATAAATACTATAATCAAAAACCGACTGGCGACTCGGTGGCGCAGTGGTTTGTTTGTCGCACTTTAAAGCGACGGCTGCGCAAGAGGTCCCGGGTTCGATCCCCGGGTCGGACCGAAAATTTGTACCTAAGTTTTCGGTAAGAAATTCTTAGCGCAGCCCGGAGTCTGGAAATTGGCGGTCTTGTACCCCCGTGCCTCGGAAAGCACGTTAAGCCGTTGGTCCTGCGCCCAATTGCTCTCCGGTCGTGTCACGCTGGTATCCCATCGGATCACGAGTGTAAGGGAATACAGAGTGCACTTGTGTATGCGCACACACTTGAGCACTACAATATATCCTGCGTAAGTGTTGTGATTGGTCGCCGTAGCCGCAATCGGTTGGAGGATTTTAATCAAAAACCCTAGAGTGTGTTTTTATAGCAGCAATGAGATTAAAATATAAGATTTTTTAAAAACAGAAAGCTAAAAGACCTGGAGCCCAATTCTCGAGCTCGTGACACTCATCATCATGCGACATATATCGCTAAAACATAGTATTTTTGTAAGGATTTATTTATTTATTTTATTTGCTTTACATATGATTATATGACTTGGTATATGGTAACATTACACAGTCAAAAGAACATAATGCGCCTTGGTAGGCATTGCAAATTGACATAGATAGCAGATATTTCTTACTTTATTTATCTAATATTTGCTTTTGATAATTATTACTTCTTTGGTATTATTTGAAATTTATATATATATATATTTTATTTTTTTTATTTAAGACAACAAACAATTACACACATGTATCACTATAAGTGATGTATACTAGATAACAATACTTAGTGTGCAATCAGCACCTGTCTACAGATTAGGTACAGACATGAGAAAAGGGCAATAGAGAATAAGCAGGTACGTACAATACAACTTGGTTCGTATAACAAAACATAACGCGTATCGGAATCAACGCGCATCCTGAGGCCCAAGTAAAAACCCGTTACTAAACAGTAACACACATATGACTACGGTGAAATTACCAAAGTAGTTACTAATAATTTCTTGCCTTGAGTTAGGTATGTGTAATAAAGAATACACATCCATTTCTAATGAGAAATAATTAAGTTACATATGAGTAAATAAGGCCCCTTATGTTTTGTTTATAATAGATGGATAGATAGATACTCTTTATTGCACAACATACAAAACTTAAAAGCTAGGTATACAGAGATACAGTGTACAATTTAGGCGGTCTTATCGCTGGGAGCGATCTCTACCAGACAACCTTCAGGTAGAGGACATTAGATAGAAGAGATTATTATATTATAGATTATTATAATATATATGATATATTTATAATCCACGTGTAGGTACTTATATTTTCTCATATTATACAACATATCACTAAAACATAGTTTTTTGTATGGATTTCATATGACAACCGCCATGTTTTCAAAATATCACGAGCACGAGAATTGGGCTCAATGCGTCGATTTCGTTTCCTCTAACACCTTGATAGATTGTATTATGTATCTTTTGTAGTATGACGGGCAAAATCTAACAAAACAAACTAAATGACATTTTGGTGCGAATTCAAAAAATGTTTATTTTGTCCTTTTTTCAGTGAAATTAGAATTACAACTGCTAATTATATTAATCAGTTTACTTTTACTTTTCAAAAAAAATCTTCTTAGAAAATCTTCCTATCTTATCTTTTTAGTAAAGGCTCCCGAATAAAGTGATTCATGACACGCCTACATTTTATTAATGAGATCTTAGTTTACTTATTTCTGAATTTTATGAATGGCAATTTGTCTTAGAGATAACGCCGGGGCTAAAGAAAGAATCTTTATAACCAAAGGGCAGAAGCTGCCATTTTGCTCCATCAAGAAAAATTATCGATAATTTCCATGTCGATGATCAAAATGGATTTTAAAAGCCATCCTATTATAAGGTATTTGTTTTTTTAATGATTTAGGTAGCAGACGAGCTGACGGGTCACCTGATGGTAAGCGATTACCGCCGCCCATGGACACTTGCAACACCAGTTGTTTTACTTTAATACTAGTAGCTCTTCAAGATGATTATTTTAAAGCGAATATCATATCGATTATCTAATATATCGATTATAATATAGCGATTATCGCTCCCAGCGATAAGGCCCCCAAAATTGTACAATTAAGTTTCTGTAATGCCTAGTTTTTATTTTAGGTTGTGTTTTTTTTGTGCAATAAAGTATATCTATCTATCTATCTATCATATGATGTACATACAATACTGTAAAGGTGCACTGCACGTCTCAGATATTTTCCCAAAATTGTAGATACCTACAATTTTTTTTAAATATGTCTCTACCCGAAAATAATTTGCCAATGTCAAGTAACTTATTGAGAATAAGTAGGTATAAACAGCCGAAGTCAGTCAAAGTCACAGTCACTCAATAAAACGTCGTTTTTTTACGTTTTATCGACCTACGGATTCAGCGTATATCAGGCAATGAGCAATCGCGGGTTTTAAGACTCTATTAGGTCCAAGCAAGTTGTCACGAGACAACGCACTCGACACACAATAGCAGTGTTAAAAACGATATAATCCAACGACTCTTATTATTAGGATCAATTTGCGGCACTTCACTGCACAAATAAACACCAAATTTTAACACTAAAAACAGCTAGACACTAATTTATAACCTTTGAATTGCATCAGCCCACGCGGATTGTTTTAGCCCTACCCACCGAATCCTACCTACAATATTGAGATAGATAGATATACTTTATTGCACAAAATACACAACTTAAGTACTGGGCATTACAGAAATTTTGTGTACAATTTCGGCGGTCTTATCGCTGAAAGCGATTTCTACCAGACAACCTTCGGGTAAAGGACATTTGATAGTAGAGAAGGGGTAGGGGGTACAATATTCAATAAGGAAAGAAAAAAAAAGAAGAAACTGTAAATGTAAAAATATAACATATAACCCTAATACATAAATAAAATACAGTATTATAAACTAATAAATAAGTTATGCTCAAATACATACACATAATATTGTGAGATTGATATCAGAAAAAGACACAAATAATAATAATATGATAATCAAATGGATGGACCATCGACTACAGGCTGCCGATAACAGGACGATTGTAAAAAAGTTAATGGGATGAGGAAGAGTGAAGAAGAGGGTGTTGAAGATAATGGTTCTGAATGTGTAACAGTGATCCAGTTGGTTTGGTTCCCCTGTCTAAGGGTTTCAAAGGTTAGACGCCAGTCGCGTCATTGTAAGTACCAGACTCCGAATCCTGCATCATGGTCCAAGCGTACCCTGGGTTCCGAAGTGATAGCTTTGGAAGCTATCGGGAATTGAGTATACGCTAAGATGAGGATTTTGCATTTCTACTGTGTTGATTTTTTATGTGATAGGTGGCAGACGAGCAGACGGATTACCTGATGGTAAGCGTTTACCGCCGCCCATGGACACCTGCAACACCGGTGGTGTCACAAGTGCGCTGATTACCTTTTAACCTCATCCCCTGGATTGCGCCTCCGGTACCCTCACTCACGCAGCGAAACACAGCGCATGCACTGCTTCACGCCGGTTTTCTGTGAGGACGTGGTATTACTCCGGTCGAGCCGGCCCATTTATGCCGAAGCGTGGCTCTTCCACTGTTAAAAATACATAATGGAAGTGTCGAAACACAGCTAACTTGGTTTCGTGTTTTAAGAGAGACCGTGGTATCACTTCGGTCAAGCTGGCCCCGATCGTACTGAGGCGTGCTTCTCGCATAGGTTTGTTCTAACGACCAAGCACATTTTAATAAATTTACTTCTCATTGAACGAATCGTGCAATGTAAAACTTTTAGGTACGGTCCGTCTCCGTCCTTTGTTTGTCTTGCCATAACATCGATAATTGCCAAACAATGGTCCTTACTCGAAAAAAAAAGAAACTTTTGTTTGGCTTTTAATCTAACGTTTCTCTTTGCTTACTGTATTATTTAGAACTTCGATACGATAAATTGTATTTACAGCGGAAGGACGTTATACTTATAGTTCAAGGTTATACATAACCACAATTTATTATTGTACAGACCACCACACACATGAGCTATTATTACATTTTAACAGTGGGAGAGCCACGCTTCGGTATGAATGGGCCGGCTAGACCGGAGTAATACCACGTCCTCACAGAAAACCGGCGTGAAGCAGTGCATGCGCTATGTTTCGCTGCGTGAGTGAGGGTACCGGAGGCCCAATCCAGGGGAAGGGGGGTTAAAAGGTAAGCAGCGCACTTGTGACACCACTGGTGTTGCAGGCGTCCATGGGCGGCGGTAATCGCTTACCATCAGGTGACCCGTCTGCTCGTCTGCCACCTATATCATAAAAAAAAAAATACTATCTTGAAATTTTCCTCAACTAATAGGTGGACGAAGAAAGCATAAAAAAGGTGTTGTTTTAAACTTTTATGGTCACTAACATTAGAATAGTTATTTACGGGATTTCTACCATGACCATGGCGCTTGCAACAGTACCGTAATTTCGGAAACTCAAAAATAAGGTACATGGTAGAAATCCCGTAAATAACTATTCTAATATTAAATAAGGCGTTGTCCAAAAATGTATGGAGGCCTGGCTAGGAACTACAACACCTAATACCTACTATCCAATTTATTTTTAAAACAAAAATATAGCAATATAAAGCAAAAACACATAAACTATTTCATTTAAAAAAATAACCAATACATACTTAAAACATTTAAAATGAAAGGTAAGATTTTTTTAAATGACTCTACCCGAAGGTAATTTGCTAATGTCAAGTCACCTATCGAGAATAAGAAGGTAGTCAACAGTCGAAGTCAGTCAAAGTCACAGTCAATCAATAAATAAAACGTCGGTGTTTTTCGACCTACTGATTCAGCGGATATCACTCTAAATGCAATCAGGGGTTTAAAGACTCCAACTACTCCATTAGGTCCAAGCAAGTTGTTACGAGGCAACTCACTCGAACCACAATAGTAGTGTTAAAAACGATACAATCCAACGATTCTTATTATAAAGATCACTTTTCGGCACTTCACTGCACAAATAAACAACAAATTTGTACACTAAAAACCGATAGACACTAATTTAAAGCCTTTGAATTGCATAAGCCCACGCGGCTTGTTTTAGCCCTATCCGCCGAATGTAAAGGTAAGTTAATCCCTCATGGCGGGAATGAAATTCCTATTATGACGTCTGTCAGGTTTGACAGTACAAACATATTGGTTATGTCAAAGTGACTAGTGACATCTGACAGTGGTTATCATTTCATTTTCAGTCTTACAAATCTTTACTCATGCACTATTTTTTTTGATGTTACTCATCCGCAGAATACCAGTGGTTTATTGTGTGGCATAATGTGTGTCACGCTCAACCGCATACTGAGCGGAGCCGATTTTGGTACCTACATATTATGTAATTCATCATCATCATCATAATTTCAACCAAAGGACGTCCACTGCTGGACATAGGCCTCCCCCAATGTTCTCCACACAGATCGGTCCTGTGCCTCCCGCATCCAATGGATTCCCGCGATCTTCACCAGACCGTCGGTCCACCTTGTAGAAGTCCTGCCACGGCTGCGAGTTCCTGTACGTGGCCTCCTCTCGAGGACCTTTCTGCCCCAACGGCCGTCTGTTCTCCTCGTTATGTGCCCTGCCCATTGCCACTTGAGGCATGCAATCCTTTGGGCTACGTCTGTGACCTTAGTTCTCCTGCGGATCTCATCATTTCTGATACGATCACGCAGGGAGACTCCGAGCATAGCCCTCTCCATTGCTCTCTGGGTGACTTTGAGCCTCCTTAATCGGCACATTGTAAGCGGCCACGTTTCGGTTCCGTATGTCATCACTGGCAACACACACGCATTAAAGACTTTCGTCTTGAGAATTATGTAATTACGTAGTTAGTAAATTTATATTTTGTTCTTGTAAAAACAATTCTTTTTTGATACAATTATGTAATTTTTATAAACATTCTAAATAAACATTTCTTCTTTTTCTTTACTCGAGTGTAGCATTACTATAACCAATGCCTATAGAACTTGACTAGGAACCAACTACCAACATTGAAAATTGCATTAGTTTGAACTCTACCTCAACAACAACTGAACTCCGACCAGGCACATCTAAACAATAGTTCCAGAGGGCAGAGTTGAAAAGATCTAAGCATAGTAAGAGGAGCAAACTAGGGTGCCATTACGGAAGTCTATAACTTTGTTACCAACAAAGAGGACGTAGTGTCCGGAATTCACATCGCGCCATCGAAGTGTTTCTTCAAAAGGGTAAGTACTACGTGAAAACAGCGAGGTTTGTAGGTATACTGTATCTGATTCAAGCTAACATCTCAGTAAGCAAAATTGGAAATCGACGAGTTATATTTCAATACCGCTTATGAGCAATATGATCACGTACCTATATTGTCTAACTTATACAAGTGGAAAAGTAATATTTCTGAATGAGACATCAAAAGAGAGTTCAGTAAAGCGAGTTTACCGAACTCTCTTTGTGTCTTTTTACCCTTTTTTTAGTATGATAAAGACAGTTTAATCAGCGTGAGGAATACTCTGACATAATAATTCAATTATACTTCTTGTGCAGATGAGTACGTGTGTGGACTTGGTAGGTACACCAAATTCTGCGGGTCTATTTCCAGACTTACCTAAGAGCAAACTTCTTTATGTGTTTTCTTAAGGGTAAGGCGTAGTAGCGACGCCAATGATTCAAAAGTATAGTATATTGAGTTATAAGTAAGTAAGCCGGACCTAGAGGACTATACCCGAACCTATTTTATATCCACCTACTGGATATTTGTTATTTACCCACAGTTATTGTTTTTTCATGTAAGTGACTGTGTATGGTTTTTAATGAGAAAAATAAATATTATTTTAACCTAAGTAGATCCGGTTTGGTAGCTAAACATTTGAATCAATTGGCGTTGCTATTGCGGTATGTCCTTCACCTTAAAAGTTACTGAAAATATTGTTGCAAAGTTCTCAACTTAGACATTTATCGGGAAACCTCACCAATTTATCATCGAATCGCTAAGAAAAAGCAAAGGTTCGGGCATCGAGGTATTTTTTGTCCAAATTGGACACATTTCAACATAAAAAGGAAAGCTGAAGAAATCTAGAGACCGTATTATGACGGAAAAAGTGACCTTCTACCAGACAAATTGAGACAAATGATGCTTTCTGCTCTGGATTGATAGTGCAGTTAGGGACATAATGGTTTGAGCTAGTTTAAACATCGGTTTAGTAAGAACCCAACAACTTTTGGAGTAGTTTTGATATTTTTAAAAGGTTTACCTCAAAACGGTATAGCAAAAGTGATTATAGGATCTATTAATCAGCGAGTTTTTTTTTAAATTTAATATCACTAGTTAAAATCATTTGAGATTACAAAGTTAATTAAGATCGTTATTTAGAGTCGGAGATCCTTAATTAGATACATTAGAACATAAATTCGAAAAAAATATTTGTCACCTTAATGTGATTGCATAAATTATTACCTATTTTATTCGAAGATGATAAAACAAGCCCTTTAATTTTATAACCTTAAACTCAATCCTGGCACAAATGGAAGACAAGAAATTGCAGAAAAATCTTGTCACAAAGAAACCATTGTAACTATGGCGGAATTCATTGAAGAAGTCGCGAAGGGTCCTAAAGTGCAGTGTTGAGGGGTCCCGTGTAATGAGCCTCTCTCGCAACAGATGGCGGCCATTACGCCCGCTCGATAACTTTGTTAATGCAGGTCGTGATCGTGTGGGGGTAAGGGAGGCACCATAACGTAGGTTTTTGCTTCTCTACGGAGGTACTAATTAATAAATTCTACAACATCTCATACATTGATCTGATTTGGCACTATGTCAAAATGGTGACCAGGAGACGATATCGCTACAACAACATAAATCTTAATAATATTAATGTCATATGCATAAAATTAAACAACATCATTAATTTAAACAATAAGGGGGTTTAGTGGGTATGCCTTTGCCTGGCTTCTCCTTGGGAGTAGCCCCCCGCCAAAGGAGAGCCCCACATAACCCGGCCACCCCCCGGTGGTCTGGTATGCATAAGGTAGTCGGCTCATCTCTTGAGCCGGCGGCATTCCCCCTGCGAAACCAAAAAAAAAAAAAAGTAATATGGTTGGGCCAAAATAATAGGCCATACCTTTTTGACACTTCAACAAAATTCGACAACGCAAACTTGTAACATTCATTGAATTTATCAATCTTTCTATGTCAAAAAAACACCATTTCTTAAATGTTTGCATTTATTTATTGCAATAAAGACAAAAAGATGATTTCACGATTTACTTTCTCTGTATAACTATTTATAAACTTATTAAAAAAATACTTTTCTAGAGAATTGAACGTTTGGTACAGTGTTGTATCTGTCAACGCATTTTCTCTTTACGCTCTAAGGATGTACCCCAAATAATCGAATGAATACAATGTTAATCGTGTAGGAATATTCAACCATAAATGAAAAGCCACATTCGGATTAACATAAAACAAATTATTCTCTTGTTTAAAAATATAAATATATTAATAACTTGGTACTTATGGCATACAATATAACCGCTTTGATTTCGAAGAAAAAGAAATAAACTGGCCGCGGATCGATATATCTATACTTACTATCATCTTTCTTTTCAATAATAACATTTTTATTCACATTTCTCCAAATGAAAGTATTTATTTCTTTTTTCCATTATAGTATTCGATTCATCATTGATGTACATATCGATTATTCAGTTGAATCGGATTTTTAGTAGGTCACTTCTCTATGAAGCCAAAAATTGAGAAACGTCAAAATATGTGTGGCATATTAGTTTGGTTAGGCATTGGTCAACCTACTTGATGTTCTAAGGGGGTTGTCACACTGGCAGACTGTAAGCGTTTTCAAAGCGGAGCGACAACGCACCGAATCCACGGCGAATCCGTCGCGCATCCGCGGCGTGTAACGTGGTCGCAGTGTGGCAACTCCCCAAATCTCCATATATTTATGTTTTTCGCTCCCGTTTCGGGCCACACAACTGTAAGTAATTTTCAATAGGTAGTCACTAACACTTCCTAAGAAAACAGCATTTGTTATTATATTAGCCCAAAGGAGACTTAACTCAGTGTATGTTTTATAACGTCTGTTATTATTATAAACGTCAGCTTGGAACACGCGGGTGCGGACCATGAAAGCACCCTTTTCTCACATCACAGCAAAAAGGAGTCAATTCTCTATCCTTCATATATAACACTGATCTATTTATATACAAGTTAATTAAACATTGATTAAGCTGAACTTAGAACAATGAGTTAGAATTTAACCTAGAATTATCAAAACGTTTGATTTTGAGCAACATTATTAAGGTGACGGGTAGGGCACACTAGCGACCCCAATCGATTTTAATTTTTAGCTACTAAACCGGATCTATTTTAAACCATTTCGGGACTACAACCTCTCGGCAAACACTCAAATTATTTATTAAATAGCCATGAACATATGTTGGATCCGTTTTTGTACGAGAAAAATTGATTCACGCTAAAAGTGGCCGCGGTAATCAATTTTTTGCGTACGCGTTGCGTAATAAATAGTATAAGTGTATGCCAAGAGGTTGTAACCCCGAAATTGTTTAAAATAGATCTGGTTTAGTAGCTAAAAATTAAAATCGATTGGCGTCGCTAGTGTGCCCTACCTGTCACCTTAATGTTTTGTAATACACTGAATAAATATTTTTCTTTCTTTCTTTCTAAATATTCCATGTCGTAGATCGGAAATAATGAATTCTCTCTGTATTCCGTATACTATTCCAAAAACCATTTATAACCTTTTTTACAACCTCTGCTAAATTAATAACAGCTTGTACCTATTTCTTAATAAAAGTCAACGTCATTATTACATTTAATATATTTTTTGATATTAAAACTGAGCGAACGAAATCTGAAATGTTAATAATGAACCACGCAATATTTAATAATTACCTTCTTTTTTATTAAACACAAGATTGATTTTTCTTTTCTTTTATTGCGGCACTGTAGATTTTTTGCGTTAATTTACACCTATTGAATATTCTCAATTTAATTTCTTTAAAGTAAACTATGTGTTGATTAAGTATAAATAAAAAGTTCACCAAATTTTGTTCGGTTTCCGTGTTTCAAAGCAACGGTTTCGAAAGCAACTTGGAATGTTTTTTTTATGCATAGGTGCCAGACGAGCAGACGGATCACCTGATGTTGAGTTACTTACAAAACTGTTGCTTCATGGCATCCAGGATTAGGTCCTCCTCATCTTAGCGTGAATTCCCTGTTGCGTAAAGTTGTCGCTTCGGATTAGTGTTGCGGAGAGTATTTCCTTATCGATAGTTGACTTCGAAAATAATTCAGACTATCGATAGTGTTGCTATAGGTCAAAACTATTAAGAGTATAAGTAATTTGATTAATACTATTGATAACGCCAATACTATCGATTGTTTAATGCCTGATTCTATCGATAGCATCGCTAGTGTAACAGAATTAATCAAAAGTTATCGATAGCCAACTTTGTTTCGATAGAATCGGACATTAAACAATCGATAGTATCAATAATATTGAATACTATCCTTAGAGAGCAAAAATCAGAGGGAGAACGAGATGGCAGTCCACTGCAGTCATGAGAAACCTCTACAATGAGCTAACGGGAATTCCGGTCAAGGACCTCTGCCCTCTGACATGGAGTCAGGTCCGTGAACACCGCTTCAATAAGCGTTTTACAGTCTTGTTACCTAGTAGACAAGACTGGGAGGCTAGAACTCCCGGAAATGTCAAGCAAAATGACATCGTTTTGTATACGGATGGTTCCGGGAAGCAAGGCGTATCCGGGGCGGGATTTTGTAATGATCGTCTCGGAATACGCAAATTCACCAACCTGGGTCGCTATACCACAGTGTACCAATCAGAAGTCTTCGCAATAATTGGCTGTGTCCAAGAGAGTCTGCAAATGAATCTCCAAAATAAGAAAATATTCATCTTCTCAGATAGCCAAGCTGTCCTCAAAGCGTTAACATCGTGTGAACTTGACTCCAAACTCATTGGCGAGTGTGTCCTACTCCTAAACCAGCTTGGTAATGCCAACATTGTAGAGCTGATTTGGTTACCAGGACACTGCAATATCATAAGAAACGAAGTCGCTGACGTGCTAGCAAAGGCCGAGGCAGAGAGCCCACTACTCGGACCGGAACCAATAAGTGGAGTTCCAGCCTGCATGGTCAGGTTCGAGTTAAAAGAATGGGAGCATAAGCAAAGCACTGCATTTTGGAAAAGACTTCCTCGACTAGAACAGTCCAAGGCGTTAATACAGGCGTTCGACCAGAAACGAGCTGTAGAAATATTAAAACTGAGAAGAGGACATGTTAGGGAACTTACTCGGATCCCCCACGAGGCACTGCAAATTAAACAAAGCACTTGCACAACATGGGCCTTTCAGATACCAAATTCTGCAGGTTCTGTCGCGAGGACTAGGAAACGATTATCCACGTCCTCGGCGAGTGCACAGCGCTGCACCACTGCAGAACCCAGCACCTGGGAGCACACACTGATCTCGGCAGACGAGATCAAAAGCTCCCCCATCAGCTCCATTCTTGGGTTTTTCCTGGAGCTGGAGCTACATGAGGTGCTGTAATAAGTTCCGGGGCTGCCACAATAGATCTTCTACTGGTCGCAAGTGGCTATGAGACGCAATGTCTTACCACTTTTCTTTCAAATAATAATAATAACCCTTAGACTATGAATACTATTGATTTTAATTTTACTTTTTATCTTTATTTGCATTCAGGAATGTCATAGTCGACGTACTATGGATAGACTATCGATAGTGGACTATCCATAAGCAACACTACTTCAACATCCAAAATTCGGGAAGTAATTACAATAAAGCGACTGCTGTCTGGCACTTGCAACCCTTAGATAAGGAAACCAGACCAACTGGATCACAGTTAATACGTTCAGAATCATTATCTCAAATATTGTCCCTCTTATTACCAAAAACTACTCTGATATCGGTGTTAATCCTAAACTAGCAAGCTTATGATTATTACGGAATATCGTTACTTCTTAATTTTTATTACAAATCCTCGACTAACGTCGGTTCTAAGAAACCGTCTGACACTCGTGTATCGTAAGAGATAACCTTAGTACCGAATTTGTAGCTTACTACTTGCAAAAGAATAGGGCTCCTGAATGTCATCGCGTATAAGGATGTTGAAGTACGAAGTATAGGTTTGCCCAGACCTCTGCACATAGGTACATAATATTGTAAGAAGATGGTAACAGGTGTACGGGCTCGGTTGTAACGAATTGCGACATTACATTTAATATTGAATATTTTTTGTTGTAGGTACGAAATCAAAGAAGGGTTATAGATTTGATTATGGTAAGTTGTTTTGTTTTTCGGGATATCGGGTAAAGTATCGCATTATAACCTATAGTATCTCTGCAGTCTTCATTGTTGTCTTTTATCATCAGGTGCGATATAGGCTAGTTGATTGCACCCTGGCCCCATAAATGAATTAAAAAGGGTGACTTAAGTACATCCGATCTATAGATATTTGCTGATGGTAAAATCCTAATTGCTACCCCTCCTCATCTTAGCGTGTAATTCCTGGTTGCATCCAAAGCTGTACGCTCTGAAGCCCGGGGTACGCTTGGACTATGATTCAGGATTTGCGGAGTCTGGTAATTACAATGAAGCGACTGCCGTCTGACCTTCGCAACTCTTTAACAAGAGAACCAGGCCAACCGGATCATCGTTACACATTTCAAAAATTGTATAAGAATGAAAATTTGAATTATTTGAAAAGAGTAACTACTTTTTTTTTCTATATGGCTGCTACTGTGTTGCCTACGGCGAACACATAATAACTCTGCCAATGTCGAGTGATTAAAGAGACACGTTTATTTAAGATTCTTTTCGGTAGAAATTGACATTCCGAATCAGCGGTAGATTACATAATAGTTGACATTAATTGATGTTCTGTATGGACTTAAATCGATAAAAAAAAGAAAAAATAGAAACTATCCGAAACGTGCAGGTTTCCTTATGATGTTTTCCCATCACCGCCGAGCTAATGGTAGAAATACGCAAATATATTTGAAAAATCCAGAGGTGTATGCTCTGATTTGAACAATGACCCCCCGTACAGAAGGCGCATTCAGAACCACTGTGCTGCCAACGCTCGCTGTTAAAACGTCTTGTTAGAAAGGGTCAAGTAAGATTTTTGTTAGACTATACAGGTTAACGCTTGACCACAATCACGCCTGATGGAAAGTGACTGATTGATGACACGACCTTCCCTACAAAACAGTCCCATAGAAAGAGACATAAAACCTGTTCGCTGAAACTTGGTCGGACGGGTAAAGACTTGCTCATTGTTATTAACTACTTTTTAACGTTCAGCCCTTTCAACCGCGCCTTTTCCATTTTATAGTTGCATGAGTCATTACGACTCGCAAAGACAGCGGCTGGGGTGATCGGGGACTGTGATTGTAGGATTCCGTAATAACTATTTAAGGGTTATTTAAAGCGTCTGCTACGATTGTGGTTCCGGATTCGATCTTTAGGTCGGGCCATATTAGAAACTATTCTTCGAAAATTGATACATCGACCACATATAATCGAAACCTTCATAGTGCGATGACTTATTTCTGCAGCGGTATGTTTTTTCGAATCAAAAATCTTACATCCATGCCTTGTTGCTCGGACTTTTGTTAGTCTGATGTAACGTTACATCGAATAATATGTACAAATATTTTTCTGTATTATTTGCATATTAAGTTCCCGTTACAAATCAAATGAATACTGATATTTTAATTGCTGCCGCGTGGACCAAAATGGCGTGAAGTGACAGGCATCTGTGACCCCAAAATGCCGGTTAAGTTGAAGGGACAGGTCATGTCTAAGTCCATCATTGGACCGGTACTTTGGTATGGCAGCGAGACTTGGCCTGTACTTGAGCGACACAAGCAAGAGTTGCATGTCACGGAGATGAACATGTTGAGGTGGATATGTGGAGTTACATCATCATCATCATCATCATCAGCCCATTTAAGTCCCCACTGCTGCAATCACATGAGGATGAGGGGTAATTGCCATACTCACCACGCTTGGCAGACGGGTTGGCGAGGGTTTTGATATAAATGCAGAGTGTTCCTTCTCTGGGTGCTGATGATCATGCCAGCAGCTTTACCTTAGTCGCCTTTTACGACACCTCGGTAAGAGTGAGGGTGGCCTATTCTACTCTGCCGGGGACCACACGGCCGTTGTCTGTGGAGTTACGCGAAAATACAACCTGAGAAACTTACGCATATGTGGGAGCCTTCACATCCGTGACATAGCAGACAAACTACTCGAGAGTCGCCTACGTTGGTACGGTCATGTACTGCGAAAACTGGACAGCTGCATGGGAAACAAATGTCTGGCCATGGCACCACCGACGGGGCCCGGCAGAAGGGGTAGACCTAAAAAGGTGTGGCTTGACATCGTAAGGGATGACATGCGTGCTATTAAACTGACCACTACGTATGCACAAGACCGCGCGGTTTATTCCCGCTGTCCACCCTCTGCTTGTCTACCCCGGGACAGTGAAACAATTGTTAAAAAAAATCCCGTTGTCCACCCCTTCTTGGTGGATAGGGGGGGGGGGGGGGTGCACAGCGGGAATAAACGGACCGCGCGAAGTGGAGGAGTCGAAGTAGGAAAGCGGACCCCGGGCTCCGAAGCGACAGCTTAGGACGCAACCGGGACAAAACGCTGAGATGATGATGATGATGACTGACATTTTAATCCTTAAATCTGCTACAAAATTTGAATGATGCAAGGGAACTGTCTTAAATCCCTAAAATAACCACAGAGTAATTCTCTCCTGTCTTCCCAATATTTTGGTACTTATTGCTGCAAGTAGATATCTCAACCAGGGGTGAAGCTATTAGGGAGCTAGGCGATGTAAAGGGGACGCACAGATTACTAAATAGGCGTTACTATAGTTGAGCCAAGCTACTAAGCTACATTTGACGTTTCTAAATCTTAGATTCGTAGAGAGGTGACCTACTAAAAAAACTTCCGATTAAAGTGAATAATCGATATGTATGGAAAGAATACTATAATAACGTAAAAGAAGTTATTAGTACTTTTATTTGGAGAAATGTCAATCAAAATTATTGAAAAGAAAGAGGAAAGTAGGTACCGATCCTAGATATCGATCCGCGGCCAGTTTATTTCATTTTCATGCGTGAGTACCGGGGATGGGAAAGGGGATTTTAGAGGTTGGCTGCGCACTTGTGAATCCACTGGTGTTGCGAGTGTCTATGGACAGCGGTAATCGCTTACCATGATCCGTCTGCTCCTCTGACACCTATAACAAAAAAAATCAAAGAGTTTATATTGTGTGCCATAGATTTGGTTTCTTTTGACTAAGTTATTAATGTTTTTATATTATTAAACAAGATTAACCAGAATGTAGCTTTTCCTTCATGAATGAATATTCCTACATGATTAACATTGAATTCGTTCGATTATTTGGGGTACATCACTAGGGTTTAAAAAGAAAATGGGTTGACACACACAACATTGTACCAACGTTCAATTCTCTAGAAAAGTAAATGACTATGTTGTCTGAATAAATAAATAAATTTGAAATTTGAAATGTTTAATAAGTTTATAATAGTTTAACAGAGAAATCAAAGCGTGAAATTATTTTTTTTGTCTTTATTGAAATTAATAAATGCAAACATAATTTTAAAAAATATGAGTATATTCATTGCAGTGGTTTCAGTGTCTATGGGTAGCAGCAATAGCTTATCATCAGGGGATCCGTCTGCTCGTCTGCCACCTGTCACATAAAAAAAACTAAAGCTAGATACGAATTAAGGTGTTTTAAATTCAGTCCTCGGATAATATTTCAAGGGTTTTAATTAATTTATTCGTCAGGTTACTGTCATACGAGCTACAAGATTCTCTTTCGAGGTTTTTGACCTTTGGAAGGCGTTGGCCTTCGCAATTCACGTGAATCTTACTTAGGTTTTTTATTTGATATGGGGCAAACAAAATATCGATGGCTTAGTTCACAATTGTACTAACTACAGATTTGTAAATTTTGCAGGAGAGCATTTTTTAGTTTTTTAAAGTTTGAAAGTGGACAGGTCGAAAGCAAAGTCATATAATATAAAACAATATGAGTCTATTCATTGCAGTGATTCTTTAATTTTAACATACCCCAATATTGTTATATTAGTTTGCTTGTACAAGCAAATTACAAATCTGTAGTTAGTACAATTGTGAACTAAGCCATCGATATATAAGTATGCGATAATCTTCACGATTTCTTGAGTAGGTTTTTTTTTTTTAATTTATTTAATGAACCACAAACAAGTTTACAATAAACTTAAGCTAAAACTTATATCAAAAAAAAAACTTAACAATTGTAAACTCAACACCGATGGTTACATTTTACGTAAAATTGAAATAAACAAACATGCGGGACTCTAGTTCTTATTACATAGTCGAAATTAACTATATTGGTGTGTTGGTGATGTGTGCGTAGTGTGTGTGCTACTTTTTAAACGGAAGACATAATAAAAATAGCAGTGTGTGTAGAATACGTTTCTAGTGTGTGTGAATGTGAATTATTTAGTAGTTATAACTCACACTTATTTATTAATTATAAAATTACTCACTAACAAATGTTAGTAAGTAATTTTACAATTTCTCTATTATAGGAGCCAGCACTACATGTAAAAATATTTATAGAGTTAATTTTTTAATTATAAGTATCAAGCATGCGGCGAATCGGGGATCGGACACCAGCCGCCGTACGAGTCTTAGTAACGGCAAACAGCGGATTGGTGCGTAAAGTTCGCTTGTGTGTTCGTGTTGGCACCGAGTAGCTGATGCGATTTATTAAATCAGTACAGTCATATTTATTGCTGCAGATGTCATACAATAGCCTGGCATCGAGTTGAGAGCGTCTAGACTTTAAGTCAGGGAGTTTGTATTTCTTTAACAAGAGCAAATATGTTAGACGCTTACGGTAGAATTTGTAATTGACTCTGCGTAAAAACTTTTTTTGAACCATTTCAATACTATGATTATATTTTTCATAAAGTGGGTTCCAGATAGATACTCCGTACTCTAATTGCGGCCTGACAAGGGATTTGAAGAGATATATAAGTGTATTAGAGTTTTTAAATTCTTGACTAGAGCGCATGACAAGACCATACATTTTAAACGCTTTACTGATTATGTTTTGTATATGAATATCAAGGTGTAATTTACTATCAAGAGTTATTCCCAGATCTCTAATATGACCAACTCTTGTGAGATCCGCGCCACCCAAAGAATAGTTAAAGCTACTTATTTTCATCTTTTTAGTAAAAGTAATTATTTTACATTTTTTAAAGCTTAGTTGTAGTTGATTAAGTGAGCAATAGTGGTTAAATCTAGTGAGGTCATCTTGAAGTAATAGGTGATCCTCTGGACTATTGATACTTCTATACATTTTAAGGTCATCGGCATATAATAGAACTCGGCTGTGTTTAAAGCAATGTTTAACGTCATTTATAAAAATCGCGAACAGAAGAGGCCCTAGGATGGATCCTTGTGGGACACCAGAGGTAACGTAGGCAACCTCGGATTCCAAACCTTTGATCACGACTCTTTGTGTTCTCTGAGACACATATGACTTAAACCATCGCCATAGGTTGCCATGTATACCATTAAATGCAATTTTTTGGAGTAGTATCTTGTGGTCAACGATATCGAATGCTTTCCTAAAATCAGTATAAATACTGTCAGTTTGGGTATTAGTGTCTAGTGCTTGGAATAAGTCTGATGTGTAAATTAGTAAGTTAGTGATCGTAGAACGCTGCTTCACAAAGCCGTGTTGTTCTTCTAAGATGACATTGTGCAAGTGGGGGTAAATAGCATTTTTTTATGAAATAGGGGGCAGCAAGTAATCTGGAGGTAAGTAATTACCGCTGCCCATGGACAGCTGCATCGCCAAAGGAGTCAGAAGTGCGCTGCCAGCCTTTTAGAACGGAATATTATGCTGTTTTGTAGTTTGTTTTGTCTTGTGGAGTTGTTGTAATCGCATTGTTTCTTGATACGATAGTGCTTATAATAGATGTTTCACAACATCACATACATTGATATGACTTGGAGATAGGTAGCTCACCTGTGTTACGGATTTCAGAACCAATACTGAAAATACAAATATATGCATTTAATACTTTGTTTTTGACTACACATTGGTACTTATAAAACACTCAGACCAATACAAACAGACATGTTCATGCTCACAAATGTTCGAAATGAGATTTATGCAGCATTAACTACCACTGATCCAAACGGGAGGTCAAATAATTAATAGTAATTATACCATAACGTTTTTCTTAGTAATTTCGAAAAACTTTTCCATAAAATAAGATCCAAATACAAATAACGTAATTGTGCATAAGTAACTGCAATTTGCACACTTTCAGTATCTGATGATGGAATCTTAGAGAAACAGAAGTCTTCAATAACTGATAGCAACAGTGATACATTTATTATTCATTCTTTCTATTACTGATTGACTGACCGGATGGCGCAATTGGTAGTGACCCTGCTTCTCACGCCAAAGGTGGTGGGTTCGATCCCCACCCTGGACAAACATTCGTGCGATTAACACTTGCGTTTGTTCAGTGTCTGGGTGTAATATATGTATTTAAGTATATATTTGTGTTCCTCTGTTGTCTGATATCTGTAACACAAGTGCTTAAGCTACTTAGTACGGAATCAGGTCAACGTATGAGATGTTGTGAGAATTATGACATTTTTTTTTAAAACTGTCACAACACTAATTAACATCGTGCACCATCGTTTATTCGTACCACAATATCGTCTATTGTGTTTTGGGGTTATTTCTGTCGTAAAATATGTAGATGAAAAAGGTTATTCTTCCGTGAAATAACGTTTATTTTATTAGAACCTTACTTATGAATCATAAGAAAGATAAATTTGATTTTTCTGATTGTCGTTCGCAAGTAAAAACTTCACAACAACCATTTTGACAAGTTCGCTCAGCGACAGATACGAATTCGAAATGGCGATTGATCGCGCCGATCTAGTTTTAATAAACGTACACGAAAGTTTGTTCGTGTACTTTGGCAGAGGGGAACGCGTCCACATGCCACGTCCCGTGTTAAATTGTCTAAGGGTTTAGGCAATCGACAGAACTCTAAAATGAACAGATGAAAATGTTTTTATTCAGAAAGTAAGTTGCTTTGTCACCGCTCAGTTTGGTAGTAAAAAGTATAAAACTTGACAGTAAAAGTATTCAACCTTCTTTTTATTCCTTCCTGAAGCCAAGAACTTGGAATTTTTATATTTTACGACTGCTATGATAAGTGCAGTAACGGCTTATGTTAAGATAGCATTTAAAAATGTGCTAGAATATCTCGTAATAGATTCTACCGCTTTTTATTTGCAGTGAGTTTTAAATGTCATTCACGATTGTGGCTTAGAAGAAGTAGAGACCGCACCATGAATTAAATCCCATAGAAGCGCGCTTGAGTTGCCATCAACATTTTTTTTTATAAGGCTCTACCCGAAGATAGTTTGCAAATGTCAAGTAAATTATTGAGATTAAGTAGGTAGTCCATAGTCAATAAAACGCCGGTGTTTTACGTTTTATCGGATGGATGGAAGGATGGATTCAGCGGGTATCCCTCTATAAGCAATCGCGGGTTTTAAGACTATTAGGTCCAAGCATGTTGTCACAAAACAACTCACTCGACACACAATAGCAGTGTTAAAAACGATGCGATCCACCGATTCTTATTATTAGGATCACTTTGCGGCACTTCACTGCACAAATAAACACTAAATTTGTACACTAAAAACCACTAGACACTAATTTATAACCTTTGAGTTGTATCAGCCCACGCGGCTTGTTTTAGTCCTACGCGCCGAATTCTCCATCAACATTCTTGAGCTTTATGCTCATTGACAGAAGTAATCTCAAATTTTCGTGGCGCGGACTCCACCATATTGCACTAAGAATTGTGGTATCCCAAAGAGTCATTGTCATGTAACTAATTAACTAGGTTGACGCAGCGACTCATAGTGAGTCTTGGCCTCCGATAATAAAAGCCTCCATCTCGGTCGGTCTTGCGCCACTTCCTGTGAGTCATCCACCCAGAGTCCGCGCAAATCCTTATCGACCTTATCTTTCCAGCGGTATCTTGGCCGGCCGACTGGCCTTCGCCCATTAGGACGTCGCTCGCTCTCTTTACTGCACGATCTTCTCAAATTCTCTCGAGGTGACCGAGCCAGCGTAGTCGATGCGCTTTAGTTTCGCCAATGATGTTAGAATCGCCAACCTGGTTTTCCAGCTCCCTGTTTTTGAGCCAACTCTAGGCGCCGTTCGATGTTCTTACGTGCAGGTCCCAGTATCCTTCTCCAGATGTTTCGTTCTGCCACTAGAAGGTTGGTCTCTTCTTTAAGGGTCAGTGTCCATTGTCATCTGACTTAGTTAAATCAATTCAAGCGATGGTAGCTCAGTAGATATGCCTTCGATACTTGAAGTCGGGGTTCAAATCCCACCCACACCTTTGTATTTTTAAAATCTATGTTCGTATTTCTAGCATTAGCTAGGCAATGAGGGATAAAATCGTGAGAAAATTTTCACGTTCCGTATAGTTTTTGAAAGGTGTAACAATGATTTAGTGGTTTGGTTCCCCTGTTGCAAGGGTAGAAAAGGTTACGGCAGTCGCTTTATTGTATCTAATTACCAGACTCCCCAAATCCCGGACCACCAAAGCGACAGTTTTGGACTCAAAAGGGTAATTACCTACTGAGAAGAAGATGATACAAAAAATCTAACGTAGTTTCTGAATTGAGTAGTAAGTACCAACTCAATTCAGAAACTATGTATTTAGAAAGGCACGTAAGTAAGGCTTAAATCATTGGGTTTTCATTTATAGCGCTCGCAAATGTTTTATTCTACAAATATTCCTTTTGTCTAGAAGAGGACAGCTAGAACGACTCCATTCTTTCTTCACAAATCTTTTCACAGAGTGACTTGTACAGTGCAACTTGGCAACTAGTTCTGTTTGTAGGAGGTAAAATTCTTTACTCTAGACTGCTCAACTGCATTGTTGGCCGCAAGTGCAATATTGTGTCAGTGTATATTTGCAGTATGAAGGGAAGAGAGCTAATGGGTTTCTTAAGATTGAGCGAATATAATTTTTAAGACATTTTATTTTCCAACGAAATCTTTGAAGTGGTTCGAGCTGGTCCCCTCTGTAGTCTTTGAGTTAGAATAGTCAAAGATATAATAATAGATGTAGGTGGTTAGTGGGACGCACTTTAAAGCGACGGCTGCGTAAGAGGTCCCGGGTTCGCTCCCCGGGTCGGGCCAAAAAAATGTTCCTAAGTTTTCGGTAGGAAATTCTTAGTGTCAACCCGGAGTCTGGAAGTCGGCGGTTATGTACCCTCGTGCCTCGGAAAGCACGTTAAGCCGTTGGTCCTGCGCTCAATCCCTCTCCTAATGAAGAATCTCCTAAACGAGAATAGAGAGTGCACTTGTGTTTGAGCACACTCTTGAGCACTGTAATAATATCCTGCGTACGTAGCCACGTACGCAGGATATACGATCAGCCGATCGTTGAGATTGGCCGCCGTAGCCATAATCGGTTGGAGGATATTATAATATAATTAATTATATACATTAAATTAGCTACTGTGAACAAGAATGTTTGAAAACATTGGAATCGACTTCATAGAAAGAGTAAGGCAGCAAAGACACCCACAACAGCAGCAGGAAGCCAACTTCAAAGTTTGCTGCTCCTGACTCAGCCCCAGGATAATTTCACTTAGTACTTTTTTTTCTTAGTATGGGAAAATAGTTCAACGGTTTTCGTTTGATGGGGTTTCTAAAAAGCAGATAGTTGTAAAAAGCAATCAAATAGATAATTCGACGTTGATTCGGTAGATGTCACTATGCGTTTTTACATCGCGCTAGTAAAGCGTTTTTCCGAAACAATAACCTCAAGCCGCCTGCCCAATTCAGCAATTAAAAGAAAGAGGGAAATAAACCAGTGATCCAGATGATGAAGGTGATAAATCATTTAATCGTCTCCCTGATTGATTTTCGAAGGTAGGCGTTCTACCATAGTCGTTGAGTATTGGTCGTTTTCCTCTAGATGGCGCCAGCACCGGCTAGTCGACTGATGCCTCTATCTCAGTATGTATAAGTTACTCTATGCTCAGCCCCTTGACAATTTGTGTATACTCGTATAATAGTTTAAGGTGATGGGTAGGGCACACTAGCGATGCCAATCGATTTTAATTTTTAGCTACTAAACCGGATCTATTTTAAGCAATTTCGGGGTTACAATATCTCGGCAAACACTTATACTATTTATTAAATAACCATGCACAAATGTTGGGTCCGTTTTTGTACGCAAAAAATTGATTCACGCCAAAAGTGGACGCTTTTGGCGGTAATTCAAATTTCGAGTACAAAAGCAGACCCAAAAGTTAAGTATAAGTATTTATATACTATTTATTAAATACTTTTGGGTTTTGCCGAGAGATAGTAACCCCGAAATTGTTTAAAATAGATCCGGTTTAGTAGATAAAAATTAAAATCGTTTGGCGTCGCTTGTGTGCCCTACCCGTCACCTTAACAGCAGACATAGCTACCTAATCATGATTGAATCATATCATAGGTGTGTCTTTACTTGTGTCATGTCATACAATTAATCAACACCGGCATGTTTCCGCTGACAGATGGAAGTAAGTAGATGTTGAACCGGATGATAAATTATGAGATGGGTTGTTTGATACAAAGGAAACTAAGTTAAGGAATAAACTCAATATGATTGTTAGCGATCAGACCTCCTTTATAATATATTTTTTGAGTCCCCTTATCCTCGTCGTAGTGCCGCTGCCAGGGACATTAGGCGCTTCATATTTCCATCGTTAACAAATAATAGATAACATTTTGCCTCTAACTCTCCTTACAGTTTCTAGTTTGAACCGTTTTGATTTGATACGAATATGCTCAATGTTTTTGAGTTCATGAGTATGTCAAGAATTTAGAATTGATTGTCAAGCGAAGTACTCGTTGTGATTATCGCTCTCATTCGTAACTTTTACCACCCACAACAGGTCTAGGAATAAAAATAATAATAAAAGGTTGGGTTATCGAATCATTTGGTGGTAAATATATATGAGAACGTTGTTTTAGTGCGATCCGAAAGTAGCTTGCGCTGCTTGTTCCCTTAGAAATCGTTTTCCTTATGAGACTTCCCGGTATTGACGCTGAGGTCAATAGCCTGGTTTATAGGATTAAGGGTTAAGAAGTGCATCTAGTTCTATATTAATAATAATAATAAATATTTCACAACATCACATACATTGATCTGACTCCGAGATAGGTAGCTCAAACACCTGTGTTACGGATATCAGAATCAACAGTGGGATTACAAATATATACATATAATACTTTTGTTTTTATAAATACATACTTATAATACATAGATAACACCCAGACCAATACAAACAGATATGTTCATGCACACAAATGTTTGCACTGTGCGGGGATCGAACCCGCAACCCTTGCACCAGAGGCAGCGTTCACTACCACTGTTCCAAACGGGTCGTCATATTATGTGCAACAAAGATTATTTATTCGTATCTTCAAGAAAGCCGGCAACGCATAGGTCTCCTCGGGTGATAGAGATGTCCATGGGTGGAATTGTTTGGGATCTGTATACAAATTGAATACAAGTGCTTTCAGCATTTTTTTTCTTCAGTCTTTAAAGGGATGAAAAGGGGTAAGAGCTTTGTATGGGAGATTCTGCATTTTTAAAGCTAGAGTCATAAAAATGGTATTGGAACTGCTTATGCGAAATAAACTCCAGTACTTTCAGAATTTTGTTTGTTCAACCCTAAAAGGGTGAACCGGTGCCCCCGACGTATGGAAGATTTGTCATTTTTAAAGCTATAGACTTGACATCGTAAAAGATGACTTTTGTACTTCTGCTAAAAAAGAAGGAAAGACCAGGATTTGAAAATTAAGGCCCGAAACGAAGTAAGGGCGGGCCACCAGCTATATCTATCATATTTCTTTACCCCGAAGGAAAAGAGCTTACAATAGCTTCTATCTAATGATTTGAAAATAAATCTTTGTAAGAATAATTTTACTAACCAGACCTTTTTCTTCGTAAAAAAGTAATCTTAGTGACCTATTTTTTTTCTGAAAAGACAAAGACAGTAACTGAGAGACGTCAAATTAACTTTAATGGTTACTTGAGAAAAAAATGATAATTAAATATAGACAGGTAGGAGTCAAAGACTCCGCGTGGGCTGATGCAATTCAAAGGTTTTAAATTAGTATCTAGAGGTTTTTAGTGAACAGATTTAATGTTTATTTGTGCAGTAAAGTCCCGCAAAGTTATCCTGATAATAAGAATTGTTAAATTGTACTTATCGTTTTCAAAACTGCTATTTTGTGTCGAGTGAGTTGTCACGGACAACTTGCTTGGCCCTAATAGAGTCTTAAAACCCGCGATTGTGTATAGAGTGGTATCGGCAGAATCCGTAGCTCGATAAAAATGTAAAACTTCGGCGTTTTATTGAGTGACTGCGACTGCAACTTTGACCGACTTCGACTATTATTAGTGAGGCCGTGGTATCACTCCGGTCGAGCCGGCTCATTTACCAACTATAATTAGATAGATACACTTATTCCACAAAATTTTACAAAACTTAACGCTATGATGTTTGAACCACTTTTGAGCGCAACCTACTTTGCATAAAAAGAATAATTGCTTATTTCTACCCTAAAATTCAAATAAGAACTCCCCAAAACTCGTGCAAAAGGTTTTGCTGCGAATGAAACTTGACCCGACTGAAAGTTCCCTAATTAACAGTGACCCTGTATAAATCATTAATGACGGCAGCTCTCGGCCAACGTTACATTTTAATCACGTGAAAGAAAATCCAGGGTAAATAGTGCAGAGAAGATTACCATAACTTCGTGAGATTACCAGTAGTTGGACATAAGGGGCATTTGCATTGGTCGATAATCCATAATCATAAAATATTTATTGTGAATCACATGTACATGAAATGCAGTTAAGATACAATAGTTTCACTGTGTTCCACCTAATTGGCATACAATGTTACAGGTGTAGTGAAGTTAATATAGAAATAAAGAAAGGAAAACATTTATTATTATAGACATTACAACACAGGGCGTGCAGCAGTTGTAAACACAATTTGGCACAAACAGAAAACAATAAATTATAAATAGATAAATAAAAACAAAAAAAAATACAAATCATGTCCATGCAGTGCCATATGAATATTGTGTTACGAGTATGACGTCTAGTATAAATGGCCCTCACTCAGCTTAAGTCACGGTTCAGACGAAGGCCATGACGCTATAACATTATAGTCTACATAATATGGTCTATAAAAGCTTTTAATGTTTAGTCTGGTCAGATAAAAGTCGCTGACAGCATAATCGCTTAATATTATTTCTGAACCAGGAATTCATACTGTTAAATTTCAATGGCATTAATTTGGCAATGCGGCGGATATAACTTCGGAGTTTGCTGAATATCCGAGGCGCGCTGCAGAGGATTCTCTTGTTCATCAACGCTGACCAACTAGGTATAATACATAATTTATTTTTGTGGCGTTCATGTGTTTAGTTGATAAGTTGGTCACACGCCCGAATGCAGGGGCGTCTTTACCTAAAGTGCAGGGTGTGCGGTGCAGCTTCTTTCTGCGAGGAGGTGATGTTGCAGAAGGAAGCTGCTGAACGAGAGAGGGAGCGAGATCCGCTCTCATTCCGACTCCGCCGGGGGCGAGGCAGAAAGGGGGCTCGTCAGGGAATTGCTTTACCCGGAAGGTCTCGGGCGGCAGGTGCGGGGGCACCGGCTAACCTACAATGAGGTCTGACAGTGGAGGAAGGCGCACTGCACGCCGGTGCGCATTCTAGGGGTAGGAGTGTGTGTAATTATTGCACTCTAATTATTATCTCTGAGGCGGTCTTCCATTTATACATGGGTGGACATTGGCCGGAGGCGAGGTTTAACTGACTGATGAGTCACCGTGGACCTTGTCTATTATATCAACAGCGGCGGGCGTCGGGGGGGGGTTTGAGTGGGTAAACCTCTGGGGTTACCGCCCAGAGGGAGTCCCACACACCCTGTCAGGTCCCCCGACCTGATAGGACGGTGCGTAACGCATTTTCCCTCCGTGATCAAATAAAAAAAAGGGTGTGCGGTGCACCCGGGCGCCGGAAGTTAGAGGATGCCGAGAGCTACACGTAAAGCCTCCTCTGTAACGCTCTGCAAGGAACTGGGCGCGAGTACTGATCGTTCTCCTCATCTTAGCTTGTGATTTCCAGTTGCGTCCAATGTTGTAGCTTCGAAGACCGAGGTAGGCTTAGACTATGATACAGGATTCGCGACGTCTGATAATTACAATAAAGCGACTGCCCATAAGAAGTCGAATATGTACAGTAGAACAGGCATCTTATAGGCGAACGCGTGACATCCTAGAGCTTATCGTCACTTTCCGTCAGGTGAGATTGTGGTCAAGCGTTGGCCTATAGTTCATAAAAAAAAATTGAGTATTTCATTTTGTTTGCGCATTTTGAAACAAGAGGGCGCCATGTTGTGGATTGCGCCCGGGTGCTTCTTGGACTTGAGCCGCCCCTGCCCGAATGCCTCATCGGTCGTCCCTGGTCTTCCCGAGCAACGCAGCAGCGTACGCTATTTATTTATTTATTGAGTAATGCATCATGTACAATGTCAACAGATCTTTAAATGTAATGGTAAGTAGATACATGTACCCTGTTAGGGTGTAGCAAGATTGGCAGTATTTGATCCAATTATTTATAATTAGTTACTTTTAGTTATTTGAACCAATGGCGTGTGTTGCTCACAATCCGAATGCTCACGACCAATATAAATGCCCTCTTATGCAATTGTGAGGTGAAGATCAGGACGGGGACTTGATCTATGGGTGTGCTGGTCTCTTTAACCGAGTGAGTGAAGATACTGGCGGGCCAATCCAGGGGGAAGGGTGGTTAAAGGTTGGCAGTAAACTTGTGATTTTTTATATGGCAGATTAGTGGCACACGAGCAAATGGATCACCTGATGGTAAGAGATTGTCACCGCCCATAGACACCCCTAACATATTGTTAGGGGTGTCTATGGGCGGTGTTCCGAGCGTAGACTCGGAACTGGAATTCAAGACAAAAAAACTATTTTATTGTAAAGCACTTAAGGTAGGGTAGGGCCCAGTAAGGAAGCCAATTGATTTAATTTTTTAGCTACTTAACTGGATCTATTTTAAACAATTTCGGTGTTACAATATCTCGGCAAACACTTATACTATTTATTAAATAACCATGCACAAATGTTGGGTCCAACGCGTAAGCTTAAATTAATTCACGTCAAAAGCGGTCACTTTTAACGTGTCTCAATTTTTCGCGTACAAAACCGGACCCAACATTTGTGCATGGTTATTTAATAAATAGTATAAGTGTTTGCCGAGAGGTTATAACCGAAATTGTTTATAATAAATCCGGTTTAGTGGCTAAAAAATTAAAATCGATTGGCGTCGCTAGTGTGCCCCCTTAAGCAAATTGAATTACCCATGAACACACACGAAAGTGTGGCATATTATTAAGACAGTATGGAAAAGTTAAATAAAACCAATCTTCACCTTCACTTATGTCATAATCTCTGACTACGGAATCTTTTTTCGGACTACAGAATCAATACTACTTGCAGGGCTACAGCCTTAACTGATTACTCCGAATATACAACCTGTGCGGATAAAGAATGGGATCAGAAATGGCGGCGCATCTATTCACTTCTCGCTCGCACACTATTTGCGTCTATACTCGCACTCGTCGAATAGATGCGCCGCCATTTCTGATCCCATTTTTTATTCGCACAGGTTGTAACATGAAACATTACACTCAGACATTAAAACACAACATAAAATAAAAAATATAAAATAATATCTCCTCTGTTGTCTGATATCTGTAACACAAGTGCTTAAGCTACTTAGTACGGAATCAGGTCAACGTATGATATGTAGTGAGAATTATTATTACTATAATATATTTGAAAAAAATATAATCACTCCGGTCCTGCGGAGTATTGAATTCCCAATATTTTCGCATACAAAATTCGGGGGAATTTGGGATGCGAAAATGTTGGGATGCAATTTATCATTTTCTTTCTGTTCTAATATTCTTAATTCTTAAATTATAATTTTGTAGTTCTATATATTTTATATACACGTTTTACTTACTTTATACATACTTTACAATGCTGATAATTTTTAAAGTAAGATATGATGTATTTTAATGTTAATAAAGTTATTTTTGTCCTTTTTTTAGTATAGGTATCACTTTAAGAAGGCATCGCTTCCGTTGGCACTGCCTTTCATAATATCTTGCTGTTCTCATACTGTGGTAATAGCGATTACTGCAGTGAGACGAGCTAATTACTTAGTTTGTTCATGGACTATATTAGTCCATGGTTTGTTTAAGTTTGCAAGAGTCGTCGCGAACTAATTTTGAGCGTCGCGTGTTAAGCGGGTGTAGTTACCGACTATTTGGTGACCTCTACACAGCTGGTTTAGTAAATAGTATGATCAATTTTAAACGTACACTCTATGCATGTTAAGTACAGTCGCCTGCAATGAAATGTATACAAATCGACTCTTGAGGCGGAATAAAATAAGGTTCATATTTAAATGAGGTTGTATACTTATTAGCGCACGTGGGACTACGTACATTAATTTTGAAATCGTCTTTTTTTGCGATTTTAAAGTTTCTGTTCAGGCCTTGGTTTTACATGCATGTTAGCAAGGTTAAGATTGCATGGCGGAGCTGACTCTTTTCGTATTTAATAATAATAATAATATAATCTAACCGATATTCGGCTATGGCGGCTAATCTCAAAATCAACCACGTACACAGGATATATTATAGTGCTCATGTGTGTGCGCAAACACAAGTGCACTCTCTATTCCCTTTACCCTCTTATTCCAATTTGACGCCAGCCGGTCACTGGAGAAGGATCGGGCGCAGACCAACGGCTTAACGTGCTTTCCGAGGCACGGGGATACAAAACCGCCCACTTCCAGACTTTGGACTGACACTAAAAATTTCTTAACAGAAGAAACTCATGTACAATTTTTTTCTCGACCCGGGGATCGAACCCGACCCCAAGCGCAGCCGACGCTTTACCTAGTTTCCCCGCCCCTATCACAGAATAATAAAGCCTATGACACCGCGAACCCTAACGCAACGAGAGGTGCTGAAATGATGTCAGAGAGTGGATAAATTTATCCTGAAGGTTGTCTGGTAGAAATCGCTTCGAGCGATAAGACCGCCGAAATTGTACATTTAAGTTTCTGCAATGCCTAGTTTTTTTAAGTTGTGTATTTTGTGCAATTAAGTATATCTATTAATAAGGCTTGTGGGGATCTAATTTTTATACAATATTTTACCCCCCTTTCAACCCCTTACAACCCCCTTTTCGCAATAAAAAGTAGCCTATGTGCTTTCTCAGGGTCTAGATTATCTGTATACCAAATTTCATTTAAATCCGTTGAGTAGTTTTGGCGTGAAAGAGTAGCAGACAGACAGACAGACAGACAGACAGACAGACAGACAGAGTTACTTTCGCATTTATAATATTAGTATTAGTATGGATCGGTGGCAAACAAGAAAGCGGCTCGCCTAATGGCATGTAATTACCACAGCTAATGGACGTCTTCAACTCCCACTCCTATTTCTTGGACAAAGGTGATCAAGCGATTCGTGCTATGTTAGCTCAGACACACCTTCCAAGCACCACTGGATTTTTCAAATCTATGTGCGTATTTCTACCAAAGCTGTGACCGCCGGGTGAGGGAATAAAAGGAAAATGAGGAAATTTTCACGTTTCTGAAACGTGTAACCATGATTCAGTTGGTCTGGTTCCCCTGTTAAAAGGTTACGAAGTTCAGACGGCAGTCGCTCCATTGTAATTACCAGCTTAATGTTTTAATGTGAGAGAGCCACGCTTAGGCATGAATGGGCCGGCTCGACCGGAGTGATACCACTGCCTCACAGAAGACCGGTGTGAAGCAGCGCCTGCGCTGTGTTTCGCCGTTTGAGTGAGGTTACCGGAGGCCCAATGGGGGGAAGGGGAAAAGGTTGGCAGTGCACTTGTGACCCCACTGGTGTTGCAGGTGTCCATGGGCTGCGGAATTGCTTACCATCAGGCGATCAGTTTGCTCGTCTACCACCTCTCATATAAAAAAAAAGCGTACTCTGGGCTCCAAAGCGACCGGTTTGATGTAACCGAGAATAACACGCTAAGATGAAGAGATGAGGAAAGAGCGTTTCATTGATTAGAATCTTCTGATCTAATTCTAAGAATGAACTATTCTAAGCCCGTTACTTATTTGTGTATTTAAAAAATCGGTAGACCACGATTTTCATTTCTTTTGTATGTTACATCAATAAAGTTACATAGAAATCACTTATAGGTAAATAGATACACACAGATAGAAATTAAGTAGAAATATAATAGATATAAATGTTGAATATAAATATGGATATTCAGCAAAACGAAACATTTTTAAACCCCTATTTCGCCTTATCCTGTAGATGTTCGCAAAGCCTTTTATCATTGTTTTTTTTTGGAATTATTATAATATTTTTAGGGTTCCATAGCCGAATGGTAAAAAACGGACGGTCCGTCTGTCCGTCTGTCCGTCCGTCCGTCCGTCCGTCCGTATGTCACAGCCACTTTTCTCCGAAACTATAAGAAGTATACTATTGAAACTTCGTAAATAGATGTATTTTGTTAACCGCATTACGATTTTTACACAAAAATTTGGTTCATACGTTTATATAACACGCAATTAGTGTGCGAGCGAGAAGTATAGATGCGCAGCCATTTCTGATGCCATTCTTTATCCGCACAGGTTGTACTTACTTTGTTAAACTTATTGCTCACACGCCATACGTAGAAAGAAAGAAAGAAAAAAACATTAATTGACCATCACAACATTCACAGCAGAGAGAGCAACATGACAGAATATAGAACCAGGTAAAAGTATTATAAGTACGATACAACAGGCACACATGACACGACATGGATACAAGGAAGATAAGTAGCAGAATACAAGAAGAGGTGTGAGTGTGTGTGGTCAATCAGGTCCCAACCTCAGTATTTGCTGCTACGGCATTATCTGCGATGCCGCAGCGGCGCTAGTGTTCTGGTGGAACCTGGTTGCGAGTGAGTCAGGTAAGTGGATCTAGAAAAAAGAATACAATATCTATATTGTATTCCTTTTTCTAGATCCACACAGAAGGGACAGTAGCTGTTTTGGTTCTACATATGTAGTTGGATATACCTACTGCAACTACTCAGCTATCTTGTCACCTGTTAGATCTAATTGGAGTGGTCATTTAGCTCGTAACTCAAGGCGTAAACAGTAAACACGTTTTATGTGCAGCTACATTTAATTACATCGAAAGCTTCGTACAATGGTCTTTCATTTAAGTATTAGGTGGATTTTTGGTTTCGGTTCACAAAGGACTTGGAGTTTTGTACTAACAATTTGGAGTCTTATTTTTTTGGTCTAAGTGTATTGCTCTAGTTAATTCTAGTGTTTTGCTGCTATTCGAAACAGTTTGAAGCTATATTAATTATGCGTAATAGGTTATATCCCATATCATATCTTTTGTTCTAATCCGTGTATGTGAATGCATTTTCATTCATCATCAGATGGCCAGGATTTTCTATACAATATATAAAGGGGTAAATCCTACAGACAGTGGCAACGCTTATAGGGAATCCGAAAACACGAAACAGTTGCGCGATATAACCAACATCTGGCGCCATCTATTGGTAAAAAGTGGAACTATTATCCCGAAACAAAGTGAGGGAGGGCAACTAGTTTTTAATAAATTGAGACAAGATACACCGTCCCGGTCAAATACATTGTCCTGGTCTCAAACTATGGTTTTCTCTTGTGTTATGGAAACCAGGAACAACAAAGGTACCCAAAAAAAACACCTGACGCAACACAAATATATGTTTCAACAACAAACATCTGTGTTGGTGCGGGAAAAGAACCCGCAACCCTCCTGTCTCAACCGGCGCACAAACCACTGCGCTAATCATTCAACATCATCATAATTTGAGCTAATAGAGCCAGCACACTGCTGGACATAAGCCTTTCCCCTATGTTCTCCACACAGATCGATCCTGTGCCGCCCGCATCCAATGGATTGCCACGGCTGTGACATCCTGTACATGGCCTCTACTCTAGGACCTTTCTGCCCTAACGGCCGTCTGTTCTCCTCGCTATGTGCCCTGCCCATTGCTACAAACCACGGTCATCAAGTCAAACATTGAGATTGTAACTTAAGTTTTGTTGGTCACAGTCCAAAGGCCAAGGCTTACATCGCTGAGCCCTAGAAGGAATAGAACTTTCTGCCGTCGAGGTTTTCCACTTCAGTAAGGGAGATGGTGGCCACGCAGAAACCCGCCCGCGAATCCGTTGCGCATCCGCGGCATGAACGCTGCGCAGCCGCAGCTGGCCGCTCCGCTTTTAAAACGCCTGCAATCCGCCAGTGTCGCATCTCCCTTAGTGCAATGTATGTATCGTCTAGGCTGTATCTAAACTAGACGAAATATTTTAGATGCATAAAGACCTGAATACTAGAGGTATTGCCCTTCTATGCCCTTGGTCCACCCGGCTGTTTCATCAAAGAGATCCAGCCAGATGGACCACGAATACTAGGTAAGTAAAGCA
Organism: Marasmia exigua; assembly: GCA_019059595.1. NCBI lineage: Eukaryota > Metazoa > Arthropoda > Insecta > Lepidoptera > Crambidae > Marasmia > Marasmia exigua. Next base: position 19,970,269 of record CM032472.1, read on the forward strand.
ATAATACTTACTTAATTAGTTCATGAGTGTCGGTAATAGGTTACCATCCGGCCGTCACCGAACACATTAAAAACACAGTCCCCAATGAAGCCAGAAATTTCAAAAACAATAAATTAGGTCTTTAACTATGAAATTGCCGTTTTAAATGGAAATTTTCTTCGAAGTTTTATTTGCCATACTCTTCCATAATTTGTAAAGTAACTATTAATATATGTGCTTTAATCGTCAACATTTAGGAACGTGTAGCATAGTTTTTCAGGAAAAAATAATACTTAATCAAAAAGTTATTGATAAAAACGTCAATTCTGCCAAGTAAAAAAGGGTTATTTTCAAGATTTTTTTTGCATCACGAATCATATCTGATCTCTATTTAATATAAACCCTAAAATATAGTTTTAAATCAAAATAAAACTTTTTGCTTATTAAAGGTGTTACACGTCATATTGTGTCTAGAAAGAAACGGCAATTTCATAGTTAAATACCTATTGTTTAACACCTATGGTAACACACACACGCACACAGGCGTACACCCTCGCATTTCATAGCTTTTTACACACGCTGAGTTTGCAACTTGACTGACATAGCGACTACCACAGACGAAGACTGTACCTAATAAAAATATAGTAAAATAAATAAGAATTTTAAACAAAAATCTCCTCGCGATGATTGCAACGAAAAACAATAAGTATGTACAATAGAGGTTTACTGAGAGCTATGACACAGTGAATTTTTCGTTCGCAAATTACTTCTTGCTTTTTAACATTAGCTCTACTGATAATTTAATTAACTACTTGTACCTTCTTATATAAACGTATGAGGTTATTTGGTTTAGAGTCAACAGGTAGCGCCAAATTAGCCTCGAACGCAATGAGACACCTGGAGTGGGCAGGTGATCTAATTAAAAATGTTTCATAAGCCATAATAAAAACCGACATGTGACAATGTATCTATTCGTTTATTGACTTTGTTTTGTTAACAAGCTCATCGTGAAGAAAACTTATACCTAAGTAGGCTAATATTAACAATGAAACGAATGTAGGATTACAGTTTAGTGCAATAATTTTAATTTTATTTTATTTTCTTTAATAATTAATTAACAACACAACGCGCGAGCGAATTGACAAGGTTTTTTCAAAGAAATATTTCACAACATCACATACATTAATCGGTTACAAGCGCTCTATAGCTGTATCAGTAAAAACGTTGAGGTGGATTTATTTAAAGATAGCTTACCTAGATTTAAAAGTAATAATTAATTATACAAAAAAAATCTCTGAATCATACTTCTTTTTGGACCACTTTCTTTTTGGTTTCTCAATTTGGTTTTTCAAAACTTCTTTTTGGACCACTTTTATATCATGTAAAAAATAAATATCCTTACTCCTAAATTAATTAAAAAATTAAATATTTAGATTAAAAATATGAAAACATTCGATAATAAAAGCTAGTATTTGTTTTTTTTTGTTAGTTTGTAACTCAGTTATTCACTAATATGTGTTCTGTAGATTATTTTGCTCCCAGTTGGGAGCTACTTCTTTCTTCTAAAGAAGTAGTTACTTCTTTCTGTATTGTACTTTCCGTGGCAGACTATAAGTAAGGCAGCACTATGTACACGTGTTGTTTGTCCTAAATAAATAAATAAATTAATTAATCTGACTCCGAGATAGTTAGTTCAAGCACCTGTGTTACGGATGTCAGAACCTACAGCGGGATAACAAATATATACATTTAATACTTTTCTTGCAACCCTTGCACCAGAGGCAGCATTCACTACGAGAGATCCGAACGGCTCGTCAAGTGAGAAAGCGACAGTTGTAGTGACCGATTGGATAGTATCTATTGTGTACACGCGCTACGGATGTATATTTAAATCGATTTTCTTCGTCTAACACTAATTAGTGAAAGGTCATAAAAAATGGCAAAAAGAGTTGGTAAGCAGCTATAGTTCAGAGGCTACGAAAACATTTCTCACAATTAATCGACTCTGTTAAATCTTTCCTCTGTTAGTAAAATAAACCAACTAATTACGAAGAGTATGTTAGTTACAATGACGTACGCTTGTGAAACCTGGCCGCTCTCCGCAACACTGATACGCAAACTTAAAGTTGCACAGAGAGAATATCCTTACGAGACAGAGTGCGCAACACCATCATCAGGGAACGCACAAAAGTGATAGTTGTAGGATATCGAGCCTGAAATGGGCGTGGGCCGGTGCATGTGTGCAGAAGGGGTGATGAGAGGTGGAGCAAGGATGTCCATGAATGGAGACCAAGAGATGGAAAGAGGAGAGTTGGCGGAGAAACTGCCAGATGCTCCAATGACATCAAGGCTCAAGCTGGAGTAGCCTAGTTCGGGAAAAACGACGACAGAAGAATGTGGAGAGAAATTGGAGAGGCATATGCTCTGCAGTGCGCAAATATGCTGCTGAAGAAGAGAAGAAGAAGTATTTTGTGATCGATACTATCACGGCGAACTAAAAAATGGAAAAATAATACATAGTTGGGATTGTGAGTAGGAACAATGAAATCGTGGTTCTTTTCTGTACACGAGCTTCCATCAGATAACTTTGTTTAGCTAGAGTGCAAAATTTTGTTAGGGTAAGTTAAGTAATTATATACCTACCCCTAGTTTAAATAAGGAATACATTAGCAGATTAGCATTCATATCTGTACTATCGGTAGGCAGGTGTACGCATGGGAGGATTATCTGTAATAAGATTATATCGAAGCCAATCTAATTAGGTACCTACCTATCTAACTGAATACTAAACCAAGTAGCCAGAGAGATTCAGAATGGCTGTGCTTATAGTCTAGCCAAACTAATAAGCCACATTTGACGTTTCTAAATTTCAGCTTTAGAGTGGTGACCTACTAAAAACTTCGATTAAAGTGAATAATCGATATGGTTCTTCAAACAAACGTGAATCGAATACTATAATAATGGAAAAGAAGTTATTAGTACTTTTATTCGGAGAAATGTGAATCAAAACTAATTTAAATCAAACCGATCCTAGATATCGATCCGCGGCCAGTTCATTTTCTTTTTCTTCGAAATCAAAGCGCTTATATTGTGTGCCATACATTTTTTTTTCTTTTTACATAGTTACTAACGTATTTATATTTTAAACAAGAGAATAATACGTTTTTTTTAAATGAGAATGCGGCTTTTCATTTATGGATGAATATTCCTATACGATTAACATTGTATTCGTTCGATTATTTGGGGTACATCACTAGAGCTTAAAAAGAAAATGGGTTGACACATACAACATTGTTATACAAAAAGTTTACCAGAGAAATTAAATCGTGAAATTATCTTTTTTGTCTTTATTGAAATAAATTAATGCAAATATTGTTGTTAATGCAAATTTAACAGTTGTGCATGGTTATTTAATAAATAGTATAAGTGTTTGCTGAGAGGTTGTAATCCTGAAATTGTTTAAAATAGATCCGGTTCAGTAGCTAAAAATTTAAATCGATTGGCGTTCCTAGTGTGCCCTACCCGTTACCTTAAGAAAAAAATATTGACACTTATTTCAAAAGTACGACTCTCTATAAAGTATCTCTATAATTAAGTTAATGAACATTTAGCTTAATTGACGTCTCTGAATGCGGCAGTAAGTCTATTTACAACCTTTGTAGAAGTCACAGCGCGCACGTACTGAATGTTTGTAGACCGGTAACGACATAATAGTCTTGGGTCTAATTAGCCCCGGCAGCTGTGGTTACAGGTGGCTCGCCCCGCAGCGAATAATGTGACATCGACTTGACAGCACGTTGTGATTGCTCAGGAGTCAAATGTACACGTCAAAAATTTTAACAAACAAACAAAAAACTAAAAAAATAGGAAAACTCTATAATGTGCATTTCAATTAAAATGCTTTTTAGAGATAATATCATTCTACCAGCAACATCGGTTTGTTATTCTGACTTGAATGTTAAATAAAAAAGCAAATTTATAGAGTTGAAGATTTTAAAGCAAAATCGTTTTGAATACCCAAACATGTCAATAGAACTTTGAACGCCTGACACACCAATGCAGAAAACATACGCTAGTTTTAAAATATATAAAATTGAAAATTTAAAAAAACTCCCGACACAACTAAAGCTCTTTCATTTGATACCTATATTGAGGCAGTTGGAACAACAAATAGGTTATTCGTCATTTTCTGACGGCGGCCATCTTGGATTTGAAATTTTTCACAATTAATATATTTTGCTACTCAAGCCCTTTTATATGATACCCATATTGTGGGAGTTGTGTTAAAACATAAAATCCAAATCTTTGTGACGGCAGCCATCTTGGATCGATTTTTATCTAACATAGCTCAGAACACTCCCTCTTTATTCATCTTCCGACAAAAAAAAACAAAATCAAAATTGGTTCATTTGTTCGCGAGCTACGATGCCAAGACAGACACAACACACACACACTGACAGACACGTCAAACTTATAACACCCCGTCGTTTTTGCGTCGGGGGTTAAAAATATATACCAGTAATGTATCTGTTTTTAACATACGAAGATTTTTGATCGACCTTTCTGCAAATGGATGTGAGATTGTCACTGCAATGTTACTAAGTCTATTTACAGACATTTACTCACAGAAAACCGGCGTAAATCAGCACTGTGCTGTGTTTTGTTGCGTGAGTGAGGGTACCGGAGGCCCAATCCGGGGGAAAGGGGGGTTTAAAGGTTGGCAGCGCACTTGTGACTCCACTGGGTTCGCAGGTGTCTATGGGCGGCGGCAATCACTTACCATCAGGTGATCCGTCTGCTCGTCTGCCACCTGTCAATTAAAAAAAAAACAACCTTTGTGGCAGTCACGTACCTACTGCATCGTGTTTGTAGACCCAGTAACAAGATAATAGTCTTGGGGCGTGTAATTAACCCCGGCAGCTGCGGTTGGAGGTGGCTCGCCCCGATGTGATTTATGTGACAGCGACTTGACTTCAAAGAATTAGTTCATTAGTCGCAATCAGTGATTGCTTAGGAGTCAAATGTACAAGAGTACAGTCTATATCTTTAATTTGAGACCCACCCAATGTTGAATGTAGTGTAGCAAACTTTCGCTATTAAGAGCTAATATTTTAATGTGTCAAAGTCATAATATTTACCATCGATAACTTTACTTTTCTAGGGGCAACCGTGCAAAAACGTCAACTTGAGCGAGGGCATACGATCATTACCGATGTTTTCCGAGTAATATTTACGTACGGTATGATATACTGACACTGACACGAGTGATACAACATATGTTCTTAATTAGTAAACCGGAATGATAGCTTTTTAACCGACTTCAAAAAAAGGAGGTTCTCAATTCGACAGGTATATAAATATATATTCTAATGTTTGTTCGCCGATTACTTCAGCATTTATGAACCGATTTAGATATTTTTTTTAAATTAGAAAGTAGTTTTTCAAAACTGCATTAGTATTTACGACTGATTATATTAATGTTGTGGCTCTGCTGATGATGGAAGGTCAAATCTTCAACGTTAAGGAGTTAAAGGATAACTCTTTCAATACTGTACTCACAATTAGTTTGTTAGTTATTTTGCGGTGGTGAAAGGGGGAAGGGAGGTAGGGGGGCTGCTAAACAATTAAAACCCTCAAATTTCAAAGGCACACGTAATATTTTTGTATCTTTTTTCAAAACTGCACTAGTATTTACGACTGATTGTGGTATTTTTGTGGCTCTACTGATGATGATTCACTCTTTCAATACTGTATTCACAAGAGTTCGTGGTTTTGAAGGCGGTTTTTTTTGCAAAGAGGTTATCGTTTCAAGGGTCGACTAGGTAAGACATTTTGTCTTAACTTGACATTGAACATTATTGCGCAAAAGTTTCAACCTTATTGCTTTATGAAAGTTCTAACATTTAACGGAAATGGGTCCCAAATTCATGCTCGTGACTGTTCAAGCAATTCAAACAAGAAAGGATTTTTTGAAATAAAATGTATTTCAGACAAAAGACGCAGGTATAATCCTGCTAAATCGGTTTGCTATTAATACCTATACACTAACAAAGCAATCGGCATAGCTCACAGGAAATGTTCTATCCTTACGTTATTGTTCTGTGAAAGAGATTTAATAGGCCCAGGTGCAGATTATATACAGGTGCGGTAGAGAAAGAACGTCACCCCAGTACTAATGGCTTCGCGCAAGAAGTGAGCTGAAGTGGCAGTAGATCCAACAATCGTTGGACGAAACGAGTTCTGGTGTGCTGTCTCGGTAAATGTAGTGTAGGACCAATGGAGTGATGAATTTCTCAAGATAGCTAGCAGGAACAGGATGCAAGTAGCTAAAGATCGATCGGCTTGGAGAACTTTTGGAGAGGCCCATGACCAGCAGCGGACATTAACAGGCTGATAATGATGATGAAATTTTTTGTTACCACTTGTATAAAAGATTTTTTAACAACCTTAGGGCCGATTTGACCAATCTTTTCTATACTAAATCTATGGTATTTCAAAAAAATTCAAAATTCAAAAGTACTTTATTTGCATAGGCTTATATACAGCTCTTACAAATCGTCATACATGAAAAATATAAATTATAGCTATGTATATTACACATGTTATTAAATATATATGTCGATACAAAAAATATACTAAGAAATGAATAAATATAATGTGATTCTACCACCGGAATCGGAAAGTTGATTCTGACGAGAAGATCCGGCAAGGAATTCGCCAGTTACTTCTTTTTAATCACCAAATTTTATTAAGTACAGTGTCATGGGTGTAGGCGAACAGTTTACCATAGGTATAGTGCTGTCATTCTATAAAAATCCGACGCTATAACATAAATTTATCCACGGATAAATATTGATCGAATTTAAGATTATGTGCCTAAGGCCCGCCTTAGGCACATAATCTTAAACTGCGTATAGCCCCGCCGAAAAAAATGAAAGTAAGTATTACATTTTACATATTTTGAACTGTTAAATAGGCACCTCATTAGTGAAATTTGGTATTTAACGAAAGTTCTTCGCGACAACATATTTCGCGAGTTATTTTGACAAACATGTTAATGTAACGTGCTCAGAAAGCTGTTAATTTCTCTGTCGGTTCGCGCGGGCTTGAGCGCCACGCCTCGACAGTCAAAAGCGCAATAAGATGCAGCTCTACTGAAATATATATCCAATTACAACGTCTACTGGATTAAAATTGTTATTTTTATTTTCATCCAACATCACATGGGAATGAAATTGTTAGAATATTTGATTCGAAGGAACTTTTCGGTATAGCAACTTTATGGGCTCGATCGAGCTTAAGTTAGAGAAACTACTTCACGGGCCAAGGATGGTATAGCTTCAATTATCTATCTGGATCATCATTTGTCATAATAAACACTTATGTTTGTTTAGTATCTAGGTGATTTTATAGCAATTACACAGCTGTTTAAAGGTGACGGGTAAGGGCACACTAGCGACGCCAATCGATTTTAATTTTTAGCTACTAAACCGGATCTATTTTAAACGATTTCGGGGTTACAATCTGTACAAGTTTTTGTGCGCGAAAAAATTTACGCCATCAGCGGAATGAATCAATTTTTGGCGTTTGTTCACGGACCCAACATTTGTGCATGGTTATTCAATAAATAGTATAAGAGTTTGCCGAGAGATTGTAACCCCGATATTGTTTAAAATAGATCCGGTTGAGTAGCTAAAATTAAAATCAATTAGCGTCGCTAGTGTGCCCTACCCGTCACCTTATGCTACTTTCATTGGGACAAATATGAGATATATCCGTTTTGAAACAAATACCCCTTGCTGCTGAACTTGGCTCGCTTGCAGTTCCGAATGGGGAACTCCCACATCACTCCGAAGTCGTCGATCAGAGCCGCTATGAAAGGCAACTTTCCGAGAAGCCGACTGTTCGCTACTCGAACAAAGGGAGAAATAAAAGCTTATTTAAACTTTAAAAACTCCGTGATAATATTATATAACTTATTTTAATTTACAAGGGACAGTGCTTAGGCGACAGAGAATAAATTTGAAGTGACTCATAGAGCGGACATTTGCAACTACTGGACAGAGGCAACAAACCATTTACAATTTTAGACCTTAGCTTAATAAACATAAGACGTAAATACAATTGTGCAGAGAGTCCCACTGCTGGGCTTCAAGGTTAACAGGTAAGGTGAAAGGATAGCTACGAATGCTACGATTGGTTAAACAAATCGTACGATGTATGAGGTGATTTTACAACATAACTAAACTATGGATCTCTAGCTAAGCACCTACTAACAGCAATCTTTAAAAAAAAAAACTTAAGCTATGACGTAGCTGTCGGCGCCGTCGCGCGCAGACACCGACTTTTGTGAAAAGACCTACAATATTTCGGCGTCATTAATAAAGAACAAGAAGCCATGGTAAGCCAACTCCAATTACTTCCGGGCAAATTTTCGTCGCAAATAGCCAGATATATGAATTTTAGTATAATGCATCGCAAAAGGTTAAAATCGCAAGTAAATATAAAAGTAATTTCCAAAAGTACTTGGTATTGAATTTGACTGTAAAACGGTTTGTGGATTATTTCGGTTCAAAAGCTGTCTTGTTCTCTGATAATCTGAGGTCGGCGTAGTAGCTATCTATTAGTTATCTTGCATCTATCCCAGTCAGACTTTATCAGGTCGTGTAATCTCTTTGATCATATCATCCATCACGCACAGGCCATATTCCTAATTTCTGATTATTAGGCTGGTTGTCCCTGTCTAAGGGTTGCGAAGGTCAGACCACAGTCGCTTCATTTTAGTTATCACACTCCCCAAAACCTTGATCTTGAAATTCCAAACCCATCATTTTATCAAATGGCCTAAGCCTGATATTACACTAAAAAGTAAAAAGAAGAGCAGGGTAGAAAATAATGTAACTTACATGCAATCCTTAAAAATTTAAAATTTAAAAAACCCCCGACGGCGGCCATATTGGATTTGAAATTGTCACAATAAATATATTCTGCTACTCAAGCCCTTTTATATGATACCCATATTGTGGAAGTTGTGTTCAAACATACAATCCATGTCTTTGTGACGGCGGCCATCTTGGATCGATTTTTATCTAACACAGCTAAGAACACACTCTCTTATTTCATCTTCCGACCAAAAAAAAAACAAAATCAAAATCGGTTCATTTGTTCGGGAGCTACGATGCCTAAACAGACACACACACACACACGGACAGACACGTTAAACTTATAGCACCCCGTCGTTTTTGCGTCGGGAATAAAAAAGGGAACAAGACCGACTGCATCATGATGATTACATGTTCAGAATAATTATCTCAACAATAGAACGACTATCCGAAACGTGCAGGTTTCCTCACGATGTTTTCCGGCACCACTCAGCGAATGATAGATAAAAATGCGCACGCCATAGATTTGAAATTCCAGATTTGAACCTACCACCGTATCCACTGAGCTACTCCCGCTCCAATTAAGTCTACTTGTAACTAGCGTAATCACATAATTTCACAAATATTAAACCGCTACTTTTTCCCGAGGCTCCCGCTCACGCCACGCTAGTCAAAGCGGACTAAGATTCGATTTGTTGATGAACGTACTGCCTCTACGTAAAACCTCAGTTTTTAGGCTAATAGGTTTTATTTTACTCGTTTGGCTTTGAAAATGCATTTTAGATAATCATCGCCTGAAAGCTTATCCTAATCTCAAACCGATGGTTTAGAGATTGATCACTCACGTAAAAGATAATTTTCAAAAAAGTCTTTCAACTTTAGTAAATTTTTCAAAATTAATGAAAAACTTATATGGCAGGTTAGCCCAAGATTCAGGTTATTAGTAGGCAATTTAAATGGTTTAATTTAAAATCACTGCATTATACTTTAAGTTTAAAAACGGAACGTGCATATAAGCTTTTTGGGGCCAGCCCCAGAAAGTCACGTTCCACGATATAAGTAATAGGTTAAATAAATTTGTTTTATGAAAATGTATTTAAAATTTTAAAGGCTTTACATGTTTTTAGTCTTTGTAATGCAAAAATGTTGGTGTTTTACATAAAGATTTTAACGTGTAATTTCTTTGTATGTTGGTCCTACGGAATGGCATGATGAGATCCGCAGGAGAACCAAGGTCAAAGACAGCTTAAAGAATTGCATGCCCCAAGAGGCAAAGGGCAGACGGCCGATGGGGCAGAAAGGTCCTCGAGTGGAGGCCGCGTATAGGAGGTGGCAGAAGCCGTGGCAGGCCCCCCACAAGGTGGACCGACGATCTGGTGAAGGTCGCGGGAATCTCTCTCAACGGACTGATCTTTGTAGAGATCATTGGGGGAGGCCTATTTCCAGTAGTGGACGTTTATTGGTTGAAATGGTGGTCTTATGATACTACCTCACATTCCAAAGGTCCTCAAGCAAATTCATTGTCAGCCAGCTACGAGAAAGTTATTTAAATCATTTTTGAATTATTTATGTACAATTTTAGTCATTCAAGAATACTCTTTGAATTTATGTTATATTCATAACGTTTATTTCCATCAGATTGAAGCACCGTACCTGCTGATAAAAATATTAAATTTTACCTAAATTTAGCATTTCAGGATTAAAACTAATGGATTTTATTAAGTACGAGCAGTATCTAACAGTCGATCGGAATTCAATATCCGTTTTGGGTGAGAGCTGCTTTAGAATTGAAATATGAGCGTTGAATCTTAAGTCCTCGTGATCCGACGGGAAAGTACTCGATTTTGGGGAAATATATTTTCTACAGCAATGAAATACGGAGCTGAGTCTTGCGAAATCCGTTACTACGAACAAAAATACAGATAGCGAATTTCTTGCACCATTGATTTATTAATAGTTTTTTTAAATTTTCGCGTTCCATTATAACTATAATTAATCAAGACGAGTATTAACACGATATTTATTATGTGATACAACATTTTGTACTCACATATTTTACCCGACGTTTCGGCTACGTTACAGCAGCCGTGGTCACGAGTGGACACAATGTTGTATCACATTATAAATATCGTGTTAATTCCGGACTTGATTAATTATAACCATTTGATTATATTTTACAAATTGTAATTTTTGATATAAATAACCTACCATTTTATTTGAATGATATGAGTGGTAAAATACTCTTTATTACAAAAGTTAAAAGTGGTGGTACATGAGTGGAATAAACGACGAATTCTTATAAACGAGAAGTTATAGGTAAAATGGGTATTTCCTAATCCATGTACCTGAATAACTACCACTGACTGCTCGGTGATGAAGGAAAACATCGTGAGGAAAGTGTTTCGCTTTCGAGAGTGAGGGTACCGGAGGCTCAATCCGGGGGGAAAGGGGAGTTTAAAGGTTATCAGCTCACTTGTGACTACACTGGTGTTGCGGGTGTCTATGGGCGGCGGCAATCGCTTACCATTAGGTGATCCGTCTGCTCGTCTTCCATCTATTACATAAAAAAAATGTCTAGCTTTGGTCACACTGGACAAGAAATTCTGAAGAGTGTGGGATGTCATCTTCTATACCGCAATGGGCTAGCGTGGTAAAACTGACGCCAATTTCTGTTTTGGAGAAGGGTAAGCCTGTGTCTAATGTAATATTAATAAACTGCCTCGTTGGCGCAGTGGTCGCACCTTAAAGCGACGGCTACGCAAAAGGTCCCAGGTTCGATCTCCGGGTCGGCCCAAAAATTTATACCTAAGTTTTCGGCAAGAACTTCCTTAGTGTTAGCCCGGAGTTTGGAAGTTGGCGGTCATGTACCCTTGGATAGCACGTTAAGCCATTGGTCCTTGACGCAATCCCTCTCTGGTCATATCACGCTGGTGTCCCAAGACACTGAACAAGATTTTTATATAAAACATATTATTTAATCTGGGACCTGATTGACCACACACACTCACACCTCTTCTTGTATATCTACTACTTATCTTCCTTGTATCCATATCGTGTCATATATGTCTATTGTGTCGTACTTGTAATACTGTAAACTTGTTCTATGTTATATCATGTTGCTCTCTGTGCTGTAAATAAATGTTTTTTCTTTCTTTTTTTTAAGCTGGATATTTTTCGTTTATCTGTTTTTGTTAATAGGTATATTATGATGTGTTACTACTATGATATGACATCAGACTGTCATAGTCATGATCATGGCGGTACTCATTGATAAAATGGGTATCAAAATCAATGTACTTTTCAGTAATACATATTTATGTAAACGAAGATATTAGACTCTGAACGAACGCAAGTGTACATCGCACTATTATTTGTCCAGGGTTGCAATCAAACTAACAAAATTTAAAACAAGTTATGCTATAATACTCGTATTTTAGAAATAAAATGTAGCTGTACTCGTATTTAGCGTAATAACATTTAAAATTCAATCCGCGCCATAACAACTCACAGTACCACTTCTCTCTGCGGTGGGGAAGAAAAACAAAAAATAACATCATAAACTCCGGAGTGTAACTCAATTACGAACCAATCCACGCTAATGAAATCAAAACAGTCGTGTACTCGTAACAAGTCAACTTCTCCTAACCTAGGGACGATTCCAGTGCCTTCCGAGGTTTATTAAGCCACGTACAGACGGTGTTGCAAATACGTAATGGGTTATAGGAACAAGTATTTAGGTATAGTTTTAATATTTTTTTCCAATACCTTTTTGAAAACTTTGTATGATTTTTTAGGGTTCCGTACCTCAAAAGGAAAAAACGGAACCCTTATAGGATCACTTTGTTGTCCGTCCGTCCGTCTGTCAAGACCCTTTTTCTCAGGAACGCGTGGAGGTATGAAGCTGAAATTTATATCAAATACTCAGGTCTACTGTCCCTTGAAGCTGTGAAAAAATCAAACTTCTAAGCCAACGCAATCAAAAGATACAGCCGATTATATCGATATTTTCATCAAATTTTCGACACTCGCAAAGGAATCAAAACCTACAGGGTACTTCCCGTAAACTCAGAATCTTGAAATTTGGCATGAAGCATTGTCATATAATGCAAATATAGGAAAAATTGCGAAAATCACATTTTTTTAGTCATATAAAATAATAAAAATATTTTAATAAAATGAAATTTACTACTTTATTTCTCACGAACGAATAAAGGTATCAAATTGAAATTTATACCAAATACCTAGGTCTACTGTCCCTTTAAGCTGTGAAAAAATCAAACAAAAGTTAACGCAATCAAAAGATACCGGCGGAACCCTCGGTGCGCGAGTCAGACTCGCACTTGGCCGGTTTTTTTTGTTTCAATCGTCTAAGTTACTCCAAATAAATCCCAAAGTGTTACGTTGTTAACTTGAATCACCGTCTGCACGCGTCGTGTTCGTGCTATGAATTTTCCATGACACCGACTGAAGTGGACGCAGAAATAGTATTGCGCAAAGTGGTGCTTAACGTGTTGCGCACAAGCCGATCAACACACCAGTTACACCAGTTTTTTCGCGAACATCGTCTGTACGCGGCTTTATGACTTTATCAAAAATCAAATCAAATAAAACCATTGACGTAGTATTTATGAATAAAACATGTTCTCAAACGGCACACCAAAGAAATATCGATGCAATAAGAGGGATTTATGAAGACGTAGACTTGGCTCAGCTGGCTTCCTTTTTCTTTTTCAATGGTTTCCTTTTAACGTTTTTCCAGCACTGAAAAGGTTTTGAATTGAATTAATGTAACTGATTGAAATTAAATATATCGATCGTCTATTCTTAAACGTATAACAAAAAAGATAAGCACCCACCGATCAGTCATTATTACACAGACTGTGCTTCGTACCGACTAATGAAAATGCCCCATATGTAATGCCATGACCGGTTGTTTTAAAACATCGATCGCTTACAGTAATTGGTTATGTAGGTATCATGACCTTCGTAAGGTATCGCCTGACCACACGAACCTACTTATTGCAAAAAAATCTTTTAACGAATTGTATTTAATTATATTTTAATAAATTGATAAATTATTTACAAGAATTGTTTTTTTTTTCAATTTGATGATTTTAATTGTCATTATTGATTATGATTTTTTTATAAGATAGGTGTTAGACGAGTAGACTGATCACCTGATGGTGAGCGATTACCGCCGACCATGTACACCTGCAACACCAGAGGAGTCACAAGTGCGCTGCTGACCTTTAAAAATAAATACGTTCTTTTCTTGAAAGTTTGCAGGTTTGATTTCTAACAAAATGTAGAATGATTTTTTGGGTTATAGCAATTTTTTGCAATTCATTCTTCAGTTAATAATAATAAGCACTTACAAAATTCGTCGACTTACCAAGGTCTCCGGTAACTTAGTCGGTAAAGCAGTTGTAACGGTCACCCTCACCCTAACGACTATTTCCTGCTCGCCTGCTCTGCTGCTCGACTCGTCTCTTTCCTAACTCCTTAGTCTATACTCTAACTCGCTACTCCCTACGCGAAAAGTTGCCTGCAGTCGCGTGTAGAATCGAAGGGATGGAGGTCTACCACTACGGCTCAAATACTGGATCTATAATAATTATGAATTACTATCTAATGCCTACATCAGACCCTAGTATTATAAGCCTGCCGCAAGGAAAACTTAACCCGAGTTTTCCATATAAAAATTGTGATCGTCTAGAATTAAAATTTCGTTTTTATTAATTACCTTTCTACTCGTTACTTTAGGCCGTATTTTGTTGAAATAGAAATAAAAGCTGAGATATTAATACCAAATGAGAATTTTACGCAGCCCGTTCTAACAAGAATATCACATGACAGTCAGTGCTTTAAACTAACTTTTATTGCTTAGTGGAATAGTTTTAAACAAATAAGAAGTTTTTCCGACCACGGCCACTCAAGTCTAGTCTTGTCATAAGTCAAGATTTAAATAATAACTGATCCCCCAGTTATAGATATAGCGCAAATAATTTACAAAGAGCTCTTTGTTATCCCCTGTGCAGGTACTTTATGTTTTGATTTGTACGTACAATTTGTTATATCAATGAGATATAGTTTTATAAATTATATATCCATGGATTAAAATGGAGTTGAGTGAACTCAACTTAGTGCCCTGGCACTGTTTTGTGTTTTCCCTTTTGTAATATTTCGTCGACGAATTAGGTGCGGAATGGAATTCGGCACTCTTGCGCTCTTGATAAGTTTATGTATATGATACTGGGTTTGTCGACCCGAGTCGTAGTACTTGACAAAGTCCAACAGCTCTGATATACCTAAGCGACGGGCTCCAGCCTACTAAAAAAATGGAAGTCCTCCAAGTCAACTAAATTAATAAAATGCTGGCGCATATCATTAATTCAATGTAACTCTTGCAAAAGCCTCTAAACTTATTCCCTAGAATATTTAAATAAATTTGATAATAGCTCCACCACTGCGAAGTTATTGTTAGATAAATACCGTTGCCGCGATATCCCTCTACTAATAACAACGACCCTTTGCCTCTGCTTCTCTAGAATCGGTCTAGATCCACGTACACAGCTATTATCACGTAACACACAAATCTTAACACTGGCAACTAATTCCAAATGAATTAGGCTTAAACTTTATCACAAATAAAACGCGCTTTTATAAACTTTTACACAATAACTATCACTTCGCTTCAGTACACGAATAATCACTAATTTGCCTTAACGCAATGTTTTACGCGACCTAAGTGTGTGTGTACCTATAGCTGCTAAGCCCTAGTGTTCTGTACCTGGTCTCAAAGTTTCCACCACGAATCTTTGAGGTGTGTGTGAATGTGGCAAAGTTAACCTACTCCTAACGCCCTAGCTGGCGAGAAACCGGGCCTACAGGTTAGGAAGGTTTCTCACAATAGGAAATGTAAGGAAAGGAAGGTATTTGGTCGCCCCCGAAAGAGGAATTCCACAAAGCTTTTGCTGAGAGTCTGGCGGGAAAACCAGAACCCTATTCTAGTTCCACTTCGACGGTCCCAAAGCTCCGTGAAACTCGTTTCGGCGCTGCGGTACTTGTTAGCCACTTCTGTTCAACCACTGTTCCTCCTTGGCTTAGAAAGACTAGGTAATTCTGCAACCAATTAGCAACCGCAGTATCCCAAACTAGCTTAGAGCCCAGTACAAAACTCTATTAGGCCCGAATGCCTTTAAGCTCGGTATGCGAACCGATATCTCACAATTAACCACAAAGAATCTTACAAAGATCAAAAATCACTCAGACACTGAACTTGTCCTATAACACAAGTCGAAGAACAATCTCTCTCGTGAGCATGACCGTGCAGCAAGACGCCTTGTGACCAACTGTCCCTCTTTGTCCCTCGGAACTACATTATATAATTACGCAATGTGCATTTTTACGCTAAGGTGCCAAAAAAAAAACCCCACGCCTCGAAAGGGCCGACGCTTTGCTTATCGCTTTGCACGTGTTCAAATCGTTTCACACAAAAGAATAGAAAAGGACAGACTTCTCCCAAACTTTAAACTTTTTACAGTTCCTTTGCCAAGCAAATTTGACCAATATCTAAACGTTATAACTCCTTTGTTTTTATTTAGGAACTGAGTATATACCTAGATGTTAATAAGCTCTGAAGCCTTTGTCTTTCTTGCGAGATACGATTCGTACACTCAACTTATCATCTAAACGCATGGCAACTTATTCTACAATTATATCTAATTGCATTCGCAGTTTATAAGCGTCTTAATTAAGTACTCTTAATAGGAGGATCGACCATTAGTCTTTTGACCAGACCTTGTTCCGTACTACATGGATATATCTTTAGAGCTGATTTATTGTTTTAAACTTCCACAATAATTGATTAATAAATATTTAAAAGGTCGAGCTATTTTCATTAAACGAGATCGCTCTAGATGGTTTACCTAGTAAACAAACATCCTTTTTTTTCTGTCAATCGCTTTCTAATTCTGCGAAGACCCTGCCCTTTTGTCTTAAGTTGCACACGTGTAAGGCAACTTACGGTTCCTTGTGCCTTATGCAAGTTTTAAAGCATCTTTAGTTTTTTTGTACAATTCAATATTTTGTTTTGCGTGTTGATTTTTTTGACTTATGTCTGTAAAAAAAAAATATAAGGGGCTTATTGATATGTTTACTGGTGGTTTGCACCACCACACAGTTAGCATAAGATCATGGGTTCGAGTCTAGTTCGAGTCCCACCGGAAGATGTCGATAATTTTTTAATTGAATTATTAACTTAAAAATGAATATTGTTCTATAAAAATGCACGAATTTAATATGTCTGTTATTCACAATGGACAAGTCCTTTATAGATAGTTTGTAAAAATGAGATGACACCTCACATTGTCTTTCAAAGACCTTGCCTGACATCTAAAATACGGACGATGATAATATTTCAAAGCGCATACATTTACAATGTCTAGTAACAGGCGTGTTCCGTGCATCGGGCTCGTTAGGTATTTCAGATTTATTCCATCGATGACATTGCATCATTCGTGGCGTGCGCCGCAAATCATCTGAGACATGCAACATAACACCGCCCTGTGGAAACTGAATATGAAAAAAATATTTTATGTGGGAGATTTACCGTGGGAGACCCACGCTTCCCGTAGTGAAGCCATGACCTCACAGAAAATCGGCGTTAAGCAGGACTGTGCTGTGTTTCGCTGCGTGAGTGAGGGTTCCGGAGGCCTAATACGAGGGAAAGAGGGTTTAAAGGTTGGCAGCGTACTAGTGACTTCACTGGTGTTGCGAGTGTTCATGGGTAGCGGCAATCGCTTACCATCATGATGATCCGTTTGCTCGTCTGCCACCTGTCACATAAAAGAAAAAAATATGTTTCAACATGGAACTAGAAAACACAAACTGAACGAAAACGAAAACGAAAATCGTCACAGAGTGTGAAAGAGACCCAACCGGCCATAACGCAGCTTTAATGTGACGGGTAGGGCACACTAGCAACGGCTATCTATTTTAATTTTTAGCTACTGGTTCAGTAGCTAAATCTATTTTAAGCAATTTCGGGGTTACAATCTCTCGGCAAACATACTATTTATTTAATACTTATCTTTAACTGTTTGGTCTGCTTTTGCACTCGAGTTTTGGATTACCACCAAAAGTGGCCGCTTTTGGCGTGAATTAATTTTTCGCGTACAAAAATGGACCCAACATTTGAGCATGGTTATTTAATAAATAGTATAAGCTTTTGCCGAGGGATTGAAATCCTGAAATTGTTTAAAATAGATCCGGTTTAGTAGCTAAAAATTAAAATCGATTGGCGTCGCTCATGTGCCCCACCCGTCACCTTTACGCATATATATAAGGGTGTAGTAGACAAAGAACGTCGCACCCCACGTCACCCCAGTACTAAAGGCTTCGCGCGGTTTTACAAGTATGGCTTTCTATGAAAACTCTCAGTCTAGTTACGATTACAACAGACTAACATATGACCTCAATCACACCTGCAAAGATCATATTAAGAGAAGATCAGGAGCCCAACTCTCGTGCTTGTGATGTTTACCGAAAATCGATATACATCACACGAACATAGTTTTTTTTGTATGGTTTTCATACGAAATCCGCCATGTTTTTTTCATATTGAAGATCTCATTTGGACTCTAGGTCTTAGATCAAAAATCAAGATAGATATGAAAATCTACGATATTACAGAGATCACTGATGAGTTACTTGTCTTTTATAAAGGAGTACTCTCTTCATAGAAAATAATTTCTTTTTCGCGCGTTATATCCTGCAGTTCCGTGGGAGAGCCTGGCTTTGGTAAGAATGGGCCGGCTCGACCGGAGCAGCACTGTGCTGAATCGCTGCATAAGTGAAGTTACTGGAGGCCTAATCTGGGGTAAAGGGCGGGCTTAAAGGTTGGCAGCGCACTTATGACTCCACTGGTGTCGCGGGTGTCCATAGGCGGCGGCAATCGCTTACCATCAGGTGATTCGTCTGCTTGTCTGCCACCTATTATATAAAAAAAATCTACTATGGGTTTGGCACTTCTTAACCTCTTTAGTTTTGATTATGACTCCTGCACTAGCACAGAATCTTGATAATCGCCATAGCTACATCTTACGTCTCGTCTTGAATGTATCGCCTTCGTAGCGTCGTAGCACGTCGTAGTCTCGTAGCTATGACTACGACACCGTGTGATTCTCGTAGCAACGTATCACACGGTAACAAGACCGAGGCGTATTACAGTTACAGTATTATGGAAGCTATAGTCTTGTAATAGGAGAATGTTATGTCCTATTATAATCTTCTGAGATAATTAGCGGTTGAATAGGATAGATAGATACTCTTTATTACACAGATAGATCACAGTGGCGAACAATTGGAGAGGCCTAAGTCCAGCAGTGGACTGCGATAGGCTGATGATGATTACACAAAATACAAAACTTAAAAGCTAGGTATACAGGGATACAATGTAAGATTTGGGCGGTCTTATTGCTGGGAACGATCTCCACCAGACAACCTTCAGGTAAAAGATATTAGATAGAAGAGGGAAGGGTGGTGCAATTTATCTGATATCCAACTTTGATTAAAGAAATTTATATTATAGATAGATAGATATTCTTTATTGTACAAAAAAAATACAAGCATGATACAACAGCAACAGACAGTACAATAAGGCGGTTTATCGCTTGTAGCGATTTCTTCCAGATAACCTTAATCATAAATCGAAAATTATATTTATAGGACTACGTTTAAGCAAAATAAAATGTATTTTTTTTACCTAGCCTATAATCTCCCACGGCTGGGCAAAGGTCTCCCCAAATTGACATATTATTATTCATTAATCCAGGTGTAAGTTTGATTCCCGCTTAAGTTTAAGTCTTTTTGGTTAGGTAACTTTAAAGTGAACATAGAATAGAAAATATTTATTCAGCAACAACTTAAAACTAGTTATATTTATCTTAGAACTAAAAGAAACTTATGTGCCAAAAAGGTGACCCTCAGCATAATGCCAAGACATAATAATGCCGAGGCGCTGGTTTTCAGGGCCACCTACGGTGGGATGACAGATCATCCCACCGTAGGTGGCCCTGAAAACCAGCGCCTATGCATAAAATTATTGAAATAAAATGTAGGAGGTACAATACACTCAAAATAGTTACAATTATATAAAGATGAAGCCCAAGAAAAATTTAATATTACTATCGTAGAAAGAAATTTTAAGTAATTATACTACACATTTTTTGCACTCCTAAATTATTTCAAAATATAAAATATAATAACTTGCCGCTTTTTTAAGATTTCTGCACATTTAAAAGGTGCTGTTTTAGTTTAAACTTGAAAGAGGCTACAGTTTTACACACATAGAACTTAGGTTTCTAAAATATCAATGAAGTACTTGTTAAAAGACGCCCTGTTGGTAAGTACCAGCCCGTGATCTCGGGGCCCTGGGTTCGATTCCTGGGTCAAGCGAAAAGTATGTTTCGAATTTTTCGCACATCGCTCGAGTTTATGATCACCGATCCGCATTAGACAAGCGTGGTGATTAAGCCTAATTCAATCATAGTAGGGATAACTTGATTTCTATGATGGAAGCCTTTGCCCTGAATTGGGACAGTTTATAGGCTGATACTATGAGTACTACTACTTGTTGAAATATTATACTTGTATTTGTAGCTATCAAAAATTTACGTTAAGGCGACGGGTAGGGCACACTGGGGACGCCAATTGATTTTAATTTTTAGCTACTAAACCGGATCTATTTTAAGCAATTTCGGGATTACAACCTCTCGCCAAACACTTATACTATTTATTAAATAACCATGCACAAATGTTGGGTCCAAAGCGTAAGCGGAAAATTTATTACCGCCTAAAGCGGCTACTTTTAGCGTGAAACAATTTTTCGCGTACAAAAACGGACCTAACATTTGTGCATGGTTATTTAGTAAATAGTATGTGTTTGCTTTTTCGAGAGGTCGTAACCCCGAAAGCGTTTAAAATAGATCCGGTTTAGTAGCTAAAAATTAAAATCAATTGGCGTCGCTAGTGTGCCCTACCCGTCACCTTAAGATAATTTCATTGTACCTCAATTGAAAAACGAGCTTTAATAGCTCGTTTTTCAATGAGGTTCCGTTAACGCTGTTAATGTTTGAAACGGCCTGTTTTCTGGTTTTATTTATTGACAGCGAGGAAATTACTGTGCCATGAAACTCATCGGTTTCAATTTTCAATATTCCTTGTCAACTCTCATTGTTTTAAATTTTAAAGCACAACATGCAAACGGCATTTATAATAAAAAAGTAACTGTTAACTGATTTTAGTGACTATTAATTTGTGAATGAATGAATGAATATACTTTTATTGCACTCAAAGTATAGTAAGAAAACTTAATACTAGGTATTACAGGATATGTACAACGAAGGCGGCCTTATTACTATGAGCAATCTCTTCCAGGCAACCTTTGGGTAAAGGACACTTGATGGAGGTGTAGGGCAGTGCAATATTAATATTTATATACTTACATACAAAGTTTAAATATTAATACATAAATAAAATATAAATATACTAATACATATCTGCATAAAATATCATAAACTACTTACATATGTTTGATTAAATATAGATAATTGGATTGTGATTAGATATAAGTAAATTGTAATAGTGTGCTGAACAAGCTGCCACGTCGTTGTAGCGCCTCATCAATGCTCACGGAGGGGCACGTGGATGGATTCCATGTCATCGTGCGTAAGCGCAACGCTTACACACGATGACATGGCGTCATGGCAGCATGGCGTCTACACTTAAGAGGCTGAGAGCCAGCTCGAACGGTATCCTAAAGGTGTTTGCAGACCGCTGGGATTCACCTATGTATGCAACGCACTGGATGCAATTGCATGCACATTAAGTGCAGTTGCGTCCAGCCTGTGAGATCTGTTGTATTAAATTTATATATTTTTTCTGTCATGTCATTTGCTTGTAATTATGGACTTTGTCTGTTGTACTAGGAGAATTGTATTAGAATAAGTTTTTAGAAATAAATAGTTGAATATTGGCGTTTGATTGATATCCCATAGGTTCATTTTCTGACAGCGGCCAGCGGCCATCTTGGATTTGAAATTTTTCACAATTGATATATTCTGCTACTCAAGCCCTTTTATATGATACCCATATTGTGGGAGTTGTGTTAAAACATAATATCCAAATCGTGGTGACGGCGGCCATCTTGGATCGATTTTTATCCAACATAGCTAAGAACACTTCTTATTCATCTTTCAAACAAAAAAAAAATCTAAATCGGTTCATTTGTTCGGGTGCTACGATGCCATAGACAGACACAGAGACACGTCAACTTATAACACCCCGTCGTTTTTGCGGCGGGGGTTAAAAAAGAAACCAGGCGTTAGGAGTGCGGGGCCTGTAACCTTTCTCTTGCTATATGGCTAATCAATCACTGCTTGTGCATTAGGAAAACATAATAATAAAAACTAGAGTTGGGCCAAGTACTCCGTCACTCCGGTCCTCAGACTTCATAAAATCGTTAATTTATTTGTTGGCTTCATTATTAAGATATTTAATAAGCTACCACAAAATGTAATTAACCTATCACTGGATAAGTTTAAGTCTTATATTAAAACCTGCCTAATGAAGAAAGGTTACTATAGTGTACAAAACTATTTAAATGATAAAGATTCTTGGTCGTGTTAATAGATTAATCTTTTGAGTTTTTAATCATAGTAGTCTATTAACTTCATAATTGTATTTTTTTTCTCTTCTGAATTGAAACACTTGTAACATTATCAATATTTGAAAAGAGTAACTACTGAGTTTCTAGCTGGTATCTTCTCAGTAGAAATCGACATTCCAAACCAGCGCTAGATACTTATTTTGACATTCATAAGTTTCTGTGTGGACCTAAATTGAATAAAGATCTTTTTATCTTATCTTTTTACTACTCGGTACTCGGTGTACTCGGCAGTTAATTGATACTCCGTACTCGGCCGAGTAATTCGGCACCAATGCCGAGTATCTCTGACATTTTTCATTAGTGACACAGTATACTGGCTCCCTTCAGCCTGATAGTAAATAAATAAATAAATATTTCACAACATCACATACATTGATCTGACTCCGAGATAGGTAGCTCAAGCATCCTGTGTTACGGATATCAGAATCAACAGTGGGATTACAAATATATACATATAATACTTTTCTTTTGTAAATACTTACTTATAATACATATCAAACACCCAGACCAATACAAACAAACATGTTCATGCACACAAATGTTTGTACTGTGCGGGGATCGAACCCGCAACCCTTGGACCAAAAGCAGCGTTCACTATCACTGTTCCAGACGGGTCGTCGCAATAGTAAGCAAGAGGGGAGCCTAGATAGATTCGAAAAATCCAGAGGATCGAATTCGAACCGTGACTTCCTGTATGAGAGGCGGTTATTATCCACTGAGCTACCATTGCTCGTCGGCTTACAAAATTATGTTATAAAGCATTCATTCATTTGAAACACAAATATGAGAGAAAATAATCGTTTTTGTTATTCTGGAAGTTTTAAACATTCATGAACGTTAGAATAGTTTTTTTAGGGTATTGCTACGATTTTTGTTACGGCACAGTGCAAGTGGGTCACGGTGTTACCATTCAGCAGTGCTAAAATATCGGAAACTCAAAAATAGGGTAACATATATGGTAACACACGTCGTGTGGTCCCCGGCAAAGTAGAATAGGCCACCCCCACTCTTAAAGTAAAAGGTGACTAAGGTAAAGCTGTTGGCATGATCATCAGCACCCAGAGAAGGAAAACTCTGCATTTATATCAAAACCCTCGCCAACCCGTCTGCCAAGCGTGGCAACTATCCCTGATGTGATTGAGGGAGGCCCGTGCCCCAGCAGTGGGGACTTAAATGGGCTGACGATGATGTGGTAGCAGTCCTGTAAAAAATACTTATACCGAAAACAGAAGAAGTTTTTGTATCCCTAAACTGAACCGAGTAAATTGGCCGAGTACTCGGTTTGAGGAACTTTGTACCGAGTAAACTCGGTACTCGGCAGCTCGGTAGCTCACTGACTTAATCCATTCTTTGCAGATCCAATCAGAAGATGCGATGGAGCGCAGCGGCGGCAGTGAGATGACGTCACGACAGGAGCACAGCAGGAGGCTATGGAGCGGGTAGTGTGAGGGAGCGAGACAGACGTACCCGGCTCGCATGGGGATGAACGGGACCGAGACGCGCGCTGAGGATGCGGTGGCGCTCGTGCTGAGCGTGGCCGTCACCGTCATCTCCGCGATCGGGTTGCTGCTCAACGCGTATATACTGTTCGTCATCGTTATTACCAAGCAGGTGAGTGAAGGAGACAGCATGAGAGTACGGCGCACGGGCATATCATGACAATAGTTTAAGGCCTAGAACGCACTAGCGGTAGGCCGCGATGCCGTCAGGAGCCGTTGACGGCTGGCCGCGAATGAGTGCGTTGTCATCGAGCGGTTTCACGTAAACATTGATGTGCGGCCTTTTTTTTTCCCAGGGGAAACCATCATGGCCGTCACCTTGCTACATATAGGGAACAAGGTGGTGTCAGCTGATATGACTCGAACCCTAACTAATATCCCTGGGGTGTCCACCTAGTGGTTTAAGTACCGGGTCTCGGGGTCCTGGGTTCGATTCCCGGGTCGAGCAAAAAGTATGTTTCGAATTTTTCGAACATAGCTCAAGTTTGTGATCATCAATTGTGGTGATTAAGCCTAATCCCATCATAGTAGTGATATCTTGATTTCTATGTTGGAGGCCTTTGCCCTGCAGTGGGACAGTATATAAGCTGATACTCTGCTAAAATATATGATTCCTCTATTAAAAACACCAATTGAAAAGCTTATTAAGATTGTAATTTTTAGACCCTCGCAGCGTTTTGACAGTTGATTTGTCCTGCTCTCGCAAGTTAGACGGAGACGGTTTTCTGTGGTATTGCCAGGTCTTACCTAAGGCCACTTCCTCCAGCCTGCCTTAAGCTGCCTAAGGCAGGTCGTGCCTGAGCACGACCAATGAGGAGGCAAGTTCCCCGTGACCCACCCCGAGGTCGAACATGCTCGGGCTCGAGGCCTATACTCATGGCCTACGGCGTGAATGATAAAGGAGAGAGAGTAAGGCCACTCAGAGAGTTTTAATTCAACCTTTGTGTCAAGTTACGAAAAGATAAGGTGGGTACATTCGAGGGAATGCGCGTGGTCAGAGTCACGGTGGGTACAGCCCGCATGCGGATCCCCCCATACATACAAACTCACATTGTGCAAATGTGTGCGTGGCAGCGCGCACGTATACGGTGTCCGGTACCTATGCAGACAGGCAAACTGCCAGCGACACATTCTATGTATGTAGAGTCCGCGCCACGAAAGAATTCCCGCGGCATAATCGTGCAACTAAAACTTTACATTCATTGTGTCTATAGACATAAAGCTCAAATTGTATGCTGATTTCGACTGAAGCGCGCTTTTCAAAGGACTTCTTTGGTGTTATCTGTCATTCCATGGCACGACGATCCGACTCGTAAGTAGTAGGTTTTCGGGTATAACGACGATGAAGGAACCACTGTTATTTCGTCTTTACATCCCGATGTCTTTACTGACATAGGCTAAAAGATACAGACATGTACATGGTTAATATCGATTTGTAACTGAACTATTTTAACTCGGAAACGTACACGCTTACCTACCTAATTACCTAGCTACTATGTATAAACAAAAGTAAAGGTTGCTGACCATCTGTGTGGATACAAACAAAAGATAAGAAAGCTTTTTTGTGTCTTTGGCGGCCGACTCAGGTCGCAACATCTGTATGGGATATCCAAGAATTTATTATAAACTATCCAATAAAAACCGTTGCTACGTCCGAACTCGACGTTACATCCAAAGTCGCAATAGTGATTACGTTTGTACATACTGTTAGTATGCTTTAATTCAAGGGACTTAGATTTAACGTCGCTATTGACGAATGATCGCTAAAACTAAGTTCGTAATAAACGAAATCTACTGTATATCGCATCCCGCGTCATGTGACCTATGCCTATCTGGGAGTCTCCACTCAGCACATTTCTAAGTGCTCTACGATGTACCAGGATACCTCCTCGGAGCCGGAGGAGCGAGCCACTTACAATTAATGGGCACGCGCACGTACTCCGAAGGCCTATTTAGTCGCCTCTTACGACAGGTCGGGTATCCCTTGGTAGTATTCGTAGCGCCTAACAGAGTGAACCAAATGGCGAGTGACTTTTACCGAGCTGTTGGTGGATATATGTATACCTACTGAGGTTAAGGGGAACATTTCATGGACTATTGTAGTCGATGCAAGGACTCGCGGCAGACGATAGAGAATTTCATTCTTTAGTAATTAATGATATATGAAAGTTAAGTCGTTCAAAATGGTCAGTAGGTAGTTAAAGGGAAATTCAATTTAATCCAATTCAAAATAACTTTATTTGCATAGGCTTGTATACAGTTCTAACAAGTGTATACATGAAAAATATAAGTTATAACTATGTGTATTATATTATACAAAAAATATACCAATAAAATTAAATGTATACTTAAATATAATGTGACTCTACCAGCGGAATCGGAATGTTGACTCTGAAGTAGGTAACAGTTATACTTGATCCGATGATACATGGCATATTAAATGTGTTAAATTTCAATGAACGAAATACTCTACGGTTTGCCTTGAGTCCTTGCGTTGACTATAGCCAAAAGTGTCTTGCATGGTAGCATTTACCTATTTTATTTCAACCCTGTTGTGAAATTTCGAAGCATTTTATAACATTCTTTTTGTTACAAACTTTGGTGTTTTGGACGGGAAAAGTTTCGTGCAAACAAACGATGCGGTGCCACGGTATGTCCTAAAGTATTTGAAAATATACTTACAAATACAAATACAAATTTCTTTATTTTTTAACAGTTAAATTACATGCGTGTGTGGGGTCCTCCTGTTAAGTATAAAATACTTGTATTAGGAGTAGCCGCTCCTTCCAGAGACACTTTTACAATAATAACACTTGTATTACATTAGTAACAGTAACATAAAATTTTATAATAAGAACTTAATGATAGAAAAAAAAGAAACAATTCTGTGTTGCGCGTGTGCATGCGAAAGGATGTGTGTGTGTGTGTGTGTGTGTGTGTGTGGTGTGTGAAAAATATATACCTGTTGCAACAAGCCAGGAGCCCAATTCTCGTGACGTGATATTTTGTCATCATACGATATACACACAGCATATTTTTTTAATGCTTTTCATGCATAAACCGCCATATTTTTAAATCGAAAATAGTGAGAAAAACGTGAAGGCTACGATGGAATAATCAGTAGCTACTTAATTGCGATAGAAATTACCAACGATGGCAACGAGGTCCACTCTAGGCAAAACCCTTGAAGCTCTCTAGAGATGGAGGTCTCTAAGTATTTACTTACATTTTAAGTTTTGTGAAATATGCGATCAACGAGAAACACACAGAAAACCGGCGTGAAGCAGTACTGTGCTGTGTTTCGCTGCGTGAGTGAGAGTATCGGAGGCCCAAGCCGGGGGAAAGGCCGTTGCCGTGTGGTCCCCGGCAGAGTAGAATAGGCCACCCCTACTCTTACCGAGGTGTCGTAAAAGGCGACTAAGGATAAAGCTGCTGGCATAATCATCAGCACCCAGAGAAGGAAAACTCTGCATTTATATCAAAACCCTCGCCAACCCGTCTGCCAAGCGTGGTGAGTATGGCAATTACCCCTCATGTGATTGAAGGAGGCCCGTGCCCCAGCAGTGGGGACTTAAATAGGCTGAAGATAATCCGGGGAGAAAGGGGGGTTTGAAGGTCGGCAGCTCCCTTGTGACTCCACTGGTGTCGCGGGTGTCCATGTCACATAAACTGCATCACCATAATATCAATTGTTTGCGAAGGTTTATTAACTGTTGAAAAAGGAACCTTGCGTTTCCGACTAAGTAAACCGAGTAATGGTTTCACATGTTAACTAAACGTAGGCAAAACGCAGGTAGGACTACTTAACCTCGCTTCGAGCATGACGCGGCGTTCCGCGGGTCATTTCGCGGCTAAACATCTGTTCCTTATCTCGGGACACAGCTGCGTTTGGTGCCGTCCTTAGTGCTGTTTTAGATTAGGGTTTTATATCCTGCGCCTACGTGCTGTTTCAAATTGTTGGCTATAAATGATACAATAGTGAACTATTCGTGTAATGAATCAGTTACGGTCAAAAGTGGCTCTTGTCCATGTAGCACCCGGGTGCAATCTTTATTTGGCGCCCTCTTGTATCAAAATGCGCGAACAAAATGGAATAGTTTAGTGCTTAAAACACGCAGTAAGCTGCACAGTATGCACCCACCAAGTTTATAAAGGTTGTTTCATTTAGGGTGTCATGTCGAAGACCATGGATAAATTTCATAACTTGCAAACTATATTCAATCGTAGGATACACATGGGGGTGTTTCGTGTACCCCAAAGAGTGCCCAGGAGCCTTCGGTTTACTTCTTAAATGAAACATCCAACAAATGGTTGGACGCTCGCACCTTGCGAAGCGTTACAATGGAGGCTCTTGTCTCGAGCGGCTCTAGGCGCCCCGTAACACCCGGCGCCCGGGTGCACCGAATCCCTTGCACTAAAGACTAAATTGTAACCAGGGGCTGGTTACAGTTAAACTATTTGTATATCAATACGGGCCGCAATACAGCAGCCGTGGTCACGACCGGACTGCGTGACCACGGCTGCTGTAACGTAGCCGAAACGTCGAGCCAAATATGTGAGTACACAATGTTGTTTCACATAATAAATATCGTGTTAATCCCCGTATTGATACATTATAGTTATAATGCAACGCGAAAATCTAAAAAACTATAAATTTCATAATTAATTAATTTTGGCGTGAAAGCGATACAGATGGACAGACAAAGTTATTTTCGCATTATAATAGCAGAATTTTATTAAGTATCAAACAATTAATTAAAACAGTTACAGAAATACTTAACGTAATTTACACAATCAGATAAAAAACACAGTTAAATATAGCATAGTCCCAAATATTAAAATAATCATATTTTTGTTGAGATGCCAACTGAAAAGAAAAGTACTTTTTTTTCCAAGGTAGCGTTTTATACCCGCGTATAAGTAAATCCTTATTTACTTAAAACTCTTAGCGCAAGTATCGTTACAATAGGCGAATTTAATGCCATGAGGCATTCTCTACCATTCAACCTGTGGGTCATGCAGAAGGTGCAGTGCTGCGGCGAATGGAGAACTTGTGTATTAATGCAAAAAAACTTTTTCCTGACATCAATATAAATATTAAAAAATAATAAAAAGCTTAACCACAATAACTACATACCTACAAATATAATTATATTTAAGTAAAAAAGTATAAGCTTGTTTTTGGAGCCTGTTTGCGCGTGTTTTTTTTTAATACCATGCAACCCAAGTAGGTACAACAACCTCACAGTAATCTAAACGTAGGCAAAACTCAGGTAAGCCTAATTTGACCTCGCCCCGAGCATGACGCGGCGTTTTGCGGGTCATTTCGCGGCTAATCACCGGTTCCTTATCTCAGGACGCATTTGCTACGAGTGTCGAGTATCACATTTTATAGTCCGTAAAATGTAACTTTATTAGAATGACAGCGATTGTTCTTACAGAGAAATGATCTGTACAGATAAATGATTTCTGGGGTTAGTGGGAGACTTGCTCTATTAATACTCGTCCCAGAATTTCAGGATTTTTTTTCTGGCCATTGTTCTAACCTAGCCTAACCAATATTTTTGGTTTTGTAGAGTTCAGTATGTATTACTGCCACATAAATATTGGTTGGGTTAGGTTAGAACAGTGGCCAGCAAAAAAATCCTCAAATTCTGGGACGAGTTTTAATAGGGCGAGTTTCACCCTACCCGATCATTTCTGGTACAACGACGATTCCGGTCGCAACATCTGCATGGGATTTCCAAGAATTTATTACAAATTATTCCATAAAAACAGTCGCTACGCCCGAACTCAACGTTACATCCAAAGTCGCTATGTTTGCGACGGCTGCGTAAGAGGTCCCGGGTTTAATCCCCGGGTCGGGCCAAAAAATTGTAACTAAGTTTTCGGTAGAAATTCTTAGTGACAGCCTGGAGTCTGGAAGTTGGCGGTCTTATTACCCCCGTGCCTCGAAAAGCACGTTAAGCTGTTGGTCCTGCGCCCGATCCCTCTCCGGTCGTGTCACAGTAGTGTCCCATCGGAATATGAGGGTAAGGGAATAGAGAGTGCACTTGTGTTTGCGCACACACTGAGCACTATAATATATCCTGCGCACGTGGCTGATCGTTGAGATTGGCCGCCGTAGCCGTAATCGGTTGGGATATTATTATTATTATGCTTTAATTCAAAGGACTTAAATTTAACTTCAAATAGATGAATGATCGCTACAACCAAGGTCGGAATAAATGAAATCTACTGTCTAATAAAAATCTATGGAATTAAACTTGGTTAACTATAATGTATCAATACGGGGATTAACACGATATTTATTATGTGAAACAACATTGTGTACTCACATATTTGGCTCGACGTTTCGCTCGTGCCCACGGCTGCTGTAACGTAGCCGAAACGTCGAGCCAAATATGTGAGTACACAATGTTGTTTCACATAATAAATATCGTGTTAATCCCCGTATTGATACATTATAGTTATAATGCAACGCGAAAATCTAAAAAACTATTAAAATTGGTTAAAATGATATGTATGAATAACCTTATGTATATTCAAATGAAAGTCGAGTGACAGCTGTCATTCTAATCAAGCTATATTTTACAACTCCGACTGTTTGTGCACAGAGCTGAGAGATCACTATGCGCGCATTTGTGACACAGATTCGCGAATGTACGGTCAGCATCAAAAGTAGCTTAACACGTCAGTACCATGTCCAAGTAACATTTTTTGCGTACCTCTAAAACTGACTATAATAGGCAGAACAGTTAATTTGACATGGTACTAAAGTGTCAATCAACTTATGATGCTGACTGTCCATACGTTGGTCTAAAAAGCTACTTTTATTTTAATAATTCGCAATAAAGATTTTTGGGTCAGATTAAAAACAAGGAGAAGCCAACAGGCATGATCAGTTACAGCTATACATACCTACCAACGAGTATAATGATAAGTAAAATACGTATTCAGTTTAAAAATAAAAGAGACATAATTCGCTTTACATCTTCCGAATGCGCCGGTGTCATGCGGATAACTTATTTTAAATTACACATACCTTCAAGCGCGTTTGGCGTTTTCCTTTTACGCAAATAATTTTAAGCGTGGGAAATATCTTTTGAAAATTTGGCGAAGATAATTTTACGTCTGACCTCTTAGGAAGGGTACCGCAGAAGGGTTTTAAAGATTTCAAAGTTTTTCCATAATTTTATGGTCAAAATAATCTTGTTTGTTCAGGGTCTGGGTGTAATATAAATGTATTTATTCCTCTGTCTGATATCCTTGACACAAAAGTTACGCATTCAAGTCAGTGTATGAGATATTGTATGAATTTATTTACTATTATTCCATCTTTGCTATGTACATTAGCCTTTGTTAGCGTATGTACCATTTATTTATGTCATAGGTGGCGAACGAGCAGACGGTGATCTGTCTCACCTGATGGTAAGCGATTTCCGCCGCCCATGGACACCCGCGAAACCAGTGGAGTCACAAGTTACTATTATTATTACTACATACTTACGAATATTATAATATCACGTTTTAAAAAAAAAAAAATTAATATATCATTTGTTGGTCAAAGTATTAAAATGTACAATAAGTTGCCACAAAATGTTATTGAGTTACCAACGCATAAATTTAAATCTCACGTGAAAGCCTGTTTAATGAGTAAAGGATACTTTAAAATTGTAGACTACTTAAATGATAAGGATTCATGGACATAATGACCTCCATGCCTGCACACTTGTAGCATTTTCATATATATTAACAGAAATTATTAATATTATATAATTACTGAATTTTAATAAATTAGGCTCAGCAGCATTTATTAATGTATAAAATTGATTTATATTGATTACTCAATAATTGACAAGATGCTAACCACCTACTACTGTACACCTCGTCCTTCAGTTTATTAGTATTGGATTTAGTAACTACTACTCTTTGTGACCTATGAGGGGAATCTAAGTAGTCATGCTCACTCAAATGTCTCTGAGGTGGTGGCGTTATGTGGCGGGTCATTACATTCCCTCTAATATGGTTGAGTGAAATGATGGCTGACACATACGTCATACTTGTGAACAGGTGCCACCTTTGGGGACTGGTCCGCTTCGGTTTACCTCATATTTAGCTTTTAATTTGCTTTATTCTATTTTGTGTTGCATTACACTGTATGACTTGGTATGAGGATAATAAACCATTGTAAAAAAGTTGGCGATTAAAAAGAGTAACTGGCGAGTTTCTTGCCGGATCTTCTCGACCAGAAACAACTTTCCGAGCCGGTGGTAGAATCGCATTATGTTTCTTTATTTCTTTAGTATATTTTATGTATCAACATATATATATGTTTTAACATGTAAATTATACATAAGTACTTATAAATAGTTTTAAGTCATTCAAATGTATGACGATTTGTAAGTGCTGTGTACAAGCCTATGCAAATAAAGAATTATTTGAATTGAATTGAATTTATGTGATAGGTGGCAGACGAGCAGACGAATCACCTGATGTTAAGCAATTGCCGCCGTCCATGGACACCCACGACATCAGTGTAAATATTTACGTTCTTTTGCTTCAACAGTGTTGGGCTCGATGCGAAAAAAACTGACACTGAGATTTCTTAACAGAAAAACTCTGGTTCCTACAAACCGCATGGCAAAAAAAGCGCATTGCACTACCGAGGCAGTTAAATAAGAAATAAAAATAAGCTAAGAAAACTTAAGCATTTGAAGAAGCGTATGTAAGCGTAGATTGATGAGGCAGACACAACACATATTTTTAAGAAACACTATATACATACTATATATATTTTAGTACTAAGCAATCTAATTAAGTAGCACAAAAAATATTGCATAAGCACATTAGTTGTTACTTTTACTTACCTTAATATTTTAAAAATATATATACAAAGAGGGAGGTCGTTTACGCCTCTTCTCCTCAAACAAACAAATCTAGCAATTAAGCTTAGACTAGTGGCGGTATTGTTAAGTTAGCAAGAAAACAGATAAGTCAATGTATCAATGTAAGAAAAGTACTTTTCGTGCGTGGAGAAACAAAACTAGTATAAGCAAGCGAACAAACTCTGTGACTAGCATACAAAAGCACGGACCTAGAGTCTATGGTATGTAATTAACCAAAAAAAAAGAAGCGTACGTCTTCCATCCAAGTCACAGCTTGCTAAAACTGACGCCCTATTTCCCTCCGTGTGAGAGAAAGCATGTGCCCTAGCAGTATATATCGCTCCGTATTCTTAGGTATCAGTGCAAATACGTCAGTCAAGAAAGCTATCAAAAAATCTGTACAAATAAATATTGCGAGTGGAACAATGTTTCAAAATGGAACGTTCCAATTTTATCTCTATCACAAACAATTCTCACGCGACGTGAGCATTTCGTCGAAGGAATTTAAGGTTACATGAAAACAATGTAACAATACAAAAAAAAAATGTGTTTTGTTTGCTTTGACCATTAGCAAGAACAGTATGTACAGTCAACAGCAAAAGTTGATGCACACTTTTCGCAGCTAGTGACCCTTATGCTCCTCGGAATAAGAACTATAAACTGCGAAATATGTGCAGCTACTTCTGCTGTTGACTGAATATTGCTAGTACTTACTTGTATCTATGTAGTAATGCTCCTATTTGATCACAGACACGCATGGTTTTTATTTCTGTTATCATGAGACGCCCTATTGGTCTAGTGGTTTAAGCACCGAGCCATGATCTCGGGGTCCTGGGTGCGATTCTTGGGTCGAGAGAAAAAGTATGTTTCGAGTTTTGCGAACATAGTTCAGGTTTGTGATTACCACATAAAATCTGTGGTGATCACCAGTCCACATTAGGCAACCGTGGTGATTACGCTTAAACCCATCATAGTAGCGATGAATTAAATTCTTTTAGGGAGGCCTTTGCCCTGCAGTGGTACATTTCATAGGCGGATACTTTACTTTACTTATATGATCATAATGTACTAGCATGTCGTTGCGGAAAACTTGGACTATAGAAATAAGGAGAACATGAAATCCGGTGAGATATTAGACTGACGTGTTAACCACTTCAACCGCTGATGGGACGAATAAGACAACAGTTGGAAAAAGCTTAACAATATAGTGTATAGTATAATAGGAATGTATTTTATCTAGTTACATGTTTAAAAGGTACGTTAGTATACTTTCTGTGACTGACTGCCTCGTTGGGCAGTGGTTAGTGGATCGCACTTTAAAACGACGGCTGCGCTTGGGGTCCCGGGTTTGATCGGGAAAATTTGTACCTGAGTGTTTCTGTCAAGAAATTTCCAGTGCCAGCCCGAAGTCTGGAAGTTGGCGGTCTTGTATCCCCATGCCTCGGAAAGCACGTTTATCCGTTGCGCCTGATCCCTCTTCGGTCGTATCACAGTGGTGTCCTATCGAAAAATGAGGGTAAGGGAATAGAGATTGCACTTGGATCTGCGCAAACACTTCTGCACTATAACATGTCCTGCGTCCGCCATGCGGCCGCCATGACCGAAATATCAGTTTGGATGACATTATTATTATTTTCTGTGTGCGGCAACCCGGCTCTTTGAATTAGACCTTCTTCTCAAATCAATGTCAGAAAATTCGCACCTTGTCTATTTACTCTACATAAAGTAATTGATATAGCTATTTTTCAATGTTTTGTCGTAAATATTTGTACAAACGGAGTAAAGTTGCATCAAAGACCAATTCACAAAATCGATAGCCGATAAGGGAAAAATTGTCTGCCAACGAACTTTAGCCAAATATTTGAATAATGCTGTTCTAACTTCAAAAATTGGCATTTCTCCGATAATGTAAATAAACAAAAGGAAAGGTTCGATTGTAATGGAGGTGAGGTTTGTGTACCTTTCGGAGGCTATTGCTTCTCGCCACAACAAAAGTTATTTTGATTTCTGCGTTTCCAAACACATTTCAAGTTTGACTTCTAAGTCTGCATTTAAAAAATATCATCATCAGCCAATTTAAGTCCCCACTGCTGGGGCACGGGCCCCAATCAATCAATCACATGAAGGGGAATTGCCATACTCACCACGCTTGGCAGACGGGTTGGCGAGGGTTTTGAACTAAATGCAGAGTTTTCCTTCTCTGGGTGCTGATGATTATGCCAGCAGCTTTACCTAGTCGCCTTTTACGACACCTCGGTAAGAGTGAGAGTGGCCTATTCTACTCTACCGGGACCACGCGGCATTTAAAAAATATGCTCATTTTTGAATAAATATTGAAATTACTAAGAATATAGGTTTGATCTTCACGTATTAAGTGGGATCATCGAAAATATCGGAATTAAAAATCTACGGATCGATACAAAATCATTTTTTTATTGGTCTAACTTGCTCAAAAACTAATAATTCAGAGCTACATAATAAATCTCAGGAAAAGAGCACTAATTATTATTTACTGGGTTCTGTCCTGACTAGCAGAATAAAAATTAGTAAAACTATAGCGTTAGGCACTAAGTTCGCCAAGTACCACAAGGTAATAAGCTAGGTCTTCTCGGTAGAACTTG
Source organism: Marasmia exigua (assembly GCA_019059595.1). Classification (NCBI taxonomy): domain Eukaryota; kingdom Metazoa; phylum Arthropoda; class Insecta; order Lepidoptera; family Crambidae; genus Marasmia; species Marasmia exigua. The sequence goes on from CM032472.1 coordinate 20,005,867, forward strand.
ACACTCCAAATCATCGGTAGATTACGTAATATTTGACATTCATAAATATTCTATATAGACTTAAATGGAAGAATAATTGACAAAAGAACAAAAACACAAGAAAATTAAGACAATAACTGAGAAATAAAACTAAGCCAAAAGTAAATAAAAAGGAAAGTTAAACAAATAAAACTAAAAAAAAAGTTAAAGCTAAAAAGGAACCTTAAAACAAATAGACTAAGTTGTCTGAAATAAATAAATTAAAAAAAATCAGTGTTCCCAAAATGCTGGCAGCATTACCCCGCTGGATCGCGATGGAAATTCGCTGAGCGAGGTAGCTGCTAGCCTTTGGCTCCCCCGTGACTTCGACTAGATGCTTAGCTAAGTCACAAAAGAATGAGAAAGCGTCAGGACCCCACGGGCCCAGTGTTTCAACACCGAAAGCTACAAAGTAGTAGGTACCAGATAGATGCCTATACTTTGTAGCTTTCAGTCACTCTGCCGCGTTGGAATTGAATAAAGATATTTTGTGTGTGTTTCCAGTGATGACATACGGAACCGAAACGTACCGCTTACAATGTGCCGATTGAGGAGGCTCAAAGTCACCCAGAGAGCAATGGAGAGGGCTATGCTCGAAGTCTCTTTGCGTGATCGTATCAGAAATAATGAGATCCGCAGGAGAACTAAGGTCACAGACATAGCCCAAAGGATTGCATGTCTCAAGTGGCAATGGACAACAAGCGAGGAGAACAGACGGCCGTTGGGGCGGAAAGGTCCTCGAGTGGAGGCCAAGTACAGGAAGTCGCAGCTGTGACAGGCCCCCCATAAGGTAGACCGACGATCTGGTGAAGATCGCGGGAATCCATTGGATGCGGGCGGCACAGGACCGATCTGTGTGGAGAACATTGGGGGAGGCCTATGTCCAGCAGTGGACGTCTATTGGCTGAAATGATGATGATGATGATTTAGAATTTTGAAAGATGGTAGTAGCAGCAGGTATAGTTGGTCCAAAGTAAAAGGCCACATTTGACACTTCCACAAATTTTGACAACGTAACCTTGTCTTGTAACAACGGTAATTGAATTTATCAATCTTTTATGTTAAAAAAGCACAATTTCTTAACTTTTTAAAATTATGTTTGCATTATTTATTTCAATAAAGACAAAGAAGATAATTTCATGATTTACTTTCTCTGTTAAACTATTTATAAACTTATTAAAAATTCACTTTTCTAGAGAATTGAATGTTGGCTACAATGTTGTATGTGTCAACCCATTTTTTTAAGCTCTAGTGATATACTCCAAATAACCGAACGGAATGCAATGTTAATCGTGTAAGAATATTCATACATAAATGAAAAGCCACATTCTGAATAAAATTAAACGTATTATTATCTTGTTTCAAAATATATAGATACATTAATAACTTTGTAAAAAGAAAAAATGTGTGGCACACAATATAAGGCTTTGATTTCAAGGAAAAAGAAATAAACTGGCTGGGGATCGCTATCTAGAATCGGTACCTTAACTACTTTCCTCTTTCTTTTCAATAATTTAGATTCACATTTTTCCAAATAAACACTAATAACTTCTTTTTCATTATTATAGTATTGGATTCACGTTTGTTTGAAGTAGGTACATATCGATTATTCACTTTAACCGAAGTTTTTTAGTAGGTCTCTATGAAGCTAAAATTTAGAAACGTCCAATGTGGCTTATTAGTTTGGCTCGACCATAGAATTTAGCAGAGCGGCATCATAAGTCTATTTATTTATTTATTATTCAGCTTACAAGTATGCTTACAGACTACTCCAAAGCGCGCACAAGATAATTTATTTTAAAAAAGAAAAGAAAAGGAAAAAATAACATTAATCACATTAAATATTCAAATCAATCAATCAGAGAGTCAGTACAACATATAATAATAATCACAACAATGGAAAAAAAAACAAAAACATAATGTCAATAATCATACAATTTAACGCACACAAAATATTAAAAAAAAATTGTCCAAATAGTCATCATGTCAAAGTCAGAATGAGTCAACAATACAACAGTAGAATACCAAATTATATACATAAATGTCGAGAAAGTGTCAAATAGGTTCAATAATAATAATCTAAAACAAAAATACCATACGTCAATATTTAAATACCCAGTTATTGCTGGTAGCCCTAATGTCCAAGTGTGACAGAAATTTTCAAAGTAGACCACCCCAGCAGTCGGCATACAAGTCAATATCATTGGGCATGGGCTCGATCATAGAATTAGGTGGCATCCTAAGTCAATGGGCTCGACTATAGTAGTATTATAGCAGCATTTTAGTTTTTTTGTACGATGCGAACACGATGATGTGTGTTGAACAAGACACCAAATCATTTTTCGATCACTTTTGGTAGTCTCTCAACGAAGTGTTGAGATTGCAGGTAAGCGTGAGATGACCGAGATATAGCAGGCCTTAGCACTTTACTCCAAGTTGATGCTGTCTCCTGAAAGTACTTAGCGATGTTGTGGATTTAATAATATTTTAATTAGTCAATTATAAAAGATAAGCGGCACAAGAACGAAAGATCCAAATAAGAAAAAGACAGTTTTTTTTTGGGAACATGAGTTTTGTTTTGGTAAGTCTGGTAATTACAATGAAATTACTGCTGGATCATTTTTTTTATGTGCCACCCGCGACACCAATGGACTCACAAGTGCGCTACCAACCTGACTTTCCCCCGGATCGTGCCTCCGGTACCCTTACTCACGCAACGAAACGCTGCACAGTGCTGCCGCACGCTAGTTTTCTGTGAGGCTGTGGCATCACTCCGGGAGAGCCGGCAGATTCGTGCCGAAGCGTGGCTCTCCCACAGTATATCATTTCAACCCAGGGGAACCAAAACACTCGGCCATGGTTACACTTTCAGAATCATTATAAGAAACTATCTGAATCGTGCCTGTTTCCTCACGATGCAGCGATGTTTTCCCTCACCCGCCGAGCTTGTGATAGAAATAAATTCAGAAGTACTTGCTTGGATTCGAACCTAAAACTATCCATTAAGTAAAACAAAGGTTAAAATCTATAAAAATATTTATTAATTTTTACACTATTACGCGTAGTTCTCAGAAAATGTCCCTTCGCCTCAGCGGATTTTTGTAGGTTTCTTAAAGAAAATCTCTGTGTCAGCCTGAAGTCCGGCAGTTGGCAGACTCGTACCCTCGTACCACGGATATCACGTCCCGTGCCTGACCCCTCTTTTGTCGTGTCATTATACTTCTTTCGCTTTAGCATAATATGGGTGACAGATGTCAAAATCTATACATTTTTTACGTTAGTCTCTTTCTAACGTGCGACTCACGTATAGCTCTGTCCTGCTGTCACTATCATGATAAAGCGAAAGTAGTACAAAGTGTCTCATTGAAATATGAGAGTAAAGGATTAGAGAGTGCACGCGCACATACTTAAGCACTTTATACGTGGCTGATCGTTTAAATTGGCCGCCGTAGCTGAATCGTTTGGAGGATATTTTTTTTACTAAGTTCTCAGAATAAAGACATAAAAACTGCCGAATGACTGGGAACTAATCAACTGCGTTCAACATTTATTTTGTAAACTAATTTAACTTTGGAAAGACAAAGAAGCTTGACTTTAATTAAAGATTAACGAACTCAACGTAAAGGAAGCCATTTTAGTATGCTATTTAATTTTCAGAGATTTATTGGCAAAGAATGCTAATGTATTATTAGGCATTATTAATTAATTGAGGATCGACGTGTCAAACGGTGGATAAGCCTCCATTTATTTTTTTGGGAGAACCACGCCTCGGCTTGAATGACCCGGTCCACTGGAGTGATACCACGACATCACGGAAAACCCGAGTGAAATAGGGCTTGTGCTGTTTTTCGCCGAGTGAGTGAGGGTATCAGAGACCCAATTCGGTGGAGCTGCACTTGTGACTCCACTGGTGTCCATGGGCACCGGCAACCGCTTACCATCAGCCCATTTATGCCGAAGCATGGCTCTCACACAGTTAAAAATATTGTGAATAAAAGAATTATAATAAAATTATAATTCATCAAACACGAACATAAAATGTTACTTAAAACCAAGTAATTCACGGACTATTCCCGTATTTTTACTTCTTGAGTAATAAAACATCAAAATATTTGCTTGGACCGCTAAGATATATTCTAAGAAAAAAGTTTCAATCTTCAAAACTTTAATCGCCATATTACCAAACGCCGTCTAAGAAAAGTCCCGGAACTGTATTCGTTTCAACCTCTTTTAATATTGCGTGTTGGAACAGGATGGCATAAGCTTTGGCACGGAAATAATACTCAAGATCTTTACTAAAGTCGAGATCACGTTTTGTAATAAGGTGTGTGTGTACGTACAACCTGTGCGGATACGGAATGGGATCAGAAATGGCGGCGAATCTATTCACTTCTCGCTCGCACACTATTTGCGTCGCTCGCACACTATGTGCGCACCCCACGAGTGCGAGTATAGACGCAAATAGTGTGCGAGCGAGAAGTGAATAGATTCGCCGCCATTTCTGATCCCATTCTTTATCCGCACAGGATGTACATACCTACGTAAGCTGTAATAAACTTAAGCATTGTTGAGTGTATCTTCCCTTTTCAAGGTTTTTTGAAGTATTTTTTTTTCTTTGTTTGTTCAAACATTTAATTATAAAAAAAATTGTAAATAGGTGGGACACCTATTTTTTACTATTATTGCTATTCTTTAATGAATATTTCGTTGTTGGTCTGTCTTCTCTTCATCTTAGCGTGTAATTCCCGGTTGTGTCCAAAGCTGTCGCTTTGGAGCCCAGGGTACGCTTAGACCATGATACAGATTTGGGAGTGTCTGGATATTACAATGAAGCGACTGCCGTCTGACTTTCGCAATCCTTTGACAGGGGAACCAGACCAACTGAATCATGGTTACACGTTTCAGAAACACTTTCCGAAACGTGCAGGTTTCCTCACGATGTTTTCCCTCACCGCCGAGCAGATGGTAATGGTAGAAATATGCACATATATTTTGAAAAAACCATTGGTGCATGCTCGGATTCGAACCTCGACCACCTGCGTGGAAGGCGCGTTCGTATCCATTGAGCTACCATCGCTCATTTCGTTGTAGGTAATACCCATATGTCTACAACGAACATCTTGGAACTAGAAAGCACTTCGTTTGAAGCATTTGAAGCTTCAATATGTAGGTAATATTATTTCTAGAACAGTCTAGATACAGGAGGCTCTCAGTATAAGCCGACTGGGGTTTGTCGCTATTTCCGAACGTCTAAGTAAACAACAGTCCTGATAAAATAAATGGTAGTGTATTTCTTTTTGTTTGCGCAAGAGATTTCTGAACGTTAAATATGAGGTAGACTGTTTGTCATACAACTAATAGACTATAATAATGATTATTATGCTGCCGTTGTTGGTATCGCATTAATAAATCAATCAGCCAAATGTCGTCCATTACTGGAAATAGGCTTCCCCTATGCCACAAAATACATAGACACTGTAAGCCGGCAGTCTACATCATGAGCCAAACAGGCTACAAATTTCATCTCGTGTTCAGGCGGGACCCACACCTTTCACAATCCGGGTGAATGTTCTATTAGACCACTGAACGCATTAGTAAGCCGACGAATTTTGTGAGTGCTTGATTCGACATGAGCTGTCGATAGTCTCATCAATATTGTAGGTATATTTACAATATATATAAAACTTCGAGATCCTTTGTAACACTGGATCTAGGAAGGACCTGGCCACTAAAAGTGTGATCATTAACGATTCCGGAACGCTTATTAGTGAACGTTATAGTGAAGCACTTGTTGATGCAATAACGAACATCAGTTCAGGTACATGCGGTTTCTCATAGTGTATGAGTTTGAAACTATATTCAAGTATTTTTGTAAAAGGCTGCAGTCATTTTCAGACGTGATAGTATTGAAAATTTGTAAATCATCTGCGTACAACAAACATTCGCATGACAGTCGCTCCACAAGATCGTTAATAAAAACTACAAATAAAAGCGGACCCAAATGTGACCCTTGTGGTACTCCAGAGGTCACTAATATTGGGGACAAGGTGAATCCTTTCAAAGCGACAAATTGACTCCTGTTACTAAGGTACGAGGTCATCCGGCGAAACAAACTACCATGAACACCGTATGATGCGAGTTTGTCACACAGCAGCTGAGACTAAAGTTGACAAAATGAGTTGTGCGCAAAATAAATCTCCCATCTTTCTTTCTTTCAAAAGTGGAAGTCATCTTCGTGATTCAAATCTGAATATAAATAGTAGGCACCTACGTATCATGATCGCTTTGGTTTCGCTTCGGATTTCCACAACAAAAGATCTGATGCGCATATGAAATGCAAACATGGTAAGAATTTACTGTCTGAAACGAAACTACTAGTAACAGTTTACGTGACAGGTTACTAGGCCTTTAGTACAGATTACACATAAGTGTAATCTGTACTAAAGCCCTTGTGATTACACATAAGTGTAATCTGTACTAAAGGTATAGAGAGGTATAGAGGTATAAGGTATAGAGAATACCTTATACCTACCTAAAACGTTTTTGTAAACGAAACTTGCATTACGCGATTACGCTACAAAGTGTCTTACTATCTACATAATCGTACACGTCATATCGTAGCACGTCATCATTTTCACTTTAAGAGTATGTGAAAAGTTAAGAAAAGCAAGAATGAAAGTGTTATATTAGTACCAAATTAGATCATTGTATGAGGTGTTATAATATGAATTAATAATTTGTTACTTTATTTCTAATAAAATTACGCAATGTTTTTGGACCTCTGGGGTTTTTCTGGGATAGCTTTTTGCAACTTAAGCCATCGTTTTGTGTACCTTTGTGTACTTATTATGTATTATTTTTATAAACTTCCTGTTAATGTGGAAAAGTAAGAATAATATTTTACTAAAATAATCCTATACCGTAGGTAACTTTCTGTCGAAGATGGCAGAGTGTCGATACTTCTTTAGCGTATTTATCTACTGTGGTTTTAGTTAACTAAGTTTAACAAACCCAAAATAAGAACGTGTAGAATACACATACCGTAACACGTGTACACCTACATGAAATCGTCATCTGTCTTTAGGTCAAGCACGTGACTCTTATAACAAAACGACAAGCGTGAAGTCTCCAGAGAGTCCCTGGATCGGTGTCAATCCGGCTTAAGTGAGCGGTACGCGTGCTTACCGGCATAATCCAGCCACTTACATTCCTCGGGAACCGCTCTCAACAGACAGCGCGCAAATACTACGTGGGAGCAGAAGTAACTGATTCATCTGACTCTTATTTCTTAAAGAATAAGTTCTAAGATATATATAAAAACAAATCAAGGTTTCTCATCAAAGTTAGTGGGGTTCTTATTTCATTTTTCACTAGACGAAGTGCCAGTACCTATTTAAAAAACGTCGAAGATTGCTCTTGTATGAAATGTACTTTTTACGCCATATTTCTATTTAGAAAGTCGTTCAGTGACTCTATTCTGTAAGTGCCATCTTCCCGTTGTTTTTATTTTAATTTCAAAATTTATTTCAATAAACGATACAATAGGCGAACTTAATGCCCAGAGGCATTATTTACCAGTCAACCTTTGGGTCATGCAGAAGGGACAATGGTGCGGCGAAAGGAGAACTTATGTCATTATTACAATTTACAAAAAAAATGGTAACTTATAAACTTCAATTTTATTCTAATGCAAGTGTGTGTATAACTATTCCTAATTATATAATAAATAGTAAAAATACCTATAATTATACATATACATATGTATACAAAATACTAAGACAAAATAAATATACATATACAAGTAACTACGTCTTATCTTAAAAGTATGTGAGTGGTGTACCTATATTTGTACAACTTGCGGCATATAATAATAATAATAATAATAATATCCTCCAACCGATCACAGCTACGGCGGCAAATCTCAACGATCAGCCACGTACGCAGGATATATTATAGTGCTCAATTGTGTGCGCAAACACAAGTGCACTCTATACTCCCTTAACTCTCCCGGAGAGGGATCGGGCGCAGGACCAACAGCTTAACGTGCTTTCCGAGGTACGGGGGTACAAGACCGGCAATTTCCAGACTCCGGGCTGCCACTAAGAATTTATTACCGAAAACTTAGGTACAAATGTTTGGCCCGACCCGGGGATTGAACCCGGGACCTCTTACAACAATAACATTTTTACCGAAGTCGGCGCCTAATCCTTGTTTAATACTTGAATGTTGTATTAAATTACAAGATGTATTGGGCGCCGACTTCGGTAACACCTTTTCTCGAGTGCACTGTTATAAAATTTTATTTGAAGTATATCAGTGTTTTTGTGTTCGCGAAAAATTGACCCAACATTTGTGCATAGTTATTTAATAAATAGTATAAGTGTTTGCCGAGAGACTGTAACCCCGAAATTGTTTAATATAGATCCGGTTTAGTAGCTAAAAATTAAAATCGATTGGCGTCGCTAGTGTGAATTGAATGAAAATAATATATCATTATAAGAAAGTTTTATTTAGGAAAACGCCTATTAGTTGAAAATATATGTAAATAATCAGCATTTTGTGAGTTGTGACATGGCTCTTAGAAATAATGATTGATCAAGGATAATGAAGCAGTAAATTTGAAACTAACGAAAAGATTCCGGATTCAATAAAAGTTAAAAACTCACGAAGCATTTTCGCAACGTATTGCGCGAAATAAAATGTAATGAATCTTCTTCCTGTAGCGATATTCTCAAGGCAAAATTAATAATAAGCCCAACAACAAATTTTTGCACGGTTATTTAATAAATAGTATAAGTGTTTGCCGCGAGGTGGTAACCCCGAAATTGTTTAAAATAGATCCGGTTTAGTAGATACAAATTAAAATCGATTGGCGTCGCTAGTGTGCCCTACCCGTTACCTTAAGTTACCTCAAAAGGAAAAAAAGAAACTCTTATAAGGGTTACTTTTTAAAGCAAAAATCGAATCCTACATTTACGTTAATTTTAATATTCAAATATAATCTTGGCAATGTACAGGGTGTACTGATGAAACCCTTTACTTCTCACCTCACAATAGCAGACTCTGCAAATCACTGTCGTCTCAAGTTGACAGCAAACTTCTAATTAAGTATAGAATGCAAACAGATTTCAAGTAGATTGTACACAAACTGTCTCAGTTGTTTCACCGATAACACAGCAGCCGACGTTCTGTTGTGGAGTTTACCAAGCGCTGGATAATATTGGCAACAAACAATAAACAAATAAATATCAGAAAACAGCTCATACATCAACCTGACCTTAAAGTAAATAGTATTATGTGTATCGGAATCATACGGTCTGGAAGGTCACTACACATCTTACATCATCGAGTTAATAGAAAAAATGAAGAAATCGAATTGAGAACTTTTTCTTCATCATCATCATCATTTCAGCCAATAGACGTCCACTGCTGGACATAGACCTCCCCTAATGTTCTCCACACAGATCGGTCCTGTGGATCTATCCAATGGATTCCCGCGATCTTCACCAGATCGTCGGTTCACCTTGTGGAGGGCCTGCCACGGCTGCGACTTCCTGTACGTGGCCTTTACTCGAGGACCTTTCTGCCCCAACGGCCGTCCGTTCTCCTCGATATGTGCCCTGCCCATTGCCACTTGAGGCATGCAATCCTTTGGGCTAAATCTGTGACCTTAGTTCTCCTGCCGATCTCATCATTTCTGATACGATCACGCAGGGAGACTCCGAGCATAGCCCTCTCCATTGCTCTCTGGTCTCTCTGAAACTGTTCACCACTCTGTTGGAGGACGTGTTTAAGCTTCAGGACTGGGATGGACTTGGCATCAATATAATTGGCGAGTACATGACGCACCTTCGATTCGCAGATGATATCGTAGTTATGGCTGAGACCTTGGAAGACTTAGGCACAATGCTTGTCAACCTCAGTATAGTTTTCTAACAAGTGGGTCTGTAAATGAACATGGACATGAACGAAAATCATGTCGAATTCCCATGCCGTACCCACTCTTGTAAAGATTGGAAGCTCTACACTGGAAGTTGTAGACGAGTTCATCTACCTCGAACAAAAAGTCAAGCTTAGTAAGTCCAACTTCCAGAAAGTCGCCCCAAACAATTTTTTTTCTCTATTTTTGTGTAAAAATCGTAATTAACAAAAAACAGACCGACAGACCGACAGACCGACCGACCGACAGACCGACAGACCGACAGACCGATAGACCGATAGACCGACAGACCGACAGACCGACAGACGAACAGACCGACAGACCGACAGACCGACAGACCGACAGACCGACAGACCGACAGACCGACATGACGAATCTATAAGGGTTCAATTTTTTGCCATTTGGTTATGGAACACTAAAAACCAGGTGTTAGGTTAAAGTTTATCTCTATAATGTGCCATAATCAAAATCAAATAATCGTAAAGAAAGATGAAAGAAACTTAGTTTGATTTATCAAAGGGATAACATTCAGGTATAAATCTTATCCCTGAATTTACTTTCCTGAATATATTGACGACCCATTTGGAACAATGGTAGTGAACGCTGCCTTTGGTCCAAGGGTTGCGGGTTCGATCCCCGCACAGTACAAACATTTGTGTGCATGAACATGTCTGTTTGTATTGGTCTGGGTGTTTGTATGTATTATAAGTATGTATTTACGAAAGAAAAGTATTATTTGTATATATTTATAATTCCGCTGTAGATTCTGATATCCGTAACACAGGTGCTTGAGCTACCTATCTCGGAGTCACATCAATGTATGTGATGTTGTGAAATATTTATTTATTTATTTAGCTCATAACTGTAAATTATAATAATACAACAAATCACCTCGCCATATCGTCGCAAGTTGTTAACACGCTTCTAGTATATAACTCAAACAGATCTCAAGTAGATAGCCCACAGACTCGCTAGTTTTCGCCGACATCCCCGTGGCCAGTCTGTGTTTGAGTTTACCTAGCTGGATAATTTTGCTCAAGTCACTCTTGAATTAAAATCAAAGAAAGGTGATTTAATTTAATTGTCAAGGGGAGATTTTGTATTTTATTTATTTTTACAACTTACATATTCATTTACACAGGTTTTCTTATGCCATAATCAGTGTAACATAAACCAGCGTTGGTTTTAATCAGAGTATTAAATTACCATGCTCTATGGTTTTACTGTACACTGATTTATTTATTTATTTAATATAATTATACGGGATTAACCCTATAACATAATTATACATAATTAGCTCTTATTGTATTTATAAACACATATCAATTTTATTTACTAAGGACTTAACATTATCTGTAGATATGTCTAGTTCTGGATGCAATGTCAAGAGTGCGTTAAGCGTGTGATGCATGCGACACAGCGGCGACTGCGCAGGCGCTGCCGTGCGGCACGGCGGGGGCGCGAACAGCCGATGCCTGCGACCAGAGCGTATACGCAGATACTTATCAGACTGATGTTCGTCGATGCTTTTAAACGTATGCTAAAAAAAGTTATGATGGCTCGGAATAACGTCTATCTATGATAAATTAAAAAAAACATTAAGAAAAGGCTGATCTTAAAAATTATATTAATATAATTTATTGAACGCAGTTTATTCTCCTCAGTCCAATTTTTATAATTCAATTACATTTTGACCACACCCACTTTACACAACAATTAAGCATTTTATTGTAGTTTGGTGTTTCAAGTCTCAGCTATGTAGTAAAAAATAAATGGTTTCTGGATGGAAATTCCTGGAAATTATTATTAATAATACTGTTAATTATAGCTCATTTTACTTTTTTGTGGTAAGAAAGGCAAGACAAGTATTTGACTTGAATTACACTTCAAGCTGATTAATGATGAAGAAAAAGGAAACGTTCTTAATTATATTTTTTAAATAAATGGGAAGTTATTGTCCATTCAATATTTTATTAATTTTAATATTCAATATTGCCTTTGTCCAAGGGTTGCGGGTTCGATCCCCGCACAATACAAACATTTGTGTGCATGAACATGTATGTTTGTATTCGTCTGGGCGTTTTCTATGTAGTATAAGTAGGTATGTTATCTTGCAAACAGATTACAGATCGTCAAAATTGACAGTAACTCCCAAAGCCCCCCCCCTACCAATATCATATGGAGTACCACAAGGATCAATCCTAGGCCCCTTGCTCTTCTTAGTCTACATTAACAATATGCACGAGTTAGGCTTAAATGGGCATATTACTCTTTATGCTGACGACACATGCCTATTTTACTTTGGTTCATCCATCCATGACCTTATCTCAAAAGCTCAGTACGATCTTAACATTCTTCACGATTGGTTTCAACATAACTTGTTGACTATTAATGTCTCTAAAACTAGCTATATACTTTTTAAAGCAAAAAACAAACCTATACCCAATTATTTACCGCTTACAATAAAAAATATACCTTTGCAAGAAAAGACTCACGAAAAATATCTTGGTCTTAAAATTGATACATGTTTAACATGGAACGTTCACCTGAAGCATTTAATATCTAAATTGATTTCACTGCAAGCCTGTCTTCGAGGTAATATTCGATGCGTACCACTAAAACTAAGTTTCACTATTTATAATGCTCTTGTGAAACCGCATCTTTTGTATCTCATCGAAATATGGGGAAGTGCTGCCAAAACAAAACTAGAAAAATTGCAAGTCCTGCAAAACAAAATAATTAAAACTCTTTTTAATTATAATTTCCGAACAGAAACAGTTAAAATTTACCGCGAAACTAAATTAATGAACATTAAACAATTATACACTTATAATACTTGCATTTTTATCCGTAAAACAATTAAAAATAAAATTCACACCGAAATAAAATTTATTAAGCGGACCCAAGTTGGGGGCCCCTGCACTCGACGAGCGAGAGCAAGCTTTATTGTCCTGCCTAATACTCGAACGAGGAACGGACAAACCTCAGTTACCTACGAAGGCGCGCGCATTTTTAATACAATACCCTCGCAAATTAAAAATGTTGACTCGTTCTATCTATTTAAAAAGCGACTTGCCAAACACATAGTTGAGTTTTGGTAGTATTACCATACCACTTATACAATAAAAATATAATTAATTAGGTATGTATGTGGTGATTGTGGAACTGTTTTGTTGTGATTTTTATCTCCTTGCTAACTTTGTTTTAATTTGATGTTACTTCTTACCATGGTCTGAATGTACGACAACGGATGTTTTAAATTGTTACCGTATTTATGTTCTCATGTAAGTGGCGTATTGTATGTCTTTATGAGAATAAATGTCTTTAAAGCTAAACCTATGTATTTTCAAAAGAGAAGTATTTTAACTATATATTTGTAATCCCACTGTTGATTCTGATATCCGTAACACAGGTGCTTGAGCTACCTATCTCGGAGTCAGATCAATGTATGTGATGTTATGAAATATTTATTTATTATTTATTTATTAAACGTATTTAAAAATCATATTTATATTCTAGGCGCAGTCTCTAGGCCAACCATTCAACCAGTGACATAAAGATAAGCCAAAGGAGCAAGTTCTAAATACCTCGGACGTTTGTGATGAATTTTGCTTTGTTGGGCACTCGCGCTTGTAATAATTGTGTTCGCGACCATTCCGCGCGCATGCTCTGGCCAGTTCCATAATTTAATAATTTAAATTATTTTAAATTTGTAATTTTGAAATTTTAATGGTATCTAGTAAAAAAGTAAAGTATCAGCTTATATACTGTCCCACTGCAGGGCAAAGGCCTCCGTCATATAAATCAAGGAATCGCTACTATGCTGGAATTTGGCTTAATCACCACGCTTGCCAAATGCGGATTGGTGATCACAAACCCGAGCTATGGTGTGGTGATACTATCTATTGTTTAATGCCCGATTCTATCGATAGTATAAGCGTTATCAATAGTTTTAATCTAATTTTACTATGAATAGTATTGACAATCAGCAATACTATCGATAGACTATCGATACGATTGATTTTACTTTTACTATAGTCTATCGATAGACTATCGATAGTGGACTATCGTTAAACAACACTAATAAGTACTATCATATTTATTAATATTTTTCATCGTACCTACGTAAATATGGATCGCCGTGTGGTCCCCGGTAGAGTAGAATAGGCCACCCTCACTCTTACCGAGGTGTCGTAAAAGGCGACTAAGGTAAAGCTGCGGGCATGATCATTAGCACCCAGAGAAGGAGAACTCTGCATTTATATCAAAACCCTCGCCAACCCGTCTGCCAAGCGTGGTGAATATGGCAATTACCCCTCATGTGATTGAGGGAAGCCCGTGCCCCAGCAGTGGGGACTTAATTGGGCTGACGATGACGATGAAATATGGATCCTGTTATGAGAGAACAGCGGTCTCCCCAATGTGGTGGCAATGGTAACATTACCAAATACAGGTAATATGCAAATGGGCAAACCCGGTAATAGGTCGCGCAGTGACTTTACGATGGGACCCGTACTAAGTGAGGGACAGTTCAGAAATTAAATAGGCTCCCGTGGGAGATACCTCGCTGCCTTTAGCTTGTTGGCTTTGATTAAGTCAGAATTAAGTAAGATTGTGTCTTTGCTTGTAATATAACTTCATGGTGGTGTGTTAAAAGATGCTGTATCAGAATTTGTCGAATAATTATTGAACACGGTGCTAACGCAGGGTTCATTTTAAAGGGCTTTATTTGTAAATGTTCAATAAACCCAATTATATCATTTGAAACAAAAAAAAAAACAAAAAAAAAAAAGAATGACAATTGCTTTATCGCACCGTTTTAGTTATCAATGGTTTATTTATTTATTTATTCTTTATTGCATAAAAAAATAAAGTACAATTGGCGGACTTAATGCTATACAGCATTCTCTACCAGTCAACAACAATATATTGTATTTTTTTTTCTCTTCTCAATTGAAACTCTGTAACATCATCAATATTTGAAAAGAGTAACTACTGAGTTTCTTGCTGCTGTCTTCTCAGTAGAAATCGACATTCCGAACCAGCGGTAGATAATATGTACTATTTTGACATTCATAAGTGTTCTGTGTGGACCTAAATTGAATAAAGAATTTTTTATCTTTTATCTTTATCTTTAATAAAAGTCAACGGTTTAATGAAAGTTCATGAATAATATTCTGTATTTTGGTCAGTAAATAAATTTACATAACACATACATTTACCCACCTAATTTCATACCAAACACGTATATCAGACAGCTGAGGAATTTCCATAATAATACATAATATATACCTATTATTACACCCAGACATAGAACAAATACAAGTGTTGATCACACGAATCCAGGACACCGTTCTGGATTCTGGATCGAATCCACGTCATTTTTTGTATGAGGCAGGGTCACTTCTAAATTCACCATCGGGCCAGTCAATAGAGTCTTACTTACTACGCTGGCCCAGCGATCCAAAGTGGGTCTTGACCTCCGATGTCAAAGTTCACCATTTTTTGCGGTCCTGTGCCAATGCCGCCCAATCGTGCACGTTGATTGCTTTGAGGTCTTTGGCGACTTCGTCCCTCCAGCGGTATCTCGGACGACCCACTGGACGACGCCCCATTGGTCGTCCCAGATAGGCTCTTTTGGCTGCACGATCCTCTCCCATCCTCTCCACGTGTCTGAGCCAGCGCAGTCGGGATGATGTTATTTCCCCAATGATGTTCGGCTCGGCTATCAGGTCTTCGATCTCCTGGTTGAACCTTTGCCTCCAGCACCCATCTTCTCCTTTAGTTGGTCCCAGAATCTTTCGGAGTGTCTTCCGTTCCGTCACCAGCAGTTGATTTTCCTCCTTCAGTGTTGTTGTCCAAGTTTCACACCCATACATTAAGATTGGCCTAATGACTGTCTTGTAGACGCGAATCTTAGTAGCCCTGCTTAGTAACTTGGACACCAACACCTTGTGGAGGGCGGCGGAACATCGAGGGCGCTTGCTACGCGAGCATTGATTTTATCCTCTCTACGATTTGTATATTATATATTTTGGTGATCGTGCATCCCAAGTATTTAAACTTTTCGACAATAGAGTCTTAGATAAAATGTTTTAGTCTAAATACCTACTAGGAGATAGAACCTATAATATAATGTTTTAAAACAATCGTTAATATTTTATTTATTTCAGTAAAAAACAAAAAAAAACTATAGGTACATACAAAATTGTTAATGTCATAACTCATGAGTATTTCTGATGTATTATTTTTACCCAACTACGGTGAAGCAAAAATGAGGGTCATAACTTTTAATGCCTCAATCCTCACATAGCGTTTACGTAAAGACGAAAACCACATCTGTTTTAATTAATCCAAGAGTTAATTAAAAGTTCTCCAAATTAGTCCCACCTTGATATCTTTCGACGAATCCGCACACAGCTCCTTGAGAGACGCCGAACCACAAGGGGTGCCATCTAATTAATATAATCTGAATGTGCATCGCTCATGTAAAACCCTCCTCTTAATCTGCTCCTCGTCTTAGCCTTTAATTCGCAGTTGCGTCCAAAGATTTTCACCATTTTTTCTATTATTGAGAATGTAGTGACGCACTATGCGAATTTTGCCATGACAGCGCGTTTGATTCGCGATAGCCGCGAACCCAACCCCTCTTATTCCAAAGCTTGGTTCAAAATAAGTATTGGGATTAATACTGAGAATAACTGAAAAACTAGAATAAACATCATTACAAAACTTAGTTTAACGTTATTTAGTATATTAACTTTAATACTTAAGTTAAACCACCCGGACCCCTAGTTTAAAATGAGTACTAAAAGAATAACCTCAAAATATCGATTCAGTAACCATGAAAACTTATCCCCGTGACAGTTCATTCCGTTTTACACTAAAGTTATTTGTGAGAAAGTAGTTCATTTATTTTTTGTTTTTTTTTTTCCGAAAATATAAGCAACTTCTATGCATATTACTTGGACACCTTACTTAGGTCAATATTTTAATTTATTCTTGCCTAAAAACAATTCTAAAATATTTTTACTTCAGACAACAAAATAAGGTTATGAAATGTCACTTAACGATGATTCGATCGATTTTGACACTATCCTGCGGTAGCATAGACCACTTAGGTCTATGGTTAGTCGAGGATTTTTAATAAAAATTTAAGAACTAACATTATTCCATAATAATCTTGAACTTGCTAGTTTTGGAATAAAACCGGTATCAGAGCAGTTTTTTGTAATACATTTTGGACTGTATTTTGTACGTGCGAAAGAATATTGATATTTTTTCTAAACAATCTGATTGTCATGGTTTTAACACTAGAAATAAACACAAGCTCGCGATTCCAAATCTGAAGCTCCAAAAGATTAATAGTTCATTTGTTGGTCAAAGTATTAAAATGTACAATAAGTTGCCACAAAATGTTATTGAGTTACCAACGCATAAATTTAAATCCCACGTGAAAACCCGTTTAATGAGTAAAGGTTACTATAAAATTGTAGATTACTTAAATGATAAGGATTCATGGACATAATGACCTCCGTGCCTGCACACATGTAGTAATTTTATAAATATTTACTGGAATCATTATTATTATATAATTAATCAATTTTAATAAATTAGGCTTAGCAGCATTTATTATTGTATACAAATTGATTAGTATTGATTAATCAAACAATTGACAAGATGCTAACCACCTACTATTGTACACCTCGTCCTGCAGTTTATTAGTATTGGATTAAGTACTCTGTGACCTATGAGGGGAACCTAAGTAGTCATGTTCACTCAAATGTCTCTGAGGTGGTGGCGTTATGTGGCGGGTCATTACATTACCTCTAATATAGTTGAGTGAAATGCTTCATTCTATTTTGTGTTGCATGAGACTGCATGACTTGGTATGAGGATAATAAACCATTGTAAAAAAGTTGGCGATTAAAAAGAGTAACTGGCGAGTTTCTTGCCGGATCTTCTCGACCAGAAACAACTTTCCGAGCCGGTGGTAGAATCGCATTATGATTATTTACTTTTTTTTTGTATATTTTATGTATCAACATATATATGTATTAACATGTAAATTATTACATAAGTACTTATAAATAGTCTTAAATCATTCAAATGTATGACGATTTGTAAGTGCTGTGTACAAGCCTATGCAAACAAAGAATTATTTGATTTTGATATTGATTGATTTGTAAGTAAGTAAGTAAACATTCACCATATAAAAGGTTTACATAGACAGGACACAACATAAACATAAGGAGATTGCACAGTAATACATAGGAAAAAATATTTAAACAAAAACAAATAAAATAAGTTAATACATAAACTAGTGACCAAGGAAGAAGAAAAGGAACAAAGTGAAGTGGTCAACAAAGTCCAAGCTCAGCATGTGCTGCAGCGGTTTGCAGCCGCTGCCACGCTGGTTTTCAGTTTGGACCTTGAGTGACTGGCGAAATCAATTTTGAATGTGACAGATAACAAAGAATGTGAAAAAAGAAAAGGCAAAAAAAACGAGGATACAAAACAGCAGTAGTAATTTTCTATACATATAATACAGTGATAGCCTTGCTGAAAGCAGACCGCGCGCCGAGTGTGCAGCGCGAACGGGATGTGACCGGTCGTGTAGAGGCGCCGTCAGCTGTCTATGGACGTCATTTGGTGATTGGATTTCCGCCGTTTTATTTAATACCGAAGGGCAAATCAATTTTGATAGGTAACTAAGGAGTCAGGAGTAACATATCTTCTTGGTGGGTTAGGCCAGCTATACACCACACTCTTGGTAGCCGTGCATTGGCCAAACACGGAAAGTGGTGGTAGGAAATTGATGACATTGAGGTAACCACCTAACAGAGCTGACAAGAAAAGAGGTTGTTTTTATTCTAGAGGTGACAATCAAGCAAGCGTGTCACCTGATGGTAAGTGATCAACGCCGTTAAGGAACATCTGCGAAATCAGAGAGATCGCTAATGTGTTGCCGGCGTTTTCAAAAGGATTAGGAGTATTTTGCAATGGAATAACTTGACAGAAAGTTCCAAGCATATAAGATGTAAGTCACGGTTGGTTTATGGCGCGAAACATGGAAGTCATAAATTAAAGAGGAATCGATATTTACTAGCGTAGAGATAAGCGTTATAATTTGCGACTTCCCCCGCACAATTTGTCGATTAAAAGCGCCATTAATATCAGTGGGGTGTGATGTCGTGTATGGTATTTTTAAATAAACATAGTATTAACGCCGTGTCGCGGCAGAGTAGAATAGGCCACCCTCACTCTTACCGAGGTATCGTAAAAGGCGACTAAGGTAAAGCTGCTGGCATGATCATCAACACCCAGAGAAGGAAAACTCTGCATTTATATCAAAACCCTCGCTAACCCGTCTGCCAAGCGTGGTGAGTATGGCAATTACCCCTCATGTAATTGAGGGAGGCCCGTGCCCCAGCAGTAGGGACTTAAATGGGCTGACGATGATAGTATTAACGTGGTAAGAATTTCAACTTCGCAGCATGTCATTTCCAGTCGTGTTCCCATTGCTTCGAATTCCTATGCGACTATCGTCCAGAGATGCGTAGAATAACTCTTTAAAAAGATAAAAGAGTTATTACTCTTTTGACGAAAACATAATTAAACATTTTTATGCTCAATCCTATAAATGAACTGCCGACCTTATGGAGCCTGATATTTGGAATGGAAAGTCTCTGCTTAGTCGCCGTCGCTCTCGCGGTAAGAATTGACTCTTAATAATTAAAGTGACGAGACGGGGTTTTAATATTATTATGGGCAAAGCCTGAAATAAATGAATTTATTGTATTTTTATAAAAAAATTTTTACGTGCCCTCCGAAGCACGGAGTCATTTTTCTTGATGATATTAGGTGATTCAAGTCTGCAACGAACTGAAAAACCCCAAAGGTTTTCCTTTATCTTATACTTAAACGTAATTCTTAATTCTTGGTCAGAATATCGTAGGTTGGATGGAACTACATGACCCGAAAATCCTCTCCACCGATCGTCATTATCATACCAGGATAGTACGTGAAGCGATTGAGATCTAGAAGTATAAGACTTTCAATCGGGAGGATGGATTTAAATTATCATCGACATGGAATCCAGTAATTAACAAGTGCAAACCCCGTGTTAGGCCGTTACTAACGCAAACAAACACCGATACTGTTAGTGTAGTGTGTCGGAGTAGCTTCACTGACGATTCATCAAGTGGCGAATTAATATCAAAAAATGTGAGGGTGTCCGAAGATTCACAGCCCGGCCCCAGCAGACGACGCCGTGCTCCGCCAGTCCGCTCGTGACCACGGCTGCTGTAACGTAGCCGAAACGTCGAGCCAAATATGTGAGTGCACATAATAAATATCGTGTTAAACCCCGTATTGATACATTGTAGTTATATCGTAGGTCGTCTCAATTTATAAATAAATCACTGTTTCATTTTTTCATGTCTGAGGATGTTCATTTTCATTCGAGAGTTCTACCAAGCGTAAAATAATATTGTCAAGGCAAATATTCTTTTAGGTAAGTGCCTACTGAATAATGTAATGACTGCCTCGGTGGCGCAGTTTAAAGCGACGGTTGCGTAAGAGGTCCCGGGTTCGATCCCCGGATCGGGCCAAAAAAATTGTACCTTAGTTTTCGGTAAGAAATTCTTAGTGTTTGCCCGGAGTTTGGAAGTGGGCGGTCTTGTACCCCGTGCCTCGGAAAGCACGTTAAGCTGCTGGTCCTGCGCCTCTCTGGCTGTGTCACGCTGGTGTCCCATCAGATTGATAGATAGACACTCTTATTGCACAACAAACAAAACTTAAAAGCTAGGTAAGTAGGTAAGGTAGGTAGGTATCGCGGAATGTGCGGGCACAGATATTATAATACTAGTGCGGGTAAGGGAATAGAGAGTGCACTTGTATTTGCGCACACACTTGAGCACTATAATATATCCTGCGTACGTGGCTGGTCGTTGAGATTGGCCGCCGTAGCCGTAATCGTTTGGAGGATATTAATGTCGGTACGCCTGAAATAGTGACCCCCACAAAATATTTTCTTTATCTTCTTCTTATGGTGCCGTCTCGTCTTACGGCTATTTCTCTACCAGGCCTTCTCCTGACCTGGATAATTTGTATGATTAGTTGGAGAATATATTTTTTTTATTATGGCTCTACCCGAAGATAATTCGCCAATGTCAAGTAACTTATTGAGAATAAGTAGGTAGTCAACAGTCGAAGTCAATCAAAGTCACAGTCACTCAATAAAACGCCGGTGTTTTACGTTTTATCGAGCTACGGAATCAGCGGATATCACTCTAAAAGCAATCGCAGGTTTTAAGACTCTATTTGGTCCAAGCAAGTAGTCACGAGACAACTCACTCGACACCCAACAGCAGTATTAAAAACGATACAATCCAACGATTCTTATTATTAGGATCACTTTGCGGCACTTCACTGCACAAATAAACACCAAATTTGAACACTAAAAACCACTAGACACTAATTTAAAACCTTTGATTTGAAACCTTGCATCAGCCCATGCGGCTTATTTTAGTCCTTCCCGCCGAATCTCTTGGAGAATGTCATTCTTGTTATTTTTTATGAGGTGTCAGAGATATTGAAAAATATTTTAGTAATCCTTATTACATTATTGTTTTAATTTTGAAACAGTGATGAAAAAAAGCTCATCCGTATTTTAATGTTTTTTGTTCTGTTCAACATTTAAATGTTGTCTGTGTGTGTTGTGTCTGTGTAACATTTAAATTTACTTACGAGTAAGTACATACTTATACAGATGTGATTATGTATTAATGAAACATAAATGTATAGAAATTAATCAGTCAATTTTTTTTCAATCGATTCCCACCTATTCAAAAATTTAACATCAATATCGATTGATTTAAAAAATATATATGAGCTATATGCCAACGTTTGATCACAATTTCACCTGATGAATAGTGATGATGAGGTGTAAGTCTAACGCATTCGCCTAGAAGACGCCTGTTGACAATGGACTGTATTTAAACTTAAAGTGCTGGTTAAAGGATGCTAATAAAAAGTCGCTGATATTAGCAAAGCAACGTATTTTCGTTCAACCGACATACAATAAACAAAACATAAAATCATAAAATGCTATGAAACTCTGTTACTGGCTAAGTGTGTTACGAGGTGTGAATTTTCTGTGTATGTTTGTTACAAATAAGCTGTTGAGTTTCATACTAATAAAAAAAAACAATCATCATCATCATCAGCCCATTTAAGTCCCCACTGCTGGGGCACGGGCCGCCCTCAATCACATCAGGGGTAATTGCCATACTCACCACGCTTGGCAGACGGGTTGGCGAGGGTTTTGATATAAATGCAGAGTTTTCCTTCTCTGGGTGCTGATGATTATGCCAGCAGCTTTACCTTAGTCGCCTTTTACGACACTTCGGTAAGAGTGAGGGTGGCCTATTCTACTCTGCCGGGGAACACACGGCAGAAAAAACAATAATATATCAAAATTAGTAAGAAAAGTATAAAAACATAAACAATACAAAAGAGGCTGGTCTAGCCGTCGATCCTCAACAACGCCTGTTCACTCTTGCCTTAAAGATGTCCAGATTGTAGTGGTCTGGAAAAACAACAGACCTTGGCAAGGAGTTCCATTCCTTAGCTGTCCGCATTATGAATGTAGAAGCGAAATTGCGATTGTAACTAGTAACCTGATGTGTGAATTTCTGTAGGTTTACCGTAATGAAAAATATGTTATTTTTATTTTCACATGACTAGGGAATTGCTATCACGTTTAAGTTTTGGGAAAACTTGTATTCAGTTCCCCTCAAGATGCTGAACAATCATAAAAAGCTAAGGCAAAAGTTCATATAAGCAGGAAACAGGAAAGAAATATCACACACACGCCAACTTAGATTTCGATTTCAAAATGAATGTGTCCCCTGGTACGGATCGCAGGAAAACTTTGACATGGTAGACACACATTTTCTATTCTATTCTAAATTTGTTCCTGACTTACCTTATAGCTTTGACTGAAGAAGTCTTCCATATTATATCACAGACGCTTCATTTCAGAGAGCCTAAAACGCAACCGTCACAAACGAGAATATAGCTGTCGCATAAGAACAAAACACGCGTGAAAGGGACGAGGATAAAGATTATGCCGTGAATTTGGTTTCGTTATAACGCTGCTGTGATTATATTTAAAAACAAAAGAGTAGTTACTTTCACTACCATTTTTGTACCTCTGATCGGACCTCCTGTTCTAATGATTAGTCGGAGATTTCAGTTGGTAGTAATGAGGCTAGAATATGCGAGTAAATATAATAAATTTCCAATTCATTGACAATACATCAGGTTCAAACGCGCCGAAGCTATCCAAGAAGCGATAAAATTCACGTCTATTTGTCTTGCTCGGGAATAAATACAAGCGCGCAAACACGCCTGAACAGATGCATTAATGCCAGCTACTAGTGATGTGACAATCTATCTAATTGAAAATCTCGATTCATTTTAGCGATTTTTAAACTACATATAGTCATTGCTTAATGTAGAACATAGAGTAAGGTAATGATATTCTAATTTACGATAGGCACGGTCGGAGGCACCACTTTGAAACGAAAATCACGTGCACGCATGACACAAACACGGAGTCATTTTAAACAAAAAACTTTGCAAGCAGCAAGCTATTTTTGCTCTTCAGGTGGGGTCAGGTGGACTGTACAATTTCATCACCAATGTCAAATAAAAATCTGTTCTTATTTAAGCAAACATTTGGCAAATGTTTGTTCATAGAGGAACAGACAGTTATTATGCAAATTAAATAACTACCTATAGAAAGTTGTTGAGAAAGAGATGAAGATAAGTAGTTGAGTATAAAGAATAAGTGGTCTATTTCCAGTTACCCTCTAATGCTGTTTTGAATGCAAACTTTCATGTTATACATTGAATATAGAACAGTAAAATCAGTTAATATAATAAAAATAAAAAGAATAATTCAGCCTCATGCTCGCTAATGCCGTAACATTAAAAAGGTAATAAGTAACTTTGTTTTAATCATTCCTGTAAAAAACTCAAGTTTACTTTATTAATACCTACCTATTGGGACATGTTTATTTAAGTTCCTAAAATGGTTTTTTAAATTAAATAAAAGATAAATTGGTCTCTCAAATTATCTAAATTATTTAAGTTATTCAAACAACAAAAATTCCTAGTTTTAAACAACAAAAACTGGAATGAGGTTTCAGCATCATCATCATCATCATTTCAGCCAATAGACTTCCACAGCTGGACATAGGCCTCCCCCAATGCTCAATGGTTTCAGCATAGAGAAAGATAATCATAGTCAGGATGATGTTTTAGGTGTATCTAACACACAAATAATCAGCATCAAGAATATCAGGAACAGGGCAGGAGTATGCCCTGTTCCTGATATTGTAACTGACTACGGGGGATGTACAGGACCGTGCAAAGTGAAGGAGTCGAAGTAGGAAAGCAGACCTCGGCTCTAAAGCGACAGCTTGACACGCTTTCGGGACTAAACGCTAAGATGATGATGATCCTCCTGTCCTGTTCCCATATTATCTCTGGGGTCGGCACAGTCTGTCTTATGTCTCAATTCGTTCCTGTCATTCGTCATCTAATCATCCAATTTTTTCATCAATTTTTACCTACAAATAATCGATTTAATTTTCACACCTCTATTGCTGTGTGATAGAGTCTATTGAAGCGGTAATATAACTCACCATTGTGAAAATAGTATTATTGCACATTGTCTATTTGAGCGATAAAATAGAGAAATTGGCAAATATAGTTCACGAAGAGCCCTTTTACGGATCATTGGCTCCGGCACCACTTATTATTGATTCTAACGAAATTAAGACAATAAATGAAAAATTGATCAAGTATTTGAATTAAATAAAGGTTTCAAGGATTTTTCAAGCTTATTTTACACACACCATTCATGTCACAATCATGTCTAACAAGATTAAAAAAATGCCACTTTAAATTTAGCCCTTGTTAGAAATTATTGTGACATCAATGATGTGTGCAAAATAAGGTTGAATATCAAATCTAGCACAAATTTCGTCGGCTTACTAACGCGTTCAGTGGTTTAATTGGTAGAACATTCACCCGGATTGTGGAAGGTGGTGGGTTCGAGACCCGCATGAATACGAGATGAAATTTTTAAGTGTATTATTTACTTAAGAATAAATTGCAAAAGATTGCTATGAAAATATCAGCTATAAGCTTGAATAATAACAAATGCTTTTTTAATACCTCTTAAATGATTAGGCCATGGTGTTGTACTGACAGGCTAGGGTGTCAATACCCAAGCGCTATCCAGAATGTTGTACGTATGATGGTTTTAAAGTGTAGTTTAGAAAGTAGGACGAATGCGCGGTTCGCCTTGCCGCTCCCGCTCCTATGTAAACACATGCACACCCTCACTTTACACTCCTCACAGTTGACCTTTGCGAGTAAATAAGTCATGTGTTAGTAATATCACCGTGTAGGTAGGTACGCCCCTTGGGAGTACAGTAACCACATTAACCGTAGAGTCTCTTTTAGCCCATTTCATTTTGGAGTTCAATGCATAGTATATTGCAAGAAGATCACAAAATCGTTAAAAAACGTATCTTTCAAAAGATTGGAACATTAACATCTGGATCAGTGCAGAGATGCGGAACAGTGAAACGCTTCATTTGAATCATCGACTTTCAGATAAATTTGTCATCATTCCGCTCATTCGGATCATTTGGCTCATCGGATCATTCAGCTCTTCGATTTATTAGGCTCATCGGATCATTCAGTTCATTCGGATCATTCGGTTCACTCGAACTCGAGATCCATTTGAGTCGAATGAACATTCGGAGCGAACATTAGAAATACGGAACAGTGTATCATTTGGCTGAGTCGGATCACTGAGCCGTTTCAGTAAAGAGATACACACGTCTACGCTCATGTAAGAAAGGACGGGTTCGATTTCACTTTTCTGGGTGTGCTATGAAATACCCTGGTTTCGTCATTTAGTACTCATATTAAGAAATACCCTAGATTGAGGCATAATGACCGGTGGGATTAGTTGGCACTTTTATTTATCTATTAATTATTGAGGACTGACCGGATGGCGCAATTGGTAGTGACCCTGCCTCTTACGCCAAAGGTCGCGCGTTCGATCCCCACCCTGGACAAACATTCGTGCGATGAACACTTGTGTTTGTTCAGTGTCTGGGTGTAATATATGTATTTAAGTATATATTTGTGTTCCTCTGTTGTCTGATATCTGTAACACAAGTGCTTAAGCTAATTAGTATGGAATCAGGTGAACGTATGAGATGTTGTGAGAATTATATTTTTATTATTTATAAAATGTCTTACCCTAGTTTTCTTACCCTTAAGTCTTTTCCTTAAGTTCCCGACGGTAGTACATATCGAGTATGTAACTACAAGGAGTATTTTATTTTATGTGATAAGTGGCAGACGACCAGACAGATCACCTGATGGTAAGCGACTGTCGCCGCCACTCGTCCCTCGTTACACCAGTCGAGTCATAAGTGCGCTGCCAACCTTTAAACTCCCCTCTCCCCCGGATTGGGCCTCCGGTATCCTCACTAACGCAACGAAACATAGCCCAGTGCTGCTTCACGCCGGTTGTCTGTGAGGTATCACTCCGTTCAAGCCGGCTCATTTGTGCCGAAGCGTGGCTCTTCCACGGTTATATTATTAAATTACACTATGCTAAATATAAATAATAACAAACCCTCAATATGCAATAAGTTGAGTTTTAATAAATGATTTCACAGTAAATACCCACAGTTGTAATATATTACAATTCACAAAAACAGCACTTAAATTTACAATCAATTTACATACACCACAACTTTCCAGTTCTGAATTTACTAAAATTTTCAGTTTGTTTGTTCTAAACTTTTCTGTTGTTACAAAATTAAATATACCTACTCGATACTTTAATAAACCAAGTCATTTTGTCATTGTTACGCATATCACAATTTGAATACTTCACCGTATCTAAATAAAATTCTTAATTTTTCCAACTTGATACTTACATTAGGGTTGCCAGGCGTGACATAGTTGCTTGTCCGGCAAAATGATGCGGGGCCCTGCCGCTTTAAATTGAACATTTCTTTTGCATTTGCCGTTTTGGGTACCGCTTCGCGCTTTATCTTTTTTATAAGCAAGCCAACTAGCGAATACGGGTCACTTCACGAATATTACATGATTAATAAAGAGCCTCTATAAAATGCCATGTTTTACTTAGGTTTCAAAATCGAGTGTGCGTTTTACCTATAAGTCCGAATTACCGAAATAGGTGTCTGTCTTACTAGAATTGTATTGTGTACAACTTCTACTATAACTTAGTTTAATAATGAAATATATAAAAAGCTGTATGTTTCCTTAAATATAATAAATAAATAAATAACTAAGTCCGGCTTGTCCGGCTGCTAGGTTTTCAGACCTGGCAACCCTAGCCACAGTAAAAAGTTTTCTTTCATCCAAGATAATGTGTAGTTTTAACTACCGTTGTCTTCTCATTCTGTCTCATTCCATTTATGTAGGTCAAGGAGCTTTAACGACAATTATTACGAACGTAACATTTCTCCTTACTTTCATCAGTGCTTATAGTTTTAATCACTCATTTCAGGGTTTCTGATCATGTTACTACTGGTCCATTGTTTGATCGGTAACCCTTTCATAGCTTGCTCGGCATAATCTTCTTCAGATTTAAATTCCTTCCCTAAATCGAATTCCCGATTACCTATCTTTTGAATCTTCAAATGTTCAATCCTGTGAATAAAAATATATACCAATGTATTATATGCATCGTATAAAATAAAACAATACGAATATAACAAAAAACTGTCCAAAATTTGGTCTGTGATTATTTCGAATTCGCTCTAATCTTTCGAAAGGATTGAACGAGTAGGTAATGATTTTATATATCAATCCAAGTAACAAACTATGTACAGACGCCCATACATAGAACGTTTATTGATTATATTGTGTCTAACAACATATTCCCTTAGGTAATTGGACTTTTATTTTGAAGCTATCTTTATTCTGACTGCATAGGTAACTAAAACATTATTACAATGAATGAAACCTTCTAAAATAGAGCGGGTTTCTTATTAAAAGGCCGGCGCCACACCTGTGACCCCTCTGGTATTGCAGTCGTCTATGGGCGTCTATGTGCACGTCATCATCCTATCACATAAAAAAATATACTTTTGGAAAAAGGTATTTTCAAAAAATTACTTCTCTCTATTTTCCTTGTCTCTCAACAGCATCTCCTTATACTTTTTAATCTCATCCTCTGGAGCATCACCAACATCCAGAGTAGTACCAGTAGTATGGGTAGGTGTACTCTGTTCTTTAGGTCTAGTCGGCCTCTTCATGTCGGACGTAAATATAATCGCCGATGGATATTTATAAGTCGACATGGGGACATTCATGTCGTCTCGTTCCATTGTTCTCCTATAGCTTCCGGGTATATCGTCTTTAGGTAAGAACCAATTAGCGGCCTGTCCTATTCTGCTATCAGGTACGGCAAATCTGGCTGGATTAATTTCTTCTGCGTTCTTCTCGTACATCGGTTGGTTTGGCCCGTACATTGCTACACCGCCGGGCGCTATACCCGCCATCCGTCTTCCTTGGACATCTGGGAATAGTAAGGGACTTTCGTCTACTGTCTGAAATGATAAGAATTTTACGGAGAAAATCACTTTCTAATACAGGATTATTATACACAAAAATGTACATAGTAACATCTATATCTATGAGCTATATTAGGAATGTGATTTTAGTCTAAAATATAGGAAATCTAGAGAAAATATTATTTATATGAGAGGTGGCAGACTAGCAGACGGATATTACATTGTACCACGATAATATCAGAGACTTAGATCTGTAAACTTTGTGCAACACATTAGCGATCTCTCTGATTTCGAGGATGTTCATGGGCGACGTGGATTACTTTAGCTTATAAAACCTAACAAAAAAAATAAAGTGTTTCTATATTTATATAAAACAATCATTTTATTATTTTACCGTTCTTTTAGTATTCCTTTGAAAACTGTTAGCTTTTCTCTGATTTAAAACACTTTGGATTGCTTTCACTTGCTCCATAGAACCACTCGGGAATTCTTGAAAGGCCTGAAAAGTGTGCGTTTTGTATCAGCTATTTCCCTGATTTGAAATTTCATTTGTTTGGTAAAAAACCAGTAGGTAATCAATTTTTTTATTTTATTCCTTGGAATTCCTATACAATTTAAAACGGTATCTACGTTGAATGGATCGACCTTTAGATACCGTTTTAAATTGTATAGGAATTCCAAGGAATAAAATAAAAAATCTTTAAACCAATTTTATTCAAAGTTACCAAGGTAATTCAAAGTTACCCAAATATACTGTATCCATAGAAATAAAATGATTCTTACAGCCGCACTTAGAGACTTCATTTAAGCTAATGTTCATTAACTTTAGTATCGGTAGTCTTTATGTGTATCAAAATAAGTGTCAATATTTTTTCTTTAGTAGCCAACTAAGTAAATCAATGACTCTGGGTGTGGCAGTTACAGTCCATTCAGTATGTGAAAGAATTTTCGCTCATAAGGATTGACACAAACAACAAAATAAATTATGTAGTAGTCAGTATGTCAGCTATCTTACCATCGAACCATGATTATTGTCTCGTGCAAAATATGTCCGCATAATGCAATCCGCATTAGGGACCAAGAACTGGTAATTTATCTTGGTGACGAAGGTGGTTCCGTCACGCCAATCGAGAGTTATTATTTTTCAGATGAGATGTACATTATTTTATTATTGGCGAGTGTACCACTAATTATATTTACCTATTGTATTCCAAATCCATATAGTTCAAATTCTTAGATAAAATGTTGAATAAGTTTAAAAATCAAACAAATAAATAGTCGAAAGATTTCTAAAGAAAATATTCTCGATTTTTAAAAATATCGGTTAAGTTTAAAAGAAGCGTCTCACTTTTAATGTCAAAACAGGACTGTCCTATTCACCTTCACATACTGAATGGACTATAGTAGGCCACTAGTAGCGACAAACGAAAAATCTATAGTCTTCGGCGAATGTTTACTTTACTTCTAACAATTACTAATATACAAATCACAAGTCAACAAGAAAACACAACCCGAATAAAAATATGATAAATATGAAGAGCTTAATATGCTGAATCTAGATCTGTTATCAGAATTTTCATATCACGTCAAGTTATTAAGTTACAGAGAGTTGAAAATCTGGAAAATGGCACTTAGTGATTTTTTGGGATTTATCCTTACTAATATTATAAAGGCGAAAGTTTGTTTGGATGGATGTATGGATGGATGTTTGTTCCTCTTTCACGCAAAAACTACTAAACGGATTTTAATGAAACTTTACAGTAATGTAGCTTATAGATCAGAATAACACATAGGCTATAATTTATAAAGATATTGTGTGAACGCAGACGAAGTCGCGGGCAAAAGCTAGTTTAAATATAATTGGGATGTAACAAATTTCAATAGATATTTTGAAAATAAAAACCCTAAATTATGAAATGCTTTTTAATTTATAATTTTACCTGATTTCCCTGCAACGCTACAGCCAATTAAGCTATCTTATGTTTTTTCCATTAGAAGAATTAAGTGATGATTTGTATGCGCTATAAGTACACGGATGTTAATATGAATATTACTCAATATAGAATAAAGACTACAAAATAAAACTTATTGATATATATAATTGAGAAAAAGAGCTTTACTGATATGCCGAAAACATTTTTTAAAGTGCTTATACTTGTTTGGAAAGTGCCAATGAAAAAGAACCTAAAACCAAATTTTGAGATATTTGACTCTGTATAAATCAAATACTAGACGAGGTATCAAAATTTTGAATACAGATTCATTACCAGAGAGTGCAATTTAGTAAAATTATGGACCTCTGTTATTTGTTACGAAAAAAAGTTAAAAATTTGTTGACTAGTGTTATGGTTGTCGTTTGTCCGCCTATAACATAAAAAAAATGGTCACTTGTACGAAGATGATTTATGAAAATACGTGTCTGAGACATAACATTTTTATAATACTTTGCTTTATTTTATTTTTATTCTCCAGATCACTTTTTGTTTAAATGTCTCATATTCGCCACGGTAAATAAAATCGATTGGCAGAACTACTTTCGACGAGGTGGAAAGGGGGGTTTAAAAAGGTAAAGGCAACGCTATTGTGATTCCACTGGTGTCACCTGTGTCTATGGGCGACGGCATGGTAATGGTAAAGTTCAACATTAAAATACCTCTTGCATTTTGACGTCCGATGTCACATGTTCAGCAGTGGACCTGTAAGCCGGTGGCTTGACAGTAAGCCTCATGAGGGAACCCTCGAATTTGTGGTGGTCATCAGACACTACCAGAGAGTCATCCATTCTTCGACCAGGGCGCAGTGGCATCTCCTCGTTGTTAGGAGGTGCAGTCATAACTGGAAAACCATAGTTCGTACATTTTTACTGCGTTCTTATCTTTAAAAAGCCACTTTTAAATTATATTGCTTTATTTCATCATCATCATCATCATCATCAGCCCATTTAAGTCCCCACTGCTGGGGCACGGGCCTCCCTCAATCACATGAGGGGTAATTGCCATACTCACCACGCTTGGCAGACGGGTTGGCGAGGGTTTTGATGTAAATGCAGAGTTTTCCTTCTCTGGGTGCTGATGATCATGCCAGCAGCTTTACCTTAGTCGCCTTTTACGACACCTCGGTAGGAGTGAGGGTGGCCTATTCTACTCTGCCGGGGACCACACGGCCACAGCTTGCTTTATTTATTTATTCTTTATTGCACAAAAACAAAGTACAATTGGCGGACTTCATGCTATACAGCATTCTCTACCAGTCAACCATTGGGAGATGCAGAAATATCTAAAACGGCTAAATAAATATATTTCCATAAACATACATATGAGTAATATAATAAAGTAAACCTACTTATACTATGATAATATATTTAAAAAAAAACAGAAAAAAATAATAAACGACGAATACTAGCTTATCTATACATACAGTAAACATGAAAGAGTTGGAACAGACTAAATAATAACATAATGGTAGGGTAACATCTTTTTCATATCAATACTATGGTAAACTGGTATATCTTAAACTTCCATGCTTCGGGAGAGTCATGCTTCGATATGAATGGACCGGCTAAACCAGTGTGATACAGCCTTTCACAAAAATGGCGTGTAGCAGCGTCTGGGCTCTGTTTCACCAAGTGAGTATCGGAGACCTATCTGGGGGGAATGGGAGTTTAAGAATTCTTTACTGGCCACAGAACACAAATTTAAACACAAATGACACAAATAGGATAAATTCTGTAGCCAACAAGGCTTGAGCCTTGGCAAGGCAAGGAGTGAGGTTATTTACAGTTTAAATATAAAATGATTACGGCTGAGAAATCAAAACAACTTCTCCTGGCCCGCGCATACAGTTATTAGGAGTGTCTATCGGCGGTGGCAATCGCTTACGCCCAGATTCGTTTGCTAATCCGCCATCTTTTATATAAAAATTAACTTTAAATTTGGTCGCCGTGGTCGTTTTATGGTTTGCGGTAATCTCAGAGTGCCGCATCCACGAGTTACCGCTTTTTAAAAATGGAAGAGCAAGCAGTGCACTGCCTCAGCAGAAAAAGAGTTGAAAGATATTTTCTTGGCAAGAGTGATATTTCAGCTAACATTATATTTAATACTATTCAAAAAATCATGTAGATTACGGTTGGAGTCTCGAAGATGTCCCTCCACGGGCATGTGCCCGCTCCTGCGCCAGTCCATGTCGTCGGCAATTTCGTCGTCGAACACACCTCGCTTCAAGTATACGGAGACGTTGGTCTCTGAAATAAGAATAAATAATTTTGATACACTTCATGCATCTTCAGGTTGGATACATATCCAGGTGATTGCTTTTACAGGCGCGTGCGCCAGTCGCTAGCTTGCCCGCTGAACACTTTCATATTACGCCATATGTTTGATATTTCGCAACCGCGCCCGCCATCGCGCCCGCGCGTCAACATTAACAAACACATACTGTAGACCAGGGGACTTAGCGCGAATCGCAGTTCCCCCTCCTTACACACGCGCTGTGTTTCATCTTTGTTTAAATTCATTTCATCTTTGTTTGTTTCATGTGTTTCTTCCTTCATACAATCCTGGGTCTTTTAGGCGGGGCGTGAAACGGCATCTCAGCAGGCCATTAGGGTGAGGATGGCAGACACAATGGGTACTTTGTTAGTTCTTCTGTGCCTGTCAGCCTCATTTTTGGATTTCACGGCCGCTTACCATCAGGCGGAGTAAGGTCATCCTGATTGGCTATTCTATAAAAAAAAAAATACAACCCGTATCGTAAATTCTCTCATCTTCGCGCTAAAGCCCCAGGGGTGGCCAACCGCTCGAATGCAACTATTAGTACCAGTCGACCGTGCCAAAAATATAAATACGTAGGCCAGTTATGAGTGATGTCAAGAAGTATGATATTGGTAGATCGCACACGGTTTCGTTAGTTAACAGTAAAGCTTAGGTCTAATTAATTTGGCTACCCCTACCGTAGACGTTATTAACTATGAGACGAATTTTATAAGTGCTTTCTTCACCGAGGGTTAAAGTAAAGTATCAGCTTGTATACTGTCCCCCTGCAGGGCAAAGGCCATCTTAGAAATCAAGTCATCGCCACTATGATGGGAATTTGGGATTCTGACCCCAGCGTGGGATTTGATCCCAAAGGTTTGTGATTACCAATCCGCCAATTTGCGTGGTGATTACCACCACGCAAATAGGCGGATTGGTAATCACAAACCTGAGCTATGTTATAAATATTCGAAACATACTTTTTAGTCAGCCTTAGTTTGATCAATATAGGTGTGAATCTACAATACCCGGAAAATATTCTTGCCTATATTTTACCTGTTGACCTAGTTAAGCTAATAATTCATACCTATTTTTACCACGGTGAAGTGACATAGTTTGACAACAGACTCATCATATGTTAGCCTGTCATTTCCAGTTGCGTCCAAAGCCATTGCTTCAGAGCCTTGGGTACGCTTGGATTCATTCAGGCATAAATTTGATTAAAGATCATATCTGTCAGCTAATAAAAAGAAAAATTGGGAATTCAGGGAACTGTCAGGTACCTTTCAAGTCAATGTATTCAGCCAGTGAGTAGTTGTAGCCCAAAGCTATGCCCGACATGGAGGATGTGGCTAGCACGCAGCACACGGCCGAGCTGATGAGGCAGGACATTGTGAAAGTCCATAACCTAGGGGTAAGACATAGTTCTGTATGTAATGGGTAAGCCTCGTATTGGAGGCCAAGATCCACTTCGGGTCCCTAAGCCAGCGTAGGTTAGTGGTAGAGCCGCGCTTCGGTATGAATGGGCCGGCTCGAACGGATTGGCCTCCGGCAACCCCGGAGAATGGGGGTTTAAAGGTTGGCAGCGCACTTGTGACCACACTGGTGTCGCGGGTGTCCATGGGCGGTGGCAATCGGTTACCATCAGGTGAACCGTCTGCTCGTCTGCCACTTATGACATAAAAAAGTAAGTTGATATTGGCACCAATCGTTGCCAAAATAACAATATACCCTGGAGGATAAACAGTTCGAATTGTGCGTACACTATCCAACTATTTAATACTCAGGTACAGCCTGTACTACGCTTATAAGTTACATCGGAAAAATTCGTACAAGCAGAAGAGCAAGTTCGATCCGATTGATTACGATTGCGAACGCAGTTGAAATACAGACTTTATTTGCGTTACGTTAAGATTAAAATACAATAAATCCAGAGAGGAATGCTATCTCTTAACCGCCCTCGAACCGAACGTGGCGCTGACGCGTCAACCAATAAGATATTGTAATCGTAAAAGGAGCGTTGTGATTGGTTAAGATTTTAACGCAGTTTTCGAAAATAAGACTTCTGCGCAGGCACATTTGGTGTAACCAATAAAATTGGTAAAACTGTAAATTGCATTGTTTTTTACCTTTGAAACAGATCGATCATCCAACCAACACACGTGAAGATGCAACACATTTTGTACGTTCAATGTTGATCCCATTTATACGAAAAATGTTGTACTGAAATGTAAGAATATTTATTTATTTTGCATGTCACATGGTACATAATTATATGGACCTTTCAGATATCAAAATCTGCAGGTTCTGTCGCGAGGACGAGGAAACGATTATCCACGTCCTCGGCGAGTGCATAGCGCTGCGCCGGTGCAGAAGGCAGCACCTAGGAGCACATATGATCTCAGCAGACGAGATCAAAAGCTCCATTCTCGGGTTTATCCTGGAACTGGAGCTACATGAGGTGCTGTAATTGGTTATGGGGCTGCCACAATAGATCATCTACTGGTCGCAGTGGCTATGAGACGCAGGGCTCACCCCATTTCTAACAAATAATAATAATAGGTACATTATTACATCTTAATTTTTTTTTTAAATATTGTTTCTTATTTTGTTTCGGGACAAGGGAATGTATTAGTTCTACCTATGTCGTGAAAGTGTTTTTCGGGTTTTTCGGATTACTTATTAGCCTTGTCGTTTGCTATAAAATGTAGGCTCACGTAATAATAATGATAGGTAAAGGGAAGTGACGACCAAATCGCCTGCTGGTGAGAGTTGGTGGGCTTTT
This sequence comes from Marasmia exigua, assembly GCA_019059595.1. Classification (NCBI taxonomy): domain Eukaryota; kingdom Metazoa; phylum Arthropoda; class Insecta; order Lepidoptera; family Crambidae; genus Marasmia; species Marasmia exigua. Next base: position 20,041,507 of record CM032472.1, read on the forward strand.
TGAGGATTAACAACTCTCATCAGTGCAGTCAGTCTCCTCAGGGCAAAGTTCTGGCGTGCCGAATGGGAAGTGATGTCCTTTGACACCTATATCCCTGAGAATTGATCAGACCCCTCTCTCCAGCTTGCCTTTATTGGCAGGCCGGAGGAGACCCTATCACTAAAATTGTCAATCGAACGGGCCTCCACGTGTTGGCATTGGCCATACACATGCCTTCCAAAAGACCCGGACATAATTGCCTGTGGTTGTGGAACGTCTGACAAACATGATAGGTATAAATATACTTCTTACTTCTCTTTCTTATTATCTTGTGAGTCTAGGTATCAAACTTTTAAAGCACCCTAACGCTAGCTTCTGACATGATTAAATAACTAAAGTTATTTTTGTCATTATAAACGAGATACATCAAAAATCGACGACAGACGTCCACTGCTGGACATAGGCCTCCTACAATGTTCTCCACACATATCGGTCTGCGCCGCCCGCATCCAATGGATTACCGCACCTTCACTGCGACTTCCTGTATGTACGTGGCCTCCACTCGAGGACTTTTCTGCCCCAACGGCCGTCTGTTCTCCTCGCTATATGCCCTGCCCATTGCCACTTGAGACATGCAATCCTTTGGGCTATGTCTGTGACTACAGTGTACTATTATATTATTAACATTGCGATACGCTGATCTGTGACGAATTTTCGATCGTTAAGTACTTACTTATTTCCTTATAGAACCGACCCCGATAGTATGTCGATTCCTCCCTATGTTTCATTCATATTAGTGTTGAAGACATAACGGTATAATTTTGATATTCCCGTAAGTTATTTGTATAAATAACTTTAGGAATTTATTTTGGTTAACATTCACATATCTGTGTTTAAAATTTGGTTGAATTTGGTCAAAAATGTAATGTCATTAGTTTGTGAATGTCATAATAGTGCGAATGTCATTTGGTTTGACAACTAAGAAAATGTTGTCATATTGTTGTCTATTCAAGAGGTCTTCTATTCCGCTAGTTTTTGTTTAATTTTAAGGGTTTATTGTGTTATTACTTATTGCAACAACAAAAGCACCAACATATTTTAAAGTCCTTCCTAACCTTTGATCAATTATCGAAGTGGAACACAAACTAAGAAGTTAGAAGATACTAGAGGTGGACTTTGGATCGATGCAGCATTAAGGCTTTGCAGCCATCTTAGTCGATGTAGAATCTTATCAATCTGAGTGCTGAATCTATCATCTTCTCAGATTCTTTGGCCAATGATGATAGTATTGGTACGCGTTATGGTACAATTAACTGTGATCAAGGCTGTCATTAAGTCATGACTTAATACAAATCTACTGATTCATTAATCAGCACAATGAACTGGTACTGGGCCACTGCCAGCCACGTCAGCCGAAGATCGTCAATACACAGGCGTAGTGCAGGATGCTCTGCTATTCGTTGGGCTGCTGAGTTTAGGAGGAACTGGTAGTGACTGGATCAGTATTAGGTATTACCTTACTCTATGACTTACTCTAATGGTCCAGCGACTAAAAATTGTCTTTGCCTCCGATATAAGGGAGCAAACACGATAACAAGCGGACATGACCGGGATCTATCAAACATTGACGATATAATGCAAGTGTTGACGTATAAACGCGCGCACGGCCTTATGCGCTGTCCAAACCTACGCACGAATGCTTAGACATAAATTGTCTATGCGCGAATGGGTGGCGTTTTGTAATACATAACTTGCTTAAAAGCAAGTGTGTTACAATGCGTGCAACATTAACGCCCGTGTAACTAAAACGCGACAAAATTTTGCGGTGAAATTCGCCTTTCTGGGCAAGGTGTTCGTAGCGGGCCCGCGCCCGCCCGATTCAATATGAACAAGGCCTAAGAAGCCTCCGCTCATCTCAATCATTCGCACTTTTAAACAGTAAGTAAATAAATATATTTGTGAATCACATAGGATTTCATGTCAACTAACGCCTTCGCATTACGTTATAACAGCAAGATCTAATACCACCATAGACTTAGGATGCCGCATTCTATGAATACCTCGTAAGTCATTTTTGGCGGATTTGACATTTTGATGCCATTGGCTGGAGAATCGATAGACGCGTCATTTCACCCAGTCGGAATCAAGATACGACCAATAAAAACCTTTAAAATTACGAAAGAGTAACAGCTCAGAAGTTATAAAATGACGACGACGCTTTGAGTTTTTTTTTTCAATCAGAATTCAGTTGTGGTCATCAAAAACCTTTTGCATGTTGAAAAGGTAACAAAACGGAAGTCAACAATTGAATACTAATGGAAATAGCACGTACCTAAGTCTCGCATCAGTTTTTAGACTTTCCTGAAAAGTTGCTTAAAATGAGTTACGTGGTGTTAGAACTTCAACGACGAGGGGTATTCGTGGGACGTGTTCTGTTTTCTCTGGAGGTAAATACGATGTAACTACCCACATAAAAATAGGAATCGTGGACGGAGAGTCAATACCAAGGAGTTTCGATCAGTGACGAATATATATTTATTTATTTTTGCTGACCAGGATTTACATTTCTTATGTATGTTTACATCCGTATAGTTACAAAAGTTGGTTACTTACCAAAGTTGGTACAAATGTAAGTGTTCCAAATATGTAACTTGTGTTAAAGTGGCAATCTCACATAAGCCAGTAAGTACTGAAAGCGTAGAATGTACGATTTTCTTTTTTTTTCTTCTTCTTTTTTTTTTCTCTCGCAAAGAATCTTCCGATTATTATTTTTTTCTCCTTGACGACCACTCCGTCCACATTGTACCCCAATTATTTGATTTTATTACATCATGTTATTATCCGTTGACAAGACAATTGAAACGCGTACACGTTAAGCCGGAAACCAAGGTCAAATGCCGCTGCACAGCGAACGGGGTTCACAAACGGGCTCTGCGGGAATCGTCGCCTCGGTCCTTTTCCAACCCACGCGAGCATCTCGCTTTCACTATACTTGTTTATATCCCACCATAATATTAATTTGCATCTTATTGTATATTTATTTGTACACCTTTATTAGACAGAACATTATCTTTAATTTATTTATAAACTATTTATGTACACATACATATAAACTATTTATGTACCACATATATCGTCCGTGCGTCACATTAGGGCTCACATAAAACCAGCGCCATGGCCTGAAGGTACTCCTACCTAAAGCCATGGCCGAAGCTGAGTGAGCTACTTTTCACTGACTATCGCGACATACCTTACACACACACACACACCTGTACGCAAATACTTAGTGCCCGGCTTGAGAAGCTGTAGAGTATGCATGTTTGCGTGCGTGTGGCTGCGTCCCCGCACCAGCCACTCCCCGCCCCGCGACGCGTGTGTGCACGGGCTGCGTCCCGGCTCTGCGCGCCCCCCGCGCCCCGCACGGGCGCGATGGACGTTTCGAGAATAAAGCGGCAGTGCGTTGCTAGCTAGCTTGTGTTTTACTCGTGTCGCCCCACTACGCATACTTTACAATTGGCGGCGTTTATTAACCGCGTGCAAATAAAAGTAAATATTACAATGTCATCAACACAGTTCGGTATATTAAACAGTTTTGATCACAACCTGCATACTTGGAAGACGTATAAGGGTCGTCTTACTCAGTTTTTCGTGGCCAACGACATAAGCAAGGAAACAGATTCAACGGGCAAAAAACGAAAAGCTATTCTACTCAGCGCACTCGCAGAAGGCACTTATAATTTAGTCGCAGACCTAATTCTGCCAAAGGATATAGAAAAAGTGCCCTATCAAGATATTTTACAGTCATTGGACAGCCATTTCACGCCGAAACGTATCGGATTTGGTGAGCGTCACAACTTCTACGCCGCCACACAACAGTCGGCGGAATCTCATACCCAATGGGCGGCGAGATTGCGCGGGTTGACGGCGCATTGTTCTTTTTTGAACCTAGAGGAAACGCTACGAGACAGGTTCATAATGGGGATGCGGCCGGGAGTGGAAAAGGAGAAGCTGTACGCACAGGACCTGGCTGGTCTCTCGCTGGCTAAAGCTCTGGAGTTAGCCGAGAGCTGGAGTAGCGCGCGAGCGGCGGCGGCGGTAAGCGCGGGTGGCGGCGGCAACGCCACCGCGCCTTCGCCCGGCGAGCTATACAACATCGCCAAAGGCGGGAAAAGTGGAAGTGTTACGAAAAAAGTGAAGTGCGGTGTTTGCGGGTTTACAAATCATAAAACATCGGAATGTAAATTCGCTAATTACGTGTGTAGAAAGTGTCATGTCAAAGGTCATTTGCGAAGGATGTGTACCAATGTAAATTACGTTGAAGTGGTAGACGGCGACAAGGGTGACGACGATGATGATGGTAAGCTTTTTTATATTCGATCGATGAAAGGTGAACCCATGGCAGATACAATTTCGCTAAATAATGTTCCTTTTAAGTTTGAAATTGATAGTGGTTCCGCGGTATCAGTGATTTCCGAGCGGTTTTATCAAATTCATTTTAAAAATGTGCCATTATCGCGCGCGCGTAAACAACTGATGTCTTATACTGGGAAAGGTATTACGTGCGTTGGTACTATCCAGTTGACCGCGTCGTACTCAGGTCAAACACACGATCTCGTCATTTATGTCATCCAGGACGGAGGCCCACCACTTTTGGGCAGGGATTTTATTTCGCGATTCGGGTTGCAACTAGTACCAATTAACTATTGCGGGGATGGAACAGATTTTTCAATAACAAAATTACAGCTACAATATCCTGACTTATTTACTGATAGGTTCGGAACTTTTAATAAATATAAAATAAAACTATCGCTGCGTGAAGACGCTACCCCCATTTTTTTTAAGGCTCGCCCAATAGCATTTGCGTTGCGTGAAAAAGTTGACAGCGAAATTGATCGTTTAGTGTCTTTAGGAATCCTTAGGCCAGTCGAATATTCGGAATACGCATCACCTATTGTCCCTGTTCTAAAACGTAATGGCTCCGTTAGATTGTGTGCAGATTACTCTGTCAGTTTGAATAAACAGTTACTTGTCGAACAGTATCCGCTCCCCACCATTAACGAGTTATTCTCAAGGCTTCACGGCGGGCAGCAGTTCAGTAAGCTGGACTTATCAATGGCCTATAACCAGTGTATTTTAGATGATGAGTCACAGGCGTTAACTTGCATCAACACGCATCGCGGACTTTTCCAGTATACGCGCCTCGTGTTTGGTTTGTCTAGCGCGCCGGCCGTGTTCCAGCGGGCCATAGAAAGTGTACTGTCGGGCATGGAAGGAGTTATATGTCTATTAGACGATATTTTGATTACAGCTAAAAGCAAGGAAATCCATCTAGAAAGGTTAAATGAAGTACTGAAACGTTTGCAAAATGCCGGTCTGACCTTACAAAAAGATAAGTGTGAGTTCCTCAAAGACGAGATAAATTACTTAGGGTACATTATTACAAAAGATGGATTGAAAAAAGAACCGGGAAAAGTTAGAGCTATGACCGACGCACCCGTCCCAACTAACGTGTCCGAATTGCAATCCTTCTTAGGTCTTGTAAATTATTACAGAAGTTTTGTGCCAAACGCGTCTATGATTCTTAGTCCATTATACGACTTACTTAAGAAAGGTTGCAAATGGGAATGGACTAATAGTCATAATGCAGCGTTTAACAAAATAAAAGACTTGTTGACGTCAGATCAGGTGTTAACTCATTGGGGACTCAGGTGTATCTACCTCCTAGAGTGGCCCCGCTGGTAATCAGTTCTGTCCTGATTCCAGCTTCGGTTGGTATTAGGCAGAAACGGTTACCGTGGGGCACGGTTTTCCCCGGGCAACGGCGGGTAGTAATTCATTCGTGGATTGCTACCCGACGGCCAAAGGATGCACAGAATTTCCGGCGGACCAGCCCCGACGCAGTGGATCGCGTGCAGCGCACACCACTCGGGGGCTTTCATTGTCTGCTGAGGGCTTAGAGGACCGGCCTCTCTTTACGGACCTGAACACAATAGGGCCGGGCACGGAGGCTGCCTTCTTTATCCAGCCCCCCCCTTCTGCCGTAGGTTGGCGTTGGGGTGTGGTGGCACCCACTGTCGGGCGCTTTGGCGTGCGGTGGGCCGGTGTTCCTGGTGTGATGGTGCCGTATGGGGGCCTTTTCGTTCTCGGGCCTTGAACTGTCGCGCCTTCGGGCGCGTTCGAATGTTGGGGAGTTCCACGGTGGTGGAATTCCTGCCAACAGTCTGTTGCGCCCCGATTCTCGGGAGCGCTCTCCCCGCCTTTATGGTGGGGGCTTTGTTGGTGGGTCTGTGTTGAGTCCCGCAGCCAGTGGGATGCAGCTACGACTCGCCACCCCCGCTTTTCCCGTCCCGTCGATTGTCTCCGCAACCCAGCGGGGATGCTCGAACGGGAGGGTTTTCGGGTATAACTTAAAAGTCTGTGGGTGCTCTCTCCTCTCTCTGCCCTGCAGCCAGCAGGGTATGGGTTGGGGGAGGGGTCTGCAGTCGTCCCTTCCGGAGCGTCTGCGTTGCAATCCAGCAACGTGGACGATTCCGGAGAGGGGGGAATGGTGGGCCATGGGAGTGGCCCTAGGCCTCGTTTTACGGCGAGGCCCGTTTTTGAAGAGGCCGTGCTGGCGAGCCTCTCGTCCTTCGAGGGTGGGCCGCGGACTTGGTTTCTACCCGTTACCGTAGCCCACCCCACACGGACGTAGCAGGAAATGCCCCGGTGGTTTTTAGTGGGTAGGCCCCTGGGAGCACCCCAGGGGAGAGCCCCACACTACCCGGCCGTCTCCCAGCGGTCGGGTGTGCTTAAGGCGGCATTTTCCACCGGGCCAACAAAAAAAAAAAAAAAAAAAAAAAAAGGTGTTAACTCATTTTAATCCGAATTCAAAGTTGATATTAACCGTTGATGCATCACCGACAGGATTAGGTGCAATTCTATCCCAGCTGGATGTAGACGGTGTCGAGAGACCCATTTCCTATGCATCGCGAACCTTAAACGCGGCGGAAAAGAGATACGCGCAGATACAAAAAGAAGCGACGGCTATTATTTACGGCATACGGCGATTTCATCAATATCTTTACGGCAGGTCAGTACCGTTCATTTTGCGAACAGATCACAAGCCTTTAATTTCCATATTTGGCCCTCACAAAGGCGTACCGGCGGTATCAGCGAACAGACTCCAGAGATATGCTTTATTCCTTAGTAGTTACAACTATGAAATCGAATACATAAGAAGTCGTGATAACAGCGCCGACTATTTGTCGCGGGCAAGTTTACCTTTTCCCGCCACGGCGAGCGCGAGCGCGTCGGTCGTTGACCCCGTATCGCGGCAGCTGAGCGAGCGCCCCGCGCCGCGGCAGCCATGTTGCTGCGCGGAGCCGTGCGGCGAGAGCGAGCCGACATGCGATCGCGCTACCTACATTTGTTTTGTTACGGACGGTAGCATTCCGGTGACCTTGACAAAGTTGCGCGAAGAAACCGCTAAAGATAGAGTATTGCAGATGGTAATTAATTATGTAAAAAAGGGTTGGCCATCTAAAGTTACGGACATACAGTTGAGGCCATTCTATTTATGTAGATTTCAGCTTTCTTTTGAGAGTGGATGTGTTATGAGGGGCCATAAAGTGGTGTTGCCGGAAAGCATGTACACGCCGATTCTTAATGAACTCCATTCATCACATTTGGGAATCGTGAAAACCAAAGCCGAGGCACGTTCAAGGATTTGGTTTCCAGGAATCGACCAAGCGCTAGAGAAATTGATAGGTTCATGCGAAATTTGTGTCCAATTACGACCATCAGCGCCTCGGGCCCCTCCCTCCTGCTGGGAGTACCCTTCAGGTCCCTTCCAGCGCCTACACATGGACTTTCTAGGTCCGATTAAGGATATGGTGTATTTGGTTATAGTCGATGCATATAGCAAATGGGTAGAAGCGTATGACATGAAACACACGACCTCTTCTACGGCTGTAATAGGGAAACTATGTGACTTTATGGCGAGGTTTGGTGTTCCTAAAACTATAGCGAGCGATAATGGCACAGCTTTTTGTTCACAAGAGTTTGAGTTGTTCTGCTCTAGTAATGGAATCACGCATGTTACTTCGCCGGTATATCATCCGGCAAGCAATGGGCAGGCGGAAAGTTTTGTCAAAATAGTAAAAAGGGGTATTAGGTCATGCTTGTTAACAAGTCACGGTATTAAAGAGATAAATCTGAAACTGCTTAAATTTTTAATGGACTATCGTAATTCTATTCATTCTGCTACGGGGGTTAGCCCTGCGCAATTAGTATTTGGTCGTAAATTAAGATCACGTATGGATTTAATCAGGCCAGAATCATCGCCACCCTCGTCGCCGACTGTAACCCGTCGTGTACAAAATCAACAGTGTACGCTAACTAAAACCGAAGCGCGTAAACAAAAATCGTTTAATAAGAATCAGAGGGTATGGTATAAAAGGTTCACTAACAAAAATGTATACAAATGGTGTAAAGGAATAATAATAAAAAAACTAGGAAAAGTGGTTTATTTAGTCAGAGACAGTCATACTATGGATCACTACAAAAGGCATATAGATCACTTAATGTTGGATAAATGGTCACGATTTAGAAACCAAGATTTGGTTATTGACTTAGCTGGTCAATGCACTTCGTCGCAGTCGTCTCTCCAGACACCGCTACTAACCCAGAATTCTCAGCTGCCAGCGCTGTCACCTTCAGCTCCAAGTGTACCTACAGCTGCTGACCAACTTACTTCCGATCAGTGTCCGCCACATCCTTCTCCAGAACACCTTACTATGATCCAAGGAAGAGGAAGAGGAGAAGAGTTGGACGAGGTCAATGACACTGAAACGGCTGTATCGGACCTAGACCAAACCTCCGCCGGAGTGGGGTTGAGGATGAGTTGTGAAGATCGCCCTGGCGATGAGGTAGAATCCCCTCAGGTAGAGGACAACCAGGAGGAGCAGTCATTAGACCAAACCGAGGGTAGTGATCCCGTTCAGCCCCGATCGTTACGAAATCGCCCTCTGATAGACTATAAAAAGTTTTTCTAGTTTTAGTGTGTTTAGTATAGTATTTAGTTATATAGTCTAATAGGATTTAAGAATGTTGTTGTTAAAATATTGTTGGGAGAGTGGATGTAGAGTATGCATGTTTGCGTGCGTGTGGCTGCGTCCCCGCACCAGCCACTCCCCGCCCCGCGACGCGTGTGTGCACGGGCTGCGTCCCGGCTCTGCGCGCCCCCCGCGCCCCGCACGGGCGCGATGGACGTTTCGAGAATAAAGCGGCAGTGCGTTGCTAGCTAGCTTGTGTTTTACTCGTGTCGCCCCACTACGCATACTTTACAGAAGCCATATTATTACTTTGTTTTTTTTTTCTCTTTAATTTTTTTTTCTCTGTTTGTCTTCTTTTATATTTGTAATGTTGTGTTTGCTGTATTAGTTTGTGTTTGATTTGATTATACTTGTTGCGTTATTATCTGTAAAATGTGGTGTGTCGTATTATTCAGTGAATAAATGTTTCTATCTTCTATCTAACTGACATCACTTCCGTTGTAATTGCAACGTGGGCTCTTCTCTTACTTACCATCAGGCTGAGGAGAGCCAATATACTGTCACTATAAAAAAATGTAAGTCCTATAACTTTTAAGGGCTTTGGCGGACTCGAGTGCGAACAGCGGCATCGAGTGGTCCTTTTAACCTCCGGCGGATCCTCACTTGTCTGGCGTTTAGGAGAGATTGATCCGCTCCATCAAAACAGCTCTGCGAGCCGCTCTGCAGGACTGGACACCGAAGGAGGAGCTTCTCCGAATTATGCTGTTGAAAGCGGAAGACTTCGTAAACAACAGATACTGAACAAACAAATTCATCACACGAATTTATATTCGTCCCCAGAGTGAGAATGGAAATAACGGCCCTTAGAGAGTCGCTATCAATTGTGCCATGGTTTTGGTTATTCGAAAGATGACTAGCCGGATGGAGCATGTGGTAGTGACCCTGCCTCATACTCCAAAGTTTGTAGGTACGATCCCCACCCACAAACATTCTTGTTATGAACACTTGTGTTTGTTCAGTGTCTGTAATATGTATGTTTAAGAATATAAATGTAATTCCTCTGTGGTCCGATATCCGTAATACAAGTGCTTATTCGGGTCTACATGAGATGTATGAATTTATCAATTTTTAGATATTCTCATTACATTTATTTATTTTTTATTCATCATATTTTCAGGATTCTCCTTTACAATGCATTGGTTCGCAGCCATCTCAAATTTGCCTTAACGGGCCTTTACTAGGCACGTAGTACTAGGCATGTAGTGGATTCTCTCATCGTCAATCCTACAGCGATCGTCTTTCCAAATTCAATATGATTAGCCTTCGAGTTAGAAGAAAGTTGACCGATATGTGTTTTCTTTACAAAATCTTTGATGGTCACCTGGATTCTAATCAGCTTATATCTCGCATATCTCTTTCGCTTCCTCGCAATTATCCTAGAAAGCGCATTACCATTCTCGCGGACCAATCTTGGCCTCCAGTCTCCTTTGGCACGTATTTCTGTAGACTACAATCGGATAAGTAACGAAACTCCTCATTTGGATGTATTCTCTAATGTCTTCCCAAAATTTAAGGGTTTGGTCTTGGAGTACTTATCAGGCCACTAGCCTGGTGAGTATTAGCTCCGCAATTGAGTATGGTTTGATTACTATGTATGTTCGTAAATAAATTTTAATGTAGTGTTATAGATATATAGATATACTTTATTGCACAAAAAAACACAACTTTAAAATCTACGCATTACAGAAACTTAATTGTACAATTTCGGCGGTCTTATCGCTGGACGCGATTTCTACCAGACAACCTTCAGGCAAATGACATTTGATAGTAGAGGAGGGGTAGGTGGTGCAATATTGAAAAGGAAAATAAGAGTGAACTGTATATATATATTAAAATATTTATAATGCTAATAAATAAATAAACACAATATTATATACTAATAAATAAATATGTTATGCTTGGATAAAATAATATAAAGTACTAGATATACATTCATATAAATTAGGAGCTTAGACGGACCATCGACTACTACCGATGACTGGACCTGTAAAGACTTAAAGGGATTGCTATGCTATGTTATGTACGCCGTTATTTTGGTACATATCAGAGAATGTGCTCATAGATTAAGTTAAGCTAAGTTTGTATTATATGTATCATGTGGCTGTACTTTTTAATAAATAAATAGATAGGTGTGCGCAAACACAAGTGCACTCTCTATTACCTTGCCTTCAAATTCCAATGGGACACCAGTGTGACACGACCGGAGAGGGATCGGGCGCATGACCAACAGCTTAACGTGTATTCTTAACAGAATAACTCAGGTACAAATTTTGACCCGAACCGGGGATCGAAACGCAAGCGCAGCCGTCGCTTTAAAGTGTCTCACTACCCACTGCGCCTACAAGGCAGTTGTCTCAATATGCTACTATGAAACTCATAGACTTCAATCGGTCGCCCTGATGAAACCTTTCTACCTATTTGACATAACGCTAACCAAAGTCTTTGTGGAACTAATTCTCAAAAGCGCTTTACTACCTATTTGCTGAATTAAATTACCCCCAATAGGCCATATTATTCACCTTAACGACCTACTACATTGTTTTAAGTAACATAAATTAGATTGCACCTTAGTCTGATCAGCCGCTATACGCTTGAAAATTAACTTAAGGAGCTTTTACATAAGGCGGCTTCACCTCTTAAAATTATACCTGATATATACTTCATATGCCGTGTGGTCCCCGGCAGAGTAGAATAGGCCACCCTCACTCTTACCGAGGTGTCGTAAAAGGCGACTAAGGTAAAGCTGCTGGCATGATCATCAGCACGCAGAGAAGGAAAACTCTGCATTTATATCAAAACCCTCGCCAACCCGTCTGCCAAGCGTGGTGAGCATGGCAATTACCCCTCATGTGATTGAGGGAGGCCCGTGCCCCAGCAGTGGGGACTTAAATGGGCTGATGATGATGATGATGATGATCGTAAAATCGTCACATTCATTTACCAAGAGAGGCGCTGTAAGCGCGTTGTTTATGTGTAAGATGGCCGCTTTTTTCCTAAAGTGTTAAATCGTACTACAAATATTTCCATTCTTCAAACGTGGGTTACAAAATAGTGACACCACGATTTAAACTTACTTACTTACTTACTCCGCTGGCTCAACGACCCGAACCGAGTCTTGAGAGTCTTTGGTCGATCCTGCACTACGTCTTGCCGGTCATGGACCTGAAGAAAACACAAAAAGATGGCTGGAGAATCCGCACGAATGCCGAAATAGACAAGATTTTCGACACACCCAACACAATTTCCGGACCACTACAATTTAGACATCTTTAAGGCAACAGTGAACAGGCATCTTCTAGGCAAACGCGTTTCATCCTAGACCTCATCGTCACTTTCCGTCAGGTGTCAAGCGTTAGCTTACAGTTCATAAAAAAACATCATCGGAGGGATCAAGGCGCACCGTCTACGCTGGCTTGGCCAACTTGAAAGACTGGCAGAGGACGATTTAAAGACCGAATCAAATTAAGTTGCCCACATCATGAAATGCGACCATTTCATGAAACCATCGTGCCTTCATGATCATGAAGCTAGCAAATGGCCACGACAGCTACACCGAAGAGGCAAAACACTTACCCTGTGTGATCGACGTACGGCTACGACGATTCGTAGCCTTTTCGTAGCATATCGTACCAAATGCTACAATCGTGGCGCTACGCTGTAGATGGTTGTAGCATTCATTATGGCGACGGGTAGCCCTAACTAGTGACACCAATCGATATAAATTGTTAGCTACTAAACCGGATCTATTATAACCTCTCGGTAAACACTTATATTATTTATTAAAGGATCTCTTTTTAGGATCGGTGAACCGTAATTTGTAATTACAAAGGTGTATTTTTATTAGCACCTCTTTATTTACTGTTTTAATACTAGACCGGCGTGAAGCAGCACTGTGCTGTGTTTTGCTGCGTGAGTGAGGGTCATCATCGTCATCGTCAGCCCATTTAAGTCCCCACTGCTGGGGCACGGGCCTCCCTCAATCACATGAGGTCTAATTGCCATACTCACCACGCTTGGCAGACGGGTTGGCAAGGGTTTTGATATAAATCCAGAGTTTTCCTTCTCTGGGTGCTGATGATCATGCCAGCAGCTTTACCTTAGTCGCCTTTTACGACACCTCGGTAAGAGTGAGGGTGGCCTATTCTACTGTGCCGGGGACCACACGGCTAGTGTGACGAGTGAGGCTACCGGAGGTCCAATCCGAGGGGGAAATAGGAGTTTATAGGTTGGCAGCGCACTTGTGACTCCACTGGTGTTGCGAGTGTCCATGGGCGGCGACAATCGCTTACCATTAGGTGATTCGTCTGCTCGTCTGCCACCTATGCCATAAAAAAAGCCACATGGTACTGGTGCAGTTTTGAAAAAAGATACAAAAACATTACGTGTCCCTATAAAATTTGAGAGTTCCCCTCAATTTTTCCAGGATCCCATCATCAGATCCTGATATCCTGATCATGGTACCAATCCGTGACTATCTACTTTCCAACTAAAAAGAATAATCTAAATCGGTTTATAAATGGCAAAGTAATCGGCGAACATACATAAAAAATATATATACATGTCGAATTGAGAACCTCCTTTTTTTGAAGTCGGTTAAAAACCGGAAAAACCTGTATGAATTCCCTCTTATTGGAATCGGTGAACCGTAATTACAATATTGGAATAGTTCGTGTCAGCCAAGAAGCCGAACGTGGCCGAAGTTTAGAAGGTATCGAACGAAGCCGAAGCAAATTGGTATGAACATTATCAATCTTTTAAGAATTTTTAGTTCTTGTGAAGCAACTTTGATGTGTTTTATTCCTCTGTTGTCTGATATCTTGACACAAGTGCTTAAGGTGACGGGTAGGGCACACTAGCGATTTCAATTTTAACTACTGAACCGGATCTATTTTAAACAATTTCGGGAATACAATCTCTCGGCAAACACTTATACTATTTATTAAAAACCCAGCCACAAATGTTGGATTCATTTTTGTACGCGAAAAATTGATTACCGCCAAAAGCGGCCACTCGGCGGCTCAACCCGAAGATAACTTGCCAATTTCAAGTAACTTAATGAGAATAAGTAGATAGTCAACAGTCGAAGTCAGTTAAAGTCACGGTCACTCTATAAAACGCCGGTGTTATACGTTTTATCGACCTACGTATGGATTTTGTCGGGTTTTAAGACTCTATTAGGTCGAAGCATAAAAAGTGTCTCAAGACGAAAGACTTTAATGCGTGTGTGTTGCCAGTAATGACATACGGAACCGAAACGTGGCCGCTTACAATGTGCCGATTAAGGAGGCTCAAAGTCACTCCAGAGAGCAATGGAGAGGGCTATGCTCGGAGTCTCCCTGCGTGATCGTATCAGAAATGATGAGATCCGCAGGAGAACTAAGGTCACAGACGTAGCCTAAAGGATTGCATGCCTCAAGTGGCAATGGGCAGGCCACATAGCGAGGAGAACAGACGGCCGTTGGGGCGGAAAGGTCCTCGAGTGGAGGCCACGTACAGGAAGTCGCAGCCGTGGCAGGCCTCCTACAAGGTGGACCGACGATCTGGTGAAGATCGCGGGAATCCATTGGATGCGGGACGCACTGGACCGATCTGTGTGGAGAACATTGGGGGAGGCCTATGTCCAGCAGTGGACGTCTATTGGCTGAAATGATGATGATGATGATGAGGTCGAAGCCAGTTGTCCGTGATAACTCACTCGACACCCAATAGCAGTGTTAAAAACGATACAATTCAACGATTCTTATTATCAGGATAATTTCGAGGAACTTCACACTTTGTTCACTAAAAACCACTAGATACTAATTTAAAACCTTTGGATTGCATCAGCCCACCCGGAGTGTTTGTCTCCTACCGCCAGAATCTGTAGTGAAGTTATTGACACGCATGCCATGTCATCCCCTACGACTTTACTCCGAATCTTTTTGAGTCTACCCTTTCTACCAGGTCCAAAGCATTGCAACGTATGTAGAGTGGAATATGCTTCTTTAATCATACCTTTATGATAATAGTTGATATCTTTAATAGCAATCTTTTGCTATTTATTCTTAAGTAAATAACACACTTAAAAATTTCATCTCGTGTTCAGGCGGGACTCGAACCCACACCTTCCAAAATCCGGGTGAATGTTCTACCAATTGAACCACTGAACGCGTTAGTAAGCCGACGAAATTTGTAAGTGCTTCAATATTGTAGGTATATTTACAATATCAATAGTAGGTATAATTACTTAAGTCGAAAGTCTTCGACCAGTGCGTCCTTCCGGTCATGACTTACGGTGCCGAGACGTGGACATTCACGGCTGGACTAGTCCACCGGTTCAAAGTCAAAGGGAAGGGCTATGCTCGGAGAATCTCTGAAGGACCGCATCAGAAATGATGTAATCCGACAGAGAACCAGAGTCACCGACATAGCCCGCCGAATTGGCAAACTGAAGTGGCAGTGGGCTGGTCATATTAGCCGCAGAACTGACAGCCGTTGGAGCCGTAAAGTCCTTGAGTGGAGACCACGACTCGGTAAGCGTAGTGTAGAACGCCCTGCGACAAGATGGGATGATGACATTCGAAGGCTGGCTGGTGTGGGCTGGATGAGAGTGGCCGAAAATCGGGAGCAGTGGCGTGCATTAGGGGAGACCTATGTCCAGCAGTGGACGAGTGTGGGTTGCTGATGATGATGATGATTTACAATATTATCCAGTGGAAATATTATTACAAAATTTGACCACCTGTTAAGATGAGACTGCTAAATCAATAGTTGATATTTTTTATAACAATCTTTTGCAATTTATTCTTCTATAAATTATAAGAGATGAAATTTTAAGTGTGTTATTTACTTAATACCTTTATGAAGCAAGAAAACATACTCGTACATTACATGTGAAAGTAACGTGCAAGCAGGGTTTACAATAATTAAACAGCCTTATTACCTATGTAGCTGTTTCGCTAATAATGCTCCGTGCTCCGTCCTGAATACGAGGAGACCACGTGACACAACTTATAGCACAAACTAACCTTCATGCTCATTTAGTGCATGTTCTATTCCTGTGCTATGAACACACATGTGTTGTATAATAGTAAATTGCTTTTACGCTAGCTGGCGTAGTCTTTCGAGACGTAGTTTGACCGTGGGAGAGCCACGCTTCGAGTGATACCACGGCCTCACAGAAAACCGGCGTGAAGCAGCACTGCGCTGTGTTTCGCTGCGTGAATGAGGGAGGGTACCGTATGCCCGATCCTGGGGAAAGGGGGCTTTAAAGGTTCTTCACTTCTGACTCCACTGGGGTCGTGGGTGTCCATTGTCGGCGGAAATCGCTTACCATCAGGTGATCCGTCTGATAGTCGGCCACCTATCACATAAAAAATGACTTAATTTAATGTTTGGTCCATGACATTAAAACCGGCCGTGTGGTCCCCGGCAGAGTAGAATAGGCCACTCTCACTCTTACCGAGGTGTCGTAAAAGGCGACTAAGGTAAAAC
Organism: Marasmia exigua; assembly: GCA_019059595.1. NCBI lineage: Eukaryota > Metazoa > Arthropoda > Insecta > Lepidoptera > Crambidae > Marasmia > Marasmia exigua. The sequence continues at coordinate 20,058,051 of CM032472.1, forward strand.
CAGAGAAGGAAAACTCTGCATTTATATCAAAACCCTCGCCAACCCGTCTGCCAAGCGTGGTAAGTATGGCAATTACCCCTCATGTGATTGAGGGAGGTCCGTGCCCCAGCAGTGGGGACTTAAATGGGCTGATGATGACCTTAAAACCTACTTAAGGTTTATTTTTTCCCTAGACAAAATTATATTAAAGCGTCACGCCCACACAAGATTCAATAAATCAAATCTAGAAATTACCTACTGCTACCAATGATGATGACATTAATCTATCTTATCTTATCTGTTAGGGGCCATTTTCATGGGGCACGTCGACCCTAAGGGATCTTTTGTACCTCCCCTATCTTTTGCGCTCCTACTCACGAAAGATTCGTTTCATCAGCGTCACGATGTCTTTCGGATTGAAGTGCCTGTAGTCTCCTGGTTTAGGATAAGCGTTACCTAGAAGACACATTCTGCCTCTGGCTAGTGAGTCGCATTCACATAAAAGATATTCTATGGTTTCCGTCTCCTCCTTGCATGCTCTGCAGTCGCTGTTCGATGTCATGTTCATCTTCATCAGCATTTTGTTCGATGCATAATGCCCTGTTAACGCTCCTATGAGCATCCTTGTCTGTTGTCTATTGCAACATTAATTTTATCTATACTATTCATAAAGAGGTAAATCCTATAGACAGCGGCAACGCTTACAGATAATCCGACACCTATTACTTTAAAGTGGAACTAATGTCTCAAACTTTCGCGTGTTAAAAATCCGCTAGATGGCGTACTGTTGGACTGAGGTCCAACATCAGCCGCATTGGTTGTTCAGTTTGTCAAATTGACATTTTGACAGATCACGTTTAAAAATAACCAATCACATTGTATATGGACCTCACTCCTATAGTACTCCATCTAGCGGATTTTTCACACGCGAAAACTCTCAATGCCTAGCAATAAATAAAGAATGGGATGTCTGCCTGGAAGCAGTACTTTGACGTTTTCCATGTGGATTTTTAGTAGGTTGTTCACAATCTTGGGCAATCCTTTCCTTAAATTGTAAGTTACATTGGGTTCACATATAACTCATCAAATCTAGAGTAGATAGATACGTAAAACCATAGCGTGCACCCTATTTTACCGTAACAATATCTCTCCATGAAAATCAGCCCTAATAAACAAAACAATCACGCTATCACCGGAAGTGACGCCGTCTCCACTTGTTGCGAGCTAACGGAAGCGGGCGGCGCTTCGAGCGCAATAGCGGAAACTGCGCCCACGTCAACTTCCGCCCTATGTGTGCTCTTCATTTACAACGTGAAATTAACTTTTATATTTCACTCTTAACCGTTAGAGGATGGATAAAGTGTAAGAGTATTGTTATGTTTTTGATACTTTATAGCATTTCAGTCAATACGGTATTTGACAATTTTTTTTTCATTTGTGTAATCGAAAGACCTCTCTATGAAAAAAACATCGTTGAAAGAATTACTTGATTCTCATTTAAACTACCTGAGATATCACAACTTTAAAATCACATTATTTTGGGCAAACCCAAAACGCTCCATACAAATGGCTACAGGCATGTGACGTCACACGACAGTATTTTGTATGCATTTCATTTGAATTTTGTATGGTAGCTATATCAAATGTTTCGTTTATGTCAATGGTTTCATTATAATAGTTGGTGTAAATTATATGGGTTATTCAATGGTATAATTATTTTTAAAAAATTTCATACTTTTAAAATGGACTTGCCCATGTATCTTTGAAAGACCATAAAACCGGCTAGACGTTATATTTTTAATTGAGAATTGTTGCTATTCGCACATATTTACCTATATTTTGATAAAATATTTATATTTTGTAAAATCTCGAGCTAAGTCAAATACCCTATTGTTTGATTAGCCAATCAGCGGCTACTGCTGAACGATACAACCGTAATGTATATGTATGTAATATACTAGCTTTTGCCCGCGACTTCGTCTGCGTGTAATTCGAATAAAAGCAAGGTCTTTATATATCTTTATAAATTATAGCCTATGTGTTATTCTGATCTATAAGCTACATTACTGTAAAGTTTCATTAAAATCCGTTTAGTAGTTTTTGCGTGAAAGAGGAACAAACATCCATCCATACATCCATCCAAACAAACTTTCGCCTTTATAATATTAGTAAGGATATATGCCTGAAAAGGTAGTAAAGTAAAAAAAAGTAAAGTATCAGCCTATAAACTGTCCCACTGCAGGGCAAAAGCCTCCATCATAGAAATCAAGTTATCGCTACTATGATGGGATTAGGCTTAATCACCACGCTTGCCAAATGCGGATTGGTGATCACAAACCCGAGCTATGTTCGAAAAATTCGAAACATACAAAAAAAAGGTAAAGAAAAGGTAGTATCAAGTAATATTATTTATGTAACTTTTTTATTTATGTAGCTATTTTAAGATCATTTTTGTAACCTTGTTTTCCATACACTATGAAGAACTTACTTACGAACGCAGTGGCATAGTACCGTCTGTACTTTTTGATAACAATACAATACAAATAATTTTATTTCTCACATATTGTATGAAAAGATTGGCGATTAAAAAGAGTAACTGGCGAGTTTCTTGCTGGATCTTCTCGACTAGAAACTATTTTCCGACCAGGTGGTCATTATCTTTAGGTATTTTTTTATCGACAGACGTACAAACGTGTTAACTATAAGTACTTATAAATAATTAAAAATATTTTGTTTGAGTTCGACAGAGATGACAACAATCTATCAAAAAAATGTCAGAAAGTAGATATTAATGTGGATAGCTGAACACTTTGCCAATGGAAAGAACAATAGATATGTACATGTACATGTACATGTATGTCACAGTTATACTCGTGATCCGCTGTCAAAGGGTTAAGAATGTTTTTAAAAAAGAGCCAGTTAATTTAATTACATTTTTTTTTATGATATAGGTGGCAGACGAGCAGACGGATCACCTGATGGTAAGCGATTACCGCCGCCCATGGACGCTTGCAACACCAGTGGTGTCACAAGTGCGCTGCTTACCTTTTAACCCCCCTTCCCCTGGATTGGGCCTCCGGTACCCTCACTCACGCAGCGAAACACAGCGCATGCACTGCTTAACGCCGGTTTTCTGTGAGGACGTGGTATTACGTGGTATTTAACTTAGATTAAGTAGTTAATTTAGATTTCCTTTATTACTTATCTTTTGCATGCGGTGTTTACCTGTAACTGGAAGTGCATTTAGTATATTTTCATAAAATGTGTATATTTAAGCTAGAGCAATGTGACTTTGGTAAACCCACAAAATGAAAAAAAGGCTCACAACTTAGCGACAGATTACAATCTTGCGAGCTGTATTTTAATGTACTATTTTTTTAAACTTTACAGTGACACCTCCATCACACACCTGGCAAATTGGCATCTATAAAAATATTTCATTAAGGAAATAGTTTTCTTAACTATAAGTTATATTTCAGAGGCCACCCTCACTCTTACCGAGGTGTCGTAAAAGGCGACTAAGGTAAAGCTGCTGGCATGATCATCAGCACCCAGAGAAGGAAAACTCTGCATTTATATCAAAACCCTCGCCAACCCGTCTGCCAAGCGTGGTGAGTATGGCAATTAACCCCTCATGAGGGAGGCCCGTGCCCCAGCAGTGGGGACTTAAATGGGCCGATGATGATGATGATATTTCAGAGTATTAAAATTTTTATGGAGTAATTTAAATCCTTATTTTAAATTAAAGTTAGAATAGTTAATGCATAGTACATGAGCATAAAGAACAGACATTTTCTTTAAAAGACGGAATACTAATCGTGTGCCCTCTGCTTTAGCCGGCTGCAACAAAACCACACACGCTCACAAAGGCGTATTTTTATTAGCGCCTCTTTAATTACTGTTTTAATATAAGACGCCACATGGCCTCGGTTGCTTTGCAGAAAAAATAAACGAAGGAATATGTGTAATTTAACAAAACGAGGGTAAACATTACAGTTAAGTAACAAAGGTTCAATAAATAGTTCATCATCAGCCCATTTAAGTCCCCACTGCTGCGGCACGGGCCTCCCTCAATCACATGAGGGGTAATTGCCATACTCACCACGCTTGGCAGACGGGTTGGCGAGGGTTTTGATATAAATGCAGAGTTTTCCTTCTCTGGGTGCTGATGATCATGCCAGCAGCTTTACCTTAGTCGCCTTTTACGACACCTCGGTAAGAGTGAGGGTGGCCTATTCTACTCTGCCGGGGACCACACGGCCTATAAATAGTTATATGTATAATAATGTATAATACATAGGTGCCTACTCATACATACCTATACTTTATTTTTTTTTTATATAGTGGTACAGTATATTAGTTCTCCTCAGCCTGATGGTAGGTAAGAGAAGAGCCAAAGTTGCAATTACAACGGAAGCGATGTTAAGGTATCACCTCCGTTGTCACCGCCATACTGGCCCGCGAGATGCTTCACGCTTCGTTTGTAGGAATCCATATTGTAGAAAGGGGGAAATACATGCGCTGGCAACGAGTTTCATTTCTTGATAGCAGAAATAAGAACTGCCAAATTTTTTAGTCCGTGATTGGATGTTTTCCACTGTGAAGCGGTGACAGCGTTGTCCGGCGCGTGTAGTTCTGTGACGGAATAGGGCAGGTGGGATGAGGGTGAAAATCTCTTCAAAGCATTCACCGTGGTATAGACGGTAAAAGACGCTAAGCGACCCGATGTCTCTACGTAGTTGAAGAGGTTCGAGGGAATTGGTGACCTCTTCTTCACCTATAATACGTACAGCCCGTCGCTGCAATCTGTCGTGAGCATCCATGAGGTATTTAGCGGAGCCATCCCAGAGATGCGAGCAGTACTCCACGCATGCCCGGACTTGAGTCTTGTATAAAAGACAGAGTTGGTCCGGCGTGAAGAACCTGCGCACTCTGTTCTGGATCCCCAGTTTTTTAGATGCTGTCTTGATGAGGCTCTCGACATACTGGCTTTGGTTAAGATTGCAGCGAATTTCCATGCCCAGCATGCTTAGGCTAGTACGTAGACTAAGGGAAGTCTTCGCCGTGAAGGCACACACCTGAGTTTTCTTGGCATTGAACTGGACCAGGTTTCTGGAGCCCCAGTTACTAATGAGATCCAAAACTCTGTCGAGCTCAGCGACAAGCTGCTCTCGCTTTTTGGCGATTACTGCTCTAACGGTGTTAGGTCGACCAAGATATTGCCCATGAACCGTGCTGTCTATTGTACAGAATTATTTTATCAATTGCTTAGCCCTTGCAAGCGCTACAGTATACCGTTTACTCCATATTTACGTATGATCAGCATCAAAAGTAGCTTAACACATTATTACCATGTCGAACTAACGCTTTATACGTACCCCTTAGAAACTGACTATAAAAAGCAGAACCGTTGCTTTGACATGGTACTAAAGTGTTAAGCTAATTTTGATGCTGACCCTTAGAATTGAGGCTGTTTTTCCAATACTTAAATATTGTTAATTTTTCATGTAAATGTAAAATTCATAAAAATATACATTAATGTATATTTAAAATGTTGTTTAGTAAAAACCGGCCGAGGTGGAATCGCCCATGAAGGGTTTTGTAGCAGCAATATACATAAAACAATTTTCAGTGGTGGTTTGTGTGTCACGGGCTGGTGGCCTGTACTAAAGGTTTTTCAAACCTACTTCAGGCCTGGTGTCTGAGGTAGGTTTGAAAAACCTCCCTCACAAAGATAAGGTCTGAGTGTCATATAAAATAGTATCTTATCACTGTATGTATGACTTTGTACTGTGAGAGAAATAAACTATTTATTTATTTATTATTGTGTTATATTTTTCAGTTTTATCATTCTTTTATTTTAGAAGTAGGTACATTTTACTACTTTGGAAGTGTCTCCGGCGCAAACTATTCAGCTTAGAAAAAAATATATTAGAAACCTCAATATCATTTTTGAAGACCTATCCATAGATACCCCGGTTACTTGCTGTTACGAAACCCTTCATGGGCGAGTCTGAGTCGCACTTGGTCAGTTTTTTTTACATCGTTCAGGCATTGTTTATTAGTAAATATTGCATACTAGTAAATATCGAATACTATTTACAAGAGATGATGCATGAGATGAAACATGTGCCCCGCTACTCATCGTGCCCAGAATGCTGGCGGCGTTACCTTTTTGAATGGCCAACCTAATGCGTTGACCGAGGTAGCTGACAGCATTACTGTCACCTGAAATGTCGAGTATCCGGGCAGACACCTCGCGGAAAAGCTTGTGGACCTCGGGCCCCCACGGTCCCAAGGTTTCCACGCCGAACGAAGCGAATCGGTAACAGATGTCTAAGGCGGAGTATTCGTTTTTTTTCGGGACTCAGCCGAAGCAGGTGCTGCACCCGCGCCCCGTGAAGTGGCGTGGACATGGGAAGGGGCCAACGTGTCCGCACAGGTCGCATCCCAAACCAATACCTTGCTCTGACTCCATGGGTTAAGGGTCATCCCATCGGGCCTTTTGCTGTCACTCCGACATATGCCTAGGGGTTCTAGGACTGCCGGAGTGCGGACTAATATGAAGGCCCGGCAGAGGAGGGGCATTGTAGTAAGTATTCAATAAAAAAATGTCCAACATTAGAATAGTTGTTAACGAGATTTCTACCATGTACCTTATTTTTGAGTTTCCGATATTTCGGCGCTGTTATCTGTATATCGGAATCTCAAAAATGTACCTTATATGGTACAAATCTCGTAAACAACTTTTCTTATGTTAGTGATCATGACAGTTTAAAACAATAAACTGACTAACATTTTCAGAAGTCATAAACCTTTTCTCAACCTAAAAAATCGTGTTAACACATTCTTATTATCACCCATAAATATTCTTTCGTCCAAAAATATCGTGGCGCGGCATTAAGCTATTTGGACAGAGTACCTAGCAAGGGCGCACTGAATATTTCATACACGCCCCGGCCCTAGTACGGATAATAGAGGTTTCTATTTCTGTTTGAGTAACCTTTGGGCTGTTCCACTAATGAAATGGCGGTGTTGAATGTGTGTAAAGGGTGATGGGATGAAGGGATGCGACTGTGGGTCAATTTGGGGTCTTACTAAGATTATGTAACATTCACGTATACATATTTCCAGACAGGGCCTCAAAATAATATCTGTGCTGGCGTGAAGCAGCACTGTACTGTGTTGCGCTTCGTGACTGAGGGTACCGAAGACCCAATCCGGGGGAATGGGGGGCTTAATGGATGGCAGCGCACTTGGGACTCCAACGGTGTCGCGGATGTCCATGGGCGACGGCAATTGCTTACCACCAGGTGATCCGTCTACTAGACCTATAACATAAAAAAAAAGATTCAAATAACTACTTTATTATAATCAAAGTATCTAATTCATATTCATTTGACAAATTGCGATTTTTTTTATAAATAAACGCATAGTCCTAATAATAGCTACTTATAACTTGATATTTGAAAATAATCACGTTTTGCCCCGTGAATTTAATGTATAAGTCTAGATATCTATATGATTTTAATCCATAATATCTAGATATCTACATAATAGAGGTTAAAGTATGAAATTGCCGTTTTTTTCTAAACACAATAAGATGTATAACTTCTTTAATAAGCAAAGTCACCATACTATACTTTTATTTTGATTTAAGACTAGGTACATATATTTTTTAATTTATATTAAATAGAGATAAGGTATTATTGTTTTCTTGATGCAAAATAAAATCTTGAAAGTGACCCCTTTTCACTTGGCAGAATAAATTTTTTTATCAATAACTTTGATAAAAAAATTAATTCTGTAAGTATATATAATAAGTAATAACTTTTTATTAAAAAAAATTTTTTTCTCTGAAAAACTATCACACACAGTTAATAATTATGAAGTAGTAGCATTGTTAGTTACTATGCAAATTAAAAAAATGTTTGTATGGAAAACACAACTTCTAAGAAAATCGCCATTCAAAACAGCAATTTCATACTTTAACCCTTAATAGTATATAAAAGAAAGTCGTGTTAGTCACACAAGAACGGCTGGACTGATTTGGGGGAAAATTGGTGGAGAGGTAGCTTGGAACCAGGGGAAGGACATATGATGCTTTTTATTCTTTTCGTGTGGGATAAACAAAAACTTATACTACACGGGCAACGCCGCGGGCGAAAGCTATTACATTTATTGTTTTTATAGTTACCTATAATTTTAATGATTTAAGGCTACATTGTGAAAGAGAAATAAATAAATATTAGTTAGTAATATTAGTTATATTTATACCTCTAGATCGGCTGAAGCGATTTGGCTGAAAATTGGTGGAGAGGTAGCTTACAACCAGCGGAAAGAAATAGGATGCTTTGTATGCCGAAAAATTCAGGTATCTGTGGAACAAACAAATAATCAATAATCAAATAATTCTTTATTTGCATAGGCTTGTACACAGCACTTACAAATCGTCATACATTTGAATGACTTAAAACTATTTATTAAGTACTTATGTATAATTTACATGTTAATACATATATATGTTGATACATAAAATATACTAAAGAAATAAATAAACATAATGTGATTCTACCACCGGCTCGGAAAGTTGTTTCTGGTCGAGAAGATCCGGCAAGAAACTCGCCAGTTACTCTTTTTAATCGCCAAACTTTCATACAATGTTGTGTCATCATCATACCGAGCCATACAGTTTAATTGTTACACAAAATAAAATAAAGGAAATAATAATAAAATAAATATTATGAGGTAAACCGAAGCAGACCAGTCCCCAAAGGTGGCACCTGTTCACAAGTATGACGTACGTGCCAGCCATCATTTCACTCAACCATATTAGAGGGAATGTAATGACCCGCCACATAGCGCCACCACCTCAAGAGACATTCAAGTGAGCATGACTACTTAGGTTCCCCTCATAGGTCACAAAGAATAGTAGTTACTTAATCCAGACTAATAAACTGCAGGACGAGGTGTACAATAGTAGGTGGTTAGCATCTTGTCAATTATTGAATAATCAATATAAATCAATGTTTATACAGTCAAAATCTAAAATGTCTTTATTCAATAAAGAACATTTATGAATGTCAAATATTATGTAATCTACCGCTGATTCGGAACGTCAATTTCTACCGAGACGAATCAGCAAGAAACTCAGTAGTTACTCTTTCCAAATAATATGGTAATTACAACTTTCATTCTTATACAAATTATGACTACAGTGACAGTATGATATACATTGCTTATAATCAATATCGTTTAGATAAATCGTCAATGACAAAAACAAATATCTCGAAAGTAGGTTTTTTTTTTCACAGGAGTACCTTTTTTTCTTAGTAAAAGGCCACCTCGAGCGCATCACTAAAATAACGTGAGGGCGGTTAGCAGTCCTTTTGGAGCGAAGGACTAAGTGTAAAGTGGAGTTTTGAATTTTTTAAGAAGTGCCTTAATAAAATGATTAATAGCGTTCGTATAAGCTATTTTTAAAGCAGTATTTGTTAGAGGAGAGCAAGGTGAGTCGAATAAATATTAAATAAAATTTAGGTATACAATTTATTTCATATTTAAATCAAGTCATAATCCCGGGTGTTTATTGTACATTTATCTGTGCTAGATAACTAGATAATAGACCTGAAGCTTTAAGACATTCATTGTAAATGCTACTGCATTAAGACAGCTGTTGGGTCTCCGAATAAAAAAAAATAAAATAACTGTGGGAGAGCCACGCTTCGCTCGAACGGAGTTATACCACGGCCTCACAAAAACCGGCGTGAAGCAGCACTGTGCTGTGTTTCGCTGCGTGTCTGAGGGTACCGGAGGCCTAATCCAGGGGAAAGGGAGTCGTGACCACGGCTGCTGTAACGTAGCCGAAACGTCGAGCCAAATATGTGAGTACACAATGTTGTTTCACATAATAAATATCGTGTTAATCCCCGTATTGATACATTATAGTCGAAAAATATTTCGATGAATTTCTAAAAATCGTAAAACAAATTCGTGTTTAAAGGGATGTTTTACCAATACACCCTGTATACTTCATCATATTAGTTCACATCCACCCACTGCTGAGTATAGGCCTCTTCTTTATCACGCCACTCTTCCTCTATACTTAGGTTTTCAAATTGATTCGTTTGATATGCTATGAGCACTTATTACCTTTCGCAAATTTGTCAGAGTAATACTTGTTGCATAGAAACTCATGCTTAACTGTTAGATCAGAAAGTGCAGATTTGCTTGTAACAACATTCATGCCTTTAAAGAAAATTTTAAGAATTCTTGCCGTGCAAGCAAAAATTTACCTTAAGGTGACGAACCTTTTTATTCTCTGTACCGTACTTACACAAGTGAGCATAGATAGCGGTTAGCGGCCAGTCGTAGTTGTAAACATCCCAAGTTTACCACTATGTTTCCCAGAAATTGGCTTGTTTACGATTCTTTATGTAACAACTTACCTCAATCTCCCCAATAGTTTATTGTTTTAGGTTTTTGGGTGGAATGATTTAAATTATAGGGTCCCAAGACTTATGGCGGTTGGAACGCATCGTTTGGGTAATGTTACCTCATTATTTCGTTTGTCTATTTTATCTTTGAAAAGGTTCTTTCCACCCGTGGGTCCGGTAGGTCGTCCCATCATTAAGTCGGTGGTGTTCCCGAACGGATACGACCTGGTGACCTTAAAGAAAAGGGCTTATTCCTTCCTTAAGATGCAGATGTCCGTGGGCGGCGGTGATCACTTACCATCAGGTGTGCCGCCTGCTTGTTTGTCCACTATATTGTAAATTATGTATAATTATAATTTCAATTACCTACTCTTGGTTTCATGGCTCTCGGGATTTTTATAATATAATAACTATCTCCTGGCAGGACAGGGGCAGCTGCAATGAATGAATTCACCAATTCGACTCCTAATATTCCGTAAGCTCAACTGCACTCTGAAATCTGGTAATTTAAAAAAAATACGCAGTACATTTATTCAAATTCAAACTCCTGTACTGTCACAGAATAATAATTATGTATATAGTACTAAGATACTGTTGTTATTACAATCGCCGCGCCGTAGATGTAATGCTAGCAGTACAAGTGAAAAGCTTCATGTGCTGACTTTACCTACAATTCAAAGCTACTTATGAATGAGAAAAGTATGAATTGTACTTTGTAGGTAAAGTCAACTTGCTTGAAAAGTGGCTGTGACATACGGACGGACATGACGAATCTATAAGGGTTCCGTTTTTTGCCATTTGGCTACGGAACCCTAAAACACCGGTTACACTGACTAAAGCCATGATTGCAAACATCTTAAGTCCTACCACAGGCCTTACTGAGTCAAATAAACAACAAAGGAAGCCCGGAAGCACTTTCCATGGCGGTTGTGGTTCGAATCCAGCATGCACCTCTGGATGTTTCAAATCTATGTGTGTACTTCTACCATTAGCTCGGACGGTGAGGGAAAAAATTGACGTTTCTTAAAACGTGTACCATAATTAATTTGTCTGGTTCCCCTGTAAAGGATTACGAAGGTCAGACAGCAGTCGCTTTATTGTAATTACCAGACTCCCAAAATCCTGAATTATGATCTAAGCGTACCTAGGCTCTAGAGCGACCGCTTTTTTAGGGTTCCGTATTTTATGTGATAGGTGGCAGACGAGCAGACGGATCATGGTAAGCGGTTGCCGCCGCCCATGGTCACCCGCGACACTAGTGGAGCCACAAGTGCGCTGCCAACCATTAAACCCCCCTTTGCCTCAGATTGGGCCTCCAGTATCCTCACTAACGCAGCGAAACAGCTCAGTGCAGCTTCACGCCGGTTTTCTGTGAGGCCGTGGTATCACTCCGGACGAGCCGGCCCATGTCATGCCGAAGCTTGGCTTTCCCTCAGTAAAGCTTAGCACGTTAAGATGAGCGATAGCAGCATAATATTCTTAAAACATGAGATGGTAGGTACAACTACATTAATTATATTAACTCACTTTCATTCAGACTAGAATATCGTTTGTTATTTCAAGACTCTATTTCATTTAAATGAAATACCCATTTTGCTCCTATATTTAGACAGAACATGAACCTCAAAGTTGTGAATCTAAAATACCTTTTGGCTAAAGATGTGAAAAATTCACGATGAAAGGACGCTTACACCTTTAATGTGGAAAGGCATGATGCAATTCTTAGTAGATTTTGCTTACATGTAAAAGTTAGCGCATAGCGCAGATTAATAAGAAATCTTCGACATTTTTAGAGCTTAGCCAACTAAAAATGTCGTTTTAACAGGCTAATTATTGATACACATTTTCTATACGTTAATAATTCCTAAACCTGCACTAGCATTTCGCCAAGTGTGAGAGGGTAAAGGAAGCATTATAGGGGGGAAAGAGTTAAATAAATAAATAAATATTTCACAACATCACATACTGATGACTGATCTGACTCCGAGATAGGTAGCTCAAGCACCTGTATTGCGGATATCAGAACCAACAGTGGGACTACAAATATATACATATAATACTTTTCTTTTGCAAATACATACCTATAATATATAGAAACCTCCCAGACCAATACAAACAGATTTGCTCATGCACACAAATATTTTTACTGTGCGGGGATCGAACCCGCAACCCTTGCACCAGAGGCAGCGTTCACTACCACTGAATCAAACGGGTCGTCAAAATGTGTGGGTGTCTATAAGCAGCGGCATCGTTTACCATTAGCTGATCCGTCTGCTCGTTGGCCACCAATCACATCACCAATGATAAAGACATTTTAGGTCATATTCTAGTTTGTATCTTTTGCGTTCTATAACAAAGAAAAACCTAGACCACGTTTTTATAAATAAGTGGCAATCTTAAGTTATTTATTATTGTACTAAAGCTTATGTCATCCCGTTTCAACACGCGATGTTAAAAGGGGCTGGCACGACTTTTGTTTCGCTATTATCCTAAGATCGCGATTTGTAATAAGCGGGTTAGAGACCAAAATATATTTTTTTAAAAAACGAAGAACCCTTACTACTTAATACAGATCTAAACCTGGATCTTCTTTTCAGCCGGCATCAGCGTCATCAGTCCTCCTCGTCCACTTGGGCGCGGTGGGGGCGCTGGCGAGCGGCGCGGCGCTGTGCGCAGGCGGCGGCGCGGGCGGCGACGGCGGCGCATGCGCGTGCGGCGCGCTGTTGCTGGCGTTGCACCCGCTGCAGCTGTGGACCGTGTGCGGGCTGCACGCCGACCGCGCTGCCGCCATCGCTGCTCCGCTGCATTATGCAGCCATTGTGTCGGCGAAAAAGGTATCATTATCAGATGAACGTGTAACCGTGATCCAGTTGGTTTGGTTCCGCTGTCTAAGGGTTGCGAAGGTCAGACAGAAGTCGCTTCATTGTAATCACCACACTTCCCGAATCGACAGCTTTGGACGCAACTGGGAGTTACAAGCTAAGATGAGTGAGTGAATTATCATCTCAGATAAGAGATGTCCACTTGACATAGAACTCCCCCAAGGACTTCCAAGCTGCTTTGATTTCCGAGATCTTCACCAGATCGTCGGTACTTAGCCTGCAACTCTTGGTACTTATTCAACTACAAATTATCAGTGTGTTATTTTTGATCACGTCCAAATAGGTCGTTGGTGAGTCTGGTTGTTACAATGAAGTGACGGCCGTCAGTCCTCCCTTGTTTACTTGGGCGAGGTAGATGCGCGGGCGGCGGATGTCATCTCAGATAAGAGACATCTACTGCTGGACTTAGAACACCTTCATGGATGTCCAAGCTCGGTCGAATCAATTTCCGCGATATTCACCAGATCATCTGTACATGCGAATCTCGGTGCGTATTTTCCACTCGAGGACCTTTCTGCCCCTACGTTCCTACTTCTCGCAATGTACCCGGTCCACACTGCATTACGTCTTTAGACAATGAGATTGATGGATGAAAAAAGTATGGAACTTGATACAGAGGGAGAAGTGCACATGTCCATCAACTTCTCAGCGAGCCATTTTGGTGAGTCTGGCAATATTGCAATGAAGCGACTACCGTCAGTCCTCCCTGAGGTGCTTTTGGGTGAAGTGGATGCGCCACGTGTTATGTCATTTTAGGGATTTTGAAACTCTCCTGTTGGTTTTGTTGCGCCCGCTGTGACGTTAAATGAAAAAAAAACACATCATATTTCGCTTCCTTATTATCTTGATGTCAAGATCTAAAAATTTGGAATTTTTAAGAATGTTCAGCATTAATTATTATGACCCTTAGTTTATTGCTATTACAATTATTACCCTATAGTAACTAATTGAGGTTCCTTTTCCAGGTAATGATCTGCGTAGCCAGTGGATGGGTGGCCACGGCGGCACTTCTAGCGCCACTGGCCGCAGCTCAGCCGCCCCTCGCCTACAGCGCGGGCATCGGCAGCTGCGCCCCGGCCTGCGGCGCTGGCCCCTGCCGCCCTCAGCTTCTGCGTCGTCTACGCTATTACTCACGCTCCTGCTCCCCGTCACGCTAGTCCTACTCTGCAGCCTCAAAATACTCAGGATAGCCCGTTACCACAGACACAGGATAGCAGGCAGCCATATACGAAGTGACGTTATCAGCCCAAGTGACTGTTACCCACCAACGGAACCCCTTCTCCCCACCGCCACCTCCGAGACGACGTGCCTTGTCCGCAGTGCTCCAACCGCTCGGTTCTCTGGCGATACTATACTTCCCCTATTACTGTGTGTTGATATGGCCAGCGATAGCCGTCCCACCGCAGCCTGTAGCATGCTCTTTCTGCTGCGTTACTAGCAGCCGCCCCACCAGTCAATGGCATTTTGTATGGAATACGCAGTCGGGCGTTAAGGGAATCCCTCCGCAATTATAGAAGGAAACGTTTGACGAAAAGCGAGGTCACGCAAGAGATTCAAGCGCGGACGCCGAGCGCCTGCGGATCTCGGCGACCGTCCCTGTCAGCGGGCTCTGGTTCTATCCGTCCGCCGACGACGAGAAGGTTGTCAGATGCAGCAGCGATGGGTTCTCGGGGGTCGGAGCGGCCTGCACAGAGAGCGGCGTCGTGTAATATGTTGCAGGATACGCACGAGGAGGACGCGCCGAGAGTTCGGACGTCAGCGATTCCGTTGATTCGTGCTCCTCCGCACGTTGTGCTGGGGAGAGCGCTTGGTCTTGAGGAGAATGGCCCGCCGATTCGGGGCAGACGGCGGCAGTCGCCGAGGATAACGGTAACGAGGGCCATGTCTGACGAGAGCGAGTCGCCGACGCGCCGGCCTCTCTGCCGGCAGCATTCGCGCTCGAGCGGAGCGCTGCTGGGTGGACTGTCGTACTCGCCAGCCTTGACAGAGAACCACCACCTCGACCACGCCGACGAGCAGCTTTTGCTCACGTGGCCGCAGCACCAGCACCACCAGAACGAAGCTTTATAAAACGGGTATGTTTAGTGTAGTCGCTGATAGGTGTGCATAAAGACAATAAGTACGTATATGTGTGCGGTGCGAAGTCGAGTCAGCTTCGGTGTTAAGAGAATATTATTTTTTAATCGCTTTGTACCAACCCGTCTACTCGAACTTCCCGACCAAGCCGTGACCAAATATTAAAAGTTTCCTACTCTATTTACTACTGTATTAGTCGTAATGATTTCTCCTACAGGGTTCCTCCATATCGTTAGCTTTACCTACTGAAGTATTACTTTAGTGTGTATCTCTGTAAAGATGACTTCTGAAATATTCCATAGGTATTTAGGTATTTGTTGAGATTGTTTTTTTTTATTTATTACTAAAAGTTTTGTTATTAGAAGATATTACCTATTTTAAGATGTTAAGTTGTTTAGAGGATTTATGTGCAATATTAAGTAGATAAATAATAAGGTGTTCTAAGTAACAGACTTGCACTTTAGTCTACAGGATAGTTCTATTTACGATAAATAGATACAGATGGTATATAATTATTATACATATTGTTGCAACGCTTACTCAACGCCGTCCATGTGTCTTGATTTCTAATCATCCAGATTTTCATTTTTAATTTTGTCTTTTTATTGTATCTAAGTCATTGTGTTATTATAATCAAAGAAATGCCGAATAATTATTTTTGTAATCCTTTTTCAGTTTTGAAAAACTTTCTTATCTTTCGAGTGCATTGTATTTTCCTACAAAACTAAAATATAACTATGTACAATCAACAGCAAAAGTTGGGGGCAAAATGTATAACACTATGCCCCGGGAATACGGTTCATTAACTGTAAGATGTGTGAATCTACTTGTGATGTTGATCGTACGTTAAAATGGCTGCCTAACACAAAACGGATCTCTTTTAATGGATGGTGAAATTATCAATTATTTTTGCAATGTTTTAATAGTTCGTAATTTGTAAAGTAGAATTTTCATATAGTACAGCCATTCTAAAGATTGAGTACTTAATCTAGTTACTGTCTTCTCATAAAGAACAACTTCCTGTCTTTTAAGTCGCAATAAAAAGGAATTGAAACTAATCTTACCTAATAATCGATCTAGAATTTTGCAACTTGAGTCGAAGTGAAAACTTACAATAAAAAATTCCATTCAAAAGATCTGGAAATAGGTAATTTTTTACAATTTTATCACTGAACAATATATTTTACACTTATTCTTACTTAATATTAAATTTGTTACATACAGGGTGTATCTGTGAACATTTACATCCATTTAACCACGTGTTCTATTAACCATTATGAACATATTTTGTACTATCACTTTCGAAATTCGACTTTTCATACAAAGTCGGTCACGTGAGTTGGCACATTTTGTATGAGGAGTCGAAAAAAAAATTCGATGAATTTCGAAAAGTCGTTGAACAATTGTTGTTCTGAATGGTTGGTAGATCACGTGGTTAAGGTGACGGGTAAGGGCACACTAGCGACGCCAATCGATTTAATTGTTAGCTACTAAACCGGATCTATTTTAAGCAATTTCGGGGTTACAACCTCTCGGCAAACACTTATACTATTTATTAAATAACCATGCACAAATGCGGACCGAACATTTGTACAAAAATTGATTTACGCTAAAAGTGGCCGCTTTTGGCGGTAATCAATTTTTCGCGTACAAAAACGGACCCAACATTTGTGCCATGGTTAATTACTAAATAGTTAATCGGGGTTACAACCTCTCGGCAAACACTTATGTGTTTGCCGAGAGGTTGTAACCCCGAAATTGTTTAAAATAGATCCGGTTTAGTAGCTAACAATTAAAAAGCTCGCTATAAAAAGCTACCCGTCGCCGTAAATGTTCACAGATACATCCTGTATTGTGCTAACGCATTTTTTTTTTAGTATTATGCGAACTATTTACATCCACTTTCTACTTGATCAACTTTTTAGTGAATTTGGTTCCAAATTAAGAAACATTTCATATTATGTACTGTATTTGAATGAATAAATATTATTTCATATGAAAGTCAAATAAAAGCAGAAAAATCTTCAGGCCGAGTTTGAGTACTCAATCTCAAAAATGGCGGAGTAAATGATTTACGGTGAAATATTTAAATGTCGTTATGAATGATAAATGTTTATGCAGATAATACGAATTGTTATTCTAGTCAAAGAGCTGTTGTTTTACTGTAACCGTGTTAATTTAATTTGAATATAAGCGAGCAATTAAAGAACACTATGACAAACGAATTTTATTTCACCCAACATTTTTTGCAACCATATAAAGTAATACTTTGATTATTTTATATCACACTTGCCGTGCCGTGTGGTCCCGGCAGAGTAGAATAGGCCACTCTCACTCTTACCGAGGTGTCGTAAAAGGCGACTAAGGTAAAGCTGCTGGCATGATCATCAGCACCCAGAGAAGGAAAACTCTGCATTTATATCAAAACCCTCGCCAACCCGTCTGCCAAGCGTGGTGAGTATGGCAATTACCCCTCATGTGATTGAGGGAGGCCCGTGCCCCAGCAGTGGGGACTTAAATGGGCTGATGATGAATGATGATATCACACTTACTGGTCGCCGGCGTAAATATTGGTGCAGTTTTGAAAAAAAATGCAAAAACATTACGTGTGCCTTTAAAATTTGAGGGTTCCCTTAATTTTTCAAAAAAGGAGGAGAACCTCCTCATGTCTCAAGAAGAAGAAGAATTCATTTATTTGCTTTTGAGTAGGGTATACAGAAGATGACAAAGATATATTATATAGACCGCCCATTCAGCCGTCAATAACAGCATGCAAATACAATTATTATAATTTACGACTAAGACTTATAGTATGCGGCTGATATTATAATTTCTGATATAATAGTATTGTTTAATTTTTGTTATTTAAAAACTCTTGGAGAGAATAAAACCCTTGCATTACAAGCCAATTCGACATGTGAGAATGTCGAATTGAGAACCTCCTCCTTTTTTTTTAAAGTCGGTTAATAAAATTAATAACCCGGAATGGTACCATGATAGGGATATGGGAATCCTGGAAAAAATGAGATGAACCCTCAAATTTAAAGGCACACGTAATGCATTTGCATTTTCAAAACTGCACCAATATTTGCGCCTGATTGTATTAATTTTGTGGCTCTGCTGATGATGGAAGGTTAACTTGTCAAAGGTAAGGAGTTGAAGGGTTATCTTTAAATACTGTACTCACAATTAGTTTGTTAGTTATTTGACTGGGGTGGAAGAGGGAGGGGGAGGAGGGCTGCCAAAAAAAGAGACACTAAAAAGCTTGAATAATTTTTTTTTTGCAAATAAACCGCCATCAAAAACCACGAACTAAAATGTGTAAAATAATATTTTTAACACTACACTTCAAATAATATTTTATAACAGTACACTCGAGGAAAGGTTTTACCAAAGTCAGCGCCTTTTTACCCGACTGCCAAAGAAGGAGGGTAATGTTTTTCGAGTGTATGTATGTATGTATGTCTTTTCCTTTGTGACCTCCTGTAGCCTAAACGGCTTGATGGATTTTGATGTATGAGGTATCGTTAGATTTGTCCTGATTACGGGAGTGTCATAGGATACATTTTATCCTAAAAGTCCCACGGGATAAAGACATAATAATATTTTTTCTAAATTTCCCTTTAAAAAAATATGTATGCGGTATCATTAGATTCATTTCAAATACGGGAGTAATTAATATAGGATACGTTTTTTCTCAAAATTCCCACGGGAACATGTTAATTCTGCGTCAACGCAAAGCAACTCATGCGTTAGCAAGCAAAAAGATAGGGCGTGGCCTGGCATGCGGCGCGCGGCGCGGTGCGGAGGGGGATATGCTCGAGTATACAGCCCGAATGCGGCAAATGTGGTCGAAATAATTTAAAATGGTACTTACATATACATAGTCTTCTACATCTACAACATTTTCGTTAAATAAAAACAGCTAAAAAGTTATAAATAAAAAAAAATATTATTAAAAAAACAAAATACCCGACTGCACACTAAAAAAAGAGTAAAACAAGCCCCACAATAATATTGATCAATCAAATGCTAAAAACTAATTATGTAATACCGTTTAAACAATACCTATATTAAAATACACTACAATATGTGTTCGTAATCGATAGTTAAATAAACAGAAACTTATTTTGAATACAAATTTACTGAATATAATTTATAAATGTTGATGGAAAGCATCGCAGGCGGGGACTACCTTGACCGCCACCAACGAAAATTCTGCTAAATGGTGCACAACCGAAATGACTATAAATAAGCCTCTGTTGGTAAGCCTCTGTTGGTCCCCGCCTGCGATGCTTTCCATCAACATTTATAAATTATATTCAGTAAATTTGTATTCAAAATAAGTTTCTGTTTATTTAACTATCGATTACGAACACATATTGTAGTGTATTTTAATATAGGTATTGTTTAAACGGTATTACATAATTAGTTTTTAGCATTTGATTGATCAATATTATTGTGGGGCTTGTTTTACTCTTTTTTTAGTGTGCAGTCGGGTATTTTGTTTTTTTAATAATAATTTTTTTTATTACAATAACAAGTTATCCTACAAAATTATGGAAATTGCAACTACGCCATTAATTTTCTTTTACTCAAGGTTGGCAATTGACATGTTATTCCTATGAGTAATAGCTCAGTTATAAAGCTATGCCATGTAGGTATCTATGCTTACTTTGGGTTCATATGAGCGTCAGTGCCTCTGCGTGAGTGGTTGGCAGCGCACTTGTGACTCCACTGGTGTTGTGGGTGTCTATGGGCAGCGGCAATCGCCTACCATCAGGTGATCCATGTGAAAAAAAAAGTGAATTTGTCCAATATTGTTTTACGGTACTCAGGCCGCTTTAGTACCATATCAAAGTAACCGTTCTGCCTATTAAAGTCAGTTTCTGGGGGTACGTACAAAATATTACTTCGACATGGTACTAATTTGTTAAGTTACTTTTGATGCTGACCGTAGAATAAGTGTAACATCGAATAGATTTTAGCTCTCTTTGCCTTTTCTATAGGCTCTTCCATGGAGAGTGCTCTGTGGAGCTGCTTAATAAGTATTATACCAGTGTCACCATTGTACAATCGCACGACTAGACGGCGCCGCGGCAAACTTCACCAATACTACCTGGAACCAATCCCTTCCAGAACGCTTCGTACTCTGGAATGAGCTTCCAGCCGCGGTGTTCCCTGATCGATATGACATGTCCTTTTTTAAACGAGGTTTGAAAAGAGTTCTCTTTTTATGTTAGGCAGCGGCATGACTGTGTTCCGGTATTGTTGATGTACCGTTTACCATCAGATGGGCCGCAAGCTCGTCTGCCTATTTTAAGCAATAAAAAAAACATTGCATGACAGTGGACCCACTGAGGTAGAGACCGGAGCGGGAGGCGAGTTCACAATGCATTGCGTGTGTAATATAAAAAACTCGACGGACTGTTTTTTTTAAAGTGATACAGTACATTGGTTGTCCTCAGGCTGACGGTAAGCAAGAGAAACTACTTTAGGATTCCTAAAATTTTGTTCTAGAGCTCACCGTAGCCGCAATACGGTATCTGACTATTTCAATTATATATACATCGTTAAAAGAATTACTTGATTCTCATTTAAACTACCTGAGGTATCACAACTTTAAAATCACATTATTTTGGGCTAATCCAAAACGCTCCATACAAATTTCGACCGTAGAATAGTTATTTACAGGATTTCCACCATGTAAGGTACATTTTTGAGTTTCCGATATTTCGGCACTAATTATTTTATTCTAATGTTAGTGACCATGAAAGTTTAAAACAATAAATTTCGCAGTCCGGGTGGCTGCACTAACCATTTATGCTATCCGAACCCCTTGCTAAGACGACGAATTTTGTAAGTGCTTCCACTGGATATTGTAAAGTATACCTACAATATTGATGAGACTATCGTCGGCTCATGACGATTCAAGCACTTACAAAATTCGTCGTCTTAGCAAGGGGTTCGGATAGCATAAATGGTTAGTGCAGCCACCCGGACTGTGGAAGGTTGTGGGTTCGAGTCCCACCTGAGCCTTACGGTGAATTTTTTAAGTGTATTATTTACTTAAGAATAAATTGCAAAGAATTGCTATACCAAACACAATAATATTCGTTTAGCAGTTTCATCTTAACTGGTGGTCAAATATTTGTAACAATGTTTCCACTGGATATTGTAAAGTATACCTACAATATTGATGAGACTATCGTCGGCTCATGACGATTCAAGCACTTACAAAATTCGTCGTCTTAGCAAGGGGTTCGGATAGCATAAATGGTTAGTGCAGCCACCCGGACTGTGGAAGGTTGTGGGTTCGAGTCCCACCTGAGCCCTACGGTGAATTTTTTAAGTGTATTATTTACTTAAGAATAAATTGCAAAGAATTGCTATACCAAACACAATAATATTCGTTTAGCAGTTTCATCTTAACTGGTGGTCAAATATTTGTAACAATGTTTCCACTGGATATTGTAAAGTATACCTACAAATTGTAGGTTAAAACAAAACGGAATGTTACTGATAATTGTTCAACGTGGCTTACATCAGGAGTACAGTCCAGTATGATAGAGAAGTATTTAGCTGATTTTACCATAGACAAAATATTATTTCGGACTTCACTTGCAAGTAAGCCAATTAACTCGTTTTGAATACGTTTGCCAAAATAATGGACATTAGTCTCCTTATTTACAACACGACGAAGGTGCTCCATCATTACAATATCAAATTTTCCCAGTAACTGCACTAAACCCAGGAAATTACCATTATTAGGAGTTATAGCGTAGCTACTTTGGGAGTGGGTAGTGTTAGTACTGTGAGGGTTGGTTGGTAGGTAGCCAAAACACTTTATGGAGATATATTTTCGTATATTGTCTCAAATTAACACAAGATAATAATTATTTATATCGGAGCAACAACTTAACATGGACGCGGTTGGTTAGCGAGAGAGTGAGGTAGGTGTGGGGGGAGAG
Source organism: Marasmia exigua (assembly GCA_019059595.1). Lineage (NCBI taxonomy): Eukaryota > Metazoa > Arthropoda > Insecta > Lepidoptera > Crambidae > Marasmia > Marasmia exigua. The sequence goes on from CM032472.1 coordinate 20,080,395, forward strand.
GAACTCCCGTACCAATCAAACCAGTATTGCCCTGCGGGCGTTTACGGAACTAACATGGCAGAAAATAAGTGCTAGCGGTACCTAACCGGCAGCAAGGCATTGCGCTTAGGGCGCGATAGAGGGCGCTGTCTCGCTATATACTCCCCCTCCAGAGGATGAAAGCGTCCTCGCTCATTCGCTGGCCATACATTATCATTGTTACAAACATTTACAGAAACACTACTTTGGTTAGACACATTATGACATTCATTATTTGAATCCACATTAGAATTGTAATTTCTATTCGTTACATAAAGATTAGGCGAGTACATACATTCCTCCCTATCAGACACATTATTGCATTTATCATTTAAATCCACATTAGAATTGTAATTTACATCGGTTACATAAAGATTAGGCGAGTACATACATTCCTCCCTATCTGACACATTATTACATTTATTCTCATTTAAGTTACGACGGGGACGGCCACGTTTCCGCACCGGAACTACAGGTTGAGGTAGGGTCGTATCGCGACCCAGGTAAGGTGTTAACTGTTTAATGTGATACTTCCCTAAGTACCTACTGGAGTCCTGTGCGGGTGCTATGATATAAGTTGTAGGGCTTACCTTTTTAGTAACCACGTATGGTCCATCTCTTTTTGGTACGAACTTCGATGTCAGGTCCTTTCCTTTGTTGCTAAGTACATGCGAATTCAATAATACCAAGTCACCTGCAACAAAACTTTGTCCTACGCGACGTGACTGATCACCATAGTCCTTTCTTTTATCCTGCTGACTTTCGACCTTCTCGCGAACTGCAGCTAGCGTATTGAGAAAACGTTTTAGGTATGGTGTTATCTGTGGAACGAAATTTTCTTTCTCCAAAACCAAACGAGGATCATTTCTTACTTCTAAAGGCGATCTCAGCTCTCTGGCAAACATCAAGTACGCTGGCGAAACTCCTGTAGTTTGACAGCGTGCAGAATTTAACGAAAAACGTATAGACGGTAAGTATATAGGCCAAGAATTATGTTTATTACCTACTAATTGTGATAACTGTACTTTTAAATCTCTATTCTTTCTTTCCGCAGGGTTCCCCTCAGGATGATACAGCGGTAACAATTCCTGCTTCACATCTAACACGAACATACACTGTTGCATTACAGCTGAAATAAATTGTACACCATTATCTGAAATAATGCGACGCGGTAGACCAAAACGTAGAAAATATTCCTCTATGAGTGTACGCGCGCACGCCTCAGCTGTCGCTTCTCGAAGCGGATATAACTCGACCCATCTAGTTGCGGTGTCCTCGACCAATAAAATCCATTTTTCATCCTTATCACCTGGAGGTAAGGGTCCGAATAAATCTATAGCAATAACCTCATTTCTCTGATTCAGGATCGGCGTCTGCAACAACCCTGGTGGCTTGTCGTTGGCAGCCTTGTAGCGCTGACACGATGTACACGTTCTGACATACTCGACAATGGCACGACGCATCCCTGGAAAATAAAACTTTTGAGCAACTCTTTGATATGTCCTCTCGATCCCTTGGTGACCTGCCAGAGGAGAGTCATGACATTCTTTTAATACTTCTTCTCTTTGATCCACAGGTATAACTAATTGCGGTTCTTCTGTATCCGCATCCGGATTATAGCGATAGAGCACTCCTTGCTCCATAATATAACCTCTTCCCGTCCAACGATGAACATCAATTTCCTCTTCACTTTCCAGATTCCTAATTATCTTAGCAAGTTCAGGGTCTGCAAGCTGACCTGATCTTAACTCGGAGGGTCTCTTCGCAGGTAAGTCAATCGTTACTGAACATATCCCACATGCATCTGCGGAGTTCTCATCGCAGTTGGGACGGCTCAGGGTATCTGCTATTATATTTACCTTCCCTGGTGTATACTCATAATGCAAATCAAATGCTTGTAATTTCAGTGCCCATCTTACCAATCTGCCTGATGGTGATTTTACAGTCATTAGCCACTTCAACGGCTGGTGGTCGGTACCTACGACAACCCTATGACCATCAATATAAGAACGAAAACGTTCCACAGCCCAGACTATGGCTAAGGCTTCCCTCTCTGTTGTTGAATAATTTCTTTCTGCTTGATTGAGCAATCGGCTCGCATATTCAATAGGCCTTTCATCATTACCTTCTCCTTGTAGAAGTACTGCACCCAGAGCGTAGTTACTGGCATCAGTTCTGAGCACAAACGGTTTGGTGTAGTCAGGTTGGATGAGGATGGGTGGTGACGTCAGCAACCTTTTTAGCTCCTCGAAGGCTTGATCTTGCTCTGTCTCCCATCTCCATGGCTCATGTTTCCTAGTCAACTTTGACAGTGGTTCTGAAATTTTAGAAAATCCAGGTATAAACTTCCTAAACCAAGAAGCAGTCTGTAAGAAGGTTCTTAGATGTTTAAGTGATGACGGCTTCTTCATATCTAATACAGCTTTCACTTTTTCTTCATCAGGTGATATACCATCTTTAGATATCACGTGACCTAAATATTTGACAGTGTCTCGTGCAAAAACACACTTATCCCGATTCACCCTTAATTTAAATTCGTGCAGTCTTTCAAATACAGCGTGCAAATCCTTTATGTGGCATTCCATATCAGCCGATATTATGCAAAGATCATCCAAAAAAGCTAAAATAGTAATATTCTGCAACTTCGGGCATGAGCAAAGACGATCAATTAAACGCTGAAATGTAGCTGGTCCATTCTTTAACCCAAATGGCATGCGTTTGAAGCGATAAGTGCCTGACGGTGTCGAGAAGGCAGTCTTATCTTTATCACGGTTAACGGCAACTTGCCAGTACCCAGATTTTAAGTCTAAAGTACTCATAACACAACCCTGTTTTGTCCTTTGTAACAGCTCATCAATCTTCGGCATTGGATAAGTATCTGTTTTAGTAATACTGTTCAACTTACGGTAATCGACGCAAAAACGAAAACTTCCATCACGTTTAGGCACTAATAGTGCTGGTGCTGACCATGCTGACTCACACTCCTCAATGATATCCTCAGCAAGCATCTTCTCTACCTCGCGCTGCATAACCTCTGCGCGCGCTGGTGTCATGCGGTACGGCGGAACAGCAACTGGCGCGTGTTCGCCGGTATCAATGAAATGCTCTGCATACTGCGTGGCTTCACCAGTCTCTCGGAACACATCACTGAAAGAGTTTATTAAATCATTAAGTGACATACTATCATTATCACAGTTTTTTGGTGTTGACTGTACCTCATTATAACCATGTTCTAAATCCTCATAAAACAACCTGTACTTCCGGTGCTTCGTGTCCGAAAAGTACCATAATGATTTACCAAAATCAAAAACTAATTTGGCTTTGTTCAAAAAATCTATCCCTAATAAAGATTGATTGTTACAAGCATCTGGAAAAACAATAAATTCAGTTTCAATTATTTTATGTAACATTTTCACATTCACTGAGGTAACTAAAACCTCCATTTTCCTAGATAAACCATCTGCAAGCTTCACATCTCTAATTTGCTTTTCAAAACATTGACCACTTTTTATTAAAAAATTATACATTGATTGGCTAGCTACACAGCCTTTAGCGGCTGAATCCACTAATGCAATACCTTTCCCACCTAATATTTCGATATTTAATATTGGTCTCTTATTACCATTAGTGTAACCCCTATCATTACATACAGTTGACTCCCCCTGCATATTAACATTGGTGGTCTCACATGCATAAAACTTATTGTACTTATAACTACTACAATTTGGACATCTTGCTCTTATTATTCCTATTTCACCACAGCCATAACAATACAAATTTTTACTTTCCTTTTTGTCTGTTTTCAGGGATCCATGATGCGGCGGTGGCGGCAAATGCGGCGACCCACCCAGCGGCGGCGCACGCGACCTCGGCGGCGGCGGTCCATATGACTGCGACGTACGCGACTGTGGCGGCGGTGGCGGCAATGGCCCACCCGACGGCGGCACCCAGTGCGACGAACCTTGCGGCTGCGATACCCGCATCGGCGGTGGCGCGGCAGACTGTCCCGGCGGTGGTACTGCGGACGACCCACGAAACTGCGCGGAGAATGGCCCACGCGACGGTGCACCCGGTGACTGCAAGCGCTCCTGCATCGCATCTTCTATGCTTCGAGCCTTCCTTATAAGATCTTCAAAACAAGACAATGTGTCCCTTTCTATTCTTTTTCTTATACGGACGTCTAACAACCCAAACGTCATATCCAATTGTACCTTCTGTGAGATGTCGTTCTCTGGTAATTTAGAAAATAAAGCGCGTACTTGTGCGACAAATAACTCTGTGTTTAACTTTCCTTGCTGCATACTATATAATTCTTTATATATTTGAAACGGTGCTCTTCGTTCCCCAAATGCGCTCCTCAGGCGATCTATTGCTTCGCTCCATGTTTTCGTATATTGTTTTATACCTTGCCACCAAGTTGCGGCGGAATGTGATAATAATAATGAAAGTCCTCTCAGTGCGTTTTCGTCGGAAACGTTGGCGGCAGTTTTAAAAATTTCGACTGCATCGATAAAATTCTCGACAGACTCGTTCTGCGAGCCACTAAACCTTGCACTACAAGTAATGAAATTAGCACCAACCGGGGCTGCGGCCCTGTCTGTCGGACAGCTCGTACTCCTCATAGTAAGCGACGGCTCCGTTTGTACCTGATGCATTACTGGTGTAGATGATCGTACTTCTTGTAATAGAATTTGACAAAATTCTGCTTGTGATTGCTGCAACTGTCCCATCAGTGCGGCGAAATGTTCCTGAGTCATTAAGATGGACGCGCCCGCGCTGCTTCCCGTGGCACCTTCGGTTGCTGTTTCAGTCGCGGCGTCTTCATTGACCAACTCCTCGGCGTTAATTTCGGCCGGAATACTAGTTTCATTGAGGTTTGCCTCCCTCGGCAACGAACTTCGGCTCCTGGTTCTTGGCATTTTCCTAATAATTCGGTTTTCCAAACCCAAAATGGCGGCAGACCTTCGCGTCCACACCACTCACTAACACACGTTGGGCGATCACTTATAGCGTAGCTACTTTGGGAGTGGGTAGTGTTAGTACTGTGAGGGTTGGTTGGTAGGTAGCCAAAACACTTTATGGAGATATATTTTCGTATATTGTCTCAAATTAACACAAGATAATAATTATTTATATCGGAGCAACAACTTAACATGGACGCGGTTGGTTAGCGAGAGAGTGAGGTAGGTGTGGGGGGAGAGGAACTCCCGTACCAATCAAACCAGTATTGCCCTGCGGGCGTTTACGGAACTAACATGGCAGAAAATAAGTGCTAGCGGTACCTAACCGGCAGCAAGGCATTGCGCTTAGGGCGCGATAGAGGGCGCTGTCTCGCTATAGAGTGTATAAAGTTTCCGCTCCAGAACTCCCTCTAAACGATAAATTATTGCTTGCTAAGAAAAATACTATTGACATCATTCGTTCGAGGATAGCAACCCATCGTGTTTTCTCACTCTCAATCTGCTTTTGCAAGTGCTTGTCTATTCCACTGAAGTTCTTTAATCTAATTGACGCTTCTATCCAATTGTTCACAGCACGTCGATGATCTGAGGATGTTTCGTGAATTTTGAGACGCGTTGATAAGTGCCTCCAGTCGTCAAATCCTTCTTTTCCCAATCTAGACTGGGGATTTGTATTAAATAAACGGCAGCAAAAACAATGTACTTTATCTGCAGATTTAGAGTACACGAGCCATCTTCTTTTGAAAGTTTCCCCATTTGGCATTACTCTTTCAAAATGCATATTTGAAAAATGACGACCGTCAAGTTTCCTTGGGTAGTTTTCGTTACTCATTTGATTACTTACAGGGCCTCCAGTAATTATTTTATCTCTTGTCGCAGAGTCAATGAATGGCCATTCTGAAATATCATCATATTTTTTTTTTCTAAAAGGAGATGATGATGATTGTACATCGGATATAATTTCTTCCGAAATATTTTGAAATCCAGAAGAGGTTCCTGGAATACCTAAATAAATACAGAAAAAGTAAGTCCAGACGAAAAAATTATGAATTATGAACATTTCGCTAACTGAAACGAACGAGGTGAGGGAATAATTTGTATTAAAAGCTTCAAGCGTAATTTCATATTCCAACTACATAGTTCACTTGCTACTGTGCTTGGCGTTTGTAGACCGAATTGGAGGACGTCTTTAAGCTTCAGGATAGGATAGAATGGAATTGGAATTCTTGAGTGGCGCCCATGTCCCTACCGGAAGACGCAGCGCGGGCAGGTTCTCCCCAGGGTCAACCGATGACCTGGTGAAGGTCGCGGTAGCGCAAGACGGGACGTTGTCGGATGCTTTGGGGGAGACCTATATCTAGCAGTGACAAATGAATATACGCCAAATTAAATTAAGCATGTTTATGATTTTGGCCACTGAACTAGTTGGAAAATGAAATTACGCTTGAAGCTGCTAGTCTAATAACACCAATAGGTATTTTTTTGGAAAGTGAATGAAAATTTAGCAACAACGAAAATATAGAGAACCAGGTAAATCTTCTTGAATGTGTTGTTTTTCATCTTCATGAGCTTCGCCTGAAGAACTTTTATTAAGTAGGTCTTCTTCCGTTGCGTGGTGGAGTTGAACTAGTTCTGATGATAACGATTCAGATGATTTCTCAGGTCTCAAAAATTTCGATAATAATTTAGCTGCCTTCTCAGATTCATCTTGCTTTTTCCGTTTTCTTTTTAAGTTTTGAGCACCAGATAATTTTTTTGGAGGCAGTGACATGATTTTTTTCTGTAAAAGATAAATTTATTAAATGTAATACAATACACCTATTATATGCTGCGATTACATAAAGTCCATTTCTTCCACGGTAACAAATCACAGAGTTAGGTTCGCTTTACAAAAAGAAAAAAATATTAATAACTAAAACAAAAAAAAAACACCCCGACTATGGAAAGCTCGCGTCGCGCTCTAAAAAGTATAGAAAAAGAAAATATTCTTGACAGACATTCTTCTCAACAAACTATTTAATATTTATCATCTATTAAGTAGACAACTTACATACAATTTTTATTTTTATACACAGATATATATGTAACTAGCGGCCGCCCGCGACTTCGTCCGCGTGGAAAAGTAACTTTTAACCCCCCTTTCAACCCCTTACAACCCCATTTTCGCAATAAAAAGTAGCCTATGTTCTTTCTCAGGGTCTAGATTATCTGTATACCAAATTTCATTTAAATCCGTTGAGTAGTTTTGGCGTGAAAGAGTAGCAGACAGACAGACAGACAGACAGACAGAGTTACTTTCGGATTTATAATATTAGTAAGGACTAGTAAGGATAGTAAGGATGATGTTCAGAGGAAAGCCGTGGTCGTATGCCACCCTGCCCTAACAATCGCTTACTACTGTTAGAATGCATTGCAAATTGCAATACCCTTAAGATACGAGCTGAAAACATAACACTCCTTTAGGGTTCATCGCAGTCGGGTAATATATAAAAACAAATAATTAAGTACCTACATACATCCAAGATCTAATATCGCTAAATGACGTAGACTTATGTACCTACATTCATTATACTTACATGAACACGAACACGACCTGCTGCAACAGTACTTACCTTGAGTTTAATCTATAGAATAGCAATAATACAAGTAACTTTGCGCTAAATACACAATAAATACACTTGCGCGAGAATAAACAATGACAACAGGCTGGCGAAGCATCAGCAACTAACAGTTGACTGACACTGGCGCGGCGCACACAACTGAAGTGACGAGACGGACGACCGACGGACGAAAGAAATTTCACCTCTCTCCCTCGCACGTCGCCTGCCTGCTTCTGTTATCAAAGAAAGCCGCCCTGCACGCTGCCGCCGCCCGTTTGCGCTCCAGATGGATCGTCGGTCAATAACGATTTTTTTTAATAATCGTTTCGGTGACGTGTGGCGAAAGCGGGCGCGTTTCGATTGATTTCGGCGCCCCCCATAACCGGCGCCCGGTGCAGTCGCACCGCTCGCACCGCCCTAGGGCCGCCACTGCCTACAATATTAATGAGACTATCGTCGGCTCATGACGATTCAAGCACTTACATAATTCGTCGTCTTAGCAAGGGGTTCGGATAGCATAAATGGTTAGTGCAGCCACCCGGACTGTGAAAGGTTGTGGGTTCGAGTCCCACCTGAGCCCTACGGTGAATTTTTTAAGTGTATTATTTACTTAAGATTAAATTGCAAAGAATTGCTATACCAAACACAATAATAAATTTCGACCGTATTTTGTATGCATTTCATTTGAATTTGGTATGGTAGCTATATCAAATGTTTAGTTTATGTCAATGGTTCTATTAAAATAGTTGGTGCAAATTGTATGGGTTATTCAATAGTATAATTATTATTTGATAATTTCATACTTTTAAAATGGACTTGACCATGAATCTTTGAATTACCATAAAACCGGGTAGACGTTATTATTTTAACTGAGTATTTTTGCTATTGACACATTTACTTCATCATCATCATCATCATCAGCCTACTTAATTCCCCACTGCTGGGGCACGGGCCTCCCTCAATCACATGAGGGGTAATTGCCATACTCACCACGCTTGGCAGACGGGTTGGCGAGGGTTTTGATATAAATGCAGAGTTTTCCTTCTCTGGGTGCTGTTGATCATGCCAGCAGCTTTACCTTAGTCGCCTTTTACGACACCTCGGTAAGAGTGAGAGTGGCCTATTCTACTCTGCCGGGGACCACACGGCGACATTTACTTATATTTTGATAAAATATTGATATTTTATACAATCTTAAAATTGGAAACCGTGCTTACTTAAAATTTAATATATGAATTTTACATCATACTGAATTAACTACTGAATTTTCTTAGTAAGAGTGCATTTGTAACAAAGTAAAACCATAACCATAACGCCCTGATGGTCTAGTGGTTTAAGTACCGGGCCGTGATCTCGGGGTCCTGGGTTCGATTCCCGGGTCGAGCGAAAAGTATGTTTCGAATTTTTCGGACATAGCTCGGGTTTGTGATCACCAATCCGCATTTGGCAAGCGTGGTGATTAAGCCTAATCCCATCATAGTAGCGATAACTTGATTTCTATGATGGAGGGCTTTGCCCTGCAGTGGGACAGTTTATAGGCTGATACTTTAACCCATAACTAACTAACTAGGTTGGCGTAGCGACGGATAGTGCGCCTTGGCCTCCAATAATAAGAGTCTCCATCTAGGTCGGTCTTGCGCCACCTCCTGCCAGTCGTCCGCCAGAAGTGTACCTACGCTAATCCTTTTCGACCTCATCTCTCCATCGTAAACCATACCTAATTGATTACAAACAAATAACAAGGTATCAGTAATATATTTCCACGGAAGCATAATCCGGACTTGCTGGCTTCCCGTCTTTGATCAGTTGGCTTATAAACATCGAACCTCATTATCCATCGACCACCGACCATGTTGATGTTTTCAACATTTCACTTCAAGTTCCATAAAACTGCGATGCACATTATCCATTTCTACATAAGTATTGTGATATAAAACTGGACTCGCTTCAAAGCGCGCAATGGTTGGAAACGTTACAACATTGCTTGTGGTCGTATTATTGAAATATGGATGCAAGTACTAAAGCAAGGTTTACTGGCTTATTCTAGGAACTAAGCCAAGTCGGAATCGGGATCTCGTAAATACGGACAATTTGTTATGAAATAGAATTTATGGACATAATTTGTGTTGGAAGATAAATTTTATTATAATGGCGGTTGACTTCCTTTGATCTTGTTTAAGCTTTGATTTCTTTGTAGGTATAGATTTTTACAGCAGATATCGATAAACAAGTAACTACATATTAATTTTGACTATTCTGGCAACTTTTGAATATTTGCACATAATTTCCTACTTTGTATATACCTACATATTTATATCCAAAATAGGAAATCATAATCATTTATACACCGTTTTTATCGTTTACATCCCGAAAACCACATAATAGGTAACTTAAATAAATACCGGTTAGCGTGTTAGATCAACTTAATAAGCGAAAAAAAAACAGCTGTTCCATACGAAATAGAATTTCCACCCGGATTATGTATTTTTTTTATAGGATAGGGGCTATATGAGCAGACGGATCACCTGATGGTAAGCGATTACCGCCGCCCATGAACACTTGCAACACCAGAGGAGTCACAAGTGCGCTGCCGACCTTTTAAAAAGGAATACGCTCTTTTCTTGAAGGTTTGCAGGTCGTATCTGTCCGGAAATACCGCAGGCGATAGTTAATTCCATAGTTTTGTCGTACGAGGCAGAAAGTTTCTTGAGAAACGCACAGTTGAAGACTGCCAACCATCCAGATGATGTCGATGGAACTGTTGTCGAGTGAAACGATGGCGAAATGAAGCGGCAGGGATCAGTCTTAACATTTCCCCAGAGCATTCTCCATAGTATAGGCGGTAGAGTATACATAGCGAGACTACATCTCTACGCAGTGCTAAGGAGTCTAGCCTATTAGAGATATCTTTGCAGTCGACGATTCGAGTTGCTCTCCTTTGAAACCGATCCAGAGGGGAAACCTGGTACGCGGGCGCCCCTGCCCAAAGATGAGAGCAGTATTATATAGCAGCAGTATAATATGCGGCCGGACTTGCGACTTATACAGCTGGAGGCGATGGGCCGGAGTGAAATACCGTCTCGATCTGTTTAAGACGCTGAGCTTTTTAGAAGCTAATTTACCCTTTCCCTCTAAGCGGCCACGGAACTGGACTTCGCTCGATATATCGACGCCAAGTATACTAAAGCTGGCTGAGGTAGTTAAGGCTGTGCTCTGAAAATGAGGGGTTACGACCCACGATATCTTTTTTGCAGTGAACGCACAAACTTGAGTCTTACTGGGGTTAAATTAGACTAAGTTTGAGATATTCTCAAGAGACATCTCAATTGCAGATACAAGCTTATTACGGCTCTCGATGACAATATCCCGAGAAATATTAGTGCGGCCGGCATGACCCGTGCTGTCATCCGCATAATAAAGAATGTCGCAACATATCATCAATGTGCAGAAGGAACAGAGTGGGTGATAATACGCAACCTTGCGGGACACCAGCATTCACAGACATGGAGTCGGAGGATTGACCGTCGACTACGACCTTCTTGCTTCTGTCTGTTAAAAAGCTGGAACAGCTTGGTATGGAACAGCTTGGCCCACATTTTACCGCTTTGGGAGCGCCTCTTGCACAAAGTATTAAGTTTAGAAAAAAAAATTAGAACCACGTACCTCAGTTCTGTGGAAAGGTTTGCCTACGGGAGTATGTCCCGACGGCTACGACTTAGGGACCTTCAAGATAAGAGCGTACTCTTTTTTAAAAAGGCCGGCAACGCATTCATTAGCGTGGGCGGCGATGATTGCTTTCCATTAGGTGACTCGCTTGCTCGTTTGTCGCCTCTAGCATAAAAAAGCGATTTATCTGACTTAGCAGATGTTCATGCACTGATTATTTTCCATTTGGTGACCCGCTTGCTCGTTTGTCGCATCTATTAAAAAATATATATTATAGATACACTATGTCAAATAAAAAACGTCGGACAAATAATTTGGAGTATAACGTTAAACGAGGAATGGTATTAGGCAAATCCTAATTATCCCACCTATTTCAGCCCACTCAAATTAATCCTCTTCAAACTCCCGCTTTCATGAAACATTTTTTGAGAAGAGCTTTAATATTAAAAGGTTAAAAGATTCCGTTATCTTATTTCCTTTATAAATTTGTAATTACTAGGTTCAAATTTTGTATCTTCCAATTTTATACTTAGATCTTTTGGAACACGATTTTTCTGTGTAGGTGAAATTGCGTGCTAGGGTACTAGCTATTTCTACGTATATACTTTTTAGGAATGACCGCCTTTCATGCGGGAGGGGGGGGGGGGGTCCTCGTTTGAATCAGAAGCTCTATTTCTGATTCATTCGTATGACTTAGCGCCTAGTGACTAGAGCACGATTTCTACTGATTTTCCTTCTACATACGGAATTCCGCATTATTGAATAATTCGTCTGCAAAGAGTGACCCCACCCACTCGTTGATCTAGTGACTTAAAGCGAGCGGTAGAAGCAACGTCAAAATAGTTGTCAATGGCAACAAGCATAAACAAAATATTATAAATTCCAAAACTTTGATTTGACTGGTTTTGCCAGTTGACACAATGTGACATTCGTAGTTTTTTGTGACAAAAAAGCAAACATTTTCATATTCAGCCAATATGGTTTTTGCGTTCCGTTTGCAATGCGAGTTACCGGTTTTGTAAAATTCTGCATGGAAGGGTTAGAATTTTACCGTATTATATTGGCAACATCGAAATCCAATGATTCAAAAATAAGGAAAATCGGATTCATGCGACCAAAGAGTAAAGTAATAGCGACTTAGAAGGCGAATGTGACTTACGTCGCATGCGACGACGCTAAGTCATACGAGTGAATCAAAAATAGATGACCAGGAGGGTCATCTACCACTGTATTTTTTTAATGTGCCCACCATTAGCTTGGCAGGACGGAAAACATCGTGAGGAAACTTGCACTATGACCTGTACTTTCAGATAATTTCTGAAATGTATCGTGTACCTAACCATGTTTCGGTTGGTCTAGTTCCCATGTTATAGGATTGGATAACGGCAGTCATTTCATTCTGATTACCAGACTCCCCAAATCCTGAATCATGGTCTGAGGGTAGTCTGGTCTCCAAAGCGATACCTTTGGATTCAACCAGAAATTACACGCTAAGATGAGAGAGATGTCATTTTTAGGAATATCTGCCTACATGCTCTTTACTCTGTGAAAGAACTTCAAAAGTATTTTTATATTGAGATGAAAATGTGAAAATAAAAGACGTAGGTACCAACACGGAAATTAAGGGTTCGCCATGTCCCTGATACAAAATGTCGATGAATTATCAAAAAGGTATATAGGATAATATATAACAATAATTATTATGTTTACAACAAAATTACCAATTTTTGTATGTTGCCTGCAGAATAAAGTTATAGATAAAAACGAGTACTAGGTGAAATTGCGCTTACTTACTAAATATTGAAATATTAGTCTCTACCTTTTTTTATCAATCTGTTTCAAACCTTAATTGATAGAACAAAAAAAATTGGAACCATTTTTAGGGATCCGTACCTCAATAGGAAAAAACGGAAACCTTATAGGATCACTTTGTTGTCCGTCTGTCTTTCTGTATGTCTGTCAAGACTCTTTATCTTAAGAACGCGTGGACGTACCAAACTGAAATTCAAAGGAAATACTCAGGTCTATTGTCCCTTTAAGCTGTGAAAATGTAAAATTTCTAAGCCAAGCCAAACAAAAGATATGTCCGATTATGTCGATATTTTCAACACATTTTCGACACTCGCAAATGAATCAAAACCTACAGGGTATTTCCCGTAAACTCAGAATCTTGAAATTTAGCATAAAGTAGTGTAGTATAATGAAAATATAGCAAATTGCGAAAATCAGATTTTTTTAGTTATAACATAATAAAAATATTTTAATAAATTGAAACTTACTAGCTTATTTCACACAAACGAAAAAAGGTATCAAATTGAAATTTACATCAAATACCTAGGTCTACTGTCCCTTTAAGCTGTGAAAAAATCAAATTTCTAAGTTAACGCGATCAAAAGATACAGCTGTTTATACCGACACCTTCGTAGCGGAACCCTCGGTGCGCGAGTCAGACTCGCACTTGGCCGGTTTTTATTTAGTAACGTCTATGTCATCGATAGCGATAATAATATACTCTAACCGATTACGGCTACTGCGGCCAATCACAACGATTAGCCAAGTAAGTACGCAGGAAATATTATAGCGCTCAAGTGTGTGCGCAAATACCAACGGCTTAACGTGCTTTCCGAGGCACGGGAGTACAAGACCGCCAACTTCCAGACTCCAGGCTGACACCAAGAATTTCTTAAAGAAAACTTGGGTACAAATTTTTGGCCCGGCCCGGGGATCGAACTCGGGACCTCATGCGCAGCCGTTGCTTAAAAGTGCGACCTACTTAACCACTGCAATCGATTTTAATTTTTAGCTACTAAACTGGATCTATTTGAGACAATTTCAGGGGTTACAACCCCTTAGCAAACACCTATACTATTTATTTTATACTTATAGTTAACTGTTTGGTCTGCTTTTGCACTCGAATTTTGGATTACCGCCAAAAGTGGCCGCTTTTGGCGTGAATCAATTTTGCGCGTACAAAAACGGACCCAACATTTGTGCATGGTTATTCAATAAATAGTATAAGTGTTTGCCGAGAGATTTTAACCCTGATTTTTTTTAAAATAGATCCGGTTTAGTAGCTAAAATTATAATCGATTAGTGTGCTAGGCGTCGCTAGTGTGCCCCACCCGTCACCTTAATCAAATATCTATATTGTTATTAATCAGAAGTGGAATTATTAAAAAAAAATAACGATACCAAAAGAATTTATTTAAATAGAAAAATACAGAAATTATTTGACGCGAGCAGCACGTCTCTTTCGCACGAAGATCCAACGCAGACAAGAAGGAGCGAGCGCGCTATTTATAGACGCAGACAAGTGACATCATTGGTGTACGTCCACTTCGACCACCATCTCCAACAATATTATATAAATGCGTTTCAATGTTAATACCTACCAAGTAGGTAATAGGTACCTCCATAAATCTGTGTTTACCTCAAGCACTTCAGCACTTGTGCTAAGAGCATATAAAATTAGCCATTCTAAGTCTACGGTTAAGAGTGTTAAAAGCAACGTCTGCTAATGTTTTTCGTTTCACTGTTGGGGAGAGAAAACTCCCCCCTCCCATTCACGCTGATCACGTCTAAATCGCCCTAAGGAATCTATTTGGGACTGTTTCATGATTTCTATAAAATTCCAGAGAAGGGTAAATTTAACAATTTTGTACTCATTACGAATACAACCTAATTAACCACATAAAAGGCCTTAACATGTCTTTTATGATCTTTTTGAAATTCTAAAGTCGGCGAACAAGGCCTCAGCAACGAATTACTTCTCAAAGAACTGCAGGGGAGGTTTACATCCATGTTTAATTCATGTTCTCCTTTAGCTGGTCGCTTGGAGGCAAGTCCACCTGAAGTCTATTGTTTTTTTTTTATTGTATACGGAACTCTTTTGTTGCGCATTCACGTGGAAAACGTTGGTTTGTATTTTCTGTTTAAACTAAACATTGTTATATTTAGAATGTTAAACAATTGACTGTAATAAAGTATGTTTAAGGGTTAATGGGAAATTCCACGGGAATGAATAAGATTAGAGAGAGAGAGAGAGAGTATTATGTCTTGGGATACTTATCCCACATCTTACATAAAGTAGTTTATCAGACCAAAAATCAGTAAATCGACCAAAACCCCAGGGTTTCTAACAAAAACAAACTAACACGCATCTACTGTATGCAGCGCTGTCAGATTTTTCAACCGGATCTCATCTTAATTTCAAACTCGTTTGGTTCAATATTGAGGAAATTAGACAGATTGCAATAACCTGATGTGTAGCTGTCTGTACCTTTGACAGATTGTGGTAACTTAATGTATGGCTATTTGTACCTTTGACAGATTGTAGTAATCTAATGTATGGCTATGTGTACCTTTGGTAGATTGTAGTAACCTAATATATGACTGTTTTTACCTTTGACAGATTGTAGCACTGTAATTTATGGCTATCTGTACCTTTGCCAGATTGTGGTAACTTAATGTATGGCTGAATGTACCTTTGAATGATTGTGGTAACCTAATGTGTGGCTGTTTGTACCTTTGACAGATTGTAGTAACTTAACGTATGGCTGTTTGTACCTTTGACAGATTGTGGTAACTTAATGTATGGCTGTTTGTACCTTTGACAGATTGTGGTAACTTAATGTATGGCTGGTTGTACATTTGACAGATTGTAGTAACCTCTACCTGATATGTATAGGTGTATGTGCGTAGTATCTTACTATTTCTCTGAGAGCTCAAGAAACGCCAGGTGCGTTATTCGTATAATAGTAAATTTACGACGACTGCAGTGGGATAGCGACTATTAAACCCGTTAACTATTAAACTCGTTATTCAATTAAACTAGCATAAATCATGGAGATAAAATTATACAGGCACGTGGAAGGATTTATAGTCGCTGTTAAACGGTACTCATGTACCGTAACTGGACGATTTCCCATGGGTAATGCGGCATTTTATTGAAGTAACAATAAACTGTAGGTGTTGCTAATTTATCAGGAAAATTGATTTTTAAATAAAATGTTTTTAACTCCGTCTTTAAACTCATAATCTTAGAGTTGAATAAGCACATTTGTAAAAAAGAATATTATTTTCTAATTCTTATCCCTCTACCGAAAAAATCCGAATGATGTCCTAAGAGATTTTTTAGTGTTACACCTATTCATCATCATCATCTTAACATTAAGGCGACGGGTATCCCTAACTAGCAACACCAATAGATTTAAATAGTTAGCTACTAAACCAGGTCTATTTTAAACAATTGCGGAGCGGGAGTCTCTAAGCAAACACATATACTATTTATTTAATAATTGTGCACTACTTTTGAACTGTTTTTGCACTCGAAATTTGGATTTACGACAAAACTGGCTGTTTTTGGCGGTAGTTCAAATTTCGAGTACAAAAGCAGACCCAAAAGTTAAGTGTAAGTATACATAGAATATAATAGTATAAGTGTTTTCCGAGTGGCTGCAGCTTCGGATATTGTTAAAAAGATATCCGGTTTAGTTGCTAACAATTTAAATCACGCCAGTGTGCCCTACCCGTCACCTTAAGTCTCGGTTGCGTCCCAAGTTGGTGCTTCGGAGCACGAGACCGGCTCAAGAGGTTTGTCAGCGGGTTAAAAAACCACGGTGTATATAAGTAGATAATAAATAAAATCGCTATTTATACGTCCAGCAAGACCAGCGTGGGTTCATTTTCATTCAATTTTGAAC
This sequence comes from Marasmia exigua, assembly GCA_019059595.1. Lineage (NCBI taxonomy): Eukaryota > Metazoa > Arthropoda > Insecta > Lepidoptera > Crambidae > Marasmia > Marasmia exigua. Next base: position 20,097,342 of record CM032472.1, read on the forward strand.
TGTTCACAAATGTTGGTGGAACATTTGAACCAATATTTGCACAACCTTTGTCGCGATGTCAATTTGCTAAAGCAATTTAGACGGGTTCGATGCTTGATGAAATTGAAACTTCCAAATCGAGTTAGCAAACACATTGCAGACTGAGCAAATAGTTATTGCTGCGATAAAATGAAAATGCAGCAAATAAAAATGTTCATAGAAATGAATCATAAAAACTGTACCTAGTGAATTTGTTAGTCTTGGTGGCAAATTTTCAGACAGGACTTAGGAAGTGCTTCCTTGGCAGGTACTAAACGTCTTCGAATCAAGGAATAAAGTGTTCTTCCAGAGAATTCATGTTGCAAATGTATGTTAACTTGTCTTAAGTTTATGTTATTTATGTGTATAATATTTTCTTTTCTTTTTATTTCAATCTACTGTTGCCAATTAGATAGTGAATTATCGACAAAAGTATGAAAACGAATCATTAGGGGAAGTACGTCCAAAATGACATGGTGTTTTATTAATCATCGATAACTTTAATATTATTCATTATAGGAACATATTTTTTCCTTACAACTTTGCTTATATTAATTGGTTATAAGAAATCATATAGGTTTTGTCAGAAAAATCTACACTTGCAAAAATATTTAGTATTAAGCGAAGTTAAAGAAAAATCCATTTTATCCATACCGTATGGACAAAACGACATGGGTCGTATGGACTAAATGAAATACATAATCAAAGTCCATCTGGCCACTCCTGGCCAGCTTTATCCTTATTTTTATTAAAACTATGCGTAAATCCACTATTTTCAGGCAATTCGAAAGTCAAAGTCAGAAGCCAACCCAATTTTTTCTCTTTTGCAGTTTCAATAGCTTTTTTCATCGCTTCTGGACTCCATGATTGCCGATTGCTAATTATTGTCCTCTTATGATTCCATGGCATATTTCCATTCTGTCAATTAAAAAGATTTATGTAGATTTACTTAATAATTATTTTTATTACCACCATCTGATGGCCAAAGAGACATGTCGTTTTGTCCATAGTGGTTGTATGTCATTTTGTACATACGCTACAAAAATATTACAAATCAAAGAATAATCTTGTTGCAGTGAGAATAATGTTTTCAATTCTACGCAATCACATCAAACACCAAATGCTTAGAAATATAAAATATAAAACAGTTAATTAACAAAAGAAAATTTACCGAAATACAAAAAACAACCGACTAATGATAAATTTCTTTCCAACCTCGAAACACAAATGTCAACATGGCGTCCGTTGTGTATTTATTTATCTTTTTTTTTTTTTTTTTTTATCAGCCTATAAACTGTCCCACTGCAGGGCAAAGGCCTCCATCATAGAAATCAAGTTATCGCTACTATGATGGGATTAGGCTTAATTGTCTTTATTTATCTATTTATTTTAAACCACACAATTTTTTAAATAACACTAATGTGTCGTTTTGTCCATATATGTCATTTTGGACGTACAGTGGCGGACACATCAAGCTATACAAAACTGTCAAATTTCTTCATTCGATTATAAACCTTATATTGGTAACAATTGAGTTCGAAATCGATTGAGGAAATTTGACAGTTTTGTATAGCTTGACCTGTCCGCCACTGTACTTCCCATACTCGTCGATACTGTCATTAGTATTGTTGGTCATAAATTTAAAAAAAATCAATAGCCTTTGGATAGCTAGTAAGTTTTCAGCTAAAAAAGTTTTTGGAAATACTTAAGTAGTTCATCGATCAACAATATACCTAACTGTAACCTGCATTTTGCTTTCTAAGCATTTGGTATTATTGTTATTTTGGAGTAAAACAAATCAATTGTATTTTGTCACTGTATTGATCACTTGTCCATATCAGAACTTTAAAGTAAGGTAGGTTTTTGGGTTATCAGAATCGATGAAGGTTACAAGACTGTTAAACTTAAACAGATAATAATATAAAAACCCACAAACACAATATTTATCACATAAATGTGTTAAAACCACTACCTTTTGGAGACACTACCTAACATGTCATCAGACTAGGCACATATCAAATATAAATAAATCGATTTACAACAAGATATTGTTTAAACAAGAAAGACTTGAAAAAAGAATCGAATTACCTTTGTTATTTCCTTCGCCGAGCTCAACCTAATCAAAGTATTGAAAACAACAATTTCCAATAGGCAATCGTGGCGGTCCTGTGGGATGGTTGGCGTAAAGTCATTACCCGCCTTTGTTGAGCCGTAAATGGGTAATTCCCACAGCTCTTGGCCAGGTGGGACCTTAACTGTTTGAAAAAGTACCTGAAATTTTTAAGAGACAGATTTTTTAATGGTCGGACGAACGGATGGATCCGATGAGTCACAAGTGCGCTGCGAAACACAGCACGAAGACGTTGTTTCACATGGGCTTTCTGTGAGGAACTGGCATCACTGGGACCATCACTTCAAGGTGGTGGTTGATTATCGATATCTATTATTTGAATCTTAATCTGGACGTTTAAATTATTTTCAATTCCACGTATACACATGCACGCTTTCATCATAAATGTGGATTTTTTATTTGTATCTACGATGAACGCAAGCTGCGAAAATTCTAACAAACGTGCGCTAACGTACAGGTAACATCTACTTTACTTTCCATCAGGTGTGCCTTATGATCGTTGTCGACTATAATGTAAAAAAACATAGACACTAAGCCTCAAATTAAAATTGCTCAGGTTCGCAACGGGAGTTTTCACCTGATCATATCTATGAACATTTTTATTTGCTGCATTTTCATTTTATCGCAGCAATAACTATTTGCTCAGTCTGCGATGTGTTTGCTAACTCGATTTGGAAGTTTCAATTTCATCAAGCATCGAACCCGTCTAAATTGCTTTAGCAAATTGACATCGCGACAAAGGTTGTGCAAATATTGGATCAAATGTTCCACCAACATTTGTGAACAGTTCAAAATTGAATGAAAATGAACCCACGGGCACTGTCTTGCTGGACGTATAAATAGCGATTGTATTTATTATCTACTTATATACACCGTGGTTTTTTAACCCGCTGACAAACCTCTTGAGCTCTTGAGCGGGTCTCGTGCTCCGAAGCACCAACTTGGGACGCAACCGAGTGTGCCTTAGGGCACACTGGCGTGATTTAAATTGTTAGCGACTAAACCGGATATCTTTTTAACAATTTCCGAAGCTGCAGCCACTCGGAAAACACTTATACGACGACCCGATTGGAACAGTGGTAGTGAACGCTGCCTCTGATACAAGGGTTGCGGGTTCGATCCCCGCACAGTACAAACATTTGTGTGCATGAACATGTTTGTTTGTATTGGTCTGGGTGTTTGCTATGTATTATAAGTATGTATAATTTACAAAAGAAAAGTATTATATGTATATACTTGTAGTCCCACTGTTGATTCTGATATCCGTAACACAGGTGCTTGAGCTACCTATCTCGGAGTCAGATCAATGTATGTGATGTTGTGAAATATTTATATTTATTTTATTTATTTTATACTATTATATTCTATGTATACTTATACTTAACTTTTGGGTTTGCTTTTGTACTCGAAATTTAAATTACCGCCAAAAACAGCTAAGAGGCTCCCGCTCCGCAATTGTCGAAAATAGACCTGGTTTAGTAGCTAACTATTTAAATCGATTGGTGTTGCTAGTTAGGGATACCCGTCGCCTTAATGTTAAGATGATGATGATGAATAGGTTTAATAACATCATTCGGATTTTTTCGGTAGAGGGATAAGAATTAGAAAATAATATTCTTTTTTACAAATGTGCTTATTCAAGTCTAAGATTATGAGTTTAAAGACGGAGTTAAAAACAATTTATTAGAAATCAATTTTCCTGATAAATAAGCAACACCAACAGTTTATTGTTACTTCAATAAAATGCCGAATTACCCATGGGAAATCGTCCAGTTACGGTACATGAGTACCGTTTAACAGCGACTATAAATCCTTCCACGTGCCTGTATAATTTTATCCATTTTTCCATGAGGTGTGCCTTATGTTCGTTGTCCACTATAATCCTATATATATATATATATCCTAGTTCTTCTTCCGGTGGGGTTTGCACTGCAGCCAGCAGTGTGGGTGCCATTTGGGGGGACGTGGAGAGTTATAAAACTAAAAAATATATGATATACATTACTAGATCTAGTAAGTATTTTTTTTATTACGTTATAAACCGTAAACCGCAATTTACCTTCCATATTTACTTGCTGCTACGGAATCCTTCATGTGCGAGTCCGACTCGCACATGAAGGTTTCCGATCCGTCCCTCGAGCTCTAAGGCGCTACTTATGCATCACCGCATATAAACATTTTTGAGTGATAAAATAACAATCTTTGGTTTAGATGCTTTATACCTAGTTAAGATTAGTTGACCGGTTTGTTAAGCAACTAAACATTTTTTTGTATTTTTTCTTTAGATAGAAAGAAAAACGACCAAGCAATCTGATGTTAGTCTTCGTCGTCACCTAAACCACCTTTATAAATCAATGATTTTTTTTATAATCTATAGACTTTCAGTTTAAACACTTGGCGACCCTAGCTATAACATCATTACCTTGCTTCTAGTAAATCAAATGGGCGCAATCCCCTGAGCCCAAGTAAGTAGCAAGGTTTGCGAGACCGATGTTGGTGATTTACCTTCTCATTTTTACACCCAGAACGTGTTTTATAGTTGGGAAATTAGAAAGCAAAACATTTTTAACCCCCGACGCAAAAACGACGGGGTGTTATAAATTTGACGTGTCTGTTTGTGTGTGTATGTGTCTGTGTGTATGGCATTGTAGCTCCCGAAGAAATGAATCGATTTTGATTCTGTTTTTTTTTTTGGTTTGAAATATGAATAAAGGGGTAGTGTTCTTAGCTATGTTGGATAAAAATAAATCCAAGATGGCCGCCGTACCAAAGATATGGATTGTATGTTTTAACACAACTCCCACAATATGGGTAACATACAAAAGGGTTTGAGTAGCAGAATATATTTATTGTGACAAATTTTAAATCGACGAATGACGATAAACGATAAAAAATGACCAATAACCTATTTGTTTTTGTCGGGGCTTTTTTCATTTACAATCTTAAAAAGGTAGTAGTAAGTGGAATATGTTGACCTTCTAGGCGTTACTTTCTGTAAGGTCAAATACACATTTTTCGCGTACGCGTCTGACACAACATTTGTGCATGGTTATAAATAGTATAAGTGTTTGCCGAGAGGTTGTAATCCCGAAACTGTTAACAAAGATCCGGTTTAGTAACTAAAAATTAAAATCGATTGGCGTCGCTAGTGTGCCCTACCCGTCACCTTAAATCTGTCCATCACTTCACTTAGGTACCCTCACAAAGAAAAAGGGTCCAGTTCATTTCAGAATAAATAATACATTATTAATACATTGCCTTGCATAATTTATTGACATCAAATCTCATATGTCCAGTAGTCAGCTCACTTTGCTCGCTGGCACCCAAGCTGTTAACCTGAATACTGTACAGCCTATTACTGAAGCGGCCCATAAAAATGGACAAGACCGAAGTTAATACAGGCTAATGTTCCGTATGTAAAATCGACAAAGTTCCGGGTGGACCACTTTTCGACCTTAAAATATTGGAATAAGGTCTAAAAGTGGTCTACCCGGAACTTTGTCGATATGTACGTACAGCTCTATACATCAAAGTAGACAAAACTGTCAAATTTCTTTATTCGATTCTCACTTTAATGTCAAACACGCTCGGTGCAATATCAGTTGAGAAAATTTGACAGATTGTGGTAAACTGGTCTGTGACTGTCTGTATAGCATTGAAAATTAAGACTGGCTTATTCCTTCGTTAAGAGCAGACAATGCAATTTTCACCTGTATTACCGTAAATACTATCATCTAAGTTCCTCTAAAAAGCTGTTACCTAAATAAATAAGAGCCGGCAACGCATCCGTGCAACTCTTGTACTGCATAAAACATAAAAAGGGTTTTAATCTTGAATTTATTTTTAATTCTTCGCTCTTTTATTTTACATAAGTACAAATCAGTTCCCGCTTTCAATAGGCACCCCACTCAAGTATATATTACAATTTATTATTTCGCCATTTTATGGGGGCGGCCATCTTGGATTTGAAATTTTTTCAGTGTATTGTATTTTTACTACTCAAACCTTTTATTTGATACCTATATGGAGAGAGGTTGTCAAACAATTATGTTACCCAACAATCTTGGATTAATTTCCATCTATATCCTTGTGTGATCAATGCACCTTTCAAAGAAAAAAAATAACAAAATCAAAATCGGTTCGTCCCCGTCCCCGACGATTTTTCGTGGGGGTTCAAAAAAGGCTACCTGTAGTATAAGGTCACCTGAACTGTGCGTGACGCTCGTGTTACTATGATGCTAGTAGGTAAGTACTAAAATTGGTAAGTATTTTACCCGTTTGGGGCCAACATAGACATCCGTCGTAAAAAAAAGGCAACTCCTTAGGTCCTAAACCTCATCGTCACTTTCCAACAGGTGAGATTGTGCTCAAGCGTTGGCCTATAGCTCATAACTTTTGACTGCCTCGTTGGTGCAATGGGTAGTGCGTCGCACTCGATCCCCGGGTGGGGCCAAAATATGTACCTGAGTTTTTCTGTTAAGAAATTAACAGTGTCAGCCCGGAGTCTAGAAGTTGGCGGTGGGTTGGCCGTGCCTCGGAAAGCACATTTAGCCGTTATTACTGCCCCCGATCCCTCTCCGGTCGTGTCACACTGGTGTCCCATCAGAATATGAGGGCAAGGGAATAGAGAGTGCACTTGTGTTTGCGCACACACTTGACCACTATAATATATCCTGCGTAAGTGGCTAATCATAGATTGAGGTTAGCCACCTTAGCCCGAAATCGGTTGGAGGATCGAGATGTATTAATATAGCTCATAAAGATTGCATTTGCTGTTGCATTTCTCGCGAAGGTTACCTACACGTACACGGAACCCTAAAAAAGATAATGAAAATGGGTGTCTGGTGGCTCTTGTGCGTAGTAACTTGCCGTTAAATGATAATTACTGGTGACTGCAGGTCGCTTATGTGTGTACATAGAATCTTCTAGAAAGGTCAAATTCATTTTCGAGCCAAACATCTTGGAGCTGCATCTAAGTATGTTATGAATTGATTCTATCATAGAGTAACTTATATATACTTAGATAGAGGCATCAATCGGCTGGCTAGTGCTAGCGCCATCTAGAGGAAACCCACCAATACTCAACTGGCGAGGCCACCTTCGAGAATCAATCAGGGAGACGATTAAACAAAATGTCAGAAATCATTTTATTTGCTATAGAAAAAAAACCCAATACCCACTGGACCTCTGGTTTACTACCCGTACTTTTTTAAAATTGCTAATGTAGGCAGGCGGCGTGAGGTAATTTTTTTGGAAACACGCTTTACTACCACGATGTAAAAATGCATAATGACATCTACCGAAACAACACCAAACCATCTGCTTGATTTTTTAGCTTTTTACAAGCCCCATCTAACGAAAACCGCGGAACTATATTTCCCATACTAAGAAAAAAGTACTAAGTGACACGACCCTGGATTCTATTAATGGCATAAAATTGGCTAACGTCCTCTCTGATGGTAGTAATTTAAGCAGTCTTGACGAACTTTTCAAAGAATCGTAGCGTATGAGTATCATAAGCAATTTGTATGAAAAATGTAGAGCTCCCTCTATCGTACGAAAGCATAAGTTTCGTCTCTTTCACTTTCTCACTAGGAATGAAAAGATGAGAAAGTACATAAAGTATGGGCCTTAATTAAAAACTGTAATGTTTTACGTAAAATTTGCATTTAAATTAACTAAATTTGCATTTCATAAACTTGAATAATGCAATTAACAATTGATACTTATCTACATACTTACATGAACGCCCTATTGGTCTAGTGGTTTAAGTACCGAGCCGTGATCTCGGGGTCCTGTGTTCGATTCCCGGGTCGAGCAATAAGTATGTTTCGAAGTTTTCAAACATTGCTCGGGTTTGTGATCACCAATCCGCATTAGGCAAGCGCGGTGATTCAGGTGACAGGTAAGGGCACACTAGCGACGCCAATTGATTTTTATTTGTAGCAACTAAACCGGATCTATTTTAAACAATTTCGGGGTTACAACCTCTCGGCAAACACTTATTCTATTTATTAAATAACCATGCACAAATGTTGGGTCCGTTTTTGTAAGCCAAAAGTGGCCGCTTTTGGCGTGAATAATTTTTTGCGTACGCGGTGGACCCAACATTTTTGTATGGTTATTCAATAAATAGTGATACTTTACTTATAGGTAAGGCATATAAACAAAATCACGGGCAATTTCATCTGCTAAGAATTCCTTGAAAGTTCGTGCTAGCTCCTACTAGCCAGCTAGCCAGTTCGATATGGTTGATATGTCTGAAAAATTGCATTTTAAAAAACAAATCGTAGAAATGTCGTACAGCCTTCAACATAATTTTAATCCTTATGCTACACGACTTAAGAAAGAGTGAACGTTCCTAATCGCAACTTTTTAAAGAGGCACAGGAGAGGTGTACGCTAATGGTGTTTCCGGGAACGCGCCCAGTTCCCCGAGAGCTGCCGTCGCGTAGCCTCGAATTGCATTGCACATGGCCGGACTAAATTGAGTACGACATCGCTCGTTACGGCACAGTATAAGAAATCGAATAAAGATTCACTCGAATATTTTGGGTATAGCATTTTTTTGCAATTCATTCTTAAGTATGCGGATGGGAAACGAAGCCACGATCTTTTTCTAACCGGGCAACTGCTTTACCGACTAAGCTACCGGAGACTGTAGGTCGACGAATTTTGTAAGTACTTTTTGCTTCGCCCTGAGCCGACGATAGTTTCATCAATATTATAGGTAGGTAGGTACCTACAAATATCCAGTAAAAAAATTGTTTTTGCAATTTATTCTTACGTAAATAATGAACTTTAAAGCTTCATTCATTCATCGGAAGAGGAAAGATGCAACCTTACTAATGGCCCATGGCGATGGCCCGTTTTGGTGCACGAGGGAACCTACACTCTCATATTTTAGATAAGTATTATAATTAATTACACATACCATTGGGAACATCATACTAGAAAACCGGATCTGAGTCTAGCTGTATAAATAACGTCTGAGGAACATTTAAATGTTAGTAAGTCAATATTTATTGACGAATACAATTACAACAAGAGGTAAGATAGATATGACAGAATAAGAGACATTCACTTATTCACTTAAACATAATTCGATTTAATTAAATTTAAAAAAAAAATTATAAATGAATAATTAAAACTGTTATAAAAATAGTCCAAAATGAATAATTTATTTACATAATTGATGTATTACTTCATTATCATTATACACTAAGCAGTTATGCAGAGCGTTGTCTCCTGTCCCGGAACAAAATTCGAGCCGACCCCTTTTAACGTTGCGTTTTGGAAAGAGATGCCATGAGTTTTAGTACGGTAATAACTTTAGATCGCGATTTATAATAAGGTGGCTATAGTAAAATTTAGGTAAGTAAGTAAAGTTGGTTTACTGTTTCCAATTTTAATGTGATTTAGGTGAACATCCACCGGCCTATACAAACATACGAATTTAAACCCTTTGAGCTGAATGTAGCCCAATCAATTGTACCAGTCGTTTTCTGCATATCGTTCCTATCTTGCACCTTCTACGATCGCAATAGGAACTATATTTGCTTGCAGTTTTAGGTCAAAAATGCCAGCTAATTTCTCTAGAGGACGGTCATCGATGCTCGCGGGGGAATGAGATGCTATTACAAGCTCAATTTATATTAGTTCCGTTAGTGGCTGTGTCAGCTGTGAATTTTATTTGATATGGTTTGCTCTCCACTCCACCACACCTATACTTAAATAGGTACCTAATGCTTCTTCTATACTATTTATAAAGAGGTAAATCCTACAGACAACGGCAACGCTTATAAGTAATCCGAAAATACGAAACGCTTGCGCGATGTAATCGACACCTAGCGCCATCTATTCATATAAAGTGGAACTAATGTGCTAACACGAAAGTGCGGGTTAGGTACTTAACTAAATGTAAACAAACCATAAAAAGGGTTCATTTTTCATTGCGACAAAACGCAACAAAAATATATTATTCTGAAGCGAATTCTCATTTTCTCAGTTATCAATTCTTATATTTTAACCACTTTGTTTTAATTAATTGGGCCAAAATTATTTTTAAGCTTACAAACAATTGACTAAATATTTATTTTTACTTATTTCTAAACGTATTACAGTGTGTCCATAAAAAAAGTATTTAGAAAACCAGATATCCAAAACCTTTCTTGTGAAAAAAGTAATGGACAACCCTACTAAATCAAAAATTCATACTGGTCGGTAGTGCGGCAGCACTTTTGACTGATATTTCACATGATCGGGTTTCCAGTATAGACGCCAATTGTGAACTTTACTTGAAGTGACATATCACGATTCGAATAAAAGGTGAAAAATCCCTGAACTCCGTCATTTTTGTTGTTTACCTTTAGTTAATTACCTAAACAAACAGAGTTATAGTTGTGAATAATTAGGTGTAAAGTAGTAGTAACGCCCTGTTGGTCTTTTGGTCTAAGTACCGGATGATGATCTCGGGGTCCTGTGTTCGATTCCCGGGTCGAGCAATAAGTATGTTTTGAAGTTTTCAAACATTGCTCGGGTTTGTGATCACCAATCCGCATTAGCCAGCGCGTGATTCAGGTGGACGGAAGTGCACACTAGCGAAACGCCCAATTGATTTTTATTTTAATCAACTAAACGGATCTATTTTAAACAATTTCGGGGTTACAACCTCTCGGCAAACACTTATTCTATTTATTAAATAACCATGCAACAAATGTTGGGTCCGTTTTGTAAAGCCAAAAGTGGCCGCTTTTGGCGTGAATAATTTTTTGCGTACGCGGTGGACCCAACATTTTTGTATGGTTATTCAATAAATATGATACTTTACTTACAGGTAAGGCATATAAACAAAATCACGGGCAATTTCATCCGCTAAGAATTCCTTGAAAGTTCGTGCTAGCTCCTACTAGCCAGCTAGCCAGTTCGATATGGTTGATATGTCTGAAAAAATTGCATTTTAAAAAACAAATCGTAGAACTGTCGTACAGCCTTCAACATAATTTTTAATCCTTATGCTACACGACTTAAGAAAGAGTGAACGTCCTAATCGCAACTTTTTAAAGAGGCACAGGAGAGGTGTACGCTAATGGTGTTTCCGGGAACGCGCCCAGTTCCCCGAGAGCTGCCGTCGGGTAGCCTCGAATTGCATTGCACATGGCCGAACTAAATTGAGTACGACATCGCTCGTTACGGCACAGTATAAGAAATCGAATAAAGATTCATTCGAATATTTTGGTTATAGCATTTTTTTGCAATTTATTCTTAAGTAAATATGCATTTAAAACCCAGTCTGCGGATGGGAAACGAACCCACGATCTTTTGCTAACCGGGCAACCGCTTTACCGACTAAGCTACCGGAGACCGTAAGTCGACGAATTTTGTAAGTGCTTTTTGCTTCGCCCTGAGCCGACGATTTTTTTTTGGTTTGAAATATGACGAGTTTCATCAATATTATAGGTAGGTACCTAGGTACCTACAAATATCCAGTGACAACAGTTTTTTTGCAATTTATTCTTAAGTAAATAATGAACTTAAAAGCTTCATTCATTCATCGGAAGAGGAAAGATGCAACCTTACTAATGGCCCATGGCGATGGCCCGTTTTGGTGCACGAGGGAACCTACACTCTCATATTTTAGATAAGTATTATAATTAATTACACATACTATTGGGAATATCATACTAGAAAACCGTATCTGAGTCTAGCTGTATAAATAACGTCTGAGGAACATTTAAATGTTAGTAACTCAATATTTATTGACGAATACAATTACAACCAGAGGTAAGATAGATATCACAGAATAAGAGACATTCACTTATTCACTTAAACATAATTCGATTTAATTAAATTTAAAAAAAAAATTATAAATGAATAATTAAAACTGTTATAAAAATAGTCCAAAATGAATAATTTATTTACATAATTGATGTATTACTTCATTATCATTATACACTAAGCAGTTATGCAGAGCGTTGTCTCCTGTCCCGGAACAAAATTCGAGCCGACCCCTTTTAACATTGCGTTTTGGAAAGAGATGCCATGAGTTTTAGTACGGTAATAACTTTAGATCGCGATTTATAATAAGGTGGCTATAGTAAAATTTAGGTAAGTAAGTAAAGTTGGTTTACTGTTTCCAATTTTAATGTGATTTAGGTGAACATCCACCGGCCAATACAAACATACGAATTTAAACCCTTTGAGCTGAATGTAGCCCAATCAATTGTACCAGTCGTTTTCTGCATATCGTTCCTATCTTGCACCTTCTACGATCGCAATAGGAACTATATTTGCTTGCAGTTTTAGGTCAAAAATGCCAGCTAATTTCTCTAGAGGACGGTCATCGATGCTCGCGGGGGGAATGAGATGCTATTACAAGCTCAATTTATATTAGTTCCGTTAGTGGCTGTGTCAGCTGTGAATTTTATTTGATATGGTTTGCTCTCCACTCCACCACACCTATACTTAAATAGGTACCTAATGCTTCTTCTATACTATTTATAAAGAGGTAAATCCTACAGACAGCGGCAACGCTTATAAGTAATCCGAAAATACGAAACGCTTGCGCGATGTAATCGACACCTAGCGCCATCTATTCATATAAAGTGGAACTAATGTGCTAACACGAAAGTGCGGGTTAGGTACTTAACTAAATGTAAACAAACCATAAAAAGGGTTCATATTTCATTGCGACAAAACGCAACAAAAATATATTATTCTGAAGCGAATTCTCATTTTCTCAGTTATCAATTCTTATATTTTAACCACTTTGTTTTAATAAAATCGGGCCAAAATTATTTTTAAGCTTACAAACAATTGACTAAATATTTATTTTTACTTATTTCTAAAAGTATTACAGTGTGTCCATAAAAAAAGTATCTAAAAAACCAGATATCCAAAACCTTTCTTGTGAAAAAAGTAATGGACAACCCTACTAAATCAAAAATTCATACTGCTCGGTAGTGCGGCAGCACTTTTGACTGATATTTCACATGATCGGGTTTCCAGTATAGACGCCAATAATTGTGAACTTTACTTGAAGTGATAGATCACGATTCGAATAAAAGGTGAAAAATCCCTGAACTCCGTACATTTTTGTTGTTTACCTTTAGTTAATTACCTAAACAAACACAGTTATAGTTGTGAATAATTAGGTGTACTCCCACTATTTGTTTTCTTTTTAAAAGGACGTCGTCTATAGAAAATCAATAATGACGGCCACCTATTAGTTCGCTGGAAAAACACGCACGAAGTACTTCTTATTTTCTACCTATATTCTCATATCATATAATGTATTATTTTATAGTTTTCTTTTGATGGTAGAGGCGACAAACAAGCAAGCACTCGCTTGCTCGTAGCACATCTGAAGGAAAACTGTCTTCACGATTGTTTTGACGCATTAATATTATTTATTTGTTAGTAAAATTTACAAAAACGGCACTGAATTTTATCATATAGATCTAAATATTACTTTTTCATTAGCATCGATTATATCGATTCGAATCTTATTCCATAGTCTGTCGTTGTTTGTTCTGTAAGGCACTTCACTAAGTGTAGTACCTGACACTAAAGTATGATATTTGTGTTGTATATTTTTTCGAGAAAAGAAAGCGATAATTCATGGGAGTGAGGCATGTTTACTACTGAAGTACGCGGCGTTTGCGATCGCCAGCCCTGATTTTAGTTCCTGCGAATGCACTTCGATGGGATCAGAAGCCGTGTAAAAAGTGCGTCTGTGTGCGTGCGTATTTCGAGCTTTATTCGTAGTGGCAGTATGGCCTAGCGTATACAGCGTGTTTATTTGATAAGAAGGTACTTTTTTTTCATACAAAATAATTGAGCACGCAATGTATTGCATCCACTGGTAGTAACGTTAATAACATCAATTAACGTAGACATAAGTATCTAAACGTCATACGAGTGTCATGACACTCATGTCACTTGTCATGTCTAACAAAGTTGGACGGCATACATTGCTGCTGGGTTGCACTTTAGAAAAATCATTACACCTAATTAACCACAAAATTTAATGAAATGATTATCTTATACGATTCGTAGGATCAGATATTATAGCTGGATTAATTATTCGCCCGTATAAAATACACACGCTGTATAGGTATCTACTGTAACTCCACTGTGTGGTCACATCTCTACAAATGTTCGTAGTTCGATCAGAAAATTTTGTACTCAGTAAAAAAATGCATTGCAAGCAAACATTGCAATCGGAAAGGCAACAAAACGTGAGCTCTTTCGCTTTATACACGTTCCAATTTACGTAGAAAACTATATAATGGCTTATACCTAGCCACCCGTCCGTAGTAGGTGCCTAACCTACCGTTTTATGTCACAGTACCCCTGTAGGTAGGTACCAGAGCGAGTCCGCAACAAGAAAATCCAATTTTTCGCCGAGACTACTCTTTACTACAAATACTCGATTGATGGACTTCTCAAATCGATTTCGACCAAAAGTGAAGTTACGTAGAGGAATAGATTATGGAATGTTTGGTATTCGTGGAAAAAATACTAGAACCTTTTATTAAACCAGATATAAATAAATTGATGGGTTGAGAATCCCCATTAGTGGGGATTTATGAACTTTTTTCCACAAATCCCTATTATTAACTGTGTTAGCATTCAATCTTCAACTTGATGATAGGTAAGTGATAGCCGCCGTCCATGAATACTTGCAACACCAGTGGAGTCACAAGTGCGCTGCCAACCTTTAAACTCTCCTTTCCTCACATTGAACCTTCAGTATCCTCACTCTTGCAGCCTCACTTACAGACGTGCGTGAAATATTTTGTACACCTGCAAAGACACATTGAAGATGGGCGTCCGCGCTGCGATAGCCTTAGCAACTTAAGTCCGGAAAATCCACAGGGGGGTATTCTCGTGAACTCGATGTTGAAGTTCATTTAAATCTCTAATTCGACTTCAAAGTCGAGTGCACGAGACTAATCGTAAGGTCCCCCGCAGCGATATCTACTCAGCGTTGGCCTTTTATAGCTGCGAGTCATAATATGGCAAGCCACTGAATGTGGCAACACAAAAAGAAATCCTTAGTACGGGAGAGTGGGTCTCGAAGCTTTCAGAATTCGAAAAGGCACCTTAAGCCGGCCGATTGACCAACAACATTAGGGACTGGATTATCGATATGAGCTTCTTAAGGCGACGGGTAGCCTAAATAGCGACACCATTAGTATTTAATTGTTATCTACTAAACTGGATCTAGTTTAAACAATTTCGTGGTTAGAACCTCTCGGCAAACACTTATACTATTTATTAAATAACCATGCACAAATGTTGGGTCCGTTTTTGTACGCGAAAAATTGACTACCGCCAAAAGCGGCCACTTTTTGCGTGAATCAATTTTTCGCGTACAAATGTTGGGTTCGCATTTATGCATGGTTATTTAATAAATAGTATAAGTGTTTTCCGAGAGGTTATAACCCCAAAATTGTTTAAAATAGATCCGGTTTAGTAGCTATAAGTTAAAATCGATTGGCGTCGCTAGTATGCCCTAGCCGTCACCTTAAAATAAAATGGGGTTAACACTTGTATGTTTATGATCGAAATCTTTCCGCGCCTACCTGCTTCCAAAGCCAAACCTAGTTTTCGTTAGTAGGAAAGAAAGGCAAAGTAGCACCTGATGATAGATGATCGCTCACCATAGCCTGTAATCCACGCTTCGGCATGAATAGACCGGCTTGACCACAGAGATACCACGGCCTCATAGCGAAACCAGCGTCGAGTTAGCGAGTTAATGAGTTTAAAGTTTGGCAGCACATTTGTGACTCCACTGGTGTCAGTGAATGAAAAAGGTGAGTAAAGTTTTTTTTCTTACGAGCGAAGTAATCTATCGATTCCTTCTATGGAGGGGCGTCTTTACCTATAGTGCAGGGGGTGAGGTGCACCCGTGCGCTGGACGTTAGAGGGCACGAAGACCCCTCGCTTCACAACGAGTCTCCACTGTAACGCTCCGTAAGGAACGGACGGAACGGGCGAAGTACTGATCGTTCTCCTCATCTTAGCGTGTGATTCCCAGATGCGTCCAATGGTGTCGCATCGAAACCAATGGCGCTACCCGTATCTGTATACAAATTAGAGCGATTGGTCGCGACGTTTAAAGTGTTGCTATATTTCATTTTCATTTACCCATGAATGAAGGAAAGAGTTTTATTTATAAATATATTTTATTTTAAATAATCAACAACAACAATGAGCTCCTTCTAAAAACTATAATTCGATAGAAATATTTAATGACAAACTGCTCATTTTCAAACGGGAAGCAATCAAAAAAATCTCCAAACGCCATGGCAGACATTTTTTTACAACTAATTTAAGGTCTCCTTGAGGTTGGTATAAAGTGTTTTTCCATGTAACCAACCATAATATGGTTACTTTGAAATATTAGGTAAACGTAAAAAACTTAGCACACTGATATTTTCCTATAAATTAGGGAGCATAGGATATATCATCCAACACCTGAAATATATAGAGACTGCTTACACCATCTAGCGAGTGACGCCAAAATTAATAAATACCTACAACCTACAAATAAAAATATTAAGCTGTTAAAATCATTAACTTTTTTGTGTTCTTATTCTTCAAAAATAACAAGTATTAATTTTTCTCAATTAATCTGAACGCATCGCCTTGGACCATGATATAGGATTCGGGATGTCTGATAAATACAATCCAGTGTCTGTCTGAGAATTACAAGGTCCTTGAGAGGCCACGTACAGGAAGTTGCAGCCGTGGTCCCCCACAAGTTGGACCGACGATCTGGTGAAGATCGCGGGAATTCATTGGATGCGGGCGGCACAGGACCGATCTGCGTGGAGAACATTGGGGGAGGCATATGTCCAGCAGTGGACGTCTATTGGCTGAAATTATGATAATTACTCTGAAGCGACTGCCTGTAGGTAATCGAACATGCTGTAAATATTCAATTTCATTCGGGCATTTTGAAACAAGAGGGCCAGAAACCAGGTTATTGATTGCGCCCGGGCGCTTCTTGGGCTAGAGCCGCCCCTGATGAAAGCTATTAGAAAACCGCTTAGCGTTTTACTGTCGCCAGTTTTTCTTTGTACTGTTAGAATTTCACGCGTCTCAAAGAATAAATCTACACCCAATATTCGCTATTGGAAATCTATCAGTCGCGCAAATTGATCTGGCGAGATGTCTTCAAAGCCCAAGAGTGCATATGTGGTATATATGAGTCTGCCGTCGTTGTTGCTCGGGTATTGCACCGAAATACGAATAACATGCAATTCAAAATGTTTATCTTTTCTAAACATCAGGAAAGCGTTTTGGCCAAATAGCATTCAAATACTGTTTGTGTAAATGTTTTAAGAAATATAATTAAGGATCGAGTTTCTTTCTATTAAACTATATCAATTCGTCCTGTTTAATCTTTCGCCGGGTGTATCCCACGATTGCAAATTTGTACGAGCATGCAAAGACATGTAGATATTCCGCCGCGTCTAAAATACGACCGAAAAACTGCGGAAGTAGTGTGTATCACACCCAACACTGTAAAATTTTTGTTTGTAGATATTTTGAGGTTATTATTTTAGCACTCATTTTAAACTAGGGGTCCAGGTGGTTTAACTTGTGTATTATAGTTGTCATACTAAATAATGTTAAACTTAGTTTCGTAGTAATGTTTATTCTAGTTCTTTAGTTATTTCCAGTATTAATCCCACTACTTATTTTAAGCCACGTTTTGGAATAAATATTGTAAAAGTTTAAAACAATACTTTGCTTCAAAGCCAGTACAAAAACAGTCTATCCGATTATACTTCATAGTAAGTGACATATGAGCTGGTGACTTAGGAACCTAGTTGGATTATGATAAAATAAGGATAAAACATACAAATAATATAACTAAATTATATTGCTTCATAAAACTACATTACTTGTACGAACATACATTTCTAAGCTGCTTATTGTTACTGGACAGAACAACTTATAAATAACCAAATCTTCATCTGCATGATAGGTACCTGAAAAAAGGTATGAACAAATATTAGATTACCTCAAATGCATCAACCTGATCTGAGTTCAATGAATATGTAGGGTTAAATTAACTAAAATTCAGAAAGATATCTTGGCACGAGTATCAAGAAACTTTTATTTTATATAGATTCCTTCAAATGAAACGTGAAGAAGCATCTCGCGGGCCAGTATGGCAGTCCCAACGGAGATGTTGCCTTGACATCGCTTCCCTTGTAATTGCAACGTGGGCTCTTCTCTTTACCATCAGGCTAAGGAGAGCCAATATAATGAGTACTATAAAAAATAATAATAATAATAATACGACAAAACAACCTCAAAAGGATTAAGTAATACAAAACAATCAACAAGACAAAATATCTTGGAACCAGTTACCAACGATGGTGTTTCCGAACAGATACGACCTGGTGATCTTCAAGAAAAGAGCTTATTCCTCCCTTAAGAGCCGGCAACGTATCTGTGATGCCCCGTGTGTCGCAGATGTCCATGGGCGGAGGTAATTCACTTACCATCAGGTGAGCCGTCTGCTCGTTTGTCTGCCATAATGTAAAAAATATATATATTAAGAAAATTCAGACTGATCAAGTAGAAAAGTTCGTTTTCTGAATTGTTTCGATCAGGAATCGAAACCCGTCTCACCCGACTCCCGGCCCGACTTCGTGCTCAGGACACAAAAAACGAAATAAATTAAGCGGTGGTGAGGCTTGATATAACGTCGATTGAAAAATAAAAGTATTACGGAAATCGTTTTATGGAAATCCTTTGCAATTTTTTCTAAAGTAAAATAAGACGACACATATTCGGCATGAATGGGCCGGCTCGACCGGAGTGATACCACGGCCTCACAGAAAACCGGCGTGAAGCAGCACTGTGCAGTGTTTCGCTGCATGAATGAGGGTCCCGGAGGCCCAATCCTGGGGAAAGGGGGGTTTAAAGGTTTGCCAACCCTGTGACTCCCCTGGTGTCGTGGGTGTCCATGGGCGACGGCAATCGCTTACCATCAGGTGATAAGTCTGCTCGTCTGCCACCTATGACATAAAAAAAAATCATGTCGTGCTCAGGCGGGACTCGAACTCACATCTCCCACAATTCACACAATCGATAGCTCATATCGAATCAAGCACGTACAAATTTCCACGGCTTAGTAACGCGTTCAGTGGTCTAATTGTTAGACCAGCCACCCGGATTGTGGAAGATGTGGGTTCGAGTCCCGCCTGAACACGAGATGAATTTTTAAGTTTTTATTATCTTCAGACGAGAAGACAGATCTGACCTGATGGTAAGCGATTGCCGCTGCCCATGGAAACCCGCGACACCAGTGGAGTCACAAGTGCGCTGCCAACCTTTAAACCCCCATTCTACCCGATTGGGCCTACGGTAGCCTCACTCACGCAGCAAAGCAGCACAGTGCTGCTTCACGCCGGGTTTCTGTGAAGCCGTGGTATCTATCACTCCGGTTGAGCCGGCCCATTCATGCCGAATCGTGGCTCTCCCACGGTTAAGTGAGTTATTAACTTAGTTATAAACATATTGAAGATTAGAAAGGACTCAAAACATGATTAGATGTTATCAGTAGTCATTCGTTTTATTTTTTTTCTACTGGCAATATACATTATATCAGGCCTGCCTACAAACTAAAAGCTAGTTTTAACATCCAGAGAAACAAATTCTAAATTCATTTATTTATTAACGAGTCAACTAAGTTCGCAATTTCACCACAGTCAAAGATTCATCGCCATAATTCCTTATTATTTATGACTCATTGAATACTTAATCCATAAAAGATTTCTAAAACTTCTCCCCTTGAATATTTCGAATTCGTCACAAACTTTTCGCAGTATAATTTTTTATAAGAGATTCATGGTCGTCAGCCCATTTAAGTCCTCACTGCTGGGGCACGGACCTCCCTCAATCACATGAGGGGTAATTGCCATACTCACCACGCTTGGCAGACGGGTTGGCGAGGGTTTTGATATAAATGCAGAGTTTTCCTTCTCTGGTTGCTGATGATCATGCCAGCAGATTTACCTTAGTCGCCTTTTACGACGCCTCGGTATGAGTGAGGGTGGCCTATTCTACTCTGCCGGGGACCACACGGCATCGTTCATAAGAGATTCAAAATATCTTTTTTTTGACAAGTAGTTACATAACAATCTGAATTTATAACAAAAAGATTAGTTAAGAACATAATTTTAGATAGGTGCATACAGCCACACATCAAAGTATCCAAAACTGTCAATATTTTTCTTTCAATTCTTACCTTAATGTCAAACACGTTCGGTTTAATATCAATTGAGATGAGATCACTACCTACTCCAAAAGTCGTGAGTTCGTTTTCCAGACACATTGATTTGTTCCCCAACAACAGTTCTACCATTTAGAAGAATTGGCAGTCTTCAACTTTTACGTTTCTAAAGAAACGTACTTGGTTATCTTGGTTCGAATCCAAGAATGCATATTTAGATATTTCTCCATGTGCGAGTGCTCGGCGATAAAGGGGTTTCCCGAGCAATTGTGGTATAGTGAGGAAATCTGCACGCTTATGATAGTTATCCAATTAAATAATAGACTTAACGCATCCCGAGCAACTGGAAATTACATGATAATATGAGAGACTGAAATGTAATTTTTACCTCCTTTCACGGACTTGGTGTCACATCTATATCATGGAATGCCCATTATAAAGTGTTTTTCCATGTAACCAACCATAATATGGTTACTTTGAAATATTAGGTAAACGTAAAAAACTTAGCACACTGATATTTTCCTATAAATTAGGGAGCATAGGATATATCATCCAACACCTGAAATATATAGAGACTGCTTACACCATCTAGCGAGTGACGCCAAAATTAATAAATACCTACAACCTACAAATAAAAATATTAAGCTGTTAAAATCATTAACTTTTTTGTGTTCTTATTCTTCAAAAATAACAAGTATTAATTTTTCTCAATTAATCTGAACGCATCGCCTTGGACCATGATATAGGATTCGGGATGTCTGATAAATACAATCCAGTGTCTGTCTGAGAATTACAAGGTCCTTGAGAGGCCACGTACAGGAAGTTGCAGCCGTGGTCCCCCACAAGTTGGACCGACGATCTGGTGAAGATCGCGGGAATTCATTGGATGCGGGCGGCACAGGACCGATCTGCGTGGAGAACATTGGGGGAGGCATATGTCCAGCAGTGGACGTCTATTGGCTGAAATTATGATAATTACTCTGAAGCGACTGCCTGTAGGTAATCGAACATGCTGTAAATATTCAATTTCATTCGGGCATTTTGAAACAAGAGGGCCAGAAACCAGGTTATTGATTGCGCCCGGGCGCTTCTTGGGCTAGAGCCGCCCCTGATGAAAGCTATTAGAAAACCGCTTAGCGTTTTACTGTCGCCAGTTTTTCTTTGTACTGTTAGAATTTCACGCGTCTCAAAGAATAAATCTACACCCAATATTCGCTATTGGAAATCTATCAGTCGCGCAAATTGATCTGGCGAGATGTCTTCAAAGCCCAAGAGTGCATATGTGGTATATATGAGTCTGCCGTCGTTGTTGCTCGGGTATTGCACCGAAATACGAATAACATGCAATTCAAAATGTTTATCTTTTCTAAACATCAGGAAAGCGTTTTGGCCAAATAGCATTCAAATACTGTTTGTGTAAATGTTTTAAGAAATATAATTAAGGATCGAGTTTCTTTCTATTAAACTATATCAATTCGTCCTGTTTAATCTTTCGCCGGGTGTATCCCACGATTGCAAATTTGTACGAGCATGCAAAGACATGTAGATATTCCGCCGCGTCTAAAATACGACCGAAAAACTGCGGAAGTAGTGTGTATCACACCCAACACTGTAAAATTTTTGTTTGTAGATATTTTGAGGTTATTATTTTAGCACTCATTTTAAACTAGGGGTCCAGGTGGTTTAACTTGTGTATTATAGTTGTCATACTAAATAATGTTAAACTTAGTTTCGTAGTAATGTTTATTCTAGTTCTTTAGTTATTTCCAGTATTAATCCCACTACTTATTTTAAGCCACGTTTTGGAATAAATATTGTAAAAGTTTAAAACAATACTTTGCTTCAAAGCCAGTACAAAAACAGTCTATCCGATTATACTTCATAGTAAGTGACATATGAGCTGGTGACTTAGGAACCTAGTTGGATTATGATAAAATAAGGATAAAACATACAAATAATATAACTAAATTATATTGCTTCATAAAACTACATTACTTGTACGAACATACATTTCTAAGCTGCTTATTGTTACTGGACAGAACAACTTATAAATAACCAAATCTTCATCTGCATGATAGGTACCTGAAAAAAGGTATGAACAAATATTAGATTACCTCAAATGCATCAACCTGATCTGAGTTCAATGAATATGTAGGGTTAAATTAACTAAAATTCAGAAAGATATCTTGGCACGAGTATCAAGAAACTTTTATTTTATATAGATTCCTTCAAATGAAACGTGAAGAAGCATCTCGCGGGCCAGTATGGCAGTCCCAACGGAGATGTTGCCTTGACATCGCTTCCCTTGTAATTGCAACGTGGGCTCTTCTCTTTACCATCAGGCTAAGGAGAGCCAATATAATGAGTACTATAAAAAATAATAATAATAATAATACGACAAAACAACCTCAAAAGGATTAAGTAATACAAAACAATCAACAAGACAAAATATCTTGGAACCAGTTACCAACGATGGTGTTTCCGAACAGATACGACCTGGTGATCTTCAAGAAAAGAGCTTATTCCTCCCTTAAGAGCCGGCAACGTATCTGTGATGCCCCGTGTGTCGCAGATGTCCATGGGCGGAGGTAATTCACTTACCATCAGGTGAGCCGTCTGCTCGTTTGTCTGCCATAATGTAAAAAATATATATATTAAGAAAATTCAGACTGATCAAGTAGAAAAGTTCGTTTTCTGAATTGTTTCGATCAGGAATCGAAACCCGTCTCACCCGACTCCCGGCCCGACTTCGTGCTCAGGACACAAAAAACGAAATAAATTAAGCGGTGGTGAGGCTTGATATAACGTCGATTGAAAAATAAAAGTATTACGGAAATCGTTTTATGGAAATCCTTTGCAATTTTTTCTAAAGTAAAATAAGACGACACATATTCGGCATGAATGGGCCGGCTCGACCGGAGTGATACCACGGCCTCACAGAAAACCGGCGTGAAGCAGCACTGTGCAGTGTTTCGCTGCATGAATGAGGGTCCCGGAGGCCCAATCCTGGGGAAAGGGGGGTTTAAAGGTTTGCCAACCCTGTGACTCCCCTGGTGTCGTGGGTGTCCATGGGCGACGGCAATCGCTTACCATCAGGTGATAAGTCTGCTCGTCTGCCACCTATGACATAAAAAAAAATCATGTCGTGCTCAGGCGGGACTCGAACTCACATCTCCCACAATTCACACAATCGATAGCTCATATCGAATCAAGCACGTACAAATTTCCACGGCTTAGTAACGCGTTCAGTGGTCTAATTGTTAGACCAGCCACCCGGATTGTGGAAGATGTGGGTTCGAGTCCCGCCTGAACACGAGATGAATTTTTAAGTTTTTATTATCTTCAGACGAGAAGACAGATCTGACCTGATGGTAAGCGATTGCCGCTGCCCATGGAAACCCGCGACACCAGTGGAGTCACAAGTGCGCTGCCAACCTTTAAACCCCCATTCTACCCGATTGGGCCTACGGTAGCCTCACTCACGCAGCAAAGCAGCACAGTGCTGCTTCACGCCGGGTTTCTGTGAAGCCGTGGTATCTATCACTCCGGTTGAGCCGGCCCATTCATGCCGAATCGTGGCTCTCCCACGGTTAAGTGAGTTATTAACTTAGTTATAAACATATTGAAGATTAGAAAGGACTCAAAACATGATTAGATGTTATCAGTAGTCATTCGTTTTATTTTTTTTCTACTGGCAATATACATTATATCAGGCCTGCCTACAAACTAAAAGCTAGTTTTAACATCCAGAGAAACAAATTCTAAATTCATTTATTTATTAACGAGTCAACTAAGTTCGCAATTTCACCACAGTCAAAGATTCATCGCCATAATTCCTTATTATTTATGACTCATTGAATACTTAATCCATAAAAGATTTCTAAAACTTCTCCCCTTGAATATTTCGAATTCGTCACAAACTTTTCACAGTATCATTTTTTTATAAGAGATTCATCGTCGTCAGCCCATTTAAGTCCCCACTGCTGGGGCACGGACCTCCCTCAATCACATGAGGGGTAATTGCCATACTCACCACGCTTGGCAGACGGGTTGGCGAGGGTTTTGATATAAATGCAGAGTTTTCCTTCTCTGGTTGCTGATGATCATGCCAGCAGATTTACCTTAGTCGCCTTTTACGACACCTCGGTATGAGTGAGGGTGGCCTATTCTACTCTGCCGGGGACCACACGGCATCGTTCATAAGAGATTCATAATATCTTTTTTTTGACAAGTAGTTACATAACAATCTGAATTTATAACAAAAAGATTAGTTAAGAACATAATTTTAGATAGGTGCATACAGCCACACATCAAAGTATCCAAAACTGTCAATATTTTTCATTCAATTCTTACCTTAATGTCAAACACGTTCGGTTCAATATCAATTGAGATGAGATCACTACCTACTCCAAAAGTCGTGAGTTCGTTTTCCAGACACATTCATTTGTTCCCCAACAACAGTTCTACCATTTAGAAGAATTGGCAGTCTTCAACTTTTACGTTTCTAAAGAAACGTACTTGGTTATCTTGGTTCGAATCCAAGAATGCATATTTAGATTTTTCTCCATGTGCGAGTGCTCGGCGATAAAGGGGTTTCCCGAGCAATTGTGGTATTGTGAGGAAATCTGCACGCTTATGATAGTTATCCAATTAAATAATAGACTTAACGCATCCCGAGCAACTGGAAATTACATGATAATATGAGAGACTGAAATGTAATTTTTACCTCCTTTCACGGACTTGGTGTCACATCTATATCATGGAATGCCCATTATGTTATCATTCAAAAAAGTTAAATGTAATGAATTTAAAAATGGCAGAACATTAATCTAATGAGGATCACAGTTGTCATAAGAATTAGAACACAGCAACTCTTGCATTATACTAGAAACACAAAAAATGCATTAATTCCCTAGTAGTTCCAAAGTTTGGTTCAGCCTTTCATGGTCGCAACTGTGGATTGTAATATCCAATTCCAATATGGAATAGGTCAACATTTTCATTGGAAATTAAACCAATTTCAACCACGCCGTTAGTTCGGATGCCAATTAGCATCATACCTACCATTCGCTGATTCCGCAGAAAAATGGACAAAAAAACTGATTTTCCCCACCTCGGTACCTGGTTATGTTAGTTTGCCATTAGTAGCGACGCAATGGGTATACTTTGGCTAAGAACTCATGGAGAGATTTCTGAACATCATCATCTTAGCGTTGAGTCCCAGTTACGTCCCAAGCTGTCGCTTTGGAGCCCGGAGTCCGCTTTCCTACTTCGACCTTCCACTGCAACAGCGGTATCGGGATAACACATGTAAAATCAAGCAGTATTTTATGTGACGTACCACCTGATTAGTGATTGCCGCTGCCCATGGCAACTCCAGTGGAGTCAAAAATGCACCGCTCATAAACCCCTATTTTAAATCCGGGGCGTTAAGCCTCCCTCACTTACTTGACGAAATACAGCACATACGCATCACGCCGGTTTTCTTTGAGCATATGAAAACTCAGAAGGCTGGTGGTTTAAAAATTGTCATCGTCAATGGCACATTTCTTTACGCGGTGTAGTGAGCTTTGCTCCTCTATTTTACTAGGTACATAACACAAGACACACAAGGCTTTAGTCCGTGACACTCACTCAGCTGGCCCTACTGAAAATCTGTGTCATGACCTTCTTCAGGGCCATGATATAGGCTGAGTGAGGGCCATTTATGTTGGAGGTCACAACACACAATATAATATGCACTGCCTGGTTATTTGTACCCTTATTATTTTGTTTTTCCTTTGATTTGTTTTTTTTTTCTGTATTACGGATTGACGATGTTTTTAGCAGTGATAATTGAAGGGGAGGGCGTGGTTCGAGTCCGGGCATGCCACTGATTTTCCAAATCTTTGAGCGTAATCCCACCTCGGCGATGAAAAAACATCGTGTTTTTGAAACGTGTAACCAGTGGTTCATGTACCAATCATGGTTACTAACCATGATTCAGTTGCGAAGGTCAAAAGACCAGGGGCGGCTCTAGCCCAAGAAGCGCCTGGGTGATCAATAACCTGGCGCCCTCTTATTTCAAAGTGCGCGAACAAAATGGAATGCTTACAACATGATCGACAAACTATGGGCAGTGGCTTCATTGTAATTATCAGACATCCCGAATCCTGTATCATGGTCCAAGTGTACCCCGGGCTTCGAAGCGACAGCATTGGATGTAACTGGGAATCACACGCAATGATGAGGAGAACGATCAGTATTCGCGCGTTCCTTGCGGAGCGTGACAGTGGAGGCTCTATGTGTAAAGCCTCCACTGTAGTATCCTCCAACCGATTATGGCTACGGCAGCCAATCTCAACGATCAGCCACGTACCAAGGATATATTATAGTGCTCAAGTGTGTGCGCAAACACAAGAGCACTCTCTATTCCCTTACCCTCATATTCCGATGGGATACTACTGTGACACGACCGGAGAGGGATCGGGCGCAGGACCAACAGCTTCACGTGCTTTCCGAGGCACGGGGGTACAACACCGCCAACTTTCAGACTTCGAGCTGCCACTAAGAATTCCTTATCGAAAACTTAGGCACACATTTTGGCCCGACCCGGGGATCGCACCCGGGACCTCTTGCGCAGCCGTCGCTTTAAAGTGCGACCCACTAACCACTGCGACCGAGGCAGTCAAGTAGAACCTCCACTGTAACGTGGAGCTCTCGGCGCCCTCTAACTCCACCCCTTGCAATATAGGTAAAGACGCCCCTGCAGATGGCAGTCACTTCATTGTTATTACAATCCTCACCATACCTTGAACCATGGACCAAGCGTACCTCGGATTCTAGAGCGACAGTTTTTTTTTATGTGATAGTCGGCAGATAAGCAGACGGATCGCTTGATGGTACATAATATTTAAATAACTTACTTGGTTCGCCGTGAGGTCCCCGGCATAGTAGAATAGGCCACCCCCACTCTTACCGAGGTGTCGTAAAAGGCGACTAAGGTAAAGCTGCTGGTATGATCATCAGCACCCAGAGAAGGAAAACTCTGCGTTTATATCTAAACCCTCGCCAACCCGTCTGCCAAGCGTGGTGAGTATGGAAACTACTCCTCATGTGGTTGAGGGAGGCCCGTGCCCAAGCAGTGATGACTTAAATGGGCTGACGATGATGAATTGGTTTTAAGTAGTGTAGGCGAAGCAAGGATATAAGAATAACAGTATCCTTATCATTATTTACACAAAGGAATGTACATATTGAAAATAATGAGCTGAAAATGTAAGGAACAGTTAAAAGCATTTTTTAAGAACAGTGGTAGGGTGCCTACCATACGGAATCCGGTTCGAATCCGAGTATTTTTCTAATCTTTTTTTTTATCCGTCTGCTCGTCTGCCACCCATCACATTAAAAAAAATGTGTGCGTATTAAATTTCTACCATTAGGTACTTTGTTCGGAAAATGAGGAAAATCGTGAAAAAAACCTGCACGTTTCGGATAGTAACTAACTCGGATAGTAACTATAATTTAGTTGGTCTGGTTCCCCTGTTAAAGGGTTGCGAAAGTCAGACGGCAGTCGCGTCATTATAATTAGACTCCCCAAATCCTGAATCATGGTCTAAGCGTAGGTAATCTAAGCTCGAAAGTGACAGCTTTGGACGCAACCTGAAATTACACGCTGAGATGGGCAGACATCTGGAATGAAGTATGCCCTTATCGGGCATGAAGTATGGCACAGGACTACACTATCATTCTAGCGTGGAGCCCAGTGTACGCTCAGACATGTTTTAGACAGACAATATATTGAAATAATTATATTTTTGATTGGATGTAATAAAACAAAGCGTTTTTTAAATTGTTTCCTAACCACCTCCCGCGGCACGATATCGACCCGGTCGCATCACTATGCCGACAGCTGCGCGTCACTGGCCCCCTTTTTTTTTTTGGTTTCCCGGGAGAAATGCATTACGCAGACCCTGCCGCCGGGGGGCGACAGGGTACTGTGGGACTCACCCTCCGGGCCGCTTCTTCTAACAAGAAGCGACCTGAGGGCATACCCACTAAAACTCCCGGGGCTCAACCACCCGTGGGTATGGAATGGAGTCACGGGAACTGCACGAGGCTATTCCCCGCAAACCCCCTCCCCCACAGGCCCCTACACGGGGTGTGCGGCCACGCCTCTCCTCGGGCTGGGAGGAGGGGGGGTTGGGGACAGCCGGAAGAGCTGAGCCGTCCCCAACGAGCGGTGGAGGTGCCAATGACAGTGCCGGCACAAGGACCCCCGTCCCTGTTGCCGGCTGGCCACCTCCACGGAGAGGACGAAGAGTTCGTCCGTCACCACTTCTTCGCAGAAGTGGGCGAAAGCCGACCAGGCTCTCTCATCATCCAGCATAGCTACAACTATGCTGGACAAAGAGAGGTCATGTCCGACGCGTCACTGGCCCCTACGTGAAGTAAAGTAACCTAATTATTTATTACTTACCCTTAAATTTTAATATTTATTCCACTTCCCCTTGACAAAGTCAATAGCTGTTACAACTGTTTTGTAGAGTTCAGAATAGTTTGTGATTAAAAAATAAATGAAAAGAATTGGCATGGCCCAAAACAGTGGCCGAAATATATTGATATAGCAGCATCTGGAAATATATACAAAAAAGTTAAAACCATAATACTTATAGGCAATTTGTGAATATTTGACTACGTTCCGAAAACAGCAAGAAGTCGGCGCGTGATGCAGTTTTTTTCATATCAAAATTGTAGGTACAGTAACTAAAGAAGCAAAAAAATCTTCAATTGTTGCGGTGGAAAAAACAACCCGGTGTGCCTTCGCTCGGAACATACAAGTATATTTAAGTAAATATTTTCAATGTACATGATTAACATTATAATGTAATCCAGGGCCATACAGGGGAGCATTATGGGGCAATGTCCGTCCTTAAAAATAGGAACCCAAAATAAAGGATCCTTCGTCAAAGATGAAACAATGAGCCATAGTGTAACTTCCCTTGATACGGCACTTACGGAAGCCCCATCTGTAACCCATGCTGCCTCACCTTCAATAAATTCGACTCTAGCTACATCCCTGAATGTATCGTACTAGTCAGTTCGATCTATGCATGCACATCCATCTGATCTAATCGATCTGGTGAAGGTCGCGGGTATCCCTAAATTGGATCTGTGTGGAGATTACTGGGGGGAGCCTATGTTCAGCAGTGGACGTTTATTAGCTGAAATGATGATGATAATGTACATCGAAATCTGATGCACTCCAACCTGGACCAAATCAAAGTTTTACCAAGTTCCAAAAACTTACATGTCATATCAGGGATATGTTATTCCAATACCACACATGGGTCTGATTGACAGTCGAAAGTGCATCTGATATTTTTGCACCGACCATGTATATGCCCACAAATAATCCTATTATGCCTATTACTGGTAACGAAAATAGCAATAGTTTTAAAAATACGTAAAATAGGCAGCTGCAAATAAAGCAAAAAGAAACTATTAGTATTTAAATATGTATTAAAGTGTCGTTTAAGGAGACACAGACCAAACGCCACATAGCGCGAGAAGAAGACAAAAATAAGAGACCATATAAAAATATTTCGTGGACTGCCCCGAAAGTTTAACCTAATATTACTCGAACAATGACATCAGAATCATAAAGTACTCTGTATAAGTAAAAAGCTTGTTCCATAAACAATTATAACATTTACGTGCTTTTTTTAGATTCTGGTGGTCATTTTTGGAGTCACATATCAAAGAATCATTCAAATATATAAAATCGACGTGTGTCTCTGAAGACTTGATATTCGCAGAATCACACGTAAACATAAATAAAATTAATAAAAATGTAATTAATGAAATTGATAACTAATTTCGGTAATGAAATACAAGCTAAACCTTTCATGCGGAGATCATAATATATCAAATATGGTCGCAGTGACTACTTAGCGACGAACGAAAAACTTCGAATAATAAAATTAAAAATAAACCTTTTATAATTAAATCTGCTACCCGACTACAGTTGAAATACTAATCACTTGCTTGCTATATTTCAATTGGGTCCGTTTTGGTATGCGAAAAATTGATTCACGAAAAAAGTGGCCGCTTTTGGCGTGAATCAATTTTTCGCGTACGTGTGATACCCAACATTTATGCATGGTTATTTAATAAATAGGACTTATAAGTGTTTGCCGAGAGTATGTAGCCCCGAAATCGTCAAAATTAAAATTGATTGGCGTTGCTGTGCCCTACCCGTCACCTTAAATCGTTTTCCATAAATGAACATTAAGTATAATAAAAACGCAATAATAATTTTAGTTTTTCCTTCGGATTTGCCTGCTAAGTTTCCATACCTAAACTTGTATTATGTCCGCTTATTGCCTTAGGCCCGAATCAACCAATCTTGATCCGTGAATATATTTAAGGTATAACGATTTAATATCGGAATATGATGGGTCGAATCGACCCTAAAGGTCATCTTTTGTACCGTAAAGGAATTTCTAGATTAGATATCTACCTTACTTATTATTATGATGTTGTCATCATTTAGTTAAAATTCATACCTATTGAGCTGCCAAATAGCGTCTTCCAATAATTGCTGTAATATTTTTCCATTATTTAAACATATAATATAAAAAGACGACAAATCCAATAATAAATGCAATACAAATACATTTTGCAAGACAGTATAAAATTTTACAGCTGGAAGAAAATATATTGTTTAAACTTTCATGGTCACTAACATTAGAATAGTTATTTACGAGATTATATCGGAAACTCAAAAATAAGGTACATGGTAGAAATCTCGTAAATAACTATTCTAATGGAAGAAATTATTTTTTTATTTAGCTACTTGGAATAAGACAATAGAAATTGAACCATTATACTACGCTACGATACGTTGTGACTTGTAACCACTAGCTTTTTAAAAAGACGACCATGGATCGACCGAAACCGACCGAAATTATATTTAGGTTTTATTTGTATAAAATTTTTAGAAAAGGTATGACGCAGTATTAAACATTCTACAGTCTTGTTTATGGGGACGCAGACGCATGGAAGATGTTCACAGTACGTACGTACTTAAAAGAAAACTTTAATTTATTATAAACATATAGTACCACAAAATAATGGAAGACTTCTTGGCGGACTTAATTTTGTTATTAGTTCCAAAGTTTAGCAATAGATCGCTCTGATTGTCGATTACATCGCGCGTGTTTCGTCTTTTTGGGTTACTTAAATCCTCTTCGTTTCATATAGATAGAATATAATTAGGCTCTTTAATAAATAGTACAGACGATTTTAATTCCATACCTAGTAGACAAAAGTGTATTTAGGCATTCTACTTCACCTACAACCATAGAATTATAACAGGACTAGAATGATAGTTTCCTTACTGCTGTCACCTCAAATTTGAAGCACAAATTTGGTTTTCCAAGTTGGTACTGCGTACGTAGTATCAACATAAAAATCCTAATTAATGTTACCAGTCACAACATATTTCCCTAAAACATGGGAAATGGTTATTGTACCTGTTGGTAGTAACTGTACTGTTTTAATAGTAGGCTATAACAACGCTTAAAAGTATCTACCTAACTGTGATTATAAAATTAGTTGGCAAGTTATGTTTTGATATTTAAAATGCCTTGTATGGTCAAGGTCAAATTGTATGGACAATAATGAATAAGAAATAAATAAATAAAGCGCTACTTACTTATTTAAATGGTTTAAATGGTTGTATTGCACTGTCAGAAACACATCAATTTTTATGTGATAGTTGCCAGACGAGCAGACAGATCCCCTAATGGTAAGCAATTGCCGCCGCCTATGACACCCGGTGGAGTCACAAGTGCTTCTAACCTGTAAACCCCCCCGGATTGGGCTTCTGGTACCCGCACTCACGCTGCGAAACACAGTAGAGACACTGATTCACGCTGTGAACATCAGTAGCAACTGATTAAATTAATCTTTTAAATATATCTTGCAATAAAGTTGAAATGGGAAAATATTTTTTTTTCATTATTGGGCAACACTGACCATTTTAATAAATTTTTAGCTTATAAAAAACAACATACCTACTATGAAATATTGAAAGCTTACCTGTGAAAAACGATGTTTTTACACTTCTTATGCTTTTCCGAATCATTGTGACAGAATTTTATTGTACAAATCGCCATAGTAAATACATTTTCGCGAGATGCTTTTGACAGGCATTGACATTGACGACTGCGGAGCGGTCCGGGCATTTGGAGCCGTACGACTCCGTTTGAGTTTCTTCAAATTGTAGGCGCAGACTAGGTTTCTAGTCTTGTTATAATTCTATGCCTACAACATCATGTTATCATGTCATTATGACAAATTGAGGTTACTCATTCCATCGTCCTGCGAACGCCTACAAAAAAACGGAAATCATCACCAAAGGAGATCCTCGGACTTCCACATATTTTTGGTCCACTTGATAGTCCTATACAGTTTTGGTGCCATTGTAACAAATACAATACAGTATATTTGTTATCCGGGGTATCGTTGTAGCCCCGCAGGTTGCATCTGCTTCCAAGACCTTGGTATACCTACCACGGATTTGGTGAGTCTGATAATTACAGCAAATCGATTGCCATTCTTGACTGACCGGATGGCGCAATTGGTAGTGACCCTGCCTCTTACGCCAAAGGTCGTGGGTTCGATCCCCACCCTGGACAAACATTCGTGCGATGACCACTTGTGTTTGTTCAGTGTCTGGGTGTAATATATGTATTTAAGTATATATTTGTGTTCCTCTGTTGTCTGATATCTGTAACACAAGTGCTTAAGCTACTTAATACGGAATTAGGTCAACTTATGAGATGTTGTGAGAATTATTATTATTATTATTATTCTGAACTTTGCAATCCTTAGACAGGGGGATCGGACAAAAAGAATCATGGTTACGTTCAGAATCAGTATCTCAACAATACGGTATTTTACATTTTTTTTTTATTATTGTAATCAAAAGACCTCTCAATGATAGAAACATCGTTGAAAGAATTACTTGATTCACATTTAAACTACCTGAGATATCGCAACTTTAAAATCACATTATTTTGGGCAAACCCAAAACGCTCCATACAAATGGCTACTGAGATGTGACGTCACACGATAGTATTTTGTATGCATTTCATTTGAATGTTGTATGGTAGCTATAACAAATGTTTCGTTTATGTCAATGGTTCCATTATAATAGTTGGTGTAAATTATATGGGTTATTCAATGGTTTAATTATTTATTAATAATTTCATACTTTTAAAATGGACTTGCCCATGAATCTTTGAATGACCATAAAACCGGCTAGACGTTATATTTTTAATTGAGAATTTTTGCTATTGGCACATATTTACCTATATTTTGATAAAATATGTTTATTTTGTAAAATCTCGAGCTTAGTCAAATACCCTATTGTAGGTATCAACAGTTTGGAAAACTATTACCCCCTTATTACAAATCACAAACTAAGGATAGTTCCGGAACAAAATTCGTGTCAGCCCTTTTTAACATTGCGTGTTGGAATGGGATGCCTTGAGCCTTAGTACGGTAATAACTATTAGTAGTTGATGTGCATTACGATGTTTTCCGTCACTAAGCTAGTAGTTAGCCGTGTGGTCCCCGGCAGAGTAGAATAGGCCACCCTCACTCTTACCGAGGTGTCGTAAAAGGCGACTAAGGTAATGCTGGCTGGCATGATCATCAGCACCCAGAGAAGGAAAACTCTGCATTTATATCAAAACCCTTGCCAACCCGTCTGCCAAGCGTGGTGAGTATGGCAATTACCCTTCATGTGATTGAGGGAGGCCCGTGCCCCAGCAGTGGGGACTTAAATGGGCTGATGATGATGAAGCTAGTAGTAGAAATAAGTCACAAATTATTTGACTACAACTAAATACATACGAGGTCATTAAAAAGAACCATTACCAATGTATATATGTAGGTATGGTGCATTCATTATGAAAATAAGCAGCTAATAACAAAGGCCAAGACTGATAGAACGAGGAATAATACGATGCACACCAAGCAGCATAAGCAACTGCAGCATGCGCAACTGAAATTGAACATTATTTACTATAAGATAAAATTGATAATTTGTAATAGGCTTCGTCTTTGGGACCAGACAAAACATGGCACGCGATGGCTACTTGAATTCTTTATGTTATTATGTTACTGATGAGCATCAACACGTGTAGTTCCTCCACAAGTCTACATATGTTTGTCGCAGCCGGATTGTACAATTCGCCGTATTACATAACGGCTAGCTGCTATCAAAACAAAGGCGTTTTGAAATACGCGGCGGTTCAACGACTAACCGGTATGTCATTATAAAATGAAATTGAAAATTTAAAAACCCCCGACAGCGGCCATCTTGAGTTTGAAATTTATCACAATAAATATATTCTGCTACTCAAGCCCTTTTATATGATACCCATATTGTGGGAGTTGTGTTTAAACATACAACCCATAACTTTGTGACAGCGGCCATCTTGGATCGATTTTTATCTAATATAGATAAGAACACTCCCCTTTATTCATCTTTCAAACAAAAAAAAAACAAAATCAAAATCTGTTAATTTGTTCGGGAGCTACGATGCCATAGACAGACACACACATACACACACAGACAGACACGCTAAACTTATAACACCCCGTCGTTTTTGCGTCGGGGGTTAAAAACGTTCTTCAATAAGGCGGCCCACTTTAGCTGCCTAAATTGTAGGGTGACATTTACTTACAAAATATAACAATGTTTGAAATGAAAATAATTTAAATTTACGTGATTACTGAAAAACATTTTATCAGTAATCACGTAAATTGTCACGTTTTCTTCGTTTAATTCACTCATAACTTCACAATTTAGCAAAACAATTTCTGTATCCAACGTCACTTCCTTAGTCTCTCACTTCCCATGCTTTCACTAACCATGTTGAATGACGTATGTATCCCGCCGAATACATTCCGGCTCTTTTGTATTCAGCTGCAAAAATCCGGCTAATCGTTGAACCGCTTCAAAACGGCCCTGTTTTAAATAACAGTTAGCCATTATGTAACACGGCGGATTATAAAATCTGATTGTGACACGTCCACGACGTTTTTCAAAGCACGCTCACGCGCGTCCAGAATGTTTGCTCCATGTAACTAGGAAACGCGCTTTAAACAGAATATGCAATTTTTAGAAAACTATCACAGAGTGTGAAAGAGATCCGATCGGCCCTGACGCAGTTCTATACGGCTGCGGTAGAGAAAGAACGTCACCCAACACGTCACTGCAGTAGAAACGGATTCTCTCGGTTTTTCAAGTACGGATTTATATGAAAAGGCTCAGTCTGACGCTGACATAATTGAAAACATGCGCTCACGGTTCTGAAATGGACAACATTTCAAAATTGCTCAGCTATGAAACAAAAAATACCAATTCTTCATTTACTTTTCCGCTTCTCGAACATATATTAATTTACTTTTTATATTGCTTTTACTGAGAAAAAAGTAAAAAAACTAAAAAACGTAAGATGACGTCATCGGACGGCAGAATGTAAAATATTTTTCTGTATACTTTACACATTATAGTTTTAAATTTACGAAATGCC
Source organism: Marasmia exigua (assembly GCA_019059595.1). Classification (NCBI taxonomy): domain Eukaryota; kingdom Metazoa; phylum Arthropoda; class Insecta; order Lepidoptera; family Crambidae; genus Marasmia; species Marasmia exigua. The sequence continues at coordinate 20,133,345 of CM032472.1, forward strand.
AAACCCATCACATGCAACTGTCAAAAAAAGAACTTGTCAACGTTGAATGTATGACGTTGACAATGTTGACACTTGTATTCTTTACCTTTTTTATTAAAGCAATGTTAGGGTAAATGTGGGATAGTTGCCGTACTTTTTGAAATAGGCAAATAAATGATAGATTATGAGTTTTCATAAAAAATATATGATTGTGATGTGTTGTGTACTTATTAATGAAATAAATAATTAAAGTAATTTAACATTAATAGTTACAACTATTTTTTTTTGTACAAAAGAAATAAAAAAGTATTATAATTGGGGATAGATGCCTAAAGTGTGGGTTAGATGCCATAATAATGATTTGACTTGTGGGATAGATGCTCTATGCATATAATTAAAGATTATCTTAGATTTATTTATTTTTTATCAACAACTGTTACATTTTCATTTATAAGCATCTTTGGTTTAATATTGAAACTGAGATCAATTTTAGTATCTAATAATACAATATTAGTATAAACATTTAAAATGGCAACTTCTGATACGTTTTAGATGATTGCTTTAATTTTTTTTCATGGCGCAATTTTAATCGCTTGCAAGGATTACAGTAATTACCGTACCTAAAGTAAGTTTCTTAGTATCTTGTTTCACTAAACGTCTTTTCAGGGTCCTGGCAGGAATTCCATATCGACGAGATATTTCATTCAAGCCGTGCTTATTCTGCCTCATTTCTTCAAAAGCTTCTCTTAGGGCATATTCCGTCCATTCGCCCCGAGGGCTTGCCCCTACTTTGCCTCACGAGTAGGCATATCTAAAATATAAAAAATCGATTAAAGTTTAATAGGGGATAAACGCCTCTAAGGGCATCTATACTCACAAAAAACTAGGCATCTATCCTTTTTCGAGGGGATAGACGCCGCGCAAAATATTGTTTACTTCAATGATAAAACATACGTAAATAATAAACAAAATCTTTTATTTAAGACATCTACACATAAATAAAACAAAAATATCGACACTTACCTCTTAAAATCAAAAGTTGCGAGCTTATCAATATTTCAGACGAACCAAATTCACGAATTAATTACCGCAAAAAATGTTCATTGTCTCACAACTCGCGACACGTCCATTCCAGCTGAGTGCGTGGCACTGACTGAAGGACGGGCGGGGGTAGGGTTACGTTAAAACAAAACACAACGGGTCTAATGTTTATACATATCGCTATGTGTTTTCTGAGGCAACTATCCCACTGATGCGTTTATCCCACATTTACCCTATGCAAAAGAATATTGCTGTATTCAGCCGTCCGATGACGTCATTTGGCGATTAGAATATAAAGAATTTAAATAATTATTTTTTGTTTGAATATGGCAAACTTTTGAAAAACGAAAAAATAAGGGTATGTAAATTTTTTGTCTATTTTCATATAAAAAAACAATATAGACATGTTAAAAATATGTAATGTTGTCCATTCATCATGGCGTTGGGAACGCGTGTTCACATGTCGGATAAATAAAAAAAAACACAATTTTAAAGATAAAAGTAAAATCGTACCTTTTTGAGTGTCATATTAAGAATGTGTAGCGATTTCTTAGAGTTTTGTTACAAGGAGGTATACAATAACGCCTAATAATATGACAATTGCGAATGGTATTAGACATACAAGCAGATGCCAAAGGGAGCAAACGAGGCAACTGAAAATAGAATCAAAAAATATCATCGTATTGTATGCTAAACGACGTCATGTTGCCTATAACCAGAAGACAACCAAGACGCTTCTAACGACACCTCATTTGTTCAAATATGATAACTAGTTTAGAAGTTACGTGGAAACAGATGAACATACATACATACTACATAGCCTGTCAAAATCATAACCCTCCTTTTGCTTTGCCGTAGTCGGGTAAAAAGACAAGCAGGCTTCGCCTTTTGGGACGACGAACAAGGCACGCGATGCTAATCAAGCAATAAATTATGTAACAGCATCGTCATTATCATAACTTATGTACGAGTATACGTAGATATATGTATTTACTCAAAGGCAAAGGTAACCGGCTACAGCGTATTTTTCATGTGAATATCGCTGCGCTCTCTTCGCGGTTTCATAAACTAAAAAAAAAATTAAACGCTTTGTTGCAATATTTTTTATCTAACGTATTAAATCTTATTTTAATCAAGTCTTGCAATCACAAAAAGAAACCAGGTAGGCATATTGCCCAAAAAATTTAAAAGCTATCCCTATCAAGTCAAATGAGTATATTATAATATTTGGTTGTGTATTTCAACATCTGTTATTGATCCATCTTTACGGTGATGCGGAAGCTGAATCCAAAACTTCACAGTAATTCGCGATATGTTGAATTGCTGTGATATGATAGCACAGGTAAACATTTCCTGCCCGTGACTGTACAAGCAAGCGCCTTATTTTTTTTTATGTGATAGTTGGCCGACAAGCAGACGCCAGAAGGATCGCCTGATGGTAAGCGATTACCGCCGCCAATAGACACCCGCGCCGCGGCACAAACATAATTAAATGAAATTAGATTTTGGAAACAATTGACACACATTGAACAATATTTATAATTAAATAGTCTTGCTAATTGTAATGAAGTGGCAGATAATGAAGAGAATACCTACCTAGTTCAATTATTAGGTATTCAATTAGGTACGCACTTAGGAGGTTACTACAGACTGATAATAATATCTATACGTAACTAACTAACTAGGTTGGCGCTGCGACCCATAGTGAGTCTTGGCCTCCGATAATAAGACCCTCCATCTTGGTCGATCCTGCGCCGGAGTATGTATAGGTCCCAGAATCTTCCTCCAGATCTTTCGTTCTGCCACGAGTAGTTTGGTATCTTCTTTGCAAGATTGGACGTATTACTGTCTTGTAGATACGGATTTTTGTGCGTTTGCCCTCAACGGAGGGCATTTTGGATCCTTGTATCTATTTCTTGCTCCCTGGTGTTAGTGTCCGTTATAATGCAGCCCAGATACTTAGATCTATCTACACCCTTGTATGAGACCTCTCCAACTTTGAGGTTTCGCCTCGGGACTCGGACATTTTTATATCTACGAATATGCATGTATTCGGTTTTTTGGTGGTTGATGTTGAGACCTACTCTTTTAGCGGCCGCCTCCAAGGTTTCTGCTGCCAGTGTGACCTCCTCCTTACTCTCCCCTCCAAGTTAAAATTACATAAAAGGCTGACGCACAGATAAACTGGAGTGATCACAAGGTCCTAAAATTCCAAACCCAAAATCCCAAAAAAAATACAAGTGTTGGATATGTATGAATATACCGAACACGGAATCAGGGATGGTAGCTGAGTGGATAAGGACGCACCCTCCATACGGGGGTCGTGGATGGAATCCGAGCATGCACCTCTGGATCTTTCAAATCTATGTGCATATTTCTACCATTAGGTCAGCTCACATCATGAAACCTGCACGTTTCGGATAGTTTCCGGAACGTGTAACTATAATTCAATTCGAAGGTCAGACGGCAGTCGCTTCATTGTAATTATCAGCCTCCCCAATCATGGTCTAAGCGTACCCTGGGCTACAAAGCGACAGCTTTAGACGCAACCGGGAATTACACGCTAAGATGAGGAGGATTAGGAAACCGAACATGGAATCAACCAAATCCCCCGATTTTTTCCCCCAGTTCCCAGGTGTCTAAGGGGGGACTCCCTACAACTTGGGCCCCTCGTACCTTAATATAGAAGTAAATTGATTTCTAGATATTTACACCCCCGTCCCCCCCGTCCTCATAATAGGATCATGTTGAATACAGTAAGTATGTAACATCCAGGGCGGACCGCCAGCCTTAACTTGGCAGGCGATTACGCAGGCTTTAACCATCGCACAACATCGACCGATGTTTATTTTCTATCGATGCCGCACACTCATCTGAAGCCCAATTATCGTGCTTATGACATTCATCGAAAATCGCAACGGTTTTTTGTATGGTTTTCATCCGATATCCGCCATGATGTTTCATAGCGAAAATCCCGAGAAGGCTCCTGCGGCCTCGTGTTTAGAGATGTAACAACGATACCGCAGCCGCTGCGGGCTGGTGAGAAACTGCTCCGTGAAATATTAGCCTAACTCAGTTTTGCACTATAGTTACGAAGCAACGATGCATAAAGTTACTACAAAATGTATGAGAGCGTCTCTATCGTACCGCACCACGCGCCGTGCCTGCGTCCCCATAAACGAAGCCTATTACAAACAACTAACACAATCGGCTCTTGAATCATTTTTAGCTGGAGTAACTCAAATAATTACCACATTGTCACAGACAAATCCTAAGAAATTAGGACCACTGAGCAAGTAATCAATATAATACGTTTATATAAATAGGGTAACTTCACTTAAAAAACACTTTTTAACTATTGACTTGTGTCAACCAGTCATAACACAAACTACAGTCACCACACGTTTATTTGGCACGTGGCAAAAATCGGAACTAATGCTATTTCCTTTACATTAGTATCAGTCAGTATAGCAGGTTTTGACATTTAAAAATCATGGAAATATAATAGAAAACGCGCGCTTTTATTTATGTAATAGGTGGCAGACGAGCAAACAGCTGTATCGCTAATGGTAAGCGATTGCCGCCGCCCATGGAGACCCGCGACACCAGTGGAGTCACAGGTGCGCCACCAACCTTTAAACCCCCCGTTCCTGGATTGGGGTTCCGTTATCCTCACTCACGCAGCGAAACACAGCACAGTGCTGCTTCACGCCGGTTTGTGAGGTCGTGGTATCACTCGGGTCGAGCCGGTCAATTCATGCCGAAGCGTGCCTCTCCCAGGGTAAAGGCAGGCGCTTTAAACGGAATGAGCCGTTTTCGACGTCACTGAGTATGAAAGACATCCAACCGGCCCTGACGCAGTTTCTGTACGGGTGCGGGAGAGTAAGAACTTCGCTCAGCATGTCACCTATGAAAAGGGACAGTCTATTTAGGGTGCATGTCTATGAGAAAAAATATTGTACAACGCCCTCTTGTCCATGTCACCGAAGTGCCTTCTGATCGTAGTTGCACGTATGAAGAAGAGACCACGGGGATATCTACCACCACAGACTAGGTAGTAGATACTTCGTCTACCATAGAAGATACTAACCATGGTACTAGAAGACAGCGGAATATGCCATTTTCGAAAAAACGTCACAGAGTGTGAAAGAGATCGAACCGGCCCTGATGAAGATTCTATACGGGTGCGGTAGAGAAAGGACGTCGCCCAGCACGTCACCCCAGTAGTAACGGCTTCGAGCAGGTTATTAAGTATGGATATCTATGAAAAGGCACAGTCTGTTTAGGGTACATGTCTATGATACTAACCTTACTCCATGGAAGATACGAAGAAATTGTACTGTGTTCTGTGCATGGTATTCTTTGAGTATATACTCAAAGATGGTATTGATGGTACGAAAAAACGCGCGCATCATCGTCATCATCATCGTCAGCCCATTTAAGTCCCCACTGCTGGGGCACGGGCCTCCCTCAATCACATGAGGGGTAATTGCCATACTCACCACGCTTGGCAGACGGGTTGGCAAGGGCTTTGATATAAATGCAGAGTTATCCTTCTCTGGTTGCTGTTGATCATGCCAGCGGCTTTACCTTAGTCGCCTTTTACGACACCTCGGTAAGAGTGAGGGTGGCCTATTCTACTCTGCCGGGGACCACACGGCTACATGAGCGCGCATTGTTCTGTGTTATTCATAATCATCAGCCTATCGCAGTCCACTGCTGGACGTAGGCCTCTCCAATTGTTCGCCACTGTGATCTATCCATGGCTTCTCGCATCCAGCTCTTGCCAGCCATCCTGCGCAGAGCGTCCTCCCACCTAGCCAGAGGGCGCCCTCTCTCCGAGATCGAATACGAAATGAGGTGATCCGGCAGAGAACCAAAGTCATCGACATTGCTCACCGAATTAGCAAGCTTAAGTGGCAGTGGGCTGGCCATTTTAGCCGCAGAACCGACAGCCAATGGGGTAAACAAGTTCTAGAGTGGAGACCGCGTCTTGGCAAACGTAATGTAGGGCGCCCTCTGGGTTATTGATACTATGCAATAAGATGGCAGACGAGCAGACGGATCACCTGGTGGTAAGCGATTTAGCCGCCCATGGACAGCCGCAATACCAGTGGAGTTACAAGTGCGCTGCCAAACTCTTGCCCCTTCCCCAATTTAGGCCTCCGGTACCCCCACTCAGTTTTCGAAACACAGCGTAGGTTGCTTCACGCCGGTCTTGTGTGAGGCCATGGTATCATTGAGATCGAGCCTGCTCATTCATTCCGAGGCTTGGCTCTCCCACGGTAGTAATATATGACAATGGAGTACGAGTATGGAGCGTTATGGTGACGGGTAGGGCACACTAGCGACGCCAATCGATTTTAATTTTTAACTACTAAACCGGATCTATTTTAAACAATTTCGGAGTTACAACCTCTCGGCTAACACTTATAACACTTTAAATAACCATGCAAAAATGTTGGCTTCAACGCGTACGCGAAAAAATAGACTTTTTTATTACAAACTGTAAAAGAGGATAAGTACCATTATTTTTTCTTTATACATCGATGTGGAGAATATAATATGATCGAAGCCTCTATGGACGTGCAGTAACAATAGGTGGCACCACTTTGTATTGACTCAAGGTCAAATTTATCTTATTCAATTTCACATTAATGGCACTAGTTGGCATCTCCGTCTATATGGACCTAAGATGTGGACTGACCATTTGAGAAGAGAAGGACCATATCCTCTTCTTAGTTTGTGAAAGGGATTGAGCATGGTCTGACCATGGGACTGACAGCACTTTGTATGGACTATCTAGTTCAAATTAATGGAACCAGTTGGCACCACCGTCGATCCGCACGTTCCCAATGAACCCTCATCATCATCATCAGCCCATTTAAGTCCCCACTGCTGGGGCACGGGCCTCCCTCAATCACATGAGGGGTAATTGCCATACTCACCACGCTTGGCAGACGGGTTGGCAAGGGCTTTGATATAAATGCAGAGTTATCCTTCTCTGGTTGCTGTTGATCATGCCAGCGGCTTTACCTTAGTCGCCTTTTACGACACCTCGGTAAGAGTGAGGGTGGCCTATTCTACTCTGCCGGGGACCACACGGCACCCTATAATAAGACAAGACAAATGTGATTTGATGTGATTCTTGTTATCATGATTTGTCATGATTGTTTTTGGACAAAATGTCATCCTGTGAAATGGCATAAATGTCGCAATATAATATTTTCTAAGATTTTATTTTAAGATTAGACTTAATTAGTTTAGATTTGATATTATGTTTATATTTGATAGATAAATATTTTATTTTACTATTGATGTTTGACGATGTGATGGAGTGAAATATTTATTTATTATTATTATTTATTACATTTTTGGAAATACAGTTTAGCAAAATGTGTGGAGGAGGGTGCTGGTGTACTCAATGTAATTTCTGTTTCGGGACTCTTATGTACATATTTGAAAGGTAAGTATAATACCTTATAATACTTTAGAATCGTTCATTTCAATCAAATGAATACCACACCCCTTTCGCAGTATCTAAAAACCTGCGAACTTAACGGAAAAAGTGAAAAGAACTTATTGATTTTTAATGAGTAACTGGGGCAAACGAGCAAGCGCGTCGCCTGATGTCGCCCATTGACATCAGCCACACTAGAAGGAGTGGAGATGCGTTGCCGGCCTTTTAGGAAGGTATAGGCTCGTTTCTTGAAGATTTCAATGTCGTAGCGGTTTGGAAAATGAGGAGGTGCATGGCCAAAAATGACGTGTTAAGCGCACGATGGTGGACCTCCACCCATCCAGATGGTACGGGTGAAATCCTAGTTTACGGCGTGTAGTACGGTGGTGAAATTCAGCATTATTAAGAGGCTGGCGAACGAAGTATTTATTTCCCATACAAACGTAAGATGTACCCAAATGATTTGTTATTTGAAAATATCTCGACATTTCATTGTTGTTATTCGTATTATTAGTATAGGATCCCGCTATACAACGACCTTCACCGAGATGCTTATTTGATGAGACGTATTTTGTATGTTATTAAATATGCCAATAAATATATCCTATATGGGTTGCCTAGCAAATTTCAGTCCAGAGTATTTTTAATTAATAATTAAAAAATTTTTTTTTTTAAACATTGCACCGGTGTGATAATTTAATAAATTTGATACCAATCGAAAGTTTGAAGCCCATAGAATATGCAAACGTTAGGTTGCCTATTTTTATCCGGTCACAACCACGGGTTGCCAGGTGTAAACAGGTAAATCCATACAAGCATTTTGCAACGTTCTGATTATTGAATCAATTTTAGATAAAATGAAAGATTATTTCATAAGGAACACGGTGGTATAGGGTTGCCTGCGAAAAATCAGTCCCGAATTACGGTTGTCGAATTTTGAATAATAAAATATCGCTGCAAGTGAATGTGTGTGAGAGAGAGGTCCCAGACCAACCATCCCATGCGGTAGAAAAGGACGCAGCGTAGCAGCTGTTTAAAGCCGCCCATTTAAAGAAGGAGAGTGCGCATGCTATTTGTGCTTGGAAATGAAAAGGATAGCGATAGACTCGTATATGCTATACATTATTTTGGAGTAGTTTGTCGCTATAGATACAAGTGAAAAAACGTGCTGCTATTTATGGTTGGAAAAAATGGCCAAAAAGTGTTTTTTATGTGATTCGGATGACGGAATAATTGATTTTGATGATGAAACTTTTGAAAACTGTGCATTAAAGTTAGCTTTTCGTAAGAAAAAAATTTTTAAATACAGTTTTATTGAGCTACCCAGTGCGTCACTCCAATTTGTAGGTTATCATACCACGTGCTACAAAAAAGTGACTGTTTTGAATAAAAAATATAACGAAGAATTTCTTAAATTTATCGCTGAATATACAGTAAGTACATAATAATTGAATCTTAAAAATTATCTAAGCTAATACATTTTCTATATTTTTGTCATGTTGAAGTAATTGGTAGTAAAACTCACTTATGGTATGTATGTATGTATGTTCATCTGTTTCCACGTAACTTCTTAACTACTTATCAGAATTCGACAAATGACATATCATTATAAGCGTCTTGATCGTCCGCTGGTTATAGGCTATATGAAGTTTCACAAAATCTAATGTGGCGCCCTCTAGCGGACAAAACATACAGAGTAAAAAAATAAAGTTATGATAAATATGCCGTGTTTGGTATCATTTGAAAGCTCTTGACTTGTACATTTTGAATATATATATATATATATATATATATATATATATATATATATATATATTACTAGCACTTGGACACCAAAATAGTACAAATAAAATAAAAGTAAAAAAACTAAAACCCAACTACGACAAAAAACGTCGCTGAAAAAGTATAAAACAAGCCTTCGTTGTCAATTTATGCAATATTCACTATGTAGAGATTCAGAAGTTGGAGATCACAGTTATATGTCCGATGACTCGGAACCTGAGTAATTTTAAAAATTTTTGTATTTTAAATTTTTTTCAATAAACAGAAGTATTCTTTTAATTGTTGTTTTTTATTTCGGCTCCTAATAATAAAGATAAAATTTGCCAGATTAGTAATAAATATGTATTACTCTGTCTTTTTTACTAAAGATGTGTATATACTTTAGTGTCACATAAACAATAAACATAGATAAATAATTAATTGATTAAAAAATAAAAAATTAAATAACTATTTCTCTATATTAATAATTAAATACTCCAAAATAATGTATAGCATATACGAGTCTATCGCTATCCTTTTCATTTCCAAGCACAAATAGCATGCGCACTCTCCTTCTTTAAATGGGCGGACTTTAAACAGCTGCTACGCTGCGTCCTTTTCTACCGCATGGGATGGTTGGTCTGGGACCTCTCTCTCACACACATTCACTCGCAGCGATATTTTATTATTTAAAATTCGACAACCGTAATTCGGGACTGATTTTTCGCAGGCAACCCTATACCACCGTGTTCCTTATGAAATAATCTTTCATTTTATCTAAAATTGATTCAATAATCAGAAGGTTGCAAAATGCTAGTATGGATTTACCTGTTTACACCTGGCAACCCGTGGTTGTGACCGGATAAAAATAGGCAACCTAACGTTTGCATATTCTATGGGCTTCAAACTTTCGATTGGTATCAAATTTATTAAATAATCACACCGGTGCAATGTTTGAAAACAAAAAATTTTTTAATTATTAATTAAAAATACTCTGGACTGAAATTTGTTAGGCAACCCATATAGGATATATTTATTGGCATATTTAATAACATAAAAAATACGTCTCATCAAATAAGCATCTCGGTGAAGGTCGTTGTATAGCGGGATCTTAGACTATATGGAAGTAGTTATCTATGTCTCGGTTAACACCTGCTCTTAAAAATATTTACCCACTTAAAATTATATGCGAATACATTGCGTAAATGAGCGTAACGGAGACACAGCTTGTATTGTCTAGTTACTCAATGTCTTAATGAAAATCAAAATATGATCAAGTGTCATTCATCTTTTTTGGTTTTTTTCTTATAAATTTCAAACAGCCATCTTGCTGTTTCTACTCACACGGAAGGGTCGAGGCGAGCAAGAGCGGTATACTCACCATGCTAGAGGCGGTAAAAGACACATAGAGTCACAAAGAGCCGAACTTTTACCTTATATGTATACAACGTGTAAAAAAGGAACGATAATACTTAAGGGTGTGAACATTTATACCGTGTAAAGACTTTACTGCTAAAATATAAGCATCATCAGAGCATATAGCGATCAAAAATATCCGTGCGTCAATAATGTATGGAACAGCTGATTTTTTTTCGCTCAGCTGATGCTCATATTTTGGCAGGGAAGGCTTTACACGGTATTTGTTTACACTCTTAAGTATTATTGTTCCTTTTTTACACGTTGTAGAGCTGAAGGCGGTGGGTTTGCGTAAAATACCATCTTGTTCTGCCGAAGACACCCAACTTTTTAAGACTAGTTTAGCCTTATCCTCCAAATCACCACGAAATTGAACGTTACTTGATATATCAACACCAAGAATCTGAAGCTTGGTTTGGTGTTAAGATTAGTATCCTGAAAGTGAGGAGATGAGATAGAGGCGGTTATCTTCACAGTAAAGGCGCAAGCGGTTTTATTTGTTCCTGTTTGAGTAGTTCCTTCCTATGTATTACTGTGCAATATTTATTTAATGTTATGTGTCATATCACTGTAATTCTTGTATGTGGTCAATAAATGTTTACTCACTTACTTATAAACTTGTGTCTTCTAGGGGTTAAATTCGACTATATTCATGTATTCCTAAGTCCCCAGCTCGAAACATAAGTGCCCTCAATATCGGACAAAAGTTTTTTCCTAAACTCATCGACGTGGGCCCGAGAAATCTTTACATGGCCGGAATATGAGTAATATCCCGTCTGTCATCTGCATAACAATGAATGCCACTAGTATGTAGGATGTCATTGATATGAATAGAGTTTAAGATAGCACACAGCCTTGGGAAACACTAGAATTCACGGATTCCAGGGGAAATCATGAGCCGTCGACTAAGATCAAGATCTAAGTCAACGGCTACGACCGATGCTGCGATCTGTGAGAAAACTGTGTACCCATTCGCAAAGTTTCTGGGGCAACCCATAAAATGGAAGTCGATAGGATACATACATATATACAAGAGCTTTGTGCCTTACCCAATCGAAGCCCTTCTCAATGTCCAATCTTACTTTTAAGTTAGGATAGCGCCATCTGTCCAACAGCGGTTGAAACGCCTGCTTATTACCTACCTATTACATACATTCTAGTGTATGCCATGTAAGATAGATGGCGCTATCCGTCAAGCGCAACTGCGCTACCTAGTGGCGATAAAACACACGTCTGAATCGAAGAATAAATCGATAGCACGCAATTCAGCGAGCTCCCAGATATTTATTTTCAAAAACCTGCCAGGTCGGTCTGAAGAGGAGACAGGCTTCTGTTGACTATTTTATGCAGCTAAAAACATCAAAATTACCTCTGGCCACCCTCTGTTTTTAAAATTTTGTAATTTTAATATTAACTTTTTACACACTCTATAATACCTTCATTTAATGCTTTTGTGACTGATCTAAATGAGAGTACTTAATTTTTATCTTGGCGTGTTGCAGATTAGCAATTTGTTGCGCTATGTGTGCTGTGATCACCTGTATTATTATCACTGTACTAGTAAGCCTTGGTTTGGGTGTCGGCGTCGGTTATAACTACTCCATCATCGATTTCAAAAGTCATCAACTTGAAGATCGTGTCATGGCAGCCAAAAAATTGAACTACAGCGTTGCTAATACAGACAATCTGACAAATCCAAGTATTGGACCAGGAACGCGAAGAGACTCCGGGATAAAATGGGGACCCATAGTAGAGTTTGAAAACTACGGATCTAAAGTTCAAAGTGGAAGATCTAGTGGGCCAGTTGTACCTGTTTTGTTAGAAAAACAGGTAGGGCAAGATATATCCAGAAAGCTAGAGGAACCTGAAGGAAAAAGTAAACCTAAAATAACAGATGGACCTAAAATGCCAGACGGTCTTGTGAGGCCACATGGACCTGAATTGTCAGATGGAACTAGAATGCCAAAAGAACCCAACATTCCAGTTAGTACCAGATTGCGAGATCGATTGGGATTAAAAGTTCAATCCGGTTTACCAGGTGGGTTCCAATGGCAAGGGAAATCCGAGCTATCAAGTGAATCAAAAATACTTGGGGAAACTAAATCTTCCAGTAAATCGCCAAGTTTACCCAAGGTACCAGACAAACGCAGAAAACTAAAATTTAGAAAGTCTGGTAGTGCTGAAAACTCTAAAAGTGAACACGGAATACATGACGCTGAACTATCCGCGACAAATATTGTGACATGGAAACCATCCAGAACAGTGCTTGACATCTCAGATGAGTCTGACATTATAGATGAGCCTGAAACAGAACCAAGTCCAACTCGAACTCCAACGCAAACACTCTATTGGCAACATCCCCTGTGGCAAACATCCTTCCGTGACAAGGAAATAATTTTATCTGATTTTCAATTTCCCCAAAATAGTAATGCGAATTCTAACATTAAACAAACTAGCGTTAAATATATTGACGGTGAGTTTTCTAGACAGACGCAAGTTCTACTTGACTTCACTCAAGTTATTCTTAGACTTTGTACTCTTGTCAGAGTGTAGGTTATCATTAGGAAAGGTACTTATTTCACCTCGTACTCCTCCAGTGGCATAGCGTGACTGTCGGCCGCCCGGACAGAATACTATTTTCCCACCTTTTCTTCCTCGACTCATTTTACTTACTCATCATCATCATCATCATCATCATTTCAGCCAATAGACGTCCACTGCTGAACATAGGCCTCCCCCAATGTTCTCCACACAGATCGGTCCTGTGCCTCTCGCATCCAATGGATTCCCGCGATCTTCACCAGATCGTCGGTCCACCTTATAGGAGGCCTGCCACGGCTGCGACTTCCTGTACGTGGCCTCCACTCGAGGACCTTTCCGCCCCAACGGCCGTCTGTTCTCCTCGCTATGTGCCCTGCCCATTGCCACTTGAGGCATGCAATCCTTTGGGCTACGTATGTGACCTTAGTTCTCCTGCGGATCTCATCGTTTCTGATACGGTCACGCAGGGAGACTCCGAGCATAGTCCTTTCCATTGCTCTCTGGGTGACATTCTCCTTTTTCGGAAACATTAGAAAGTTCAAATAGCATTTTCATTTCCATACATAAATAAGTAGCGAGGCGTATGTGTAGGTTTTCTTGCATATTTATTAACCTGGAAATGTTTCTTACAGATACCGAAAGAAAAAAAGCTTTATATAAAAGTCTCCAATTATCTGCAGTTGACATGAATAATAAGGAACCGAAACTACCTTCAATTACAATACCGTTGAATGATACGAACATATCGTCCCTATTATCGGAAATATTACGCCAGAAGCAAAACATTACATTGCAGTTTCTAAATACATGATATATATCATAATATATTTTTATAGATAAAAAAAAATCTTTTCTTTTGGCTTGAAAATGAACTAGCTACTAAACCATATCTATTTTAAACAATTTCGGGATAACAATCTCTCGGCAAACACTAAAATAACCGTGCACAAATTTTGGATCCGTTTTTGTACGCGAAAAATAGATTCACGTCCAAAGCGGCCACTTTTAGCGGTAATCCAAAATTCGAGTGCAAAAGTAGAGCAAACAGTTAACTATAAGTATTAAATAAATAGTATAGGTGTTTGCCGAGAGATTGTAACCCCGATATTGTTTAAAATAGATCCGGTTTAGCTAAAAATTAGAATCGATTGGCGTTGCTAGTGCGCTCTACCCGTCACCTTAAGACCAGGATATAATATGCCGAAGGCAAAGTTACAACTCATTTAATTATTATAATTGAAACCTGAGGTTAGTTAAATGCATAGAATAATAATTAAATGATGGCAATTTTATACATCACGTTACCTTACACGTTTCTAATCAAAGGTGCAAAATTAATTATTATACAATAAATGATTTGTGATGTGTGTTTATTTGATACTTATGTATATGTTGCATTGTTTTAAAATATTATGTCTTCGACGTAATATATCCAGAGTATTATTATCTTACTCTATGACGTAATATTTAGCTAATGCAGAGCTATATAATACTACTCTTTGTGCAGAGCCATGCAGAGCGTTTTGAGCTGACGTCGTAGTACCTTATGTAAACTGTGGATTTCTTCAAAATACCAGGAGCCCAATTTCTTGCTCGTGATATTTTGAAAACATGGCGGACATCACCTAAAAACCATACAAAAAAACTATGTTTTAGTGATAAATGTCGTATGAAAATAAATATTACTATGATTATGAGCACGAGAATTGGGCTCCTGCGACTATCCGTCTTGTCGCACCTTATGTTTTTTTTATGATATTGGGGGCGGATAAGCAGGCGCATCACTTGATAGTAAGTGATCACCATCGCCCATAGACACCTGCAACGTCAAAGGATTACAATAGGACTTATTGGTCTGTGCTAAAGAGTCACAAGAATGCTGCGGACCGTTTTAAAATGGAATACCTGCGCTTTTTCCTTGAAAATTTTACCATGTACAGTGGCGGACAGGTCAAGCTATACAAAACTGTCAATTTTCCTCAATCGATTTCGAACTCAATGTGTAACAAAATAAGGTTTATAATCGAATGAAGAAATTTGACAGTTTTGTATAGCTTGATGTGTCCGCCACTGTATTTATAATTTATTTACTTAATTGATAACATGTTACTACAATGCATGTCAATGTGTTTCGTTATAAACTTATTTTTTAATGATTTTTGTTGTTTACTTCGATAGAAGCTCCCAATGTCCACCCTGGTATTGTACCTACTCCGCGTGTCAAAAGAATCAGGTTATGCCTTTGGTCTCTCTGGTGTCGTGTTACACAAGTGTCCCGTGGAATATGCGGCTAACGTACTCAAGAGTGCACTTGTGTTTCCGCACACACTTGTGCACTATTTATATCCTGAGATCGGCCTCTACGCCGTAACCGAATCACTTAGAGCAACTCGAGTCTTTCCAGAATCATATCTTTGATCAACCAACTTGTTGAATATCTATTGGTACTAAAAACTCTTGTCATTACGATTCTCTCATAGAGTCAGATAGTAATTCTCTATAAATATTAATATCTATCATAGTCTGTGATATCCATTGACATATTTACATAGTGATTATATTCTCTTTGCATATTTAGTGATCTGTAGCTTGCTACATATATACGTAGTATCTTCTACTTAGTTTGTGCTACATATATAGTAATCTGTAGTAATCTGTGGTGATCTGTGTCCATTGATATTTTTGTGGACATTTTATTTTAAATGTCGCTCTTCACAATTTATTTTATTTTTATAAGATTTCATTTTTATTCTATTGTTTCAACGTTTTAATTTTTGAATTTTTTATTTCTTACATTTATTTAACTGATTATTATTTTATAAGGACACATATAGCTTATCAAAATGTGTGGAGGATGCGACGTTATGGTATTCCAATTTAGTAATCTTCTGTACATTTTTGAAAAGTAAGTAAAGTTTTCATCGTCAATCGCTTGCCATTTTCTCGTGCAATTTGTGATCGACTAAAGTTAATGAAGTACTTAGTCCATCCCAAAAAAACATGTACTTCTATTTGCCGAAATGATCAAACAATCCACTTCTTTAATGTACTTACAACCGAGTCACGTGAATAGCACCACTAATAAAATAACTCAAGAAGAAATAGACCGATATAATGATATTTGAGTTGTCAGCAGAAGAATCTTCTCCCTGAAGAATGCTTAAAATACAGATTGAACATGAAAACAGACTGATGCAAGAAGCACCTAATGGTAAGCAATTGCTGCCGCTCGGACACCCGCAACACCAGTGGAGTCACACACAAGTGCGCTGTCAACCTTGAAACCCTCCTTCTCCCGGATAAGGACTAAGGGACTACCTTACTCATTTGGCAAAACACTGTGCACGCGCTGTTTGACGCCCGTTTTTAGTGAAGCCTAGGTATCACTCCGGTCGAGCAGGCCCATTCATGCATTAGGTATAATATTTCTTAATTTTCAAACATCCTACCGGAGAGGAAAGTCCTCTTATTATTGTCTGTCACGTTTCAGGTTGGTTGCTTGGTGCGCCATATGCTGTGTTTTAACTTGTATTATTTTCACCGTACTAGTGAGCGTTGGTTTGGGCGTCGGTGTCGGTTACAACTACTCCGTTGTTAGTATGAAAGTTCAGAAAACTGATTCAGCCGAGATACCTTTCCCTACGCAATGATAGCTCAGGTGGACATCCAAGTGTGCCCATATCGGCTGCTAGATTTAGAACGCAAAATGTAGCCACATTACAGGGAGGGGCCTTAACACAGGGTACACTCGCAAGCCAAAGTGCTTCTGGTGGGCAAAATGAAAAGATTAGTGGACCAATGCCAGTTATTCATAGAATTTCAAGTAGAAAAGGAATGCCAAGCAGATTTACGCAATCAACAGACATACATAAAGAAACCACAGTACCGGCTGGCTCCGGCTTCCCAGTTACATTTGGATTGCCAGATCCATTGCCAAGTAAATTTCAGGCGCCAGATGTACTCAAGAGAACAGAGAAGACACAATCGTTGCCAAGCGCCATTGGACATTTTGACAATTTGAGGATACCAGATACAATCAGAAGACTAAATAGTGGAGTAACAAAAGATGAATCTACAGTTCCACATAAAGCTGAATCATCTACAACAGATCTTGATGTGAAATATGAGTATGTTATTACAAATGCGTTTGGCTTGACAGCTGAGCCTGAAACAGCACCAACTAGAACTGCAATTAAGATGAGAAAATACTATGACTATCGTCCTTGGTGGCGCAAAATTTCGCGCAAAGAAGACAAACCAAAACGTATGCTTGTTTCAGACACTAATGCAGACCCTATCAACAGTGAGTCTAACATTGAAGGTAAGTTTCTCTGTAGGGACAACAACTCGTTTCAAATACACTCAACTGTCAGAGTGGGACGCGAATTTGAGTTCAAGGATCTTTGGCACGTTTCAGAATTCCGAAAATGTGTTAAGTAGGTACTTTTATATTTCTCCCATGAATTCTAGGATTTACTTAATTGCTCACACCAATATCAATGCAATTTCTGATTGTCTCTCTTCAATTCAAAAACTGGGTAGCCCCAGTTCACTTCAGTGAAGCGGCCACTCATATTGACTAATATTTTTTTATAACATACACCGTTATTTTTTAGTTTTTTTTTTTGGCTTATTTTGTTGATCTAACATGCTAAATGGACTTTATTCACGATACCTATTATGTGTTTTTTGGGATGTAAGCGATTAAAACATAACGGTGTATATCCTATACCCAAAACTGGAATTCAAGACAAAAAAATCTACTACAATGTTGCCAATGCAATAAAATTATCGTATAATAGTATATACATATTTCTTAAAAACATACGCCGACGTAATTTGTTTATTGGTAATTTTAATTCTATAAATTATAAAGAAGTAATTTTTTTGACTTACATATATACAAGACCCTTTTATAAAATCCGTAATATTTGGTAGAAAAGCTAGTATTGAGCTTGTGTCACTTCAGGCGTTAATAACATTTGGTACAACATTTGAACTGACATGTTGTTTCGTGCAGGAAGGTGCCGCAAAGGGATATTAATATAGGAATCTTTGAATTTTAATCGTTTTAAACAATGCTATTGTGTTGAGTGAGTAGTCACGTGAACAACATGCTAGGACCTAAGAGAGTCTTAAAACCTGCGATTTAGTTAAAAGTAGTCTCGCCTGAATCCGTAGGTCTATAACGCGCCCGTTTTATTGAGTGACTGAGACTTTGACTGACTTCGACTGTTCATTTTGTCAAAATATAACTTGACATTTTTTTTTACGAGTTATTTCGCCTAATAACGCCTTAAATCTAAAGCATATGCAAAAATGGACGAATTAATTACAGGAATGGTGGAAAATTTTATTCTACAAGTGACCGACTCAGATTTAGTGATGGTGAAGTTGAAGATGTAATTAAGTTTCTATTTTTTTAGAAAATCCTTATCATGAATTGTGTCAGCCTATACTAAGAAAATAATCATACCTATAACAAAAAGGTTGAAAAAACCTGAAAACTTGATTTGACAATGACATAAGTGACATTGATAGATTTGACACTGACGTATCTGTCGTAGTTTTTTTGGTCTTGAATTCCAGTTTAGAGTATAGATATGCACAAAATGAAACAAGAATACAAAGGTCGATATAAATAATAGTACAATAAACATCTTCTGTCGTATCGCTGGTAGGGTAGTATTTCACCCCTGTTTTCTCGTGGTCCCAGGATTTTGTCCCATTAGTGAGACCAAGAGAAAAACAGCGTTTTAGTAATAGAGTTAGGGTACAACACAGTCATCATCTTAGCGTGTAATTCCCAGTTGCGTCTAAAGCTGTTGCTCTGGGGCCCGGGGTACACTTGGATCACGATTCTTGATTTGGGGAGTCTGGTAATTATAATGAAGCGACTGCCGTCTGACCTTTGCAACCCTTAACCAAAAACAGGGGAACCAAACCAACTGAATCATGTTACACGTTTCAGAAACTATCTGAATATTCCACACGATGTTTTCCTCCATAGCCGAGCTAATGGTAGAAATACGCATATAGATTTGGAAAATCCGTAGGTGTATGCTCGGATTCAACCCGGTCCCCGCGCATGGAAGATGCTGCTGTTTGCCATAGCTCTCGCTATAGTGCACAGCACAATAACATATTTATTAACATTAAGAAAATTATTACAGATACTGAAAGAAGAAAAACTGACTCTGAAAGTCTGAAAACCTCAAAAGATGCAAAAGAAGCAACCGTTATAGTACCATTAAATAGATCTCTGAACATTTTGCCCTTATTATCAAAAATATTGGATCAAAAGCAAAACATCACTTTGCAGTTTATAAAAATGAGATGAAAAACGAAAAAACATATACATATGTACCAAAGTAATTTTTATATTATTTTTATTTATCATGTTTACATCTTTTAGAAATAGCATTACAATTTACATTCAAGAAAATACTTGTTTTTTTTTTAATTTTAAACTCCAAGTAAAAAATTACCGGACTGACCGGATGGCGCAATTGGTAGTGACCCTGCCTCTTACGCCAAAGGTCGTGGGTTCGACCCCCACCCTGGACAAACATTCGTGCGATAAACACTTGTGTTTGTTCAGTGTCTGGGTGTAATATATGTATATAAGTATATATTTGTGTTCCTCTGTTGTCTGATATCTGTAACAAGTGCTTACGCTACTTAGTATGGAATCAGGTCAATGTATGAGATGTTGTGAGAATTATTATTAATTAAATTATTATTCTCGTGATTTTGAATAAATATAGAACGATGAAAATAAGATACTTGGGTTAGTACCATAGAGTATATTATTGTTACCTTACTATGGTTAGTACCTACTCTCATAGAGTAAGTCATAGAGTAAGGTAATAATACCAAGGAGGTTATAATAAAACCAAATAATACTCTGGTTACATATTATAGAACGAATGTTCTTTACATGATGCGAACACGATCAGAAGGCACTTCAGTGACATGGACACGGGGCATTGTACAACATTTTTTCTATGGGAAAATGTACACGACCAACGTTGGTCGTGTACTTTGGCAGAGGGGAAATCGTCGACATGCCACGTCCCGTGTTAAATTGTCTAAGGGTTAACGGTATGTAAATGTTCACAGATTCATCATCATCATTTCATCATTTCAGCCAATAGACGTCCACTGCTGGACATAGGCCTCCCCCAATGTTCTCCACACAGATCGGTCCTGTGCCGCCCGCATCCAATGGATTCCCGCGATCTTCACCAGATCGTCGGTCCACCTTGTGGGGGGCCTGCCACGGCTGCGACTTCCTGTGCGTGGCCTCCACTCCAGGACCTTTCTGCCCCAACGGCCGTCTGTTCTCCTCGCTATGTGCCCTGCCCATTCACAAATTCACCCTGTAATAATATAATAAGTGATGTAGAGATTTATAGTTCCCAAAAAGTCTCCGTATGGTTTCTTTTTTTAATTTTGACATTTTCAATTTCAACAATTTGTGACAAGTTTGTGACAGAATTAATTCGTCAATTGAATCTTGAATATAGTGTTCTATGATCACAGAGTACCTTGTTGATACCTTGAATCAAGTTGAATCAAGTGAATCAGGTCAAAGTGGAAAATAAGTTTTGAATTTTATTAACACAGAGAAACACGAAACGCATAAACCATGGGGAGCGTGTTATGTGTCGTTTCAAATATTATGCATCATGGGGAAAGGTAAGTTTTACGCATAGAATAATAACAATAATTCTATGGTTTTACGATGGTAACCTGGTTAATAAGATACATGGTCCTCCTACCAGAGCTGGTAGAACTGCTACCACTGATACCACCATTGAGGTAAATACCATTCTTGGCCATGGGAGAGCCACGCTTCGGCATGAATGGGCAGGTTCAACCGGAGTGATACCACGGCCTCACAGAAAACCGGCATGAAGCAATACTGCTGTGTTTCGCTGCGCGAGTGAGGGTACGGGAGGCCTAATCCGGTGGATGAGGGGGTGGGGGTTTTAAAGGTTGGCAGCGCACTTGTGACTCCTCTGGTGTCGCGGGTGTCCATGGGCGGCGTGAATCGCTTACCATCAGGTGATCCGTCTGCTCGTCTGCCACCTATGACATAAAAATATGTTACTATATGCCTCAATGGATGCCACACGGTCATGTCCTCGTAATGGTCAACGCTAGAATGTACCAAAAAAGAATCTATTAATATTGACCGTAGGAGAGCCACGCTTCGTCACGAATGGGCCGGCTCGACCGGAGCGATACCACGGCCTCACAGAAAACCGACGTGAAGCAGCACTGTCCTGTGTTTCGCTGCGTAAATGTGGATAAAAGAGGCCCAATCTGAGGGGAAGGGGGGGTTTAAAGGTTGGCAGCACACGTGTGACTCCACTGCTGCACTGGTATCGCGGGTGTCCATGGGCGGCGTGAATCGCTTACCGTCCGGTGATCCGTCTGCTCGTCTGCCACCTATGACCTACAAAAAAAATAGCTGCTATATTTGTGCGAGAGTGTGCGAGTGTGTGCGTGTCTTTATTCTTCTTGTGTTGTTAGGAATTAGTAATTTTTTGATTCATTTTTTAGATTAGCGTTGTGGGCGGCGTGCCTCGGGGTGCTGACTTGCCTCGTCATCACTCTCATCTTGATGTTAGGCCTGGGCGTCGGACTTGGCTATAACTACTGCTTTGTTGAGGTCAAGACGAAACATAAATATGGTAAGCAGGCATAACATAGGATGCAAAACATAAACAAGCTCCGATCGACAATATTTAGGGCGATTTCGACGACCCGTTTGGAACAATGGTAGTGAACGCTGCCTCTGGTGCAATGGTTGCGGATTCGATCCCTGCACAGTGCAAACATTTGTGTGCATGAACATATCTGTTTGTATTGGTCTGGGTGTTATCTATGTATTATAAGTATGTATTTACAAAAAAGAAAAGTATTATATGTATATATTTGTAATCCCACTGTTGATTCTGATATCCGTAACACAGGTGCTTGAGCTACCTATCTCGGAGTCAGATCAATGTATGTGTTGTTGTGAAATATTTATATTTATATATTTTTATTTATTATGAAATTGATACCTATCGAAATTTGATGGTAAGCATTATGCAAGTGTTAAAATTATAAAATACCTCAACTTTGCTGGATTTGGTCGTAAACTCATTTAAAACATTACGTCGCTTTTATTTAATTTTAATTGCCTTACTCTTACCCTGTCAATCCATTCACACTAATCATTCCAGGCGCCTAGGAATAAACGTGTTCTCGAAGTAACTACAAACTTTTTTAATTGAGGATAATGTATCATTGTGATAGTGAAAAAAAAATCAGCCAAATAAAAACCGCCTTCAAAAACCACGAACTAAATAGTGTAAAATAAGTGTTCTACCAACCATTCTGAGCAACATAATTAGTTCTACAATTTTTTGAAATTCAGCGAAATTTTATTCGACTCCCCATAAAAAATTACCAAGTAACGTGACCGACTTTATAAAAAATTGTAATTTTTTTATTTTTCAAAAACGAATTTCCAAAAGTCATAGAACAAATGTTGTTCATAATGGTTGATAGAACACGTGGTTAAAGGGATGTAAATGTTTACAGATACAACCTGTATAATATAGATATCTACAAATACGAACATCGGTTTGATGAACAATAATTATTGATCAAATTGATGTCGCTCAAGACATGAGACTTTATAAAAAATATTGTTGCAGTTCCGGGTTATTACAAGTATGAAGTTCACAACAAGCCTCCTACGCGACCACGTATTTATGCAACAGGTTATCCGAATTATAAAGATGCATATTATAGGGATTATTATAGGAATCCGTATTATAGGGATCAACATTATAGGGATCCTTATTATAGTGAACAATATCTACCGTATTGGAAACGGGCGCGAACATATAACGAAACAAAAACCAACGGAACCAGCATCAATGGAACTCTAATTAAGGAAACTGAAGGCAACGGAACTAAAAGCAACTTAACTCAAAGTAGCAACTTAAATGCAAATGACAGTCTGAGAATAGATGAAGTTAACAACAATTATGAAGAAGCAGATGAGCTAGCGGCAGAATATAATATTGAACCAGAAATTACTGACACAAAAGCAACAGAGAAAGAATATTTAGATTTAACTTCTATAAGTAACACTTTTGAGAATTCAGGTCGCACCAAGCAAGTGATAAAAATAGACGGATTAGATTTAATGACTTTAATAGCCAAACTGAAAGCTGAAAATAAAAATTACACTTTGCATTTAGAAACCTATTGATTTCTGCGGCGATTTAGAAATATATACTTGTAATTATTTTAGTCCTTAGATTCGAATTAGCAACGAAAAGATTTTGAATAATTTATATTTGCTAAATAATATTTTAAGGATTTTATAATTTTATTACTTTATTTAGTTCAAATATACTATTTATATGAATTACACACTGTGTTTGACTTGAGTAATATTTGAAGCGTCGATTGGGCATGTCAAACAAACTGCATGCATGCATACACTTTGTGAACGTGTATGTACAGTCGGCAAATTATCCGGTTTAATAGTGCTAGGCGATAATAGCTTGGACCTGCAGCGGGCTAGTCCTTGCGCTCACGCATAGCGCAGTGTAAGAAATTTTGCCAGCTACCTGAACACCGCTATGTCCGCTGACAACTTTATCATGATGCAGTTCCCTGTCCAAGGGTTTCTAAGGTCAGACGCCAGTTATGTCGCTCTGAGATGAAGATGATGAGAAATATTACGAAAATAAATATAAACACGAAAATGTTGATGTCTAGGACACAGACTAAGGTAGGTATGTAGATCTTCGTGTATAGAATTTTTTACAGAGTAAAGTATCAACACGGCACGCTGCTCGGCGTAATTTTTTATGTCGAGTTCTTAGTTAATTGTCTAAGGTCGAGTTAGTAAAGCTTATGTCCATAGATTAAGGACATAACATTCCGGCCTATTATCTATTCCAAAGATCTCTCCAAATCCTATTATTGTATTTATTATAGCCTTTGTAAGCCAAAATGAGAGAAGCTCCGGTGGCTTAATTTGAAGCCATCCCGTAACGAACGAGAATATCAGTATCTTCTTCTTAGTTTGTGGAGAATATACCTGTCGCATCCAAACAAAGGAGACACACAGCGCGTGTGAAAGAGAGCGAAACTCCGATCCTGTCGTAACGTCTTCTTTAAATTAGGCCCTCTGGTCTTGTCATGGAAACATTACTATAAGTGTGCCATTTTCAGAAAAAACGCCACAGAGTGTAATGCGTGCAGGGTCACGAAGTGATTTATCTATAACTTCGAGTGCGGGGTGCATATCTATGGTCAAAAGTTGACGAAGGTTGACAAGTTGACAACAGTTGACAAGAAGAATTTGTGCATTGTGGTTATCGTGGGTTATAAAAATGTTTCTAAAATATTTATTTAGGTTGAAGACGTTTTAAATCACTGCGCTTACCTAATAACATAGTCGTAGTTCTAAAAAATATGTGGTAAGTAATTGTTGATACGTTAAACATACATTTTGGGTCACAGTATAATGAATTATGATGCTGAAGAATATCTACAAGATTTCAGCGATCATCTCAAAAAAGGTTGATAATAATGTTTGAAAACGAATATGACGCTCTGAGATGGTGATGATGTTGATTATATTTACTTACAAATTACATATTTTTGCAGCTTTCGTAACGTCGTAATAGGAAGTGGCTCTGATGGTTGCTGCATACCCTCCCCCTGCACGTGTTGCTTTAAGTGCTGTGTTCAGATTATCATGAAACTGCTGTGCTGTCTCCTTGTCATCGCCGCTATTGCTACAGGGCTGCTGTTAGCCGTTGATGCCTTACTTGGTAAATTTATTGGCACTATCATTAGTTTTGTTTCTACCATCACACTTTCGTGACCTATACTTAACTGTAACATAGTTGTGCAAGCTGAATTTGGCTTTAGCTACATAATGCCGTCTAACTATTTTGATAACAATCCAAAAAAGCTTTCATTCACTTTACTTCATCACAATGACAAATCTTTGTTCTCACTGCGAGCAATGGAGAGCAGGCCATGCTGTAATCGTCCTAATATATAGTAATTCCTAATATATAATATATAGTAGGGGAGCCCGAGAGGGGATTTCGGGATTAACTAAAGTGCGGCAGATTAATATACAGTAGGATACCTTGTACCCAAGGATAAAAAAAATTGTTCAATTGGAAATCTCGGACGCGTCAGATCAAAGTAGGTTGAATTAGTTACATACTAAAACGTGTATATTCCTCTAATCTGAAAAATTAAGGGTGACCTACATTTCTGTAGGAGAGGGCTACAAAGTTGAAAAAAAATGTCATCTCGACATTCTCCAATGACTAAGAAATTATATGGACCTGAAATACCTAGAAAAAAAACGTGCCGGTTGAGAACATAATATGGCGGACTGACAGCTATTTTAGTGCTGCTCTGTAGATAGTGCTTTATCGATGTTATAATTTGTCAAGTCGATACTGGTCAAAAAGCGTTGACACTTCATGTACTTCAGAAAATTTTAACTAAACAAACGGCCGCCTGGCCGCATTAGGCATTTACGTGGTTGCCAAATGACGAAAGTTGCTATTAAACAGCTGACTGAAGTAGTGTCATCTCTTTCCACTTAAGGAATTAAGGCTGAGTTAGATAGAAAGAATAATAGTTTTTAGAAGTCCACGTCGGAATGCAACATATTTGTATAACTGATTACTGTATAGAACAGAAGACCCTGTCCATGTATTTCCTTAGTCATTGGCCATTAACGTGGTTGCCAAATGACGAAAATTGCTATTAAACAGCTGACTGAAGTAGTGTCATATTTTTCCACTTATGGAATCAAGGCTGAGTTAGATAGAAGAACAATCGTTTTTAGAAGTCCACGTCGGAATGCAACATATTTGTATACTACTGTATAGAACAATAGACCCTGTCCATGTATTTCCTTAGTCATTGACACTCTCGAGCGTGGTTATTTTTTTTTTCATTTTGAAGCGAAGATATCAAAATTTATGAGAAATATATATTCTGACGATTTACACTAGCTAAGGTAACAAAAATATGAACAAAAGAGCACCGTGTGATCCCTCACCATAAAGGATAGTATATGGAACTATATCTTTTGTAAAATACTGCAAAGGTTATAGTTATTACGTGACAATTGAAAGGTAAAATGGCAGTGGACTGATCATGTCGACCGTAGAACTATAAATAATTGGAGTAGCAGACATTATCTACGTGTGGAAACCACGGTAAAAGAAGCATTGTGCAGGACGCCGTGCTATCCGTAGAACTGCTGATGTTAAGAAAACTGCTGAGCAGACATTGAAGGAAAGAGTTAGAGAAATTTTAATTCATTCTAAATTAAAAATGCCCACGTTCAGCATCGGATCGCACTTAGCAGACATGGGTTGTTGATTGAATAATTGATTTAACTTCACTTGTCCTGTTGTCGATCGATTGTGTGTAACTAGCAGTGGGTATACCACTTCCTGTATCCAATTGAGCTGAAAAGTAGCGGTAAGTTGGATGACTATGTTTTGCTGGCTGGACGAAGGCCTCTCGAAATGTTCACCACTTGATCGATCATCGACTTCTTCCGGTCTGTCATCTTGCTCAAATCGTTACTTCGTGTCCTGGACAGTCGCCGTCCTTGACTACATCTACCTATATAGGCATAGATTTACCTGATCCATTTACTCTCATGGTATAGTGATGAAATTAATAATCATGTTTGTATTGGTCTGGATGTTTTCTATGTACGTATTATAAGTAAAGTATAGTATTGTATATATTTCTAATCGCACTGTTGATATCTGTAACACATGTGCTTGAGCTAATTATCTCAAAGTCAGATCAATGTTTTTGATGTGAAATATTTATTTGTTTTATTTATCAGGTTTTCCTAAATTATCTTTGCATGTCGTTTAAATTTCATATTAATAAGCACGCTGTGAATAACTTTTTTGGACTAATTTACTTGGTAGCTTTTAATTATTATGCAATTTATGTAGCACTACTATAAACTGGCTGTTGTTATTCCAATTCATCATCATCATCATCAGCCCATTTAAGTCCCCACTGCTGGGGCACGGGCCTCCCTCAATCACATGAGGGGTAATTGCCATACTCACCACGCTTGGCAGACGGGTTGGCGAGGGTTTTGATATAAATGCAAAGTTTTCCTTCTCTGGGTGCTGATGATCATGCCAGCAGCTTTACCTTAGTCGCCTTTTACGACCCCTCGGTAAAAGTGAGGGTGGCCTATTCTACTGCCAGGACCACACGGCGAATCCAATCCAATTAAATAATAATAAAAATAACTTTGAATATTTTTCAGGGGAATAATAATGAATAAGCGTATGTACTGCATTTAAGGAAGAAAATATTCTTCAAAGAGGAACTATAGACAAAACTTAACCTTATTACACGGTAAGTGACTTATAAGAAGAAAGTGAGCCATGACGTCAATCAGTAATAACCTGTCAAACAATGTAACATGTCAGTAAAGTGAAAATGGGGATTTTATAGTTAATTTTTAATTTCGGGACAAATAAGAAAATGAACCTGCAAAGCTTGGGTGGCGATGTGGTTAGTCGGATATGACACTATGACAAACCTAACATTATCAACACCGTAAAAAATTTAAATTATTCTGATCTGACCTAAGATTACCTACCATAAATGAACGAACAAATAGAAACACTTTTACAGAATGTAGTTTAAAGTATGTACTTCTGTTCGAAACATTTAGATAAACATAATAATACCAGTATTTAGAGGAAACAAAGACACATCAATCTAATAATAATTATCAAATTAGTCATCTAAAATCTAAAATATATCTCTTTGCAACCACTTGGAAATAGTTTAAAGTTGACTTTGTTAAATTTTATAGGCAAATAGATGTAAAAAAATAATGTAGTTCGACGAAATAAACCATACACTGTCTTTATGTCTATATCTACACTGTCCGTGTAGATCTAAAAGTTTCTAAATTAAAACCCGACTATCAAAAAAACACGCTCTAAAAAGTACGAAACAAGGAAATTGTCTCTGCTGAAATTATCATGCCGTATCGCCGTGGTCGTATGCCACATTGATTTGATTTTATTATCATAATTAATCTGTTGTACTACAGTAGGTGGCATACGACCACGGCGATACGGCATAATAATCTCAGCAGAGACAATTTTTTTGTTTCGTACTTTTTAGAGCGTGTTTTTTTGGTAGTCGGGTTTTAGTTTTTAAACGTTATTTTTATTTAACATAATTTTAGTTATGTATTTACAATTACATATTTGAAATGTGCTAAAAAGCTCTTTGATTTGATACCCCACACGGTACCGTCAAGCAAAATTTTTTTTTAGTTCCTTTCTATGTTCCACTCTAAGTCCCCTAGAGGGCGCTGTACTCAATTAAGCGTGACGCCATATCGCCTATAACCAGACGACAACCAAGACGCTTTGTATTTGTTCAAATATGATAACTAGTTTAGAAGTTATGAGGGAACAGATTAACAACTATACATACATAAATACAGGTCAAAATCATAACCCTCCTTTTTGTTTCGCCGTTGTCGGGTAAAAAACACTAACTCTTGTTACATCTTACAGAAAACCGGCGTGAAGTAGCCTCTGTCATGAGATTCATCGAGTCATAAATAAATGTGTATAATAAATAACGGAACCGAAACGTGGCCGCTTACAATGTGCCGATTAAGGAGGCTCAAAGTCACCCAGAGAGCAATGGAGAGAGCTATGCTCGGAGTCTCCCTGCGTGATCGTATCAGAAATGATGAGATCCGCAGGAGAACTAAGGTTACAGACATAGCCCAAAGGATTGCATGCCTCAAGTGGCAATGGGCAGGGCACATAGCGAGGAGAACAGACGGCCGTTGGGGCAGAAAGGTCCTGGAGTGGAGGCCACGCACAGGAAGTCGCAGCCGTGGCAGGCCCCCCACAAGGTGGACCGACGATCTGGTGAAGATCGCGGGAATCCATTGGATACGGGCGGCACAGGACCGATCTGTGTGGAGAACATTGGGGGAGGCCTATGTCCAGCAGTGGACGTCTATTGGCTGAAATGATGATGATGATGATAATAAATAATATTCTTGTTTCAGTTGGCGAAATTTTTTGGTCAGCTCTGACGCATTGGGTCTCGCCGCTCAACTTTGCTGCTGCGTCTGCTTATGTATAACACTTCTGGTCGGACTGCTTTTCCTGTTCGCTGCGGACATTATTTGTGAGTACCTTCACTAATATTTCTTTTTCTTTTTTATGTAACAATGGACTTTGAATGACTTTAATCACACCTGATGCTAAAACCTTTGAATTTGAACGCGAAAAATAGAACGCTTTTGGCGGTAATCAATTTTTCGCGTACAAAAACGGACCCAACATTCGTGCATGGTTATTTAATAAATAGTATAAGTTTTTGCCGATAGGTAATAACCCTGAAATTGTTTAAAATAAATCCGGTTTAGTAGCTAAAAATTAAAATCGATTGACGTCGCAAGTGCGCCCTACCCGTCACCTTAAGCAGACAGCTTAATTTATTACGGGAGCGACTGTCAGCGGCTGACCTCCTGAGCCAGTGAGGAAAAGCTTTCGACCTTAGCCCATCTTGGCACTGTAATTGTGATTGTGACTCCATTGGTATTTGGGTATCCGATTCCATGGGCGGCGACAATAAATAAATTGATCATTGATCAAACGTTGAGATAGCTCCAGCACCTGTGTTTCGGATTTCAGGACCAACAGCGGTATTACAAATATATACATATAATACTTTTCTTTTGTAAATACATACTTGTAATTCATAGAAAACACCCAGACCAACACAAACAGATATGTTCATGCACACGAATGTTTGTACTGTGCGGGGATCGGCACCAGCACACTTGCACCAGAGGCAGCATTCTCTACCACTGATACAAACGGGTCTTCAATCAATTACCATCAGGTGATCCTTCTGCTCGTCTGCCACCTATCACATAAAAATTAAAAAATAAATTTTAATTTACAGAAAAATGAGAAGAATGAAACAGGAATTTCACAAGATGAAAACGAAATTAATGTTTAAAAATTCTGTTTGTGTTCTGTGCGGTGTCAGTGTATCGACGACCAGTGCGGTGAGGTGGGGTTGCGGCCTCGCTGAAAGCGGGGGCCTATCCGACGAAAGAGTTGAAAAAATAAAACAAATTTTGCAACAGAGTTCTCAAAGCACTTTTTATTTATTTACTTCATGTTTTTAAAATGTTCTTAAATTTATTTCATCATTTTAACGTTAAGCTCTGGTTGCCTCCGAAGTGGTCGCTAGGGAGCCCGGGGCATAGAGTAACTTATATATACTGAGATAGTGGCAATCAATCACTCACAGAAAACCGGCGTGAAGCAGCACTGTGCTGTTTCGCTGCGTTAGTGAGGGTACCGGAGGCCCAATCCGGAGGAAAGGGGGGTTTAAAGGTTGGTAGCGCACTTGTGATTCCACTGGTGTCGCGGGTGTCCATGGGCGGCGGCAATCGCTTACCATTAGGTGATCCGTCTGCTCGTCTGACACCTTTGACATAAAAAAAGTCGCTAGCCAGTGCTAGCGCCATCTAGAAAAAAACGTCCTATACTGAACGGCTATGTAGTACGGCCATCTTCTGAGAATCAGTCAGGGAGACGTTTAAATAAAATATCAGAAATCATTTGTACTATCTATAACAAAATTCCCATACCTTCTAGATCTCCGGTTTATTACTCACACTTTTTAAAATTGCTAATTTGGGCAGGCTTGAGGTGATTGTTTCGGAAACACGCTTTACTAGCGCGATATAAAAATGCATAGTGACATCTACCGAAACAACGCCGAACCATCTGATTGAAGGTACATCTGCTTTTTACAAGCTCCATCTTAACAAAAACAGCTGAACTATTTTTCCCATACTAAGGACAAAAGTACTAAGGGAAATACCCCGGCCCGAGGTCCGATTTCCAACTGCAACTCCTCTACTTCGCACGGTCTTGGGCATCCATAATAGCGGTCAGTTTGTTGGCACGCATGTCATCCCTTACGAAGTCAAGCCACACCTTTTTGGGTCTACCCCTTGTTCCAATACCCGGTTTCCAAGATTGTTTCCTACGTAGCTATCCGGTTTTCGAAGGACATAACAGTACTCCTGCAGTTTGTCTACTATGTCACGGACATGAAGGTTGTAAAGTTATTGGTATTTTTGCACTATGTCACAAAATAAATAGAAGTACTGAGTCGACTTTAGCCGACATTGATGAAAAGTTCACTGACCTGCGCGCAAGGCAGTATATCGATCGTAACCCTCCGCACACGTTCCATATTACTTCTCTCGCCGAAGCACGCCAAGATCACTACGCGAGTGTGCGCCTCTTCTCCTCAGCCCCTGGCGTAGGTACTGTATCTGCATGTGTGCACTCAGATCATAAAAGATTATTCATCGACGATACCTAGGCCACGACATAATTTAGTATCTTGTCATACATAACCACCACCAGCTTTCTTTCACGGAAGGTATAGTTCCCGGACTTTCCTAGTATTATCTGCCCGATTGAATCCGGGACTAGTCCGGCAGAGAAGCAAATTCATCGACATAGCTTACCGAATTAGCAAGTGACATTTAATTGACCATATCAGCCGCAGAACTGACCACCACTGGGCTAAACTAGTTCTATAGTGGAGACCACGTCGGTAAACGTAGTGTATGGGTTGCGGCCTCTACTCGAGGACCTTTCCACCCCAAGGACAAAAACTCCCGTTTTCCGCTGGCCCAATTATTTATCCCATTAATGGGACTATGAGAAGTAAGTTTCTTTCTTTTTCTTCTTCTCCCGTAAGTCAATTGACAGTATCTTGAATCTCCTGTATAAAATGTATGAATATTCTTCGACAAGTTCATGTCCCACGACCGTAGGTATTACATTCCGTGCTTGATTCGTTCACAGTACTAAGTATACGGTGTGGTGGGTAGAAAAGACTTTTACTGCTTAATCTGTAACTTGCTCAACTAACCATATTATACGGGAAGTGAGATTTTATTAATGGGACTACGAGAAGTAAGTCTCCCTCGTAGTCCTATTAATGGGATAAATAAATGGGACCACGCGAAAACGAGGACAACAACAAAAAACAACAGTGGGAGGGACGACGGGTTTCAATGAGGGTTTTCGCGTGTGAAAAATCCGCTAGATGGAGTACAATAGGAGTGAGGTCCATATACAATGTGATTGGTTATTTTTAAACGTGATCTGTCATAATGTCAATTGACAAACTAAACCAATGTGGTTGATGTTGGACCTCAGTCCAACAGTGCTCCATCTAGCGGATTATTCACACGCGAAAACCCTCATTACCTGTGAACTCACCAGTGGGGTCTAGCGGAAGGACCATGCGTAAAAGATGTCAAATATTAGTCAACGTAATAAAACTCGTACATATTTAGTTCGATGTAAATATATTTATATCGATATGAACTGTAAAGAAATGTTTTTGTTCTGTGCAAATATTTGTGAAATCAAGGGTGATATGTCTCGATAATCTTTTATGTTACTCAACGGTAATAAAATTGTAGGGACGGGCAATGTGCTCGTACGACGTTGGTTGACTTTGCTGTTTTGTCGTTTAACTGATTTATGATCAGCTTTACTTCTGTGAGGACCTGTAAAAATTAAAAAAAGTATCAGCTTATAATTGTCCCACTGCAGGGCAAAGGCCTCCATCATAGAAATAAAGTCATCGCTACTATGATGGGATAATCCCATCATAGTAGCGAAATGCGGATTGGTGATCACAAACCCGAGCTATGTTCGAAAAATTCGAAACACACTATTTGCTCGACCCAGGAATCGAACCCAGGACCCCGAGAGCACGGCCTGGTACTTAAACCACTAGACATTCAAAGATCAAATTCTTTATTGCAAGCATTTGGTTTACAGGTGTTCATGTACAGCACATGCACCCTGCAAGGGTATGGCAATAATATTTACATTTTAATTTAATTAAGCTAGATTTAACAATTCTACCGTATAATTAAGATTATTCGCCACCTAATAAGTACTTTATGAACAGGTTTTTCTTGACATATATTCAACCGAGTAAAATGTATTTTTTATTAGAAAATATTTAACCACCAACACCAACCAACAACACAGCTGTTTATACCAACAGGACGGGCTTAATTCGCAAAATGTCTCTTTCGCAGAATGTCCCTTTCGTAGAATGTCGATTTCGCAAATTGTCGCGATTTGAAATTAGATAAAAATATGTTTTTTAAAGAATTAATTTATCATAGGATTAGTTTTTTAATTACTTAGGGACCATCCATAGAGTACGTCACACATGATGTGAATGGGCGGCGATGATTACTTTCCATCAGGTGACTCGCTTGCTCGTTTGTCCGCCTCTAGTACATAAAAAGGGCATTTTCCCAAAGAGACATTGTGAGAACGCCGCGTTTTGCGACTGGTAGGCATTCTGCGAAATCGACATTTACGTCCTAAAAATAATTAAGATTAAATTTATTCTAATAAAGCGTATCTTATCTTAGATTATGTAACTTAGTAGTGTCCCATCGGAATATGAGGGTAAGGGAATAGAGAGTGCAATTGTGTTTGCGCACACAATTGAGCACTATAATATATCCTGCGTAAGTGGCTGATCGTTGAGATTGGCCGCCGTAGCCGTAATCGGTTGGAGGATATTATTATTATGTAACTTAAAATTTCAGATATTTAATTCGTCAATTTATATGTTAACATCTATCATCTGTATCTATGTTAACATTTTTGTTATATTACCTTTCTCTGCAATATCCCCGTGCCCTACGGACCATAGAATGTTCGACTTTGTGGTGGTAAAGCTATAACATAACACATGTTACGTACACATTTTAAGTTCGCCTAAAAATATAACAAAAGTTACCTTCAATATTTCTACTGCCTATTATTACTTCACCAGTCTTGCGGTGTACAGGGTTTTGATCTATTCTGTCTGTGTTATTGCCAGTTTTATTGTGTTCTACAGGGTTTCGATTTCCAGTTTCAAGGCGCCGGTTTACTTTATTCTCGGTTTCAAAATTATCATCATACTCCTTCAAGGCTCTTAGGAAATCCCACAAACTTGGAACATTCCTAGACCGTGTTCTGTTGTTGTTGTTTTCATATTCACTCATAGCTCTTAAAATGTCTTGAAGACTAGGAACAATCCTATTTCTTTTAGGCCTTGGACTGGTTTCTTCCATGGTCGTTGGGGTATTTATGAACTGGACCGTTATGTTGTCTGCCGTTTCTTCGGTCATACTTTTTAAGGATTTTCTGGATTGTAGAATACGGGTGTTGTTCGAAACTAATTGTGTGATGGCCTCAGATTCAATGGTCGTACTGGTTTCATATTTGTCGGAAATAGTTCTATTTATCGCAGCAGCTGCCTCCATTTGGGGAACTTTAATAGCAATATAGGAATAGTTATAACCAATGCCGACACCCAAACTAATGCTCAGCAGTACGGTGACAATAATACAGGTGACCACACCTGTCATAGCGCAATAAGCTGCTAACCTGCAATATGCAATAACAAGATAAATGTTAAATATATATAGATAGATAGTCACTATGAAAGTACCTTTGCTATAGAAGAGCGGTGTTGCATATCACAAGCAAATGAGCTTAAGGTGACGGGTAAGGCACACTAGCGATGCCAATCGATTTTCATTTTAAGCTACTAAACCGGATCTATTTTAAATAATTTCAGGATTACAACCACTCGGCGAACACTTATACTATTTATTAAATAACCATGCACAAATGTTGGGTCCGATTTTGTACGCGAAAAATTGATTCACGCTAAAAATGGCCGCTTTTGCCGGTAGTAAATTTTTAACTATATACTTAGATACTTATTTACAAATTTTTGGCCCGACCCGGGATCGAACCCGGGACCTCTCGTGCAGTCGTCGCTTTAAAGTGCGACCCACTAACCACTGCACCACCGGCTATAAAGGGTCAGGCAAGAGATTGTTTCCCTTATCGCTAGGTAGAATACAACAGCGGAATCTGTCCATGTGACCTTCGAAACCCTTTTAACCAGACCAACTGAATCATGGTTACACGTTTCAGAAAATATCCGAAGCATGCAGGTTTCATCACGATGGTTTTCCTCACTGCCCTGCTAATGTTGTGAGTAATGGCCGGAGAGATACCATGACCTCACAGAAAACCGGCGCGCGTGAAGCAGCACTGTGCTATGTTTCGTTGCGTGAGTGAGGGATACCGGAGGCCCAACCGAGGGAAAGGGGGATTTAAAGGTTGGCAACGCACTTGTTACTCGGGTGTCTATCGGTGGCGGCAATCGCTTACCATCAGGCGAACCGTCTGCTCGTCTGCCACGTATAACAAAAATAATTGGTAGATATACGTACATAGATTTGAAAAATCCAAAGGTGCATGCTCGGATTCGAACCATGACCCCCCTCATAGAAGGCTCGTTCTTATCCACTGAGCTACCATCTCTGTTACGCGCCCATTACCCTATACAGGTACAAAAGTTACTTACTTTTCAAGTATGTACATAAGATTGCCGAAGCAGAAGGCCATTTGGTCACATCCGCATATACCGCAGCCACACATTTTGCTGAAGTACACCTAACTACTGTTTAAAATAAAATAATATTAAATAAAAGTGTATAAAAAATAAACATAATATGTATCAAAATAAATATAAAAATATAAAATAAATCCTTCAGAAAATAAAAGACTTCAAAAAGAAACAGCCATTAAAATAATAGTGATTTAAAAACTTTGGCCACAGACTTGGTAGCATAGCATGGAACTAAACAACGCGCGGCTTTAAACGGAATGTGTCATTGTCGGAAAAAACGTCACTGAGTGTGAAAGAGATCCAACCGGCCCTGACGCAGACTCTATACGCGTGCGGTAGAGAAAGAACGTCGCCCAGCACGTCACACCAGTACTAACGGCTTCGCGCAGTTTTTCAAGTATGGCTTTCTTCGAAAAGGCGCAGTCTGTTTAGGGTGCATGTCTATGCTTGGTAGTGGATAAAGTCAGATCACTGTTACTTGGCATGTGGAAAAAGTCTAAACTAATGCTGTTTTGACATTTTGGCATAAAAAAGTCTTTTTACAGCGCCCCCTTGTCAATGTCACTGAAGTGCCTTCTGATCTTGGTCGGTCTGTACTTGACTTTGGCATAGAGTAATGAGGAAATGTTTCTTTAATGGTAGCATATAGTAGTGAGAAAAGTATTGTTTATATTGTATATGGCGGAGCGTCAAAACACAGTGGCGCCCTCCTTCCGAAGTAACTTCGCTTTATGATTACTAATTTAAATATTGCCATCTTGCACAACCCGTCTGATAACGAGAGCTCGGACCAGCCTCTGATCATAATATTATTAACTTACTCCAGAGAGATACTTTTATACTCGAGTAAGTTAATAATATACTCGGGGTAGTGGACACTGAGGATACAAAAAACCTCTATCGCAACCAGATGCCAAATGCTCTGACAGTTTTATTTTTAGTTTCTGGTTTCTTTAGGATTTATTTTTTGTGGCTTGTTGTCAATTGTCTTGCATTTATTTCATTTTCTGATAAGCAAAATCTGTTTTACCTTCTTACATGCAACATTATCTCGAATAAAAGATGGCGGGCTATACTATTTTAAAAATGGAGAATATTTCGGATGCGCTAAAAAAGTAAGTTTATAAATGTAAAAGTATTTATTTGTAATTTGAAGTTATGTAAAATCTAGACACCCTCAAGGTGGACCGACGATTTGGTGAAGGTCGCGGGAATCCCTTGGATGCGAGCGGCACAGGACCGATCTGTGTGGAGAACATTGGGGAAGGACTAAGTATTTATAGCATGGCTGATATGATAGATAGATAGGGACATTTATTCACTGAAATACGACACCCACATATCTCTATAATATAAAAATGAATCGCAAAATGTGTTGGTAAGCGCATAACTCAACAACGCCTGGACCAATTTGGCCAATTCTTTTTTTATAATGTTACGTTGAAGTCCAAGGATGGTTCTTACGGCGAGAAAAAATCGAATAATTTTCAGAAAAACCCTAAATACAGCCTTTTTCTTTTTTACATACAAACGTTTTCTAACTAAAACGTAGAATCAATTTGAGTTTTATTGCTATTAAGTATATAAAGTTCATATTTGTTGCCACATTACAATTTTTTTTAACAGGACGAAGTCTATCGGGTCAGCTAGTTACAGATAAGAACGGGCACAAGAAGTAATATTATATAATATATAAACAAACATGAAAAGAAACAATTTACATACTAAAACAAAAATATTACAAGAATAAAAGGAGACAACAAAAATTAAGAGCTAAAAAAACAAAAAAAAATCAAAGTAATAATACGATATGGTGATGATGATGAAATCTAAAGATATTAAATGTGATCCTGAAATTGTTTTGTGAAAGGGTTGCAGATTCGATCCCCGCACAGTACAAACATTTGTGTGCATGAACATGTCTGTTTGTATTGGTTGGTCTGGGTGTTTCCTATGTAGTATAAGTATGTATTTACAAAAGAAAGGTATTATATGTATATATTTGTAATCCCACTGTTGATTATGATATCCGTAACACAGGTGCTTGAGCTACCTATCTCGGAGTCAGATCAATGTATGTGATGTTGTGAAATATTTATTTATTATTATTTATTTAATTGTCCAACAGGAAACCCCGCCTGGCTACTTGCATCTCGTTTGCCCTGGGCATGTTCGTGGTGACGGCCTCCGCTGTGGGCATAGGCATCTTCATCGGGTACACCTACTGCTACATAGAACACCACACCGGCATTGGGAATGGTAATCTTGAAGACCCTTTCTCATATAACGATGCGATTACCTACACACGATTTGAAGACGAAAAATAGCGTCATCTCATTAATAGGCTAAGACGATTTTGGTCCTGCGCCCGATCCCTCTACAGTCATGTCACACTGGTGTCCCATTGGATGATGAGGGTAAGGGAATAGAGAGTGCACTTGTGTTTGCGCACACACATGAGCACTATAATATATCCTGCGTAAGTGGCTGATCGTTGAGATTGGACTGTAATCGGCTGAAGGATATTAATGTGTTCTTTTTTAATATTCCACAACGTCACATAACATTGATCTGACTCCCAGATAGCTAGCTCAAGCACCTGTGTTACGGATATAACCAACAGTGGGATTACAAATATATACATATAATACTTATGTAAATACATACTCATAATACATAGAAAACACTCGGACCAAATATAACCAAACATGTTCATGAACACAAATGTGCGGGGATCGAACCCGCAACCCTTGGACCAAATGCAGCGTTCACTACCACTGTTCCAAACGGTTCTATTATTATTATTATGTGGGTATCGAAATCAACAAAGAAACTACAATAATACTCGTACATAGTTTTAAATATAACATCACCAACATTACAGACATTGACAAACCACAGTTTTGTCCAGAGAGAGAATAGCACCCACGACCTTTGGTGTATAAGGCATGCAGGGTCACTAAAAATGGAGCAGCGGGCCAGTACATATTTACTTATTTGTTTTAACCAGTATTTTATTTAGTAATTACAATTAGTCAAAAAATCAGTTGATAAATAAATGATGGCACCACCCACACTGGCGTGGCATTTGGCATACCATACCAATAACTAAATCGTGACAACGAATGTTTGAGGTATTAACGAAGTTCCGATGCCCAACCCGCATGGGAACTCCGTTAATTTTCAAACATTCGTTGTCACGATTTTCTTGATAACTTGTTCTTTTTTTGGTCAGTCACCATGACCCGCTCATCTAGGCTACCACACTCTCAACACGCCCTGCGTGTCTGAGGAGGTGAAGGGCAACCGCAGCATCAATGGCGCCCTGGGCTCCAGTCCTGCTGGTGTCGCGGCTGCTGCACCTGGGCCGCTCGCTCGTGCAGGACGAGCTCACTCACCTGCCGTGGCACCGCCACTACACGTGAACGCGGATTGACAAATGAAAGTATATTGCAATTGTGGTGATGTCCGACTTCTCACCACGCTTGGCAGACGGGTTGGCGAGGGTTTTGATATTAAATGCAGAGTTTTCCTTCTTTGGGTGCTGATGATCATGCCAGCAGCTTTACCTTAGTCGCCTTTTACGACACCTCGGTAAGAGTGAGGGTGGCCTATTCTACTCTGCCGGGGACCACACGGCTCCCACGTATATTCGTCAATATGCGATTATTTTAGTAGGAAATCTGTGGAGGAGGCCTTTCCTCACTCATGCGGCGAAACACAGCACAGTGGTGCTTCACGCCGGTTTTCTGTAAGGCCTTATCATTCCGGTCAAGCCGGCCCATTCATGCCGTAGCGTGGCTCTCCCACGGTGACTGAAGTGATGATCGTGAAAATAGAACAGCACCCACCAATAAACCTTCAAAGTTACAACCATGCTGAAATGGAAGGTCCTGCGTTTTAGGTACCTATCTAAAAAAAAGTCGTGTTAGTTACACTATTTATAACTCAAAAATCATCATCATCAGCAACCCACACTCGTCCACTGCTGGACATAGGTCTCCCCTAATGTACGCCACTGCTCCCGATTTTCGGCCACTCTCATCCAGCCCACACCAGCCAGCTTTCGAATGTCATCATCCCATCTTATCGCAGGGCGTCCTACACTACACTTACCGAGCTCAAAAATGACTGGACCAATTTAGTTAAAAATTGGTGGAAAGGTGGTTTTTATACCAGGGGAATGACAAAGAATACTTTTTGTTCTTAAAAATGTTAAGTTCCTGTGGGATCAAAAAACGAATACCACACGGGCAACACTGCGAGCGTAAGCATCTATCAAATCTGATATATCTCAAAGGGTCAGACACGCTTCGACATGAATGCACAACATTTTTTCAATGGGAGAATGTCAAAACAGCATTAGTCCTGATTAGTCCCGACTTTTGTCACGAGCCAAATAACCGTGTGGTGAATAAATACACAAAAATATTCAATTGACCGTGTATGACTCGTGTCCACACCGCAGTTTGTTACACTGGTGTGGATACGAGGAATTCCATATTAAATGATTAAAACCATGACTCGTAGTCACACTGCTAGTGCGGAACTTTGTAGTGATTTTTTTCTACCTAAATTATAATGAGTTACCTCAAATATTTCTTTTTTTTTCGACCTTTCCAATTTTAGTACCAGGACAACATAGCTTTGTAGAAGGTGTAGATTATGGAACCTGAAAACAGGAAAAACAAATTCCTTTACACCATTTTTCCTAAGGTAATAAGAAGCCCATGAAACTAAAGTACCAGGGCAACATGACTTTGTAAGAGGTATTTAACGTTGGTATGTAGAAAATTCCTATGTGATACTGCATTAACATACTTAAGTAATTATTATCGAAGTTTCTGGAACCAGCATTCAACTAACAATGTTTGAAGAAATATGATAACCTTGAGTCACTCCACTGATTCGCAGATTGATCAAAGCCGCTGACCAATTACTATTGATTAAAGATGAGGAAGAATTTAGGATGGTTAATTGATGACTTAACTTCAATAAGTATTGTGTTGCTATACAGTTCCTACTACGTAACACAACAGCTTACGTCACCCTTTTCGTCAAAATTAATAAATATGGTGAAAACCACGCTTTACGATTGCATATTAATTCGATCTACTTATTATCGAACTGGATTAGCCTATGCCAGTCGATAGTTTTATGTGATAGGTGGCAGAAGAGCAGACGAATCACCTGTGATTACTCAAGCAATGAATGTTTTGATAGATTGATGGTAAGCACAATGGTAAGCGATTGCCGCCGCGCATCGACACTCGTAGAGTCAAAAGAGCGCTGACAACCTTTAAGCCCCCCTTTCCCCCGGAATGGGCATCCGGTACCCTAATTCACGCAGCGACACATACCGGTCGATGGTACCTACTCAAGTAAATAAACATTGAAATAGTGTAAACTCATCAGGTTCATTGTGAATATGTATCATTTGCTCTAACCGGATAAACAATTTTATTCACAGTAACCAGACAATGACGAGGAGTGATTCAAAACAGAATGGGCTAAGCGACAATAGGTATGGTCAGGGAATTTGTCGCTTAACCATTTGCTAACGAAAATCGATGACAAAAAATGGTGTAATTTCAAACAAAAACTATGCAAGCTGCAAGCGATTTTTGCTCTTCGGGTGCTTAAAGTGACGGCTGGGCACTCTAGCGACGCCAATCGATTTTAATTTTTAGCTCTATCCATCTATTTTAAACCATTCGGGGTAACAATCTCTCAAACACTTATACTATTTATTAAATACTTATACGTAACATTGGGTCTGCTTTTGTATTTAAAATTTGAATTCCCGCCAAAAGCGACCATTAGGCATTTTGGCATTAATAATTTTTTCGCGGTTTTTCGTGCATAGTTATTTAATAAATAATATAAATGTTTTCCGAGAGATTGTAACCCCAAAATTGTTTAAAATAGATCCGGTTTAGTAGTTAATAATTAAAATCGGTTGGCGTCCCTAGTGTGCCCTACCCGTCACCTTAAGCGCCAGATACCCCAACCATAGGTACTTATGGATTAATCTATTATTGGATAAATAATCCTGGTCATAGAAGTTATTTAAGTTGTTGATGAGTTGTTTTTAATTCCTTTAGGAATTAAATTAAGAATACACCGCTATTTTTTTAAAAGGTATCGTGAATAAAGTCCATTTAGATCAACAATATAAGCTAAAAAAATCTGCTGTTCCATACAAAATAGAATAATAAAATAAAATAAATAAATAAATATTTCACAACATCACATACATTGATCTGACTCCGAGATAGGTAGCTCTCGCACCTGTGTTAGGGATATCAGAATCAACAATGGGATTACAAATATATACATAAATTACTTTTTTTTTTGTAAATATATACTTATAACAATAATACATACATATAATACATAGAAAACACCCATACCCATACACCATAGAATACCCGCCCGGCAATAATGTATGGAACAGCTGATTTTTTTTCGCTTAGGTATATTGTTTATCCGTATTGTTGTGCCGTGTGCCCGGCAGAGTAGAATAGGCCACCCTCACTCTAACCGAGGTGTCGTAAAAGGCGACTAAGGTAAAGCTGCTGGCATTATCATCAGCACCCAGAGAAGGAAAACTGTGAATTTATATCAAAACCCTCGCCAACCCGTCTGCCAAGCGTGGTGAGTATGGCAATTAACCCTCATGTGATTGAGGGAGGCCCGTGCCCCAGCAGTGGGTACGTAAATGGGCTGATGATGATGATATTGTTTATCTAACATGATAAATGGACTTTATTTATGTAGTATTCGGGATGTAAGCGTTAAAAAAACGGTGTATACCTACAGAGAAAAAATATTGGTCCGAAAACGTTTTTGAGTTACAGTTTATGTGACCTGGAATAAAAACTTCAAAAAAACTGTCACTGACGACAAAGGCTACTAATTTTAGGTCCCATACAAATTCCTGTAGCCGAACGCGAACGAACGTGTGGCCGCGTGGGAGTAGAGTAAACAAATTTCCCGGAGTAAATTGAAACAAATCCCATTTCTTCACTTCATCCAGTCTATAAATTGTTTGGCACGGTTGCCACGTGCAGAGACCACGTGTCTTAAACAAACTCCTTTAGCAGAAGTTTATTATTCTAGGCGTTACATAAGAGCTCAGTAATATAACTGTTACCTTGCCTACACATGGACTAAAGCAGGAAAAATCA
The DNA here is from genome assembly GCA_019059595.1 of Marasmia exigua. Taxonomy (NCBI): domain Eukaryota; kingdom Metazoa; phylum Arthropoda; class Insecta; order Lepidoptera; family Crambidae; genus Marasmia; species Marasmia exigua. The sequence goes on from CM032472.1 coordinate 20,176,371, forward strand.
AATACAGAATTTCATTTTATAAACTGTAGCTATGCTTATATGGAAAATCTGGTACATTTTAAAAGCAATGAACTATTGAAATGGAAATAATGACAATAAACCTAAACCTATACCTATAAGAATCACAATAAATAAACACGGGATGAAATTTTAAGAGTGTTATTTACTTAAGAATGTATTGCAAAATATTGCTATAAAAAATATCACCTATTGACAATAATTAACCTACAAGTAGAACCGCTTTTTCCCCCTTATATTGTTTATTTAATTTAAAAGCAAACAAATAAACAGGCCACCTAATAGATGATCACCGCCGCCCTTGTACATCTGCGAGATCAAAGGAGTCTCATTTAGAAAGGAGTGGGTACGCTCGTCTCTTGAATCTATCTTCGGTATTGAGGGAATTGTCCCTCACTGCTGAGAATCGTGACTGGTCTGGTCTGACCATAGCTGAGGACTACGACCTCTCGGTTTTCTCCCTTCCATTTTCTCTGTCACAATCAAGCTCTCCAAGTTATCCCCACTCCTTTGTGCAATATGTCCAAAATATTGCACGATACGTCGCAAACAGTGGCGGATAAGCGCTAAGCATCCTCTATTTTTAATGCTTTGAGAATCGAGACGTTGGTGCGGTGGGCAGTCCATCGTATTCTTAACAGACGGCGCCAGCACCACATTTCAAAGGCGTCGATTCTCTTTCGGTCAGCTGCCTTGATTGTCCACGTCTCGACACCATAGAGGGCGATGGGGAATACAAGTGTGCGAACAAGGCGTATCTTCGTTCGATTTGATAGGTTTCTGTCCTCCAAATCTCTCTCTCGTCTCTTGAATGAAGGTTTCTAAAAAATATCATGACCGCCTGGAAATATCGTTACAATCAACACTGTGGTAACTATATGGTAGAAAGAACTTTATTAATTACTCACCTATCTGAACCGGATCTATTTTAAACAATTTCGGGGTTACAAATTCTCGGCAAACACTTATACTATTTAGTAAATAACTATGCACAAATGTTGGGTCGTTTCTGTAAGCGAAACATTGATTCACGCCAAAAGTGGCCGCTTTTGGCGTGAATCAATTTTTCGCATACGCGTTGGACCCAACATTTTTGCATGTTTATTTAATAAATAGTATAAGTGTTTGCCTAGAAGTTGTATTCTCGAAATTGTTTAAAATAGATCTGGTTTAGTTGGTAAAAAATAAAATCGATTGACGTCGCTAGTGTGCCCGTCACCTTAAATGTATATAAGTACACCGTTATTTTTTAATAATTTCCCTTCGTGAATAAAATCAAATTAGCATGTTAGATCAACAATATGTATAAGCGAAAAAGAAATGAGATGTTATACGAAATAGTAAAACTAAGTACGTTTAAGACCTTAAGGTGACGGGTAGGGCACACTAGCGACGCCAATCAATTTAAATTTTGAGCTCCTAATCGGATTTATTTTAAACAATTTCGGGGTTACAACTTCTCGGCAAACACTTATACTATTTAGTAAATAACCATGCACAAATGTTGGGTCCAACGCGTATGCGAAAAATTGAGTTACGCCAAAAGCGGCCATTTTTAGCGTGAATCAATTTTTCGCGTACAAAAACGGACCCCAAATTTGTGCATGGTTATTTAATAAATAGTATGAGTTTGCCGAGAGGTTGTAACCCCGAAATTGTTTAAAATAGTCCGGTTCAGTAGCTGAAAATTAAAATCAATTGGCGTCTCTAGTGTGCCCTACCCGTCACCTTAAGGTCTTGTTATACATATTATGAATGTTCAAGATGTACATTAGATCGTACGGTCAGCATCAAAAGTAGCTTAACACTTTAGTACCATGTCAAAGTAACTGTTTTGCCTATTATAGTCAGTTTCTAAGAGGTACGTAAAAATGTTACTTCGACATGGTACTAAAGTGTTAAGCTACTTTTGATGCTGACCGTACCATGTACTTGTAGCTTGTAAGTGATTACAGTTGTGGTAGGTATTACCTACCACAACTGTAATCACTTACTCACTAGGTAATGTAAAATGCATCATGCATGGATGTTGGTAATACACGAGTAGGTGTACCTAATGATCTCTCTTATCAAGCTAGGCTGATTAGCATAATACGAACTACTGTACAATAAGCGATTGTACGAATATAACTCTTTAGATTACACGGTTTTATTTGCAGCAACAAGCAAAATCAAAATCAAAAATGTCTTTATTCAATTTAAGTCCATACAGAACATTTATGAATGTCAAATATTATGTAATCTACCGCTGATTCGGAATGTCAATTTCTACCGAGAAGAATCAGCAAGAAACTCAGCAGTTACTCTTTTCAAATAATATGGTAATTACAATTTTCATTCTTATACAAATTATGATTACAGTGACAGTATGATATACAGTGCTTATAATCAATATCGTTCAGATAAATCGTCAAGGAAAAATATGAAATGAATTATACATTAGAGGACAGGCGAAGAGATCAACATGTCCAGGAATCCTTATCATTCAAATAATCATCTACTTTATAGTAGCCTTTCTGCATTATGCAGTTTTTTACATGCAACTTAAACACAAGCAGTCCAAGACGTCGGATCAAGAGTGATGGACCTAAAGTGGAATTGGGCACTTGGCTAGGCGCGGTGATGGCAGGTGGAGTAAAATCCTGACCGAATGGCATCCTAGAACCGGCAGATGAAATCCGGGTCGTCCAGTGTCACGATGGTGTGGTGTAGTTAGAGATACCAATGAATATGTATAGATACCTTATTTCTTTAAATCGATTATTATTAAGGACCACTATATAAAGGGCTTTTGAATTACTAATAAACCAGTATTTACTCTGCACTCGTAACTTGACCGGATGGCGCAATTGGTAGTGACCCTGCCTCTTACGCCAAAGGTCGTGGGTTCGATCCCCGCCCTGGACAAACATTCGTGCGATGAACACTTGTGTTTGTTCAGTGTCTGGGTGTAATATATGTATTTAAGTATATTAATGACCACAATGGATTGATGACGTCACTAAAATCGTGGTGGACTACATGGATCCGAGCGGCTCAAGACCGTGTACATTGACGTAAAGGAAAGGAGGCCTATACTCAGCAGTGGGTACTACCGGGCTGATGATGATGATGATATGCAGCATCACTACTTCTTGTATTGTACTATTTTATACCACCCTTACTGTTGATCACACTTATTGTACCTAGCTTAGAGTCCCTAAAGCTCGCCAATTAAATCAAACCACCCTTTTTTCACACACACAATATATTAGACAACAACTCACTAAAAGCAACTGTTTTAATAGACAATAGAAGATAGTATCAAAAGTAAAAGAGATATAAAAGACATAGACAATATAAAAAAGGATGGTTGTGGCCGTCGCCAACACTTACCTTAGCACTTGTACTCACGGAAACGATTTCTTCATCAACTTCAAAATTTATTTTATTTATTTATTTATTTGGCTTTTCAATCATAAAAACACTCCTCCTCGTCTTAGCGTGTAATTTCCGGTTGCGTCCAAAGCTGTCGCTCTAAAGCTCGGGGTACGCTTGGACCATGATTCTGTACGCTTCATTACAATGAAGCGACTGCCGTCTTTCCTTTCGGCCTTTTAACAGGGGAACCAGACCAACTGAATCATGGTTAGGTACACGTTTTAGAAACTTGAAAAAACAAATGAGAACACTATTAGCTACAGTTAACTCCAAAAATATGTATACACTTTAGGACGTTGTCACAATAAATAATATAAGAAAGTAGACCTCTACTTTCTTATAGGTAAGTATTGTGACAAGGTCCTAAAGTGTATACATATTTTTGGAGTTGACTGTACAAGCTATATCTAAGCGCCTCGGCATTTACAGAAAAGCAGTACATGCAGTACACTCGAGAAAATGTGTTACTGAAATCGGCGCCCAATACTATCTTCAGTCAACACTAGTCAACAGTGATTAGTCGCCGACTTCGGTAAAACCTTTTCTCGTGTGTCTTATTTGAAATGTATACAGTGTTAAAAATATTATTTTAAACTTTTTAGTTCGTGCTTTTTGAAGGGGGTTTTTTCAAGCGTTTTAGTGTCTCCTTTTTTAGCAGCAACCAAAGGCAAAGTAATCAGCGAACAAACATAAAAAAAAATTTACATCTCGAATTTGAAAACCTCCTCCTTAAAGTCGGTTAAAGTATAATAATAAACGCAACGGGCGGCAGTGATCACTTAACATCAAGTGTGCCGCCTGCTAGTTTATCCGCTACAATTAAAAAAAATACTTTTGACGACCCGTTTGCAACAGTGGTAATGAACGCTGCCTTTGGTCCAAGGGTTGCGGGTTCGATCCCCGCACAGTACAAACATTTGTGTGCATGAACATGTCTGTTTGTATTGGTCTGGGTGTTTTCTATGTATTAAAAGTATGTATTTACAAAAGAAAATTATTGTATGTATATATTTGTAATCCCACTGTTAGTTATGATATCCGTAACACAGGTGCTTGAGCTACCTATCTCGGAGTCAGATCAATGTATGTGATGTTGTGAAATATTTATTTATTTATTTACTTTTACTTGCAGAAACGTCCATCAAAACAAGTACCAGTATAAAAGTTCATACTTTTTTTCAAATTAATGGATCGTTTTTGCAACCGCAATATCTTTAGGACTGAAGGGAAGCAGGCGGATCACCTCTTCTTGGGTTGTAAGCTTATTTCAATCACCACACAGACTTACGTATTGTGAACGTAGGCATAATGGGTTTGGGAAGCCGTTTGCATTTCTACTCGTAAATTGAAGAACTATGATTTAAGTACCTATCTAAATTCTAGTTTGATGAGAGATCTCCAATCTCACTCAACAGATGATCCTGAGACTTTGTCCTAGGCAAGTAAGTCATCATCATAATTATCAGCCCATTTAAGTCCCCACTGCTGGAGCACGGGCCTCCCTCAATCACATGAGGGGTAATTGCCATACTCACCACGCTTGGCAGACGGGTTGGCGAGGGTTTTGATATAAATGCAGAGTTTACCTTCTCTGGGTGCTGATGATCATGCCAGCAGCTTTACCTTAGTCGCCTTTTACGACACCTCGGTAAGAGTGAGGGTGGCCTATTCTACTCTGCCGGGGACCACACGGCTAAGTAAGTATGTAAATGTTATGTAAATTGTGCGATGCGAAGAATATAAACAGAAACCGGTTTATAGGTAAGCATGATTCAAAGGCTACAAAAACATTGACACCATTTTTTCATCATTTTGTTATGACAATGTAGGTACCTAAGTAATGTGTAATGTCTTGGTACAGTCACGATCATAAAAACTAATGTGCTTGACACTTTTTGTGTCTTATTTGTTATGAATAAGGGTCAATACATTATGGACTTTATTTTAGTTGCAATCTTTAAAAAACTTGGTATGAATGACTATAAATAGACGTGCACATTAGATGGACTAAAGATTATCGAATGGTGCATGCAAATCACGCCAAATATCGATTTGGTGTGATTTGCATGCAGACTGCTCACGATCGGTTTGGATCAGTAGACGGCGATAGGCTCATTGACTGATTGTTGTGGAAAAGTAATAGACCCTGTCCATGATTTTTTCATCTTTAGTAATTTTATTAAAAGATAAAGATAAAAAAATATTTATTCAATTTAGTTCCATATAGAACACTTATGAATGTCAAAATAGGTACACTTATTATCATCTACCGCTGGTTCGGAATGTCTATTTAAGACGAAGATCGAGTAATAATGATGAAAGATTTGTACCTATTTGTCGGTGTACTTTATCTTCTTAGTTTGTGTTGTAGGTACTGTAGCTACACAGAGCCACAAGCACACACGCTTTTCGCATTGGCGATTTGCGATTTAGCCGCTTTTATAGAAGCTGAATGCGAGCGACCACACACTTCACACACTTATGCCAAACGCAGCGAACGGCCGAACGAAGAAAGTCGCAAACTCGCATTGCTGCATCGATACAGTCCCAAAATCATCGTTCGCCGATGCAAAAAGTAGCATTGTGTGTATTATTATAACCTTTATAAACTCATGACCTCAATGCTTTATCATAAATCTGCGCTGGAGTTCCACAGCAATCAATCATGCTAGACTAAACGACTCCACAATGAGACACATCACGGCACACTCAATTTTGTCTCCGTCCAGCAGTGATTAGATCAGATAGCCGGCTGAACCCTGGACGCGGTCGAGGCCGCCTTCATTCCCGTTATCCCCTCCTACTTCTCCCCCATTATACCTCAAAGGACTGGCCACAAAAACTTAACCATGTACTTCATATTTACTAGGGCTGCTTCTCCTACTTTGATAAAAAGAAAACACTTACAATTAACATAGGTACTTACTTACTAACTACCTATCTTCTTATTACTATGTATTGTGACATGAAACATGAATGCAAGTGTATATTTGAAAAGCAGACATTCCACAATGGGTATGTTTATCTTCCGAAGCGACAATTGTTTCCTAGTGCTGTTAATTGTCACTTCTAGATATTAGCAAGTCTAGATTGGTGTACTTACGTTTGTATCAAAAAATGTTTTCTTTTGAAAACTTAGATATTTTTACGTTCTTATTGGAATTGACTGCATCTCAATTACCTTACTCTATGTTCCACCTCGAAGAGACTTAATTACAAATATGTAACCAGAACGATTCCAACTTTGGATACTCCCTACCCCTTAGACCTGGCAAAAATGTATATTTCAAAGGATTGGAACATTTGCATCTGGAACAGTGCAGAGATGCGGAACAGTGAAAAGCTTCATTTGGAACATCGCCTCTCAGATAGATCCGTCATTAATTCCGCTCATTCGGATCATTCAGCTCAATCGGATCATTCGGTTCATTTGGACTCGAGATCCATTTGAGTCAAATGATTCATTTCGGAGCGAATATTCGATATTCGGAACAATGTCTTATTTGGCTGGTCGGATCACTGGGTCGTTTCAGTAAAGAGTCACACATCTACTACCCCTGAATCACATTTCTTGTCATCGGGTGTTGCTCTTGGAAAGTGATTCACTAGACTACCCTTCAGTAATCACCGCCTTATGAAAATGAAAGTGGTAGGTATAAATGAATCATCCAACCAAGTGACAAATTCAAGATGAAAACGATGGAGTCAACCCTAGCTCGTAGTAGTTACAAGCAGTTGCGCGGACGCCGGTTCCGACTCATCGCGTCAAACGCGACGACGTGCGCGGGACCGCACCACGTTACCTACTGCATTTCTCGTTTGCACCAATCAAATCGTCTTATACGAAAATCACTGGAACTCCTTCCCAAATCTCTTGATCTGAACATTCCATTTCCAATTTCAATTTTCGATTTTTTTTTCTTCGGTAATATTTTGCTCGTCTGATTTCAAGGTTAGTTTTCAGTGAAAGTTGTGTCATAGTGTTGTGTTTTTCTGATTGCCAGTGAGTTTACATAAGTGTGAAGTGCAGTGATTAAATGCAAGCAGTAAGTATTCGAGAATTTGCTTACGCTCGTTATATTTGCGGAGGCAGTAAACACGTTTGTTTGCCCTTGCAAAATATCACCGCAGTGATAAGGGCATGAATGAAACACGTTACTTACAAATAAAATGGAAAATTAAGGTTCTCAATCTGAACGTTGTAATCCATAAAAATTAATGAAATTTAAGCAAGTTAGTACGGTTACCGGATTTGGTCAGTAAGATTGATGAAGCTTATCCATTAACTTTAATATTATTAGACACCAGAGCTCGAATTCACAAGTAGATAAGAAAACATTTTAACCAATTTTGAAAGTTTAATTGGATCTTTGCCCATTTATTTAAATCATCTTTGAATCTAAAAAAAAAATATTCACTGTATACAAATATTTCAACGTATACAAATCTTTCCTTTAATCGATTCTCATCTTAATTTAGCATATTATATACAGGGTGTATCTGTAAAAATTTACATCCCTTTAACCACGTGTTCTACTGATATGAACAACATTTGTTCTATCACTTTTGGAAATTCGCATGAAAAAATTTCAACTTTTCATACAAAGCCGGTCACGTGACTTGGTCATTTTGTATGGGGAGTCGAAAAAATGTTCGATGAATTTCGGAAAGTCGTTGAACAAATGTTGTACAGAATGGTTGGTAGAACACGTGGTTAAAGGGATGGAAATGTTCACAAATACACCCTGTATGTGCTCACGTTGGACTCACTATCAATTAAAAAAAAATAAGACAGATCGGTAACTTGATGTGCTGTACCTGCGTATAGTCCTTCCGCTTTATGCTATGTATGGTGATAAAAGGACAGAGTTATACGTAAGTCACACGTTAGAAAGAGACTAAACATGAAAAATGTATAGATTTTGACATCTGTCACCCATATCATGCTAAAGCGAAAGGCGTATAGTTACCGTGATAAGCGCTAACAAAAAAACAATACCTAATTTTAAAATCTTTGATTCATGTTCTGTTCCTGTTTTTTGATCGCCCTAAACTTTTAATTATATTTCTCAACTAGTGGCCCGTCCTCACTTCGTTTCGGGTTCCACTTTATAAAAATAGATGACGCTAGGTGTTGTTTACATCGCGGAAGCGTTTCGGGTTTTCGTGCCTTTAATCGTTGCCGCTGTATGTAGGTTTTACCTCTTTATAAATATTGGGTATTTACCTTTGAAATTGGCGGTTTTTTCTAGACACAATAAAATTTATGTAAACTCCTTTAGTCACCATACTATAATTTTATTTTGATTTAAGACTAAGTATATTTTAAGGTTTGTATTAAACCGAGATCAGTTATTTTTGTATTTGCGATGCAAAAAAAATCTTGATAATTTCCCTCTTTAACTTGGCAGAATTGACGTTTTTATCAAGAATAACTTTTTAATTAAAATATTTTTTCTGAAAAACTATCCTATACGTGGTCCTTTAAAGCACAGTTAATTATGAAGTGGTAACATTAATAGTTGCCTACTTTACATATTAAAAAAGTTAGTATAGAAAATACTACTTTTAAGAAAATCGCCATACAAAACGCCAATTTCATAGGTAAAGACCCAATAGTATAGATACTTATAAAAAGGTAAAAACTACATATAGCGGCAACGATTGTAGGGACGAAAACACGAAATGCTTGCGCGATGTAATAAACACCTAGCGCCATCTATTCGTATAAAGTGGAACCCGAAACAAAGTGGGGGCCGGCCACTAGTTGAGAAATATATATAAAAGTTTTAGGGCGATCAAAAAACAACAACAGAACATGAATCAAAGATTTTAAAATTAGGTATTGTCTTTTTTAACCCCTGCCGCAAAAACGAAGGGGTGTTACCTAATACTTATAAGTAGGTAGGTAACATTTTAAGAAAACCGAGTTGCCAGAAAAAAATAAGAGCATTGACGATGTGTAATGCTAATATTATTCACGTAACACATATATTTTGATATTTACGTCGTGATCAGTCGTGATTCATTTCAACATTAATTTACTCGTAATTTACAATGATGGAGCGGGAAAATCCCTGGCCAAAACATATTGGAAGTACGAAAATTTATAATGGTCCTTAAATATGGTAATGTTAAAGTTGACTTTATTATAGGTATAGATTACAATTAGGTAAGAATATCTACTTCGGCTACAATGTCTGGCAAAAGTTTACCTTCAGTAATATTTGACCGTGGGAGAGCCACGCTTTGGCATTAATAGGCCAGCTCGACGGGAGTGATACCACGTCCTCACAGAAAACCAGCGTGAAGCAGCACTGTGCTGTATTTCGCTGCGTGAGTGAGGGTACCGGAGGCCCAATCAGGGGGTAAGGGGTTTAAATGTTGGCAGCGCACTTGTGACTTCACTGGTGTCGCGGGTGTCTATGTTAGGCGTCAATTGCTTTTTTTTAAATACGGCTCTACCCGAAGATAATTTGCCAATGCCAAGTAACTTATTGAGAATAAGTAGGTAGTCAACAGTCAAAGTCACAGTCACTCAATAAAACGCCGGTGTTTTACGCCTTATCGACCTGCGGATTCAGCGGATATCACTCTAAAAACAATCGCGGGTTTTAAGACTATTAGTTCCAAGCAAGTTGTCACTAGACAACTCACTCGACACACAATAGCAGTGTTAAAAACGAAACAATCCAACAATTCTTATTATTAGGATCACTTTGCGGCACTTCACTGCACAAATAAACACCAAATTTGTACACTAAAAACCACCAGACACTAATTAAAACCTTTGACTTGCATCAGCCCATGCGGCTTGTTTTAGCCCTACCCGCCGAATCCTATTAATCGCTTACTTTTTTTTGTGTTATGGCGTCTATCAAATTTCGATTTAACTTTGCCAATGTCGAGTGATTAAAGGGACACGTGTTTGAAAACGAAATTGTCCGGTGTTAAGAGTTGGATCTCTTTAATTAATTGAATTTAAAATATATTTAAAAAAATCTAAATATACTGTGCATGGACACCATCTAGAACAAACAAAACGTACACGTCACATAGACATTAATCGCTTAACATCAAGCGATCTGTCTGCACGTCTGTCATCTATCATAAAAAAAATTAGGTCAACGTCCCTATTTGGTAATGAATAACGTGATTTTTTCAAGAAGAAGTATTATGATATTATGCACTTTGCCAGACATAGATACCACTAGTTTAAACAACAGACTAAGAATATGGGTAATTATTTAATAAAATACATATCCTCTATAGGTAGGTTCTACACATACCACTCCATGTATGGTTAATACCAATCATCCTTCCTTGTAATAATTTGTCTCCTCAACACATCGATTCTACCGGTTTTCTTCGCGGCAAACGGTGTCAAGGCTCAACGTGGGTCACGGTCTTATACAATAAAATATTTAGTGTGAATACTTGCACTTTTCGTCTAGTGGTTTAAGTACCGGGCCATGATCTTTGGGTCCTGGGTTCGATTCCCGGGTCGAGCAGAAAGTATGTTTCGAATTTGTCGCATATTGCTCAGGTTTCTGATCACCAATCCGCATTAGGTAAGCGTGGTGATTAAGCCTAATCCCATCATAGTAGCGATGACTTGATTTCTATGATGGAGGCCTTTAGGTACCCTGCAGTGCGACAGTTATATATGCTGATACTTTCCCATCATAGTAGCGATGACTTGATTTCTATGATGGAGGCCTTTGCCCTGCAGTGCGACAGTTATATAGGCTGATACTTTCCCATCATAGTAGCGATGACTTGATTTCTATGATGGAGGCCTTTACCCTGCAGTGCGACAGTTATATAGGCTGATACTTTCCCATCATAGTAGCGATGACTTGATTTCTATGATGGAGGCCTTTACCCTGCAGTGGGACAGTTATATAGGCTGATACTTTCCCATCATAGTAGCGATGACTTGATTTCTATGATGGAGGCCTTTAACCTGCAGTGGGACAGTTTATAGGCTGATACTTTCCCATCATAGTAGCGATGACTTGATTTCTATGATGGAGGCCTTTGCCCTGCAGTGCGACAGTTATATAGGCTGATACTTTCCCATTATAGTAGCGATGACTTGATTTCTATGATGGAGGCCTTTGCCCTGCAGTGCGACAGTAATATAGGCTGATACTTTCCCATCATAGTAGCGATGACTTGATTTCTATGATGGAGGCCTTTGCCCTGCAGTGCGACAGTTATATAGGCTGATACTTTCCCATCATAGTAGCGATGACTTGATTTCTATGATGGAGGCCTTTGCCCTGCAGTGCGACAGTTATATAGGCTGATACTTTCCCATCATAGTAGCGATGACTTGATTTCTATGATGGAGTCCTTTGCCCTGCAGTGCGACAGTTATATAGGCTGATACTTTCCCATCATAGTAGCGATGACTTGATTTCTATGATGGAGGCCTTTGCCCTGCAGTGCGACAGTTATATAGGCTGATACTTTCCCATCATAGTAGCGATGACTTGATTTCTATGATGGAGGCCTTTGCCCTGCAGTGCGACAGTTATATAGGCTAATACTTTCCTATCATAGTAGCGATGACTTGATTTCTATGATGGAGGCCTTTACCCTGCAGTGGGACAGTTATATAGGCTGATTCTTTCCCATCATAGTAGCGATGACTTGATTTCTATGATGGAGGCCTTTGCCCTGCAGTGCGACAGTTATATAGGCTGATACTTTCCCATCATAGTAGCGATGACTTGATTTCTATGATGGAGGCCTTTACCCTGCAGTGGGACAGTTTATAGGCTGATACTTTCCCATCATAGTAGCGATGACTTGATTTCTATGATGGAGGCCTTTGCCCTGCAGTGCGACAGTTATATAGACTAATACTTTACTTTTACTTGCACTTTGACAGAACACTGTTACTTCTTACTAAGTATAAATGATAAGCCTTGGCCGTGTGGTCCCCGGCAGAGTAGAATAGGCCACCCTCACTCTTACCGAGGTGTCGTAAAAGGCGACTAAGGTAAAGCTGCTGGCATGATCATCAGCACCCAGAGAAGGAAAACTCTGCATTTATATCAAAACCCTCGCCAACCCGTCTGCCAAGCGTGGTGAGTATGGCAATTACCCCTCATGTGATTGAGGGAGGCCCGTGCCCCAGCAGTGGGGACTTAAATGGGCTGATGATGATGATAAATGATTATTTTCTCGGGATCCATATCCTGTAGTAGGTACTTTAAGTGTTATTTACGATGATGATATTATTGTTTTTACCTCTCCAGCTATACAACCAAGCTTAACAATTTTATTTCACTAAACCATTTTACAATTTTATCTACACTCATGTCATAATCTTCAAATTAAGGAATCAAAAGTAAACAAATTTTGAATGCTTTATAATATTGATAGCTTAAGAGACCGTGGGAGACCCACGCTTCGGCATGAATGGGCCGGCTCGACCGTAGTGATACCACGGCCACACAGAAAACAGGCGTGATGCAGCACTGTGCTGTTTTTCGCTGCGTAAGTGAGAGCATAGTGAGGTTACCGGAGGCCCAAAAGTGAAGGGGGGTTAAAAGGTTGGCAGCGCACTTGTGACTCCATTAGTGTCACGTGTGTCCATGGGCGGCGGTAATCGCTTACTTTCAGGTGATCCGTCTGCTCGTCTGCCACCTATGACATAAAAAAGTTAGCGTGTTGCATAATGAGGAGGATCCTCTCGCAAGCGCTCGCAGAAGGAGGGGGAGGAGACGCCGAACAGAAGCGCGTCTCCCTCTTCTCCGAAGAAGAGGCCGGCCAGCGCGTGATATCGGGGTACCAGCGCTGGCATTACACAGTCCCCCTTCTCAGCTCAGGTAGGGACGGCTCGGCGCTCCCGGCTGTCCCTATTCCTCTCCCCAGCCCGACTGGGGGAGGTAGTGTAGGGTCCGCGTTGTAAGCGGACCAACGCCTAGGAAGTGTAGTCAAAGTTCCTGAACTAGTACAGTTAATAGTAGTAGTTGTTGAATGACATTATTAAGTCAAATGTATAGTGCCAAAATGTTAGAAATTGACAGCTCAAAAAGCACCTACAATATGCGCGCGCAAGAATGTCTGTGGCCACGTATGATTTTTCGATTTCGCGCCATTTCATTTTGTGCAATTTATTGGAATATAATTTATTTTATTTAAGTATGAGAGTACGCATACTTGATGATAATCTAGTAGATTTTCCTGGGCAAAGACTATTTGTAACTCATGATTCTTTTGCTAAAGTATTTTAGGATTTGACTGCACAAAATATTTTAGCAAAAGAATCATGAGTTACAAATAGTCTTTGCCCAGGAAAATCTACTAGATTATCATCAAGTATGCGTAACAAAACATTGTTGCATATGATTTCATACTTTGTTTGGAGATTAAAATACTCGTGAATACTATTAAAAACTCGCCAAGGCTCGTTTTTTAGAATCTCGCTCGTGTTTTATAACCCTAATTATGTGACAGTCTTATTAATTACTATTAGTTAATTACTATAAGTTCTTACATATTTATAAGCTATCTAAAATTACTCAGCGGGGAACAGGGAAAACTTGGTAGCGCTTTTGTGACTCCACAGGATGTCCATGGGAAGCAGAGCAGCAATCGCTTACCATCATGTGGTGTGCTGTTTACTAATCTGCAACTTCTTGATGGACAGCTTAGCAAGCTTAAGTGGCAGTGGGCTGGCCATATTAGCCGCAGAACCGACAACCGATGGGGTAAACGAGTTCTAGAGTGGAGACCGCGTCTTGGCAAATGTAATGTAGGGCGCCCTCTGGCTAGGTGGGGGGGGCGATCTGCGCAGGATGGCTGGCAAGAGCTGGATGCGAGAAGCCATGGATAGATCACGGTGGCGAACAATTGGAGAGGCCTACGTCCAGCAGTGGAGTGGTGCGATAGGCTGATGATGAACTTCATGATGTGCCCTCCAAACAAAGGGATAACATTTCTCTTGTGTGTCCCGAACAAAACAGGGGCTCATTGTACAGTCAATAGGGGTCTCTTCTTTATGAAACTGCTTGAATTTTATATCTCTGTTTATTTATCGTAGTTTATTTTAAGATAGAAAGAAAAACAATGATTACACCTTGTGAAATGTAGCAGCTTATTAAAATGTAAGATAACTTTCATTTTATATCAAAAAATACATTTTCTTATTTCGCTTTATCTTGTAGTTCCCGCTGTGATTAAAAGAGAACGGTTCAGTTTTATTTTTCACCACCATCTTTAAAAGGTTTTAGAAGTTTGATTTTAAGCTCATAGTTACAAAAACGAATAATAAAACTTTGATAAACGATGGTAGCTCAGTGGATAAGAATGCGCCTCCCATACGGGGAGTCGTGGTTCGAATCAAAACATGTACGTCTGGCATTTTTCAAATATACCTATGTGCATATTTCTACCATTAGGAAGGGAAAACATCGTGAGAAAACCTGCACGTCTCTGGATATATTTTTTTTTTACAAGTTTTTGGAAAACTTACAGCTAGATTTAGGGATACAGTCACAGAAAAAAAAACATTGAGGGCCAATTACAAGTTTCCACTGATAATCACTTGGTTGTTTAACAGAAATGCAAGTGGGTAATGTAAAGGGAGAAAAAAGTTACTAAATTACAAACAAAACGAACAACGTAGGTATTTGAGTGATCTTAGAAGAACATTGAAATTGATCAAGTCATCTGACATTATCAGGAAAAAAGAAATTAAATAACATTTGAGAAAAAGTTATCATTCAGTACACGTTTCAATTTCGAAACTGAAGTGTTGAACAAGTCAATGTCGACATTTACTTTTACCAAATTATTAAATAGTTGACATGTTCTAATGGTAAATGCGTTCTGCCTATAATTAGTCTTTGCGTGCGGTAAAAAGGGAAAGCTGGGGTAAATGAAAGACTTCGAGTTAGTGCGCAGCCCTATAAGGTTCAAGAAGCTCTGGACAGTCCATCTTACCGCTTGCTATGCTCAAAAGATATGAAAGGTCAAAAGTATTTCTTCTTTCATACAGCGGAAGAAAATGGAATTTTCGACAACGCGAGATGTAGTCAGGGAGATAAATACCAGCACGATATTGTACATATTTCATCAAATGTGGGAGAGCCACGCTTAGGCATGAATGGGCCTGGCTCGACCGGAGTGATACCACTGCCTCACAGAAGACCGGCGTGAAGCAGCGCCTGCGCTGTGTTTCGCCGTGTGAGTGAGGCTACCGGAGGCCCAATGGGGGGAAGAGGAAAAGGTTGGCAGCGCACTTGTGACTCCACTGGTGTTGCGGGTGTCCATGGGCGGCGAAATTGCTTACCATCAGGTGATCCGTCTGCTCGTCTGCCACCTATCATATAAAAAAAATAATTAAGAAATTTCCTCTGAATCCTCTCAAGTCTCTGAACATAGACGTCATAAACGGGGTAACCTTGCGATGCGTACTCCAATTGACTGCGAAGTATTTCCAAAAAATGTGGATACCTACAATAGTTGAGTTAATGATTCTGAAGGTGTAACCGTGATCCAGTTGATCTGGTTCCCTGTCCAAGGGTCGAGAAGGTCAGACGGCAGTCGTAAATTGTAATTACCAGACTTCCCGAATCCTGGATCATGGTCCAAACGTACCCTGGGCTCCAAAACGACACCATTGTACGCAACTGGGAATTACACGTTAAGATAAGGAAAATTTTCGAAAAAAAGTAGGTTTAATAATTGTTCGTAAAATATGTGAACTAGCCAAGTCAGACCTCAGGCTTCATTTCCAGGACTGAACATTAAATTGAACTTGGCACGCATTTAGATTTGGCTTCTTTTGTTGTCCGTTCATCTTGTAACTAGAAACGCGAGCTTTAAACGGATGGTGCCATTTTTGGAAAAAAAATAGTGATAGAGTGTGAAAGAGATCCAACCGGACCCTGACGCAGCTTTAATGCATCTCTATACGGGTGCGGTAGAGAAAGAACGTCGCCCAGCCCGTCCCAGTTCCACCCCAGCACTAACAGGCTTCGCGCGGTTTTTTAAGTATGGCTTTCTATGGAAAGGCTCAGTCTGATTATGTCTATGCTATTCACAAGTAGGTACAATATATTTTTTAAACTTGCTCAGAATAATACCTGATATACGACGTCACCTAGTTAATCATCTGCAAAGATAAAACAATAGAGGCACAACACTTATTTTGTTCTCAAAACAAAAGACGTGTGAAAAATCTAATCTGATACATACAAGACAACAGATTCTTGTAATTAGCGTAGCGTAGAGAATAGACAAATCATTATCCTTTCTGATTCAGGTCATTTGAAAAAAACATGAAACAAATAGGTAAATACTTAATTAAACATAGCTACTTACTTACCTACGCAAATATCTTTTCAACATGGTCCTCACTTTCGAATAAAAGGAGAATTGCTATTTCCTGCCACCCTATGCCACTGGTAGTGGTAGCGTAGCGTAGTAGGCATAGATTATAGATATAATAAAAGAGAGTAGTAGGGGCGGGGGGCGGCACGTTTTTGGTTGAGGGGGCGGCACAATCTAGGCTGCAAGGCTTAGGAGGTTCCTTGTGCTCATATTACATGAGTAGGGACGACTCGATTAGCTCAGTAGGTTTGAGCGCCTTTTGAGACGCAAGGGTCGCGAGTTCGATTCTGGCACCAACACAAATGTTAGTTGATAAAACAGACATTTGTGCTGGGTATGGGTGTTTATGGTATCCTTCATTGTTTCTGGTTTCCATAGTACAAGGGAAAACCTTAGTTTGGGACCAGAACAATTTACTTATGTTAGGTTGTCTCTATTTATTTTTAATTTATTTTACTTGTGTTATGAAAATAAATAAAGAAAAACTATACCTAACCATAAAACATCGGATCAGCAGGAAAAATTACTTACTTAATGAGCATGCTAACTAACAGCTGGTCTACATAATTAGTTTTGCCTAGTAAGTGAGAAATACCTACTACAGTAAAAAAACAGCCAGTAGCTAAACCTTGTGGTTTAACAAGTACCTATAATAATATCCTTACGCAGGATATATTATAGATGCTCAAGTGTGTACGCAAACACAAGTACACTCTCTATTCCCTTGCCCTCGTATTTCGATGCGACACAAGCTTGACACGACCGGAGAAGGATCGGGCGCAGGACGTGCTTTCCGAGGCACGGGGGTACAAGACCGCCTACTTCTAGACTCCGGGCTGACACTAAGAATTTCTTTACAGAAAACCTCAGGTACAAATTTTGGCCCGACCCAAGGATCGAACCCAGGACCCCAAGTGCAACGCACTACCCACTGCGCCAACGAGGCAGTCAAAACAAATATGAAGGAGAAGCATAAAACAAAGAACAAGAAGCATCAGTATGGCAATAACAATGGATGTGATGCCATGCCTTCGCGTCCGTTGACGTCGCGACCTTTTTTGCTTACCACGAAGCTAAGTGGGATTCTGGCGGTAGGACTAACACACTCCGCGTGGGCTAATGCAATTCAAAGGTTTTAAATTAGTTTTTAGTGAACAAATGTACATGTGTACATTTTGGAGAGTGCGCCACGGAACTGTATAATGCCATTGGAGCATCTCCGTTCTTCCACTACTCCACCGGGCAGACTCTCAATCGACACCGGTACATGGTAGAAATACCAAAAGTCCGCACAAAGAGGTTTGAATCCTGTTTCCTTATTCGTACTGCAAAACAGTGGAATCAGCTGCCTGAGGAGGTGTTCCCTAGAGGCTACAATTTGGAGGTATGTACAGTATAAATGTGATGTTTAATTTTGCAGTAAAGTGCCGAAAAGTGATTCTAATAATAAAAATCGTTGAATTGTATCGCCCCCGCGATCCGCAGTGCACGTAGAGGGAGGAGACGACGCCGATACTTGCGTCTCCTTCCCCTGCCAGGAGCAGGTCCGCTGGTGCGTGGGCCTGTAACCCCACCACCGGCATTGCTCGGACCTCCTCCTACACCTGGTGGGGATGGCACAACTCTCCCGGCTGTCCCCACTCCCTCTCCGATGCCCCGTGTGTCGCAGATGTCTATGGGCGGCGGTAATTCACTTCGCCATCCTCACCATCAGGTGAGCCGTCTGCTCGTTTGTCTGCCATAATGTAAAAAAACAAAAAACATCCCCAACCAGCATTGGTCAATCGCTGGTCTCTGCTGCTCCTGAACGACAACGCGCGACCTCATATTGCACAGCAGACGGTCTCCAAGTTGCAAGAACTGGGGTTGGAAGCTCTCCGTCATCCGCCCTACTCACCAGACGTTGCACCTACAGACTCTTCCAGAATTTGGATAACTTTTGGAGGGAAAAAAATTCAATACCCGAGAGGCAGTACAAAATATCTTTGAAGAATTTGTTGCCTGCCGTCCAGCTGATTTCTTTACTTTAAGAAGGGTGTTGGGCCCAGTGCCCTTTTCTGTATAGTTATATCAATATAATAAAATAACAATTTATTTATATCAGGCAACAAGATCCGCCAGAAGTGTACGCAAATCCTTTTCTGATTGATTGGATAACTGGCAGGAGGTGGCTCTTATTATCGGAGGAGAAGGCTCACTTTGGGTCGCTGCGCCAACCTAGTTAGTTAGTTAGTTAGGCAACAAGATACATAAAAAAATATTTCATTCGCCCATATAATAAATACCTTACAGTCATTTCTAAATGCCTCTAAACCATATAGAGTAAGATAATAATAGTGAGCAATAATAATAAGCTACCACTGCGTTAGCAAAGATGCATTGATTGCTTGGGTGATTATTTACATTAATACAAATAAAAAATAATATGAAAAAAATAAGTTTTTTATACAAAACGGCAAAAAAAATAAGGTAAAGACCCAATATTTCGTATCTGATGATGATAATTTCGTATATAAAATACAATGATTTTCAAAAACTTAGTCAAATATCTTTGGTGTAAGTTTATTTTAAATGATTTTAAAGCAACTTTAATGAAAGTTCTTGAACGTTGTATAACATTATATACGTTATATATATTTTTTAATTATTTATTATAATCATAGACTAATTATTTTATTATGTAGTCTATGTTATAATACAAAAAAATACATCTGCGAGTATTATGCATCGAACTAGAAAACGCACGCTTCAAACGTAATGCGCCCTTTTTCGCTAAATACGTCACAGGGTGTGAGAGAGGTGCAACCGGCCCTGATACAGCTTTAATGCATCTCTATACGGGTCCGGTAGAGAGAGAACGTCGCCCAGTACGTCACCCCAGCACTAACGGCTTCACGCGGTTTTTCAAGTATGCCTTTCTATAAAAAGGCTCAATCTGATTATGGTGTACGTCTATGGTACCTTACTCTTTGACTTCTGCCAAATGGTTTGACAGTTTCTCGACAGGGCAGGGCAAAGAGTAGTATTATATACCGGGGGCAGGGACTCTCGTCCTTTTTTCTTATTTCAGATTTATTAGTGCTTCGTAGGTAGTATCTTCTTCTTAGTTGGTGTGTTTCGTGCTTATGGCTAGGTAATGTACATATGCAAATAATAGCAGTTCATGTGATCGTCACATAATGGAGGCTTTTAAAACACGAGCGAAATTTCAAAAAACGAGACTTGGCGAGTATTGTCAATTCTCGTCAACTGCCTTCTCATTTATAAGAACTTCCTGACGAAAACTTAATGGCGGCGACTTAAACAGTTTTGTTGACTACATGAAATAACACAATTTTGCACGTAACTTTTATAAGGTACTTACTTAGTTTTCATGAAATAAACTTGACGAATTCTGTCAAAAGTTGTTGATTTGGTAAACTTAGACATGCACCCATAGATTTATTTTATAATGAGGAGTTTTCCAATGACATTAATCAGTCGGTTTCTCTAAAGTTCTAACAGATGGCGCTACCTGTATCTGTATAAAAATTACAGCGATTAGTTACATAGAAAATAACACTTTATACCTAATATTTCAAAAATGTTATTTTCTATGTAACTAACTATGGTTAGTTACATAGAAAATTATACCTAATATTCCAAAGTAACCATATGTGGTTACTTTGAAATATTAGGTAAACGTGAAAAACCTAGCACTTGGAAGTTTTCCTATATATTAGGGAGCACAGGATATATCATCCAACACCTGAAATATATGGAGACTGCTTATTTATTTAAGGTACACTTACAGGTTACAATCGTTGAATTTCGAGACGTTTTGCATATAATTATAAATAAGACCAGACAATAACCTACAGGTAGTGTACACAACACCATCTACACCATCTAGCGAGTAACTTCAGAGTTACTAAAAACCTACTGGAAAACTGCTCATTCTATATGCGCCAATAGATGTATGCACCCTAAACAGACTGTTTTTTCATAGAAAACCATACTTGAAAAAAATTTCTGTGAAAAGAAACCGCCTTCAAAAACCACGAACTAGAAAGTGTAAAATAATATTTCCAACACTTTACACGTCAAATAACATTTTATAACAGTATACTCGAGAAAAGGTGTTACCGAAGTCAGAGCCCAATACTATCTTGTAATAACATTCAATTATTCAACAGGGATCGAAGAATCAACGAAGACACTACTAAAATATATAGTTAAATAGACATCACAACATGCTATAACCATAGCGCACGTTTTTAAATTTTATGATGTTATTATAACACCTAGACATCTTTTTTACTATTTATAAAGAGGTGAATTCTATAGACAACGACAAAGCTTATAGCAAAGCAGAAAATACGAACTTAATATAAATAAATAAATATTTCACAACATTACATACCTACATTTATCTGACTCCGAGATAGGTAGCTCAAGCACCTGTGTTACGGATATCATAACCAGCAACGGAATTACAAATACATACATATAATACTTTTCTTTTGTAAATACTTACTTATAATACAGAAAATCACCCAGACCAATACAAATAGACATGTTCGTTCATGCACACAAATGTTTGTAGGTACTGTACGGGGATCGAACCTACCACTGATCTAAATGGGTCGACGAATACTTGCGCGATGTAATTGACGCCCAGCGTCATCTATTAATACAAGATAGAACTAATGTCCCGAAACGGAGTGAGGGTGGGCCACATTAAAATAAACACGAATGTTCATCACATGAAAATATAGGAACAGCTTGGTGACAAATAGACGGACGGCCAGACAATGAAGTCTTAATAATAATGTCACGTTTGGACCTTTGGTCATCATCATCATTTTCAGCCAATAGGCGCCCCCTGGTTACTCCACTAAGGTTCTTTTCTAGAATGGAAATCAAACCTACGACCTTTGTCGTATGGGGAAGAGTCACTACTTGCCAAATATGCCATCGGGCTAGTCAGTAGATATTTCTCGCATGGACTCTTAATGATTACAGGAAGTATTCAATTTGTAAGGACCGAGTGAATGCTCCTCGTATTCATTCTAACAGACGTACTTAGTCCATGATACACATTATGCAAGCACTTACAATGTTTCTTGAATATCTCAAGCAGATTGTCCAAATAATCTATAGAATAGGCTTCGGTTCATTCGGTGCGTAATAATTAACTGAATCAATTGCCATATTTTTTTTATATTTAACGGATCTGATTCTTGCAAGCATCATGTTGTTTCAATAAATAATTTGGAATTTGAACAAACGGTTTTTTTAACTCATTAGTTTTTTCGCCCTGAGCCTATAATATCATCTTTAAGCGTCTTGTTTTTTGTGGATATTGTTTACAGTTTTTTGCTATCGGGATAAGATGAATCCAACAAATCAAAGGCAAACAAAGTCAGTACATTGGTTTTTATGTTAGGTATAACTTTATAAATGGTTACGACTTATTTTTAAAATAGACTTGCAGGGAGTAGGTAGGTAGGAGTAAGATCTTTGTTTTGCCTAGTTTCTAAGATCCAGTGAGTGGTTCTGCTTTTAAATATTTGGACTAACCTCCGATATTACCAATATTTGAAAATTTTTAGAACAGTTTTCAGCGAGTTCTTATTTCCTTATTCTTATATCTTCTTTAAAAATGCAAGTAACACACACAAGTAAGTTTAGTACATGAGCAAAAATATTATCTCCATAAAATTCAGTCATTAACCACCGCACTCCAACGAGGAGTTATCTCGGATTTACAGGCAGGTTGCCTAGTTGGCGAAAACTTGAAAGGCTATTAATAAGTACATCAATTTTATTGCAGGAATGACCATCCAGAGCATGACTGTCACCGACGCGCGAGAGGCCACGGCGAGGAAATGCTGCACAGGGTATGAAGTATATGTACCTATGTTTTTGTTTTTAACCCCCGACGCAAAATCGACGGGGTGTTATAAGTTTGACGTATCTGTGTGTGTGTGTGTCTGTGTGCTTTTTGTTTGAAAGATGAATAAGCGGGGAGTTTTCTTAGCTATGTTGGATAAAAATCGATCCAAGATGGCCGCCGTCACAAAGATATATTTTAACACAACTAAAGTAGCAGAATATATTATTGTGACAAATTTCAAATCTAGGATGACCGCCGTTAGGGGTTTTTTAAATTTTAAATTTATATTTTAATACTTACTAGCTACGTGACTTGCCATTTGACAACAGTGTGTTGTCAAGTCGCAAGGGACTCACGCTAAACACAGTAAAACAAAAAAACATCGTGAACATGGTTAAGGCAAACCAGAAGAAGAAGAAATCCTCAATCATATGTGAAGTCTTCCAATCTGCTGTGGGCAAGCGTGGAAAAACTGATGCACAATCACCCTCCCTCCACGTGAGAGGTTAGGCCTGGCCTCACTCAGCCAGAGATAATAGGCTGGTAATGGCTTTAACTAAATCATCCGATAGCGCATTTTGGTACCAAATCACCTCTTAAGCCAAAGGTTGTGAGTTCGGTCCCCACCTTAGCGTAGCACAAGTTCTTAGGCTAATTATGTAGTACCTATGAAATCAGGAGCCCAATTCTCGTGCTCGTGACATTTTAAAAACATGGCGGATATCACCTGAAAACCATACAAATAAAACTATATTTTAGTGATATATGTCGTATGAAAATAAATATCACTTTACTTAAAATTAAAATTAGGTACTTATATATAATCGGGGCATTTGAACTTTGAAATTGTATCTCAGATTAACTTGTATTCAGGATCTCTGGTTCGTTAGTCGTTCGCCATAGTCAACATTCAACTGGCTGCACTTTTATCCTTATTCCCTGGCTTTAAAGTCTATATTGGTACATTTATTATTGTTATTACACTGCTTGTTCTGATAATGAATAAAGGTTATAATTACGTTCATAATTTGTTCAAAAGGCCAGATAACGTTGAAAGAGATGTTCTGATAAATTGAACAAGCTTTTTATGCCTGCAATGCTTACAAACGGGTTATGAATCCGTGACGCATAAAGAGATCTGAATGAATACCAGTATGTATAAGTAGGTAGCTTATATAATTTTAAACTTAATTTAACACGATTTTGTTAAAGTGTTGCCGATATGAAACAGTCATTTATGAATGAAAGTTTATGAATGAAGCATTTAGTCATTAATGATAATATCAATAGGGAGGTTGAATTATACATTATACTGAAATTATCGGTTTTGTTACCTGAAGTAATTTATATCTTATAAACCTTATTTTCCAAAATAGATCAAATATCAGTCAGGCAATAGATAGCTACCTCATCACCATCAGCCTAATATGCGTTAACTGATGGACTTAGGCGCTTCTATGGCATGCCACTTAACTCGGTTATGGTTTTAATCGTAGTGTTGTGGCTTGCCATCCATAGATGTAAAAAAAAAATCCAAATTAGTCAAACATTTCCATAAGCCAAATTGCTATGTTAAATTTTAGGTCCAAATTCCGCCGTCCTTAGATTGCTATTGGAGCTAGGTAATTTAATCGGGATGTGAAGTCTATACAATGAGATAAGTAACTACATTCACCTAAGCATACTGTCTTAGCACAGTATTGCTTCAGAGGTTTAGTATGCTATCTTTACTCAGGCGCTTCGATACATCACGCTCAAATAAAATTAATGTCAAGCACTTTTTCAAGAGGTTTGGATACAATGTTCTAAAATCTTAGCCTGCCTAAATAAAAAAAATGCTTTCATGAACATTTAAATATTATCTACCTAGGTACCTACCTATACAGGGTGTATCTGTGAACATTTACATCCCTTTAACCACGTAATATACTAACCATTATAAGCAACATTTATTCTATCACTTTTGGAAATTCGCATGAAAAAATTTCAGCTTTTGATACAAAGTCTTTCACGTGACTTGGTCATTTTGTATGGAGAGTCGAAAAAAAATTCTATGAATATCGAAAAGTCGTTGAACAAATGTTGTTCAGAATGGTTGGTAGAACACGTGGTTAAGGGATGTAAATGTTCACAGATACACCCTGTATAGGTAAGTAGATGCTTAAAATTAATTTTGGTGAAAGCTGTCATAAAGCATCTAATAATAAAAAACATCAGACCGTGGGAGAGCCACGCTTCGGCTCATGCCGGCTTCGGCCCATTCATATGGGCCGGCTCGACCGGAGTTCACGGCCTCACAGAAAACCGCCGTGAAGCAGTGCGCTGTGCTGTGTTTCGCTACATGAGTGAGGGTACTAGAGACCCAACCCGGAGGAAAAGGGGACTTTAAGGTTGGCAACGCACTTGTGACTCCACTGGTGTCGCCGGTGTCTATGGGCGGCGGCAATCGCTTACCATCAGGTCACCCGTCTGCTCGCCTGCCACCTATCACATAAAATAATAAAAAGAAATATTCAAAATTTAAGTTAGAAGTAGCCACTAAAAACTTACATTTTTCGTAATTTTGGTGACATAAATGACGTGTTCAAATTGAGTTTCAAAATTCCCACATCAGGAGCTATTTCAGAGACTCGACTAAACCAGTTTACCAATAACCACAAGGAATTTTGCGGATATCGATTAACCTGCCAAAGCAATTACAAAATAAACAGAAGTTACATAATATATAAAAAAATATCCATCGTAAAATCAAGAGCACGTGTTGAAATCGGCATAATCTATCATCATGTTGGTAGGCCTAGATATGAGTGACTACAACCTGTGCGGATGAAGAATGGGATCAGAAATGGCGGCGCATCTATTCATTTCTCGCTCGCACACTATTTGCGTCTATTATCGCACCCCACGAGTGCGAGTATAGACGCAAATAGTGTGCTAGCGAGAAGTGAATAGATGCGCCCCCATTTCTGATCCCATTCTTTATTCGCACAGGTTGTAGTCACTCATATCTAGGCCTACCAACATGATGATAGATTATGCCGATTTCAACACGTGCTCTTGATTTTACGATGGATATTTTTTTTAAACTTGTATAGGAGTAAGTTGTTATGACGGATGGAAAATGTAACTCGAACTCTTAAGGTGATGGGTAAAGCACACTAGCGACGCCAATTGATTTTAATTTTTAGCTACTAAACCGAACCTATTTTAAACCATTTCGGGGTAACAACCTCTAGGCAAACACTTATACTATTTATTAAATAACCATGCACAAATGTTGGGTCCGTTTGTGTACGCGAAAAATTGATTCACGCCAAAAGTGGCCGCTTTTGGCGTTAATCAATTTTTTGCGTACGCGTTGGACGTCTTACTACTTTCCAACATGAAATAATTTAGGTGACGGGTAGGGTACACTAGCGACAGCAATCGATTTTAATTTTTAACTACTAAATCGGATCTATGTTTAACAATTTCGGGTTTACAATCTCTCGGCAAACACCTATACTATTTATTTAATAGGGTAAGGTTATGATAGTCTGGATTGTGTCTATTCTTAATTAATTTAAATAAGGTTAAATGTACTTATGTATTTTTTGACGTCAGCACGCACAGTGACGTCCCTTGGTTCCTTGGACTCCACGGAAGACCAGCGTCGGGGTGTCTTTTAGACACTGTGACACATGCTGAGTAGAGCCCATTTCAGTGCCATTCTAATGTCCATTTCGTTATATTTTTTTTTTGTGTTTTTATTTTGGCGCTGAATAAATTATTTTATTCTTATTCTTAATACGAATACGAATTTCGGATTACCGCCAAAAGTGGCCGCTTTTGGCGTGAATGAATTTTTCGCGTACAAAAACGGACCCATTATTTGTGCGTGGCTATTTAATAAATATAAGTGTTTGCCGAGAGGTTGTAACCCCAAAATTTTTTCAAATAATACCGGTTTAGTAGCTAAATATTAAAAACTACATACTATATTAACGCCCTGTTGGTCTGGTGGTTTAGGTACCGGGCCGTGATCTCGGGGTCCTGGTTCGATTCCCGAGTCGAGCGAAAAGTATGTTTCGATTTTTTCGAACATAGCTCGGGTTTGTGATCACCGATCCGCATTTGGCATGCGTGGTGATTAAGCCTAATCCCATCTAGTAGCGATGACTTGATTTCTATGGTGGAGGCCTTTGCCCTGCAGTGGGACAGTATATAGGCTGATACTAGTATTAAAAACTCGATTGGCGTCGCTAGAGTGCCCTACTCGTCACCTTAAAATATTCGATCCTTGGGAATAAAAAACTTTACCACATAAATGCCCATTTTAGAGATGCTCTCGTTGATGTCTTTTTTAAGATACTCAATGCACTGTCGAGGGACAATAAAAATATAATACCATATCTTTTACTTAGTTTGTGTATAATACTGTTTTTTTTTGTAATAGGGTTTTACGACCCTGGGTTCTAGCCCTTTTGAACCTAACGTTTGTTTTTTCTTTTTCAAACTTCAATAATGACACTTTTCCAGCTTGAGTGATTTAGTTAGAGCCACAGTCACTTTTATTTATATTTTATTATTGTTAATAATTAATCAAGTACACGTTCACTTCTTCTATTTACACTTTTAAAACATAGGTATTTAAAAAGAGTTCACTGTTCGTGCCACAAAGTTATAAAGTGGTTAGCAAACCCTAAATATTACAAGGGAGGCAATGTCGCAATAAAGTTACCAGTAATATAAAAATATTTTATGTTGGTAATTATTTGAGAAATCTATTTTAATTATTACGAAATTATGATAGTAAAGACAGTTGTTCCATATAATTGGTTTCATATAAAACGGAACATTCTCTGTGCATTAATGTACAGTGGCGGACAGGCCAAGCTATACAAAACTGTCAAACTTACTCAATCGATTTCGAACTCAATGTCTAACATTATAAGGTTTATAATCGAATTAAGAAATTTGACAGTTTTGTATAGCTTGATGTGTTCGCCACTGTACCTATGGATCAGATGAATTTTCATTCGGCATATTTGTTGATCTAAATTTCTGCAAAAGGACTTTGTAAATTATTATACTATCATCATCATAATTTCAGCCAATAGACGGCCACTGCTGGACATATAGTTATTTATGATACATATTGTGAATCATTTAAGTTCATTAATGATTTATAAATATTAAATTAAAAATGTTTCGTTAAAATAGTATGTAGGTACTTTGAGTAGAAATATTTGGAGGAAAGTCTGGCTACACTGGTGACATTCGGTGATATTTTTAATCTGTTTTTCATTGGTTCTCACTCTTGCCGAGGACCAAATGTTCGTGATCGGACTATATACTTACAAACGTAAATAAGGATACTGTGTACTTACTTTACCGGGCACCGAATTTTTTTTTTTTATTCAGCCTGCAATATTACATATTTTTTACCTTATATTGATACCACCCATTTATTCCTTATATTGAGGAATTTGAACACGGTAAATTCTGTAGCAGAGAAATTGCACAGACAGATACCGCGTGACAAAGGAAGGCCAACATAACAGGGCAGGTGTGTACTTTGATTGAAACCCAAAAATATCCATATACGTGTATTCTTGTCACAAATAAATATACGGATGATTTCTTTTATATGATTAATGGCGTACATATGTATAAAACTGATCAGATCAGGCGTGTTCCAGAACTAACACATTTCTAATCACGATGCTGTAAACAGTTGATTAATGCGGCAAACGCACAGTTGCAATCAAGCTTTACACTGCGACAAGGATGTTTTGACCCGTGGGGAAAATATACATTATAGATCACTGGTCAACACACATACGTTTATTAGATAACATATTTTAACGGTTTGTTTCTATGCTCTTATATCGTAAAAACACGTATCAGCTCTAGTTAGAGAGTTCTGAGTGATAAAAATCAGTAAAATGGATATTTTAGTTCTATTCGTGATTCATCATAACCAATTTTTGAATCGCTTTTCCTAAAACTAAACTTAAAAATTCATTATGACACTATGCTTATACGGTCTTTATAACATTCGACAATAAATTTCACTATCTTACTATTTTAAGAACGTTACTTGTTTCTTTGTAATTACCGTGGTGTTAATTTTCCAAGTTCACAACAGAGCCATTGATCTACTGTAGGAATATACATAACTCAATTTGGTATATTTGAACTCAATTAAAGGTACTTATTGGTACTTTAGGTGACGGGTAGGGCATACTAGCGACGCCAATCGATTTATTTTTTTAGCTACTAAACATTTTTACTAGTGTTATAATATCTGAGATCTAGATATTATCGGTTTAAAGAATATTTATTGTCTCAAAGAAATTTACATTTCACTTATAGGACAATATTCAACTTAAATTAACTTTGGTTAATTATATTAACAAACTGTGAGCATGCAATTTAAGAATTAATATTATAAATATAATATTTAACAGTACCAAAATTGGCAAAGTTATAAAATGAATTAGAAAATTAAAGGGTTCTTTACATTATTTTTAAAGTTTGATGAGCAAATTGATTTACAATTATAAAACTAGTACATATGCCTCATCTTCAATGATCGGAGTAGGCAAAGCTAATTTTGGTTCTTGCGATTTTTTCAAATAATATGGACATGCCTGGAACCCCAGGAACCTCGGGATTAAAGATATACTTTATGCTATTGCAGTTATTTTCGTTTCTACATACGAGCATTAATCTTATTCACAAACGCTTTGTGATACCATGTTAATAAAAAAAAGTTCATTTGTTCTTTCAAAATTTTGAAAGGAACAAACTGTAAGTAATATGGTGGTATCGAACGTTTATGGATAAGCCGTTTCATGATTAAAATGCGTTAAATATTTAACTTAAAAATAATAAAAAATAATTAATCCTGGGATCGTTGTCAGAATCCCGGGGAATGTCCATATTAACATCTATGTTTCCGGTCAATGAACTCAAATAGCTCTACCTACTCCGATCATTGCTCATCTCATTGTCATCGAGCAAGTTTATATTGCCTTTAGAGAAACTAGATGTCTCTATTAGGCCTGGAGTCAAATAATGACGTCCCCCTCCGGACCCCCACCGACCCTGCCCCCGACCACGACTCCGAATCCTGCCCGCCTAGCAGGATACGGAAGACGATGGCCAGCAATGGCTCGAAGGGCTGAGAATCCGACTGAGGGAGATGTACAAACTACACAAACAATAATAAAAATCTGCACAAACAATCAAAAAAAAAAAGAGAGATTCCAACAGCAAAAGAGCTCGCTGTGTACATCTCCCTCGACGTAATCTAATTGAATGTGGAAATAATGTTTGAATGTCGAGGTCTGTTAAATAATCAGTTACAGTTAGTTCAACGCGGTGATATAACATCACGCACTTACATCTTATCATGATTGGTCACCTACATATATTGTGATAGCAACTGGCACAAATTTATTGAATGAAGTCAACTCAGCTTCGTAAGGTATTATTAACAAGGAGTAAGAGTTATTTATATTATGGATGAATATATTCTATGGTTTCAGAGGGCTGAATTAAGATGAAAGAATAAAAAGAATAACGGTTCATTAACTAAACAGTAATTTTATAGTCTTTCATAAATAGTTTAATGATATCTGACGAATTATTAGCGCAGTGGTTTGAACGCCAGTTGAGACGCTAGGTTCAAGGGATCGATTCCCGCACTTAAAAGTTAATTGAGGAAACAGATATTTGTCTTAGGATTGGGAGCTTCGTTATTGCTGGTTTCCATAGTACAAGGGAAAACCTTAGTTTGGGACCAGGATAATGTAATGTCTCAATTTGTTTACTTATTTACCTCTATTCACAATTCTACAACTACATAGGTAGGTAGGAAGGAAGCTAGGTTAGGTACAATAGACTGTGGATATGTAGGTATCTCTCTATATCATTAATAAGTACACCTATTGTTGGTCTTATGCTATGAGAATGTAAAACAGTTACTTTGCTTCCAAAAGTTTGAGGCAAAAACCCAACACCAAATAATAACAGAATCACATGAGTGGAATAAAGCGACTTTCCTTCCCGTCCAAAGAAACAGCTCAATGGCTAGGAATCTTCACTATAGCGATAATGGCTCAGTGGATAAGAACACGCCTTCCATGCGGAAGATCGTAGGATCGAATCAGAGTATGCATCACTGGATTTTTCAAATTCAAATTCAAATAATTCTTTATTTGCATAGGCTTGTACACAGCACTTACAAATCGTCATACATTTGAATGACTTAAAACTATTTATAAGTACTTATGTTTAATTTACATGTTAATACATATATATGTTGATACATAAAATATATTAAAGAAATAAATAAACATAATGCGATTCTACCACCGGCTCGGAAAGTGGTTTCTGGTCGAGAAGATCCGGCAAGTAACTCGCCAGTTACTCTTTTTAATCGCCAAACTTTCATACTATGTTGTGTCATCATCATACCAATTTTCATCATAAAAATTTCAATGCCATGTGCGTATTTTTACTATTAGCTTTTTATTGTGAAGTGTGATAACATTGTGAGGAAACTTCATATTTCGGATAGTTTCTGAAGCAGCACTGTGCTGTTTCGCTGCGTGACTGAGGGTACCGTAGGCCCAATCTGGTGGAAAGGTGAGTTTAAGGGTAGGCAGCGCACTTGTGACTCCACTGGTGTCGCGGGTGTCCATGGGCGGCGGCAATCGCTTTCCATCAAGTGATCCGTCAGCTCGTCTGACACCTGACATAAAAATAAATAAATAAAAAAGCCTGTAACCAGGATTCAGTTTGTCTGGTTTCCCTGTTAAAGGGTTGCGAAGATCAGTCTTTTTTTTCTATTAGAATAGCCAGACATTTGGCCACGATCACACCTAATGGTAAGTGATGATGTGGCCGAGGATCATGCCTGTATAGTAACAGCCTATTCACTCTTTTCTTGAATAAGTTCAGGTAACCCCTTCTCCGTTTTGTTTTTTATACTATGGCAGACAAACGATTAGACGGCTCACCTGATGGTAAGTGATTACCACCGCCCATGGACACCTGCGATTCACGGGGCATCACAGATCACGTTGCCGGCTCTTAGGGAGGAATAAGCTCTTTTCTTGAAGATCATCTGGTCGTATCATATGTTCGGAAACACCATCGTTGGTAGCTGATTCCATAGCTTATTGGGGATCTCCCACAAAACTCCCTTATTCCTGAATCGTGGTCTAAGCGAACACCGGGCTCAGAGGCTTTGGACTCAACTGGGAATTAAACGCTGAGATAAGTGAGTGTGCATTTCCTCTGCACCATAGTAAAGTATATTACTGTGTCCTAACATAGAAATGCGGAACCACCTATCGCGAGTACTTTTTGCTTGCGCGTGATTCTGCGGCCGGTGCGCGAGCGCTGGTCATAAATGTACGTCACTACGAACTGCTCAGTGTAAATCTGACTATAGTGGCAGTAACCCGCCACCGCCAAATACGAAACTACTAAGTGAAACAAGTGTTTTAGTGTTAAGACTCGAGTGAACTAGGTGAAACAGTGTGGCTGTGTTTTTGTGTCTACTTAGTGTGTGAACCTAAAATTGAACCAAGTTGAAGTGTTGTATTTTTATATATTTTCTGGTCGCTAATTGCTTATTAAAATTATTATTTAGCCTTAGTTAATATAAGCTAAATTTTAATCAGGTGCTCTTGAAATAAATGTCATTTTATCTTTAAAAGATTTGGATGACATTTGAGCAACAAATACAATGACGTAATTTTTTTTTGTTGACTGCTAAACCCGTTTTTGGCACGTTAACCAACGAGTTTTTCATGATAATTGGGCATGATTTATTTAAATAAGTAACACGTGCACGTATTTACGCTCATCAATTTAGTACAAAGTGCGAAAATTTAATTTCACGCAAAACTTACGTGGACAACGAATATCAAAGATTGTTATACCTCTAACTTTTAGCTTCAGCACACAGCAAACCCGAATAAAATTATGTTTTCCCTTAGGAATAAGAATTTTTTAATAATATTATATCCTATATTACTCAAGGATGACAATTGTCACATATTTATTTCTACTAGTGAGAGAATTCTTAAAATTGATAACACAATTTTTGATTTTCTTTGTTAAAAAATCAAAACAAATCTTTTTTCCTCTTCAAAATACAAATTGGCTTGCATCTAATCACCGTCTCAAATGCATAGTGATGTTGTGTTACCTATTTGGCTAAATCTAGTTATGAAGTCTATGAAAAATCTAGTGTCGTAAAAGTTAAATATGCAGAGAGGTGCCTGTGGAGTAAATATTCTAGTGCATCATGAAAATGCTCGCAGCATAAATATAATACATACGGGGTCAGAGTGCAATTCTGCATTATGTATCCTACTCTTTGTTATGTAAACGTCTTTCAGCAATCTGTTTCAAAACTAGAGATAAACGTTAAGGTGACGGGTAGGGCACACTAGCGACACCAATTGATTTAAATTGTTAGCAACTAAACCGTATATCTTTTTAACAATTTCGAAGCTGCGGCCTCTCGGAAAACTTATACCGTTTATTTAATACTAACACTTAACTTTTGGGTCAGCTTTTGTACTCGAAATTTTAATTAACGCCAAAAACAGCTACTTATGGTCTTAATCCAAATTTCGAGTGCAAAAACAGATAAAAAAGTAGTGCATAATGATTAAATAGTATAAATGTTTGCTTAGAGACTTCCCGCTCCGAAATTATTCAAAATATTCTAATCTGGTTTCATAGCTTACAATTTAAATCGATTGGTGTCGCTAGTGAGGGCTACCCGTCGCCTTAATGATATCTCCAAGAGTTAATTAAAATTAAAAAATAATTAGTAGATGAACTAAACATCCTGCGTCAGTCGGTCCTAATCATTCATTCATATTTTACTATAGATAAATACGACGATCATAGATAACCTTTATTTGATAAGTTCTCAAAAATATGAGACTTGAAAGGCATTAGGTACACTTACCTACTATTATATAATAGCTTTAGAATAACCCCATCATTACGATCGTGCAAAAAATGTCGTAAACGAGGAAGTATTATTTATCTGTATTTTTTATCGCGAGGAAATACAATCTAAGTATAATTATTTCATACAAAGCGAGGTCGCTGTGTCTTCATAGCAATCAATCTGTTGATTACTGAGCTATGTTGACATCAGGTGAACTAACTCCGTGATTTAAAAGTATTATGGGAGTGCATCACTAGACCGCTTCATTTATTTATTTGTTTCGCCATTAATATTTGAACACAATATGCTAGTTAGGCTACCACTAATATTATTATTTGATAGAACGGTTCATTACGATTATATTACGTCATAAAAATTAAGAAAAATTTTGAAGCACCTTTCTAAATATATTTTAACTTTTAAATTATCTTTTCGCTATACAGCCATAAATGCCGTGTGCCATGATGGTCTATTAACTATCTGTGCCGTGACGTCACTGTTATTATAAGCAATACGCGTGACTATTAAATAAATAAATATTTCACAACATCACATACATTGATCTGATTCCGAGATAGGTAGCTCAAGCACCTGTGTTACGGATATCAGAATCAACAGTGGGATTACAAATATATACATATAATATATTTTTCTTTTGTAAATACATACTTATAATACACAGGAAACACCCAGACCAATACAAACAGACATGTTCATGCACACAAATGTTTGTACTGTGCGGGGATCGAACCCGCAACCCTTGGACCAAAGGCAGCGTTCACTACCATAACATTCATAACACCACTGTTCCAAACGGAACAGTGGTGTTATGGCTGTCATAATCATAACCTATTTATCTGAATATTTTAGCAACAGTTGGTCAGAGGTTAGTATACACTTATTAGTACTTATTTCCTTATTTTCATTTAAAGATGTAGTCTAAATTAAAAAAAGGTTGTAAAGAAACTGTACTTATTTAGTTATCTTAACATTCCTTAGCTCAGCTGAGTGGAAATCAGGATTTGAAGCAAAAAATTTTGCAACCATCAAAGTGTCGATTTTGGGCAGATTTGTACTTTCTGCTTTCAGATACCCAGGACAGGACCCATGTTAATTTTCAATAAATGCGAACTGTACAATATTTTATAGTGAAGTAAAAAAATATTAAGGCGTATAAATGAAAGACAACGAATGACCTGAAACTGGCATTTGACGTTTTGTTATTTACAATAATGGTGACCAATCAAGAGAAAAAAAGTAATATACCGGTTTATGATGAACTTTTACAGAAATCCCTTATTTATATTTATTGAATTTTATATATTTCGGACCCTTAAACGGAATAATATTTGAATTAAAAGTTACGACCACGGCGATAGGGCATAATAATTTCAGCAGAGACAATTAAGCCGCGACATATAAGTTTAGCGGTGACCTTGAGTGCGCAGATATAATTGTTAGTATAAAGTGACCTTTTTTTATAAGTGCGCAAATATCCCTATTACTATCGCCGAGTTTACACATACTTCGCGGCTTATGTTATCTTTTGGTTTACATCTAGGATGTTTTTTTTTTTTTTGTATTTTGCCTACATATGTTGACATTCATAAGTGTTCTATATGGACTTAAATTTAATAAACTATTTTCATATGAAACTTATGTTTTGTTAATATTTCCATCGCATTTTGTCCTCATACATAAACATTGGGTGAAATTAAATGAATGACCTATTGAATCGTTTACGGTAAGGTAAAATACAAGGCAGTTGACCATCTGGCCGCAACACGCCCTGGTTGATAAAACTCATGTTTATGACTATGGGTTTTTAATTTAATTACACTTAAATCATTCACTATTAAAGGTAGGTAGGTTTTTTTATATCTGCTACAATGGTTAAAATTCCTTGAATGTGAATGCTGTTGATAGGTTCAAATTCCATGCTGATCAATTAATCATTTTAAAAAAATGTTAGTACTAACATTAGGTATTCCAAATTTAAATAAATGAGGGTTATGATTTTGACCTGTATGTATGTTCATCTATTCCCTCATAACTTCTAAACTAGTTATCATATTTGAACAAATGAGATGTTGTTAGAAGCATCGTGATTGTCTTTTAGATAGGACCCATGTCGTCACGTTGAATGACTACAGCGCCCTCTAGGGGACTTAAAGTAAAAAACAAAAAAAATTTTGCTTGACGTACCGTGTGGGGTATCAAATGAAAGAGCTTTTTTAGCACATTTCAAATATGTATTTTTATTTACATGACTCAAAAATGTTAAAGTTTAAAAACTAAAACCCGACTACCAAAAAAACACTCTCTAAAATGTACGAAACAAGAAAATGTCTCTGCTGAAATTTTAATACAAACTTACCAATGCGTATTTATAATCAAAGCTTACATTTAGAATTATTAGTTTTTTTATGTGATAGGTGGCAGACGAGCAGACGGATCACCTGATGGTAAGCGATTGCCACCGCCCATGGACACCCGCGACACACACATGTATCTTACATTCAAAAACATTTCACTGGCCCATATAATAAATACCTTACACTCTAACATACATACATAATAAAATACACATTTAACAACTACTCTGACAAATTTACGAAAGGTAATAAGTGCTCATAGTATATCAAACGAATCAATTAGAAAACTGACGAACCTTTTTGTTCTTTGACTGTACTATCCATCATCATCCCATTTAAGTCCCCACTGTTGGGGCACAGGCCTCCCTTAATCACATGAGGGGTAATTGCCATACTCACCACGCTTGGCCGACGGTTTTGATATAAATGCAGAGTTTTCCTTCTCTGGGTGCTGATGATCATGCCAGCAGCTTTACCTTAGTCACCTTTTACGACACCTCGGTAAGAGTGAGGGTGGCCTGTTCTACTCTGCCGGGGACCACACGGTAACTGTACTACCCAGTGAGTTATTAATACTTCAATAGTTAGTACCTAGTGATAATGCGGCACAAAAAACTCGCAGGCAAAGAGTAACTAGGTAATTTTTTTTCACGTTACAATAAGTAATTATTTCTAGCACTTGTTTAATTCACTACCTGACTGGACAGGAATACAATCTAAACTGCAGCCGATTTTGAACCTTAGTGTCAAACACTTAAATGTGGGAGAGCCACGCTTTGGCATGAATGGGCCAGCTCGACCTGAGTGATACCACTGCCTCACAGAAGACCGGCGTGAAGCAGCGCCTGCGCTGTGTTTCGCCGTGTGAGTGAGGTTACTGGAGCCCAATGGGGGGAAGGGGAAAAGGTTGGCAGCGCACTTGTGACTCCACTGGTGTTGCGGGTGTCCATGGGCAGCGGAATTGCTTACCATCATCTGCCACCTCTCATATAAAAAAAAAACACTATTAAAGTGAGAATCGTGTGACTGATTGTGGAAATATAAAGTGCGGCTATCCTTCGGTAGGTATTGCATTTAAATTATAGAGTTAGGAATTATGATGAGTAAAGTAGTAAAGTATCAGCCTATAAACTGTCCCACTGCAGGGCAAAGGCCTCCATCATAGAAATATCAAGTTATCGCTACTATGATGGGATTAGGTTTTATCACCACGCTTGCCAAATGCGGATTGGTGATCAAAACCGAGCCTTGATGACTCCAGATGGCTCGACTGGGGTGATACGGGTTATTGTACATTGACCACAAAGTAAACTCGCCACAGAAAAAAGTAAGTGTAAACTCACCACAGTTCTATTTTTATGAAGTAAATTGTTTATTAATAATTTTGGTTATTGTAAATAGTACAAGTGTATGCCGAGAGGTTGTAACCCTGATATTGCTTAAAATAGATCCGGTTTAGTAGCTAAAAATTAAA
The DNA here is from genome assembly GCA_019059595.1 of Marasmia exigua. Lineage (NCBI taxonomy): Eukaryota > Metazoa > Arthropoda > Insecta > Lepidoptera > Crambidae > Marasmia > Marasmia exigua. The sequence goes on from CM032472.1 coordinate 20,213,858, forward strand.
ATCAGTTGGCGTCGCTAGTGTGCCCTACTCGTCACCCTAAGTATCAACTTCTAACACAGCCTAATACCACAGTATAACCAGGCTGCGCTGATACCATTCTCTACTGAAATTTAGTTGTTTTTTTATATGATAGATGGTAGACGACCAAACGGACCACCTGATCGTAAATGACTGCCGACGCCGATAGATGCTTGCAACGTGGAGACCCGTGGAGTCACAAGTGCGCTGTTTAAACCCCCCTTTCCCCCTGATTGGGCCTCCAGCACCCTCACTTATGTAGTGAAACATAGCACAGTGCTGCTTCACGACGGATTTCTGAGAAGCCGTGGTATCATTCCAATCGAGCAGGCCCATTCATGCCTAAGCGTGGATCTCCCACGGTTGCCCATACAATTTACATCATCCCATCGCTCTAGCATCGGCCGGACGCCATTAACGTAGCACTCTGCCACAGATCGCAGAATGAACGGCCGCTGAAAGTTTTCAGCCGGGATTACAAACTGGCTGGTGGCAAATTAAAACCATCCAAACTCCTTTTGTTGCGGCTGGTGAAGTGAAATGAATGAGACTTTACGTTTTTAATCAACGCCATTCCAGGGTTCTGGCGGCGAATAAAGAACACTTATTTGAACTGTAGAAAGCAGGTATGGATTGGCATCTCGCCAAAATAATAGTTGATTGAATATTCAAGTTTATCTGTCTGATATCTGAAACCCATAGCTAAATTTTGGAAGTAGGTTCGATTCATTGAAATAAAAAATATTCCTAGAAAATGACCAATTAAATAAATATTTCACAACATCACATACATTGATCTGACTCCTAGATAGCAAATGCAACTGTGTTACGGATATCAGAACCAACAGCGGAATTACAAATATATACATATAATACATAGATTCATACTTATAATACATAGAAACACCTAGACCAATACAAATAAACATGTTCATGCACACAAATATTTGTACTGTGCGGGGATCGAACCCGCAATCCTTGGACCAAAGGCAGCGTTCAATACCACTGCTGTTCCAAACGGGTCGTCAAATTATTTTTAAAAATAACTTGATAACCTGTTTGGAACAGTAGTAG